>OX030951.1:140402151-141027151 GCA_943735915.1 Pherbina coryleti
TTCCTTTATCAGGAGTTTATAAAAGGTAAAACTTCCTTTTACCATTTTTATCTTTATCCAACGTTTGTGTATAACTTTTTTTCGATATTTTTCTTATAAAGGCTTTATAAAAGCTTCTACCTTTTAATGAATACATCACCAAGATTCTTTTATACCTTTTATATATAGTATATACATTCTTTTTATATAATTTGAAGTGTCCATAAAAGGTGAAATTAAAAAAAAAAACAAAAAATACACCATTTGAAATTTTTGCTCTTAATAAATTGCTGTGTTATGTCACACTTACCGCTATTGCAGATTCAGAATTTTCAATAATTTTTTACTCCTGCGTCTTAGGAACGCACAAGAATTTTAATCAAATCTCAAAGTTAAGTCGAATTCTCTGCTCAATAAAATCCTCTCGTTAATTAACTAGGAGGCTTTAGAGTTTATGAGGCATAAAATGAGCAACTTTTTAACGGTTTTTGTATACTATATATTTATTTATTTCTGCTGCATGCTTCACTTCACGGCTCGTTTTTATTTATTTTTTTTTTTTACTAGCTCGCTCTTGTGCAATTAAGAATATCTTATAAATATACACCCCACACACACATTCACAAATACTCCTCCAACTCACTGCTACAAGCCAAGCACAATTATGTAAATAACCGCCAATTTGGTCAGTTCTGCGTTAAAGATTTATGCCTGAAGTTGATAGAGCGTTCAAAATTCAAATTTCACACACCGGAAATGGAAATGCGTTTGTGTAAGAATGATATCCTGTTGGCAGGTTTGACTACTACTTTTTGTTTTTATTTTTGTTTTTGTTTTTTGTTATGTCTGACTGCTCGTTTTAGTTAAATGCTCGTAGAACATTTGAACTTAACGTTACGAATGCTGGCAACAAACTGATGCTGGCCAAAAGCATCAACATCAGCTTCGACCTTTGCTGGGGCGCAACATGCAGCCAGGATGAGATGCTTGAAACGAACGTGTGTATGTTCGTTGTGTGTGGGTGCTTTTGGCTTAAATGCGCAGCAGTTGAAAGGATTTTTTTTTTTTGCGCGTTGAAATTGAAAAGCAAAACATTTGAATGTTGTGTGTATTAAGTTTAGTTTTGTTTAATTAGTGTTCAGTTGAAAACTAATGACCAAAGGACTTCATTAAAGACCTTGGAATTTAAAACCAACAGCAAACACAAAGAACGTGCATGTTCGCGATGTGAATGTTTGAAAAAAAAAGGAAACTAGAGAGGAGAGTGTATTTTAAAACGTCTGAATGACCCTACCTGAGAGAACAATTTTTATAATGAAGTAAGTATTATTTGTGTGGGTTATATAAGTTGGAAATAATAAAAAATAAAATTATTTTATCCTAGTTGTGCTGTTTGTAAGGACCTTACAAAACGTTACAAAATTTCTACATTTTTTAAATGCATGTATCAACAATAGGTGTAGGACTTGTTTTTTGAATAAAAGCAACAATTGTTGGGGGATGTCTCTTGAATTTTTATTGTATTATAAAGTAGAGTCATATAGATTATGTGCGAAATACAATATCTTTCAAAATTGCCTAGCGCAATTATGTAAACAGTTATTTAATAATACGCCTTTGCAACCCTACATCTATTGTTGAAAAAAAACAAAGATTCGATTTCTTCCATACCATTCTTACATTACTGCGTAAGGCAAATTGTAATGTTAATAAACAGAATATGGTTCTCAGGCTTTCCGCTATATTGGACCTTTCAATTGTACTTCTTTTAAGAAAGGAAGCAGTAAGCCTTACTAGGTATTTATTCAAAGTGATGTTCAATAACAATGAAAAGTTTTACGTTTACCAGAAGAAAGAGCTTGGTGGCAAGGACATGGTTCTACAACCTTTCTACATTACTCTCCGGATTTCTAGTTGATCATCTTACTTAATACTTAAGTCCATGTTGGTCCATTTTGGTCCATTTTGAAAGAAAATTGTTGGTCTCTGAGCAATTGATGGCTCTTCACTTCAGACACTTCTAAAATTCTTTTAAAATTTTGATTCCATATAACCAGGGAAAATATATTATATAAGAAAAGTATATATTATAATCATATATAAAAAAATAAAAGAAAAAAAAAATCTTCTAATTTTATCACATAAGCTCCCTTTCTTTTACAGTATAAATCCTATTTTGCTTGCAAATTTTATTTTTCTATATTAATTGTTTAGAAATTAAGAAATATGACAGAATTACCGTTATTTTTCTAACATCTTTGTTCAACTTTATTCGACAATTTAACAAATAATGTACGCTCGCTGCAGCTTTATTATTTTAGCTATCAGAGCACTTTTTTGGATTCTGTTTTTCGTTTGACCATTCCACTGGATGCTGCCACTTGCGGTGTGAGTGTAAATTCGAAGAACACTTGAAGGTCTTCGGACAGTAAGTGCAGGTATATAAAGTTTCACCGGTATGCGTAGCAATGTGTTCCTTAGAATACAAATATAAAAGAAAAAATACAAAGAAGTTATAAACAACAACAACAAAAGACTTTTGTGTTAACCTACTCTTAAGCTTCGCGGCGTTTTAAACGCTTTCCTACAGACGCCACACTTATGCGCTGGCTCAGCGTTGGTATGATGATAGCGATAGTGTGAATTAATAGCAGTGCGTGAGGGCGCTTCCTTGCCGCATACATCACAAGTATAGGTTTTAGGTTCGCCATGGCGCTCCATATGTAGCCGCAGCACATATTTGTCGGAAAGCCATTGACCACAAACCTCACACTGCACACCACGATCAACAATGCCCTCATGCTGGCGTATGTGTTTTCGGAAGGCGGCGGTGCCACGTATTAAAGCACCACAATGACTGCACACATTGAGACCACCCTCACCGTGCACATTGCGTAGATGTCCTTTAAGACGGGAAAGCGATGGGTAACTAATGCAGATTTTCGTGATTGCTGGTTTTATTATTTATAAATGAGTAATTATTATGCATACTCACCTCTTCTTACAGTGGGTGCATTGAAATGTTTTCTCCTCACCTGTTGCATGTCGGAGAGCGTGTCTTTGTAGAAAATATATTTTGGCAAACTTTCTAGGACAGCTTTTGCAGACAAACGGAAGATCGCCATCCTGGTTGTGCTTTAGCAGAGTATGATTGCGTAGGCAGACACGATCGGCGAATACCTGAGCGCATTCCTCACATCTTGGGTAAGAACAAAATATAAAAAATATTTTATATTTAAATAAAAGTTTATTTACTTGAAATAATCCGGATTATTGTGCACATGTATGTGCTCCACTAGCAAACCTTTCTTATAAAGTCTTTTATTGCAACACACAGCGTAGCCCTCGCGTTTATGTGTCTGCTTATAATGCTGTTTTAGCTCATAGAAGGTCTTCTGCTCCTCCTGGCATAGATCACAAATGAGTAACATATGATTGGCAATTAAACGATCTTCATCCTGATATGAATGTATGTCTAGAAAAGGTATAATCATAATATGAAGAAATTTTAAGATTTCCCTGCGTCTAACCTACCATTTTTGCCTGGACGTCCTACTTTTCTTTTATTAGAGCCATCAAGAGCTGGTTTTTTTAAGTTGCATTCTCTACTTTTTGTTATTTTTCGTTGTTGAGAGCATACCTTCTCCGTATCTTCATTAGATTCCTCTGTGACGGATGCATTAGCCTGCCATTCTTCCTCACCAATATCTTGATCAGCCGCCAAAGCATCCTTAACTTCGTCATTTCCAACGTCCTTGCACTCATCAGTCATTTCTTCTTCCATTCCATTGTCTTGCTCCACTACTGCTTGCGTCTTTCTTGCTGTTTTGTTATTTGCGTTTTCAGTATGTGCCAGCATCTTTAGCAGACTTTGTTTTTCTTCGATGAGTCGACAAAACTTTTGAAAGTTATCCAAATGTGACCAGCAACAGACGCAGATTTTCATGCACTCCATATCCTTGCCACATAGCTGGACAAAATAAAATACAATTAAAACACTTTGTTTACTTCTTTGTATGGAATTGTAATCACCTCAACACTAAGATATTTGTCCACAACTTTTGCGATTCCTTTGGAGTCTCCACCGTGCTCATCGAAAATAGGTATTAATATTTCTGATTCGCTAAGGCACAAACGACAGCTCATTTCTTTATTTTATGTTTTTAAATTTTTCTAAATTATAAACAATTTTAATACGAGCTGTCAAAGTTAGTAGGAACTAAAGAGCTGCATGAATGTATTCGATTCACTAAAGTCAAAGATAACAAGATGGGAAACTTCTGTGGGGAATCTAAAAATTGCAAAAAGTAAACACACATACGAGAGAAACCATTTCACCACAAATAGTGAGGTGAATATGTCAGTTTCGGGTTATGTTCCTTAACCCTTCCAACACGTTTGTTATTGATTGGCTTTATAACGAAAACAAAAATATCTAAAGTTCTCTAAATATTCTTATATAAGCTAAAAATATTTATTTTTGTGCTTTAGCTTCATGTTCAATAAGATTTTATACATAAAAAAAACACATTATTTCCTTAGGAAAAGCAAAAAATTTGTGCATGTAACGTAAAGGTTAATAATATCAGCTGGGTGAATTTATGAATGAAATGTTTTTTTTCCATTCAACTGTTAGAAGTAGTGTTGCCAATTTAACTTCTTTAGGATAGCTTTTAAATTTTCCTTTTATAAGGTTTTTAATTTTTATTTCGTTTTTAGGATAGCTACGCCTAAATTTCTCTTATAAATCTGCAATGATGATCATAGGAAATTAATTGGGTCTACGGAAGTCAAAATATATAAGCTGGTAAGCTTAATTGATTCATAGTCTGAATTTTAAGAAATAACATGGTTGAAATAATAAAATCATGTGCAATTAAATATTTTCTTATTATTTGCCCAAAGATACATTTATTATTGCTCATAATTTCTTATTATTATATGAGTCAAAATTAAGTGTCCGGAATATTTCCATAAATGTAACAGATATTCCCTTAAAATTCAGAAAGGATAAGTAATGATATAAATTGGAGTTATTAGTTTGAGGACTGAGTCGTAGGAATATAAATGGAAAAATAATATTTATGGCAAATAATGGAATAATATGTGAAATGACTTTAAACTTAACAAAGAAAACAATGATAGTTGACAACTTTGATGGGATAAAAAATAACAGAACTTTTACAAAATGGTCGTGGTGAAAATAAAAAGCTATTTACAAATACAACAAGTGGCAAAATTTGCAAACTTTGTTGGGCGATTAAGATTAAAATAAGAAAATGCATGTAATTATTTGAGTGTTAAACAGATTCTTGTAACATAACTTAAAGATTTAAATATTCAAACACTCAATCCATACATTATTTTTCTTGTTTGTAAACGAAGTATCAGCAGAAAAATGCAGAAGAAGAACAAGAGCGTTCCTTTTTTAAATTTCACCTCGAATAGCGGGGGTTTGTGTAGAATAGCGGGGGTTTGTGTAAAATTAAAATTTTTCAAAAATGTTGACAAATACAACAACTGAAGAAATTGGCAAACTTTAAACGCATGTATGAACTAAAATATAGGGACTTAGTAATCAGTTTTGGTAGCAAACAGTTTATTGCAACTAAACTTAAATATTTATATCATAATAAATAGATAATATGCATTATTTTCAGGGGTTGCAAAGTGACTTCTTCGAGAGTTTGCGGCCGATGAAGAACAAGAGTAAAATTCAGGGTTGATTTTTCATCGCACTAATACATGCAAACTTTTTTTGAGGTTATGTTTTTTAAGTTTCCCATCTTGTTATCTTTGACTAAAGTGCATCGAGCATTTGATTGTCTTGTACTCTATTTACTTTATTCTTTAAAGTATAAGCACACATAATACAGCATTCACTTACAAAAAAGTGCTCACTCTACAGCATTTGTTTGCCTCTCACCAAGTTAAACACATTCTCATTCTTTTAAAATGCTTTATATATTCGTTAGTCCCATGTTAGACATGCCGATATTGTGCCGATTTCTCTCACCGATTTTCTTATTTTTTCTTTTGTTGCACTGTTTCGTCGGCCATTGCTTGCAGACATGACGATTTTGGCCGAGGCATTTTTTTTACTTTATTTGCTTAAAATGCACAAAATAAAGTTATTTCTTTACAAAATGCCATAAAATGATGAAATTTTGTGGAAAAGTTGAATAAAACGGCAAACAACGATTTTAGTTCAAAAGCAAAAGCAAACGTCACAAGATCGTCGCAAAATCGCTGGTACGGCCGATTTTTTCATTTCCGCTTTCGCTTCCCTTCCCGCTATACCGAACAAAAAATCGGTGAGAGAAATCGGCACAACATCGGCATGTCTGACATGGGACTTACGATCAAATCGAGACAATCAAGTCAATGCAAAAAACAACGAGCACATCAAGCAAAACAAATATGTTATAGAGAAATAACAACATTCGATGTTCTTTTCTTTGCTCTGATATGAAGCAGAAAAACCTTTTAAACACAAAACAATAACAACACACATTATTTGTGTGAAGGTTGTTGTTATTTTTCGTTAATTTTATGTTTGTTTTATGCTTTTTACTTATTCTTTAAATAATAGCTTATTTCGCCACGTTGTGGTACTGTTTCGCACTAAACAAAAATCAGTTTAAGTAACGCCTTTTAATTTTAAATTTTATATTATTTTTTTTTTAATTTTTATTTAAAATTTAATAATATTGCTGTTTTAAGATAGATTTTTAATTTCATTGTCAAATAATTTTAACAAAATAAACATAAAATACACCAGCACTCAGTGTCTAGCACCGAGCATATCAACACATTTCAACACATTTTAATTTTACTCTATATCAGGGCTGGGCATTCTAACACAGTCACATTTTATTTTGTCTTGTTAGTATTGGTGCTCTCTCGAATTGCACACACTGAGCGAAATAGTTGTCACAATTATCTAGATTGGTAAGTTTTTTTTTTATTTTATGTTTTTATTTTTAGTCATCGGTATTGTTCATTATTTCTTCTTTGAAATTAATTAATACAAGTAATATGAATGAATAATGTAATGAATCTTAATAGGTAATATGAATGAATTATATGCAACCTTAATATACACGAATAATTATTTTAATATTATAACTGATATGATAATATGATATATGATTAATTAAAATTAATAACAAAAAATATGTAATAAATAATAAGGAATTAAATAAAATAAGTAAGCAAGTAATCAAAAAATTAAGTATTAAAAAATTAATAAGGAATGTTAATGAACAATGCAAAAAGTCTTAATAGCTAATATGTATTAATTATATGAAACCTTAATATATACGAATAAAAAATTCTACAAACTTAAAAAATATGTGCATAAGTATTATGAATCTACAATAAGTTGATTTTTCACGAGTGTACATATAATTTGCAGCGCAAAACGACATAGATCCACACAGCATCACCGTCAGCGAACGACTGAATTATATTCTCTTCTGTTGTGCGCTTTATGTACATGTGAAAAGTTACGCTCACTGAGAGCTCAGTGAGCTATGGAGCGCCCTGCGCTGCTCTATATGCTTGCTTTGAAGAAGTTCTCGTTTGTCTTGATTTCGATATGCTTTATGCTCATTTGTTCTTGGTCTCTATATTGTTGGTATTTAAACACTTTTAAAGATGAGAGTTGAATAGAGTGAGCATGCAAACAACAAATGAATGTCTTGCACATGGTGTAATTAACAAGGTGATCGTGAATTTTTAGCTTATCTCAAAAAAAATTTACCCACCCTTGTCAAAAACAGCTGTTCGTAAATTCCAAGCAAAAGTTGCAAACAATCTATTACAACTTTTTATTGAGTGCAAGCGATTTGACACTTTTCCGCAGCTTGTCTCTTTTTTTCTTACTTTCTCAACATTTTTTGACAACCGAAGGGAAATCAGTAAACGTCACGATCACCTTGTTAATTACACCATGGTCTTGCAAACACACCCGTGCAGCTCTTTAGTAGGAACTGCACTGAAAAGTGCTGCCAAATTAAGAATATTATACACTGAAGAATTTTAAATTTTACTTATAAAAGTATCGAAATTATTTATCGACATTTCTTTCTTAACTGAAACGAAAACAAACAAAAGCAATTTAAAACTTCAAATACAAACCTCAGTTAAACTCGGATAAAGTTTTAACAATAATTATAGTAGGTTATAATAATAGTTCTAGCTATTACTACAAAATGAATCTTTGAAATATTGTCTAATTTTATAGTATCATGCTTATACAGCCAAGAGATTACTTTGATATAACAGGTGTGTTTTTTGGCATCGCTATATGCGCTTGTCCAAAAAAACGCTCATTGGCGCTTAATATTTCGCTTAACTTTTTTCTTCAAAACTTGGCAGCATTGTGTGTTACTGTCAAATTTTTATTTTTTGTGACTTAAAATGGTTGTTTTTCAAAAAGTGATGCCAATAAATTACGTAGAGTATCACTTTCTTGATCTGGCAATAGTGTTTCTATCGGCGACTATGAGCTAAGCGGCTATAATTATCCTGTCTTACCTAAGCATTTTTTGTATGAGAAAATATTGTTAAGCGTATATAGCGATGCTAAAAAAAACGCACCTAATAGCTGCATTCCCGTGGCACTGGATCAGATCAAATCTCAGTGAAACAACTTTAGTTCAACTTTATAACAAACTGGCACCAATGCCTTGAAACAGCTGTTTGATAACAATAGAAATCAACAGAAAACAGCATACTTTAGATTTGCCAACTATGTTCATTTTTTACAAAAAATGCATTAAACTTGGCAGCATTTCATATCAGAAATAGAGCCAGGAAAAGAGCTGGTTTTAAGTTTTTTTTTTTGCTTTGTGAATAAAATAGAGCCACGCTCTAGATCAACGACCACGGGAATGCAGCTAATGAGTACAATTATGAATACAAAAACCAAAACTCAATGCAATTCATTGCGACGACAAAAACTTTTTTCTCTTTTTATAGCAATAATATTTTTGAAGTGAACATTAATTCGATAGTTTTAAAACTTATTCGTACATTCTTTTTTTTTAATTTTTCAATGCCAAAATTTAAATTTATTAAACAAAGCAAACTTAATTAAATATTAACATTTTTAAACCAGTGTTATGACTCCTATTTGCTTAACCTCAAACGTTTTTAAAATAAAGTTCAAGATTAGGTCCTGAAAATATTATTTGTCCTTCATCCACATTCGCCGGATTATTTCGAGTAAATAATTTTTTTATGTATTCATATGGGACAAAGTGAGTTCCCAAGCTTTCAGAACAATTTCCAACCAATAAGTATTTTGCTGTTCTAAAAACGGTTGTCTGCATCTGAAAACCTGCCATGATTGTGTTGTTATTTTATTTCTTTGTATTCATATTTTATTAATTTTTTTAAATTTATAATGAGCCAAAGTCTTTCAGAAGATGCTTTCCTCAAGAGCAGTGAAATTAATTTTTGCTCCTGAGGATGCAGAATTTTCTTCCATTTTGACAGATAATTCCTGTTCTTAGGTAATGGACCAGAAAACTGAACCAGTTTTTTGCGTTATTTTTTAAGCGTTTATTTTTATTCTTTTTTTATGTGAATCCTATCTACCGCAAAAAAACAAGTTCAACTGTAACAAAGAAACTACAAAATCATTTAACTTGAATTTATTCTAAATTATATCGATTCGCATTTTCATTTTCTTGATATATATTTTCATATTTCATAGAAGAATATATAGATTCGGTTTTAGAGAACAGAAATTTCTTTAAGGTAAAGTATAAAAAATTATGAATTTTTTACAAGGCGAAATTGATGTAGAATTTTTCGAGAGGAAAAACTTTATATAAAACTGTATTTTTAAACAAATTTTAAATTTATTTTTTTAAACAATCACTACCAGCTTGGCAGCACCGTCCAATTTATTTTCTAAAGCATTATCACTGAACGTACTTCTACTGCAGGCAGATTAGATTAGAATCAGCTGTTGAGCTTTTTAAAGAATAATCTAAAGTTCCCAAATTTTATTTTTAAGAACTTAAAAGTTTAATTAAAATATTTTGAATATTGACTAAAAGGACGAAAAAATGTTTCGCAACATTGTTGTGGGGATGTCTGGCGGCGTTGATAGTGCGGTGGCTGCATATCTTCTAAAGGAAAAAGGTTGCACATATAAACAACGAAAAACAAGGTGGAAGTAAATTTTTTTTGTTTCCCCAAAATAGGTTTCAACGTCCTAGGCGTTTTTATGCGCAATTGGGATGAATTCGATGAAGCCGGTCACTGTACGGGAGACCAAGATCTACGCGATGCTGAATATGCGTGTCAAAAATTGAACATCGAACTGCGGCAGGTCAGTTATGTGAAGGAGTATTGGAACTCTGTATTTACGTGGGTTAACAACGTTGCTATATTTATTCAAAATATTTAATTTTTATTACGACAGAAATTTTTTAGATGATTATCAAAACGGTTTGACACCCAATCCGGATATACTTTGCAATAAATATATCAAATTTGATCTATTCTACAAGTATGTTATGGAGCAGCTTAAATACGATGCTTTAGCTACAGGACACTATGCACGCTCATCCTACGGTAGCTACTTTGAGTGCTATCAACCCGATAAAGGTGTGTGCGCAACTTTTTGCAAAAGCTGCTTTTTGTGCCAAAACATAACACTGCTCTATTTCTAGCTGTGCGCCTATTGCTGCCGAAGGACAGCTTAAAAGATCAAACTTTCTTCCTGTCAGGTGTGCAAAGGAAAGCACTACAAAGAACAATGTTTCCATTGGCTGAATTTTACAAAAGCGAGGTAAAAGAGATTGCGCGCAAATGCGGCCTTGCACGCTTGGCCCTAAAAAAAGAAAGCACGGGTATTTGTTTTGTTGGACATCGTGATTTTAAGCAATTTATGCAAGAGGTGAACTTTTTGGGTTAAACAAAGAGTTTTACACAATTTCTCATTATTATTTCCTTGTAGTATGTGCACGCGAAGCCTGGTATGTTTGTAGACATTGATAGTGGAAAAATTGTCGGCTCTCATAAAGGTATACATCAATGGACTATAGGCCAACGTTGTCGCTTGCATTCTTTTATTAACCCTTATTATGTGGCACACAAAGATGTTGCGACCAATATTTTGTATGTTGCCGCTGGACACGATCATCCTGCTCTTTATGGCGATCGAATTAAAGCAGTAGACATCAATTGGCTGTCGCCAGAACCCTTGTATAATGGTCAAGAATTGCGTTGCCGCTTTCGTTTTCAACACACAAAGCCGCTAGTCGACTGTTATATACAACGCTGCACTGAGCACGATAACGATGTAATTATAAGTTTGGACAAACCATTGCGTGCCTTGACACCGGGTCAATATGCGGTGTTCTACAGCGAAACAGAATGTTTGGGCTCGGCGCGCATTGTACGATCAAATAACTTGGAGAGTTGTGGAGAGAATTTGTTGCAACGCGAAATAAGCTGATATTAGCAAAATTTTAACTTTTAACTATCACATTTAAGACAGAACATTTGTATACTGAGGGGCATAGGTTTTCCGGCCGAGGCAATGTGGAGATACTCTGCTTGTAATCCCGTAGAATAAAGCCTACAAGGCAGTTGCCCATTTTAAACACTTCGGTATTTTCTGTACATAGGTAACTTTATCAGTTAAGCATTTTAGCATCTCCCTAGATCGAATAAAGGAAAAATTTTATTTACACAATAATGAAAATTTCATTAAGAAAAAACTAGTTGTAAATTTTGAATAAAAATAATGCCTTGTATAGGTTCTTAAAAAGCCGTTTTATTAGTGTGGAAAAATATTGTTTTTTCAATGGTGAATCATGGTGTTTTTTATATTATAATATTTAAAAATAGTTTAACTTCGCCGTAGTCCTAATTTTCGTTCCGTTTTACACTAAATTTAATAATATTGGGTTCGAACTTATTTGCCTAGTTTGGAAACTTTTCTTTCAATAACATGTAACATAAATAGTTTGATAGTGGACAGAAATGAGTCGTCGATAGTTTGCCGTTGTTGTGAGTATGGCTCTAAACTCAGCAAAGCAATTATTTTAAAACTTGTGGCTACTACAACTTAACAATTAACATTAAATTAAATCTAATTATGATAGAATAACAAAATAGTTGCTGTTTGCACTAAGCCAAGAGTACGGTCAACGCATCTAAAAATCTAGTCAAATCACTTTGTTTTATTTGTATGAGCGATGTCTCGAAGAAGTCTTGCAAAATCGCTGCATTACTTTTGCTAGCTGCCTGCTCAAAAGCCTTGCCAAAGAAATTCTTGGGCGAATCTTCGCGCACCGGCGGTATACCGACTAGTAAACATAGACCACGTTCTGCATCCACAGGACAGCTGGCAATTAGAGGCAGCTCGGGTGCCTGTCGGCTACGCGATACAGCAACGTGACCATTTAGTATGAATTTCGCCAAGAGCGTCAGACCATAGGGGTAGGAGAAGAAAGTGTTTTCCTCATTTAAAATATAATAAAAAAATGAACCAGTGGAGTGCACCTGATGCGACTCCAAGCTGCTTTGTACTTGTTTGAAGATTGCCGATAGCAGAAGCTTTGAGTTATCAATGCCAGCGGTGAGAATTTCTTTGTTTTGACGTGACAAGCTATCCAAAGCTTCGAGAAAACAATCTTCCGGAGTTTTATCCTTTTTGACAGACTCCAGAATAGCCAGCATTGCATGCACGTAGTCTGCACCTGAGTAGCGATTGCGGTAGCCATAGCTGAGCGTAAAGGAGCCGTAAACAATATCCGGAATACCATATTTTTCGGATAATTTCTCGACCATTGAAAAGAACTCTTGTCGCAGCACCAGATCCATGGCGCTGAACGTTTGTTTGGCATGTATAAGAGGCAGACCCATTTCGACGAGCAGTTCATGCAGCTTTTTCTCGCCGCGCAATGTCCACAGTTTTAGCTTACAAGCCGAGTACATTGTAAATCTAGATGTAAATTTAAACTCAATTAAATATTGAGCACTTCAATTTGAGAAATTACTCTATCTCACCTCATAGACTCCAAGACACTCCAGTGCCGATAGAGCACCAAATGTAGATCATTTTCGAAATTTATTTTGGAGGCACTCATATTTGACTGATCAGTGGTTTTGTTGGTGAGACGCGAAACATGACTTTGGATGTGTTCGATTTCTAGCGTATATGCGGTGCTTTCGATTTTACCTAAAATCAATTGTTCCGTAATGCCCACAATAGTCCACCATAGTAAATCCATGGTGTCTTTAGACATCTTCCAGGCCAACTCAAAAATAATCAGTGCAGAGGAGCGCCCATAGAAGCTATACTGTGTGTATTCGAACATGATGCGATCACGTTCGTTTTCCCAAGTGCGCCTCTGGCGTTGTTTTAGTACACGGCGCTCATGTTTTTCCATGCGGCTCAGTTTCGGCGGACGAACGTTGCCGTTATCATTTTCAACATCAGATTCACCGGCGCCGCTATCGTTGCCATCTTCATCTTCATCATCATCATCTTCGGTGTCAGATTCACAAAAAATATTTTCAAACGCGGGTATGTTTTCTTCTAGTGCCGGATCGCCAAGAATGCAAACCTGGAAAAAGAGAGCATTAAAGGCGCTATAAGTGTTCTCTTAAGCTTCAAGATTTTCTGAAGGTATTTTTCTTCACCACAAGCTTGCGATTTGCTTTTTTTACTCAAGTTTAAGATACCAGTCTTTAAGACCAATCTACCTCCCATTTTACTCACCTGTTTATCACTGTAAATATTGCAAACATCCAAGGGTCGATGTGAATCACATATAAAGAAAGTAACATCCTCCTCCGGCTGCAACAGCTCTACAATATCTACACAACCACCGCAATTGATCAGCACTACATACTTCACATCGCCCTGATTCTCTGTGTATGCCCTCTGCAGTCCTGCCATTCCCATAATAGGCACTACCGAATACAGCACATGGTCATATTTGAAGAGCGCCTGTAATATTTTGCTTGCGCATATAGCATCAATGTCATAGTTCACAATGATGAGTATCCGCTTGCCAATAAGTCGATTATAAAATTCTAGCTTCAGATCCTGGATAAACATGTCACTTAAGTCGCAATTTTCTCACTTTTTAAACAGGCATTTAACACGATTTTTTTATTTCTATTGTTATTGTAATTTTAGATTACTTAAGTTTACTTTTTTTTCGTTGTCAATAGCTTACTTTACAAATTTCACGTCATTTTTATGCATTTTTTACTTTGTTTTAATTTCCGTTTCATCATAAGCACTACATAAGAACAATGTGTATTTATTTGCAATTTTAATATATATTTAGTTGTTAAGTTATAATTTAAAATGAGACAAATTTATTGTTTAGTGAAAACTGGAAATCTGCAAAATTTACCATTCGACATTTAAAAAAGCGGGAACATTTCCATTATGGGCTGTGTTCAAAGCGTCGACTTTCAACCAATGTTGCACAATAGAGATGGGTCGTTCCGAACCTGTATAGTTCCTGGAACTATGTTCACAGTCGGACATAGTTCCAATCGTTCCTTCCATTCATTTTTAGCATGTCCAAACAGTTCCGGTTGCAATGAATTTTTTCTACAAATCCGACTTCTCTTTCACACATATTATGGCTTACACGAATTTGTGATCGACTATAAGTGCAAAGATATGTTTGCGAACGAACGAAACAACTGATGTGTGAAATGGTAAGATGACATTTCGACGTTCTTGTTGCGCGCAATGCTGTGTTTACTTCGTTTTGAACATGCTTTCATTCAATCGAATGGAACTGCGGAACTAGATAATTCCGCGGACATGTTACAATCTGCTGCATATGAGTTGCATGAGTTTCATTCAATGAAATGGAACTGCGGAACTAGATAGTTCCGCGGACATGTTACAACCTGCTGCATATGAGTTGCATGAGTTTCATTCAATGAAATGGAACTGCGGAACCAGATAGTTCCGCGAACATGTTACAATCCGCTGCATATGAGTTGCATGAGTTTCATTCAATCAAATGGAACTGCGGAGCTAAATAGTTCCGCGAACATGTTACAATCTGCTGCATATGATTTGCATGAGTTTCATTCAATCAAATGGAACTGCGGAGCTAGATAGTTCCGCGTACACGTTTTGCAACTCGAGAGTACTCAATTTGTTATTTTTAAGCACTTATAAGTTACATACGAACGGACGTACAGACAGACGGACATGGCTAAATCGACTTGGATGGTGATGCTGATCAAGAATATATATACTTTGCTATACCTATGCCTCCTTATGGGGCTTACAAACAGAGTGACAAAATTAATATGCCCCTATTGAGTTTTTCTATGGGAGCCCACCTAAGGAGTGGTCGGAGGGAATAGGTGTCTAAGAAAAAAAATGTTCCTTTTTCAAAAGTAATGGGGGTCGGTCATACATATTAATCCTCTTCGGCCTTCTCTTAAAGCCCTTCTGATCAGGTGTAGAGAATACATATACAAAAACCATAAAAAATTGCTACTACAGCTCAAAGGAACTACATAGTTCCGCGGACATGCTTCCGCGAACTAGTTCCGCTGTACAAAAGAATCGTTCCATGTTCGTTCCGACCTCGGAACTGTTTAGCACAAGCCTATTGCACAAGTACCAAAGATAACAAGATGGGAAACTTCTGTGGGGAATCTAAAAATTGCAAAAAGTAAACACACACATACGAGAGAAACCATTTCACCACAAATAGTGAGGTGAATATGTCAGTTTCGGGTTATGTTCCTTAACCCTTCCAACACGTTTGTTATTGATTGGCTTTATAACGCAAACAAAAATATCTAAAGTTCTCTAAATATTCTTATATAAGCTAAAAATATTTATTTTTGTGCTTTAGCTTCATGTTCAATAAGATTTTATACATAAAAAAACCACATTATTTCCTAAGGAAAAGCAAAAAATTTGTGCATGTAACGTAAAGGTTAATAATATCAGCTGGGTGAATTTATGAATGAAATGTTTTTTTTCCATTCAACTGTTAGAAGTAGTGTTGCCAATTTATCTTCTTTAGGATAGCTTTTAAATTTTCCTTTTATAAGGTTTTTAATTTTTATTTCGTTTTTAGGATAGCTACGCCTAAATTTCTCTTATAAATCTGCAATGATGATCATAGGAAATTAATTGGGTCTACGGAAGTCCAAAAAAAATATAAGCTGGTAGACTTAATTGCTTCATTGTCTGAATTTTAAGAAATAACATGGTTGAAATAATAAAATCATGTGTAATTAAATATTTTCTTATTATTTACCCAAAGATACATTTATTATTGCTCATAATTTCTTATTATTATATGAGTCGAAATTAAGTGTCCGGAATATTTCCATAAATGTAACAGATATTCCCTTAAAATTCAGAAAGGATAATTAATGATATAAATTGGAGTTATTAGTTTGAGGACTGAGTCGTAGGAATATATATGGAAAAATAATATTTATGGCAAATAATGGAATAATATGTGAAATGACTTTAAACTTAATATATTACGCAAATACATAATCAAAGCAGTTTTACAAATTTTATAGATAAAACAAATGTTAGTTCATACCAAAGCAATATTTATTCCAACCAAGCCAATTTTCAAAGAAAACAATGATAGTTGACAACTTTGATGGGATGAAAAATAACAGAACTTTTACAAAATGGTCGTGGTGAAAATAAAAAGCTATTTACAAATACAACAAGTGGCAAAATTTGCAAACTTTGTTAGGCGATTACGATTAAAATAAGAAAATGCATGTAATTATATGAGTGTTAGACAGATTCTTGTAACATAACTTAAAGATTTAAATATTCCAACACTCAATCCATACATTATTTTTCTTGTTTGTAAACGAAGTTTCAGCAGAAAAATGCAGAAGAAGAACAAGAGCGTTCCTTTTTTAAATTTCACCTCGAATAGCGGGGGTTTGTGTAGAATAGCGGGGGTTTGTGTAAAATTAAAATTTTTCAAAAATGTTGACAAATACAACAGCTGAAGAAATTGGCAAACTTTAAACGCATGTATGAACTAAAATAAAGGGACTTAGTAATCAGTTTTGGTTGCAAACAGTTTATTGCAACTAAACTTAAATATTTATATCATAATAAATAGATAATATGCATTATTTTCAGGGGTTGCAAAGTGACTTCTTCGAGAGTTTGCGGCCGATGAAGAACAAGAGTAAAATTCAGGGTTGATTTTTCATCGCACTAATACATGCAAACTTTTTTTGAGGTTATGTTTTTTAAGTTTCCCATCTTGTTATCTTTGACAAGTACATACTAATGCATTAATACCAAAACTTTCAATAAATTGTACTCTACAATTTCAATTTGAAGTAAATTTCTCTCATGACGAAAATGCCTTTAGCTTCATTTTTCTTATAGATATCAGTTGTTCTTATTTCCCGAACGATCAAAATTTCATCGTGAGCAAATCGTAACGAAAATGCATTTATATAATGGTGATTTCGGGAATTAAATACAAGTAATAGTCGATGTTGCTAGCTACCAATCTAAACAGATGTTACGGCTTAATACGAATTTTTCTAAATTTATAGAATAAATTTAATTATTGCAAATAGGTCAGTAATGCGGTGTTGTCTACATTTTAGAATATTTTTGAACATAAGACTTTTCGTGACTTAATTGAAAGTTACCCTATTTCGGTTTTTGAGCTCTGTGGGGAAAAAAGTCAAAATTTAAAATTGGTCAAAAATTTAAAAAAAACACCAACATTTTTTTCTAGGCTTAATTCTAGGCTTAATTTTGTTTAATGCTAATTTTTAATATTGCTTGTTTGAGAATATTTTCTCTGTGATTTTCTATTTAATTTAGGAAAAATAAGCTGTTAATTTCCACAAAAATCCATGCCTCGTTCAGTCGAACATCTAGCAGCGTTGAACTTTTATATATCCTTATGTTTTATATATCTTTTAAGTCTTGATCTTTTATATAGCTCTTATATAGTAAGCTCGCCAATATGAAGAAAATATATTGCAATAGGTGCTACAATTTATTCTAAAGTTAAGTTCTCAAATATTATTTTGCAAAGTTTAATCAGTTATTTTCCTGAATGTTTGCAGTGCTGGAAATTTCAAATGAAAAGAAAAGAAATTTTCTAAATTGTAGCCCAATTCGCACACCGCCTAATATTTTCAATCATGGTCAATTTGTGGGGAGTTCTAATAGAGAAATATCTTTTTCTTGTGTTATCACTAGATTACAATAAAGTAGAAATTAGATTAAACGTTATAAAGGTAACGAGAGGAGAGGCGACTAATGAAAAAAGTGTACTTATATGGTTAGTATATAGAATAGTTTTTGTGATAAAAGGGCATATTAAAGAAGCTGGAAGAACTAGATGTCGTCGTTGAAATCGATTCCGTTGGGCTATTATAATAAGAAAAATACAGTTATGCCATATTTTAAACGATAATACAATGAAAAATTCAATGCTTTGTTTCTTGTTCTTATTGCTTTGAGTTAGAAAGACCAATCTTTGATTTCTTTTTCTTTTGTGATTTTTTAGTGGTTCTAGTATGATTTTTTATTATAAAAAATATATGCATAAAATATGTCGAGCAGCTGTGCTATTTGTCATAGTACCTGGAATAAGGAAAATATACATTTTTTTTAAAGTTCTCAGGGCCATTCACCGCTGGACTCTAAAGTTTTCCCAGTTTTGGAGTATGACGCAGAGCATCTTTTGGATAATTGCTCTACTTTCGAACAGCAGCTTCTATTTTTTGCATGTTGTGTTCAACGTTTCAGGTGTTTTTTATTTTTTCCAGATTCCAGAAAACCTTAAGCCAACAAAATTTGTTTGATTTTGTTTTTTAGTATTAACGATTTGTCAAAACTTTATAGCTCACAAGCAAAAAATATTAATATTAATACAGCAAAAATTCAAAAAGCCACATTTTTTCAATCTTCTTGGATCATACCAGTATAAAATCGTAGATGATATAACATGCTATATAAATCGGAAATATATACCTATTTCACACCTTTATCAATCCCATATGGTGGAGTTAGATTCTCTTTTTCTTTCTAACAAAAAATGTGATTGTAGGATATCTAGAGTGGAAACACTACATAACAAATTTTCTATTCATGTATTCAAATGTACATAATCGATCTTAATTGAAAAATCGAGTTGCGGTAAAGAAATATGTGGCTAACATATATATATTTGATACATCTATATGATTTAAAAAAAAAATTGACCCTAAACAAAAAAAATAAAAAACATTTTTAGAGAAAATTATGATAATTAAAATCAATTATTTTCAGACTGCCTACAAAGTCGTTTAAAATAAAATTCCAAATAATGGATATGTTACAGCACCAATTTTACATCAAAATCATGTATTCACGGAACAATCTCAATGAATAAAATTAATTTTACTTTATTATTAGTAAAAGAATATACCGCTGTTTACATGCGCGTGTTGTTGCAGGTTAAGAATATTAAAAGGCCATCAAATGACTAGTAGCGGAGTTCATACTATCGAATTTTTCGCCAAATTGTTGCTCAAACAGTTTGATAACGCGATAAATCACATTTTCAAATTTTTCGTCCAATTTCATTATTGACTTGTGCATCGAAACAATTTTGATTGATATTTTATTGATAAATGAAGCAGAAGAGCAGACAAACTCTGGATGTGTCTGATGTTTTATAAATTTTTTCCAAAAAATCCTTTTGCTATTTTCATGTTTACGCGATGCATGCACGTTGAGAAAATTTGAGGAGTGTTCTCATTACAGTACTAACATTATCAAATTTTTCGTCAAATTGTTGGTCATCTGTTTATAAAAAAAAAGCTAAGCTAAACATGATAATTTTAGTCGCTTAAAACACCATCGCCAGTTCAAAAAAATAGTAATTAACTTAAAATATTGGCAGCACTTTTATTGGCAGTATGACCCTTTTACGTACAGTGGGTAAGCATTGAAAGCAATTTTTCGAAATTGTGTGCTAATTGCGGTGAATTGGCTAAGAAGGAAGGGGAGAAAAATTGACTATAAAAATTGAACTGTTAATCTTATTGGGTCCAAAAAAGAATGTCAAACAATTGCTTTCAATTCTTGACCAATGAAAAGGGAAAGATAATTTTGCAATATATACTATATTCTTTTCAGTGTAGTTACAGTCGAAATTTTAATACATTAATGAATTTGCAACGCTGCAATGAACATCCCTGCAAGAAAACACGAAATTAATCGATGAAACCCGACGACGACAACAACGAATTCGACTGCGAACGAGTAAAATTTTTATTTAAAACGTAGTGAGCAAAGAACAAGTCATACAAAAATTTCAGACAACTGAAAAAGAAAAAGTAAATTTTAATCAAATTGAAAATCGAACTAAACAAATAAATAAAGCAGAAAAATGAAATTCCAGTACAAGGAGGAACATCCTTTCGAAAAGAGACGCGCTGAAGGTGATAAAATTCGCAGAAAATATCCAGACCGAGTGCCAGTGAGTAAAATTTTTTCTTCTTTCTGCACCCAATGTCAACTAGAAAAAAAAATCATTTCCATGATGGCGAATGGAAAATATATTTTCCTTTGTTACGAAAAGATTGGGCACATATGCAGAAACATATGAAAAGATTACAAAGATTTCCACGGTGTTAGGTGTAAAAATTTTGTAAATTTTTGTAAAAATTTAAGACGGAAAAATTAATAACTGCGTCATTGGTGTTTTGAAAAAACAAAAATATTTTTGCCATGTTTGATGATGGCACTTGTTTTTGTTTTTTCAAAACACATACATAAGGAGCTAAGTATGTAAATACGCAGCTTTGTATACATAAATATATATAAATGCGTATAATATATAAATTTTAGGAGATGATGTATTTTAAATTCATTTGAAATAGCGTTTGTTTTTAATTAATTTCGTTATTGTGTTTGAAACAAACGCAGTTCAATGTTTATTTTCGCCAATTAGGCATAACTCACGTCGTCATGGAACCATAAATTGAGATGCACAGTCACCCGTCCACTTCTTCCCCTAGAGCTGAAACCAGCTGCTAGTCACTGCGTCTATTTTGCTTTCCAACTTTAGCACATATTAATTCTTGTTATTGTATGTATTTGTAATTCTCTTTGTGTTTATCATTTTATTAGTCATACAGCTATTTCACAAAGTTGGTGAATTTTGCGTTCCAAACAAATAATGTTTGCAATTATCTATTGCTTAAGAATTGTTTCTTTCATTGTTTTAACACAATAGCAAACATTTCGACCTTCAAATATTGTCGTCTTTCGCCCTCCTAGTTTCTGAAAAAATAACAATTTCAACATCTGCCAAATCAGTTATTTAGACGTTCATCTATGTATTTAAATCAGCATTTTGGCAACAAAATAATTACTTATGTTTTGCATGTTACATTAATTTATACGTAAAGCATATAACACATTTATATTTGGGTTTTTTCATAATTTTTGTTACCTCAAAGGAAATATGTGCACAAATTACGTAAAAATGCCAAATGTTTTTTTTTATTTTAAACTACCTTTTAGTTTAAGTTTTTGATATTGGTTTTTTTTTTTTTTTTTTGACCTTGTGTTGGCCGCAGCTGACTGCGAAATGTGACATCTAAACACATGTAAAAACATCTAAAATTTAATAACCTCTCTATGAACTATTTGATATACGCACAAAATAACACATAATGATTACAAAATAAAACGAACATTTCCATATCAATAAAAAAATCCTTTAAAAATTTTATTTTATTAGCAAAATTCATCATAATCTGCACTCACTTTTAATGCAATATATTAAACACACAAAATTTGTCAAAATTGGATAAAATTTATTGATGCATGTAAAGTTGTGTTTTCAGGCTGTGGAGTTGTGGGCAATTTAAATTTTCTTTCAGCCATTTTATTTTCAAAAACCCTTTACAATATGATTCGCACTCGATTTGGGTAGGAGCCTCAATATCTTATTTAGAGCTTCTAAACCAAATACAACGACGTGAGATATATTTGATAGGTGTTCTAAATACTTCATCTTCTCTCAATTCTTTTGGGTAGTAAGTTTATTATTATCCAAATCAAAACTATGTAATATTGCAAAACGAATTTGGCTCGATCATTTCAAAGAGATCAAAATGCATTGTGAGTTATTAAATTTTTGTAAAAAAGTATAGAAAATAACTGGACTATTAATTTTATGCCGACTCCGAACGGCTAATGTGCATGTTTTCATTTGTTGTGTCAGCTCTTGGGTTCGAACCTGGAATCGATTGAAGCACGCACTCGGCCACTTAAATATTGCAACTTCAACAAAAAAAAATTTGTTTTACTACGATTTGATGCAAGGAGTTTGAAACACAATTATTTTTGTTGCATTTAAAAAATTTTAATATTTGCAATATTTGTTCGTTCATAAGCTTTAGTGCATAAGCACCATGTCCCACTATAAAGGGTGATTTTTTTGAGGTTATGATTTTCATGCATTAGTATTTGACAGATCACGTGGGATTTCAGACATGGTGTCAAAGAGAAAGATGCTCAGTATGCTTTGACATTTCATCATGAATAGACAGACTTACTAACGAGCAACGCTTGCAAATCATTGAATTTTATTACCAAAATCAGTGTTCGGTTCGAAATGTGTTTTATCGACAAATTTTGTTCAGCGATGAGGCTCATTTCTGGTTGAATGGCTACGTAAATAAGCAAAATTGCCGCATTTGGAGTGAAGAGCAACCAGAAGCCGTTCAAGAACTGGCCATGCATCCCGAAAAATGCACTGTTTGGTGTGGTTTGTACGCTGGTGGAATCATTGGACCGTATTTTTTCAAAGATGCTGTTGGACGCAACGTTACGGTGAATGGTGATCGCTATCGTTCGATACTAACAAACTTTTTGTTGCCAAAAATGGAAGAACTGAACTTGGTTGACATGTGGTTTCAACAAGATGGCGCTACATGCCACACATCTCGCGATTCTATGGCCATTTTGAGGGAAAACTTCGGAGAACAATTAATCTCAAGAAATGGACCGGTAAGTTGGCCACCAAGATCATGCGATTTGACGCCTTTAGACTATTTTTTGTGGGGCTACGTCAAGTCTAAAGTCTACAGAAATAAGCCAGCAACTATTCCAGCTTTGGAAGACAACATTTCCGAAGAAATTCGGGCTATTCCGGCCGAAATGCTCGAAAAAGTTGCCCAAAATTGGACTTTCCGAATGGACCACCTAAGACGCAGCCGCGGTCAACATTTAAATTAAATTATCTTCAAAAAGTAAATGTCATGGACCAATCTAACGTTTCAAATAAAGAACCGATGAGATTTTGCAAATTTTATGCGTTTTTTTTAAAAAAAAAGTTATCAGGCACTTAAAAAATCACTCTTTATAATATGGTATAAAAGCTTTGGGTGCAAAATATGTGAACCCACTCCTTAACCAATTCTCGGACGCATATGCCGTCAAATTTAGAGCAAAGAGTTGGGACAAGACGGCATATAACGTCAAAAATGTTTTAAATCAGACAGGATTTCCCGACGTGTCATGTGTTGCCAAATTGGAATTGTGGCATAATTAAATTGGCCAATAACTTAATTAACTGTGTTTTTTAATTCTAATAACTTTGCTCCAGTCCCGGATTAATTATCTTCAGTTACTCCGAAGATATAGCCTATGCATCACAAGAGGACCATACGAAACTCAACTGTCCGCGAATGAGTAAACCATCTTTAATTAATCTAAAAACAGCATGAAATGAGAAAAAATAAATTTCGGTAAAAAAATCACTTAAATATTATATTTTAATTTATACTTCAAATCTGTTGTGTACATTCTACAAAAGCACCCTATTTCTAAAAAAAACGAACTCTTAAAAAATTTTAGAAATTTGAAAAATGTAATTTCATCGATATCCAAACAAAGAGCTTCTGGCTTATATGAGTCGAAGCATATCAAACTCACCTAAGGCCATTGGTCCATATTTTCCAGATTTTTTGCTCACGGTGTGGAAAAAGTATATATTGAAAAAAGAAAATTATTCTCGCTAAGCTATATTTGGTAAAGAGCTATATAGCTATATACTCCAAAAGAAAAGTCGAAGTTTTTTTCAATACTGCCTAAGTCCCCATGTGCGAACAAATCAAATATGTCCAAGTCCCTTTCAGCCAAAGATTTTAAAAACGGAACGAAGTTTTTATGGTTATTTCGTGAGAAATTTCACGAATAAAAAATGATTTAATAGGAAGATGGTTTGAAGTGCACAGAAAAGTGTCCAATAAAAACTCAACTCACTACATAGTATTTTTGATTTTCAGATGCTTTCGTATCCCTTTTTTCCACACGGGTATCAATAAAATTTAAATGGTCTGCAGCTTTCTATCTTCAGGTTGAAACTGTAGAGGAGATAACATAACCCCAGGGTTATAATAAGTTGAAGCTATTACGTGGATTAAGTAAAATATACTGTGTGTACAAAGCAAAAATGCCTGTTTCAGTCAGTATATCGTTTGTCGTTTTTCTTAAAAAAAACAAAAAAAAAAAATTGTTGAAAGTAGTCATTAATTACAAAAAAATGCAAACTGAAAAAGGTTTCAGAAACAGTGAAAAGCAAAAAACTTCACGTTGTAAGCTTTATCTGCGTTTTTTAGTTTTCTTTTGCATTTGGTTAAAAACTCAAACCACAGAACTTTTATGTAACATTTATTACTTTCAATATTGTGCATTGAGGCCCTTCCAAATGTGCCCCCTTTTAGCTATATAAATAAATAAATAGATATATAATTTTTCTAAATTCATATCAAGTGTGCCATAGTCCAGCATTTAATCTTATTTATTTTAAAACCACAATGATTTTCTATTGTTATCTTTTCTGATATGTTTCAAATAGATATGTTTGAACTTATTTTTAAATTTTTCAAAACATTTGCTGCAAATTTGCAGAAAAGTAAAAACTCCAATTTTCCAAAATACATTTATCTGTCTGTGTTTTGGACGACTTTGATAAATATCAGCTTATATACAGAGAACCCACTGTAAGCCATTTTAAAACAAGTCTACCTGACATTTCCACCATGTTTAAAATTATGTGAAGATTATAGTAATTTAGGATTTTATTGCCGCAGTTAGCATGCAACAGTTACTCCATGTTTATCACTCATTCTGCATTGAAAAATTAGCTTAAAGTTCTTCGCACTACGACCTTTTTTGAACCACTTAAATTTAAGTTGATTCAAAAATTTTCAAGAACTTTTAATATGTTTTTAAGGTACAGATAATTTTGTTTCTTTGTTTGCAATTATTTTGTTGCTATTCTTAATGCATACATCTTACGTATACATGCATGTGTGCACAATATATATACTGTAATATTTAAATAAATACCTATTTTGTATTCATCTAAATATATATATATATATATATACACTCGAATATATACATATATAGGTTTGAAGCATTTTTATATTTGGCTCTTTTATTTATTACTGCATTCTCTTATTTCACGTTTTCTGACTAAATAAGTGTTTATTTATTCAATACATTCAGTGTGCGCTACTTTATTGATATTTTGTTTAAAACAAGCTGATTTGTATTCATCAAATCCTTGTCACTATTTCGCTATCAGAACTTTACTGCGGGCACGAAAACAAAGAATATTTTGTTATTGTAAAAACAGAACTTGTTTGCATCAAATCAAGTTGGGCGTGAATTCAAAGTATATAGAATAAGATTATCGTCTCGTATCGAAGAAGAGAGCGTAACAAATTAACATTAATTGTACATTTAAATCAATGCAATTGTCTTTCAACAGGTTATTGTAGAGAAGGCACCAAAAGCACGCATCGGTGACTTGGATAAAAAGAAGTATCTCGTGCCATCCGATTTAACTGTTGGCCAATTTTATTTCTTGATTCGCAAGCGCATCCACTTGCGTCCCGAAGATGCTCTCTTCTTCTTTGTTAATAATGTAATTCCACCAACTTCTGCTACAATGGGCTCACTTTACCAGGTAATTTTATTTTATAACTTTTTTATATATATATCTTCAATTAATTTTGCCATTAAATCAAAAGGAACATCATGAGGAAGACTATTTCCTGTACATTGCCTACTCTGATGAGAATGTTTATGGCAAGAACTAAGCATTTATATAACTGAACTAACGAAAAACAAAAATTGTGTGGGCGAATTTAAGGCAAGCATAAAAAATAACATTTGAGCTGTTTAATAGCAAGCGAGCGCATCAAAATGCAGCAAGAAAATTAAATTTTAAAGTGCACTGCATGCAAATGCAAAGAAAAATATAAAATATTTGACAAAAAACAAATTCGTATATTGTATTCTACTTTAGATATAAATATTAGTTCTAGTTATTTTAATCGTAACTAAATATATATTATTATAGTTTCATATACACATGCATACAATTTTTATAATTTTAATTTACTTTATGATTTGTCTTTTTTGTAGTGAATTTGAATTGATTTGAACAATTTGAAAATTATTGATAAATTGTTGTGGGTTAAATAGAAAACTGAAAAAAAATCAAACAAATTCTTGCTGGTTTTTTCATCTCACTGAAACTTAATAAAATTGTATTAAGTATTTATAAAAATGAGTTAAATACATGTGCATAAATTATAATGACTTTATTTTAAAATATTAAAAATAAAAAAAACAAAAAAATGGTCTATTAAACCAAAGAAAAGTCTATTTTTTTAACATTTCACATACTGTGGAAGAAACTGAGCTGCCTCAGGCAAGAAAAGGGAATCTACAATAAATAAGAATAAGTAAGTAATTGGTATTATAAAATTAAAAGAGATTAATAGTAAAAAAGGTAAAGGAGAGTAAATCAAATTTATTTATTTTTTAATAGTAAAAAAGGAATTGAGATAAATTTAGGGTTACACATTGTAGAATAGAGAAGGTAGATGCAAGGGGGAAAGCGTGGACTCTGAATCGTCAAATCCATGGTTAAAAAAATAAGGTTTTCATTTATTTTGACAATTATGGGTACTGAGAGAGGTTGAGAGGTTGACGATCAGCCCCGAGACAACCTTATTTATTCGACCATGGTCGAAACTAAATTATTTTAATATTAATTACTTTTTTTTATACTTTTGCTATTTTGACAGTTATGGTCGACAAAGGGGCAATTTACTTGTTAGTCATAGTCAGCGATCAGTCAAAATTTTTTTTTTGTTTTCCAAGCTGAAAAAAAGAACTATCTGCGAGAGCGAAAATAAACTTTTTACAATTCATCGTATCAGTCAAATTTTCAGTGAGCCTAAAATCTTCAGTCATCAGTCAAACGGTTGAAAAATTTTACTTGTCTACTGCCTAGTAGCAAATAATTCATAAGAAGGTAGTATATTCTGCATAAAAGTATTTTTATTAAAAGAAAAAACAGAGAAAGCAAAGACATCAGTCAAAAAAATCACGTGTAAGCGGTCTTTCAGTCATTTTTCTCAGAGAGTAAAAGAGAGCAAAAAACGCTATATTCTTCAGTCAATTTGACCGACATGTAAATTGTCCGAAAGGGTGCATAAGCAGCCCTGCATCTACGTTATTTATTGTACCATGGGTCGTCCATTTTGGGTTTGCTAAAGTCCATGGCCAAAGAACTAAGATATAAGGAAGTGGTGTTATTGCCCAAAAGTGTGGTATTTTTCTTATTCGTGTTGGTTGACACAAATACATAAACATTCACAAAGGGCCGTATTCAGTTGCATCGAAGAAGGCTCAATTTGTTTCTGATTCGAATAACATATAAAACAGGTGCTTAGAGTTATACGGTATTAATAAAACGTTTGATAATTAAAGACCTAATAAATTAAAATAAAATTGTATTGCAATACAGAAACATTTACTGAGGGCCATATTCGGTTAAATTGTTAAAGAAGGTCCAAACAGTTTCTAATTGGAATCACATATACAATAGATTCTGGGTTAAATTTACTGATTTTGGTGCTAATTTAATTATATTATATAAAAATAGTTAAATTATTATAAAATATGACAATATAGTTTTGTTTTTATTGTATTTCCACACCACCTTTGAGGCATATAATATAGTGCGTTACCGATATTTTATTGGGAAATAATAATATAATATAATATAATATAATATAATATAATGTAATATAATATATAATATAATTTGAGATCCACAATATGCGGAAATCTAAAAACAATCAAAAATAACAATAATGTATCATAAACTTTGCTGAAAACAAAAGCGCCCCAGAAGTGCATTAAAGAGTGAAAAAAATAATGCGCCCCTGAAGCAGTGTTTGCGTTTTGACAACTGTGGTCGCATCAAATTGGCGCGAAAATTTTTTTTTTTTACTGAGAAGGCTGTTTACAAGCAACCGCTCATAAATGACGAATGCTCATAAATGTCAAAAAACACACTCTGTCTCGCTCGCTCAATTTACGAATCGGCCACAGTTCACGTACACTGTATGTGTAGACAACACCACTTCCTTATATTTTAGTTCTTTGTCCATGGCCAGCCCTGGCAATTGGCAGCTGTCAAATATTCATGTCATCCAAACTGGTTGTGTGGTTAAAGCGGGGTACACATAAACATACATGAGTGATACTAAACATTCAACACTTGAGTGATAGTTCGTAGTGCCCGAATTATTCGTGCATATGTTCCTTTTTTTGATCGATATAATTTCGATCATGCCCGAAGAGGATGGAAAAACTAAGAAGAGAAAAGAGGATTTGGGTTAAGGAGTGGTGAAAGAAAGGCTTATCCCCAACTCACACTGTGATTGCCAATCAAGCAATCTAATCGTTTTGTTGTTGCTTTCAATGTGAAACCGTCAAAAACTCTGCCAGTGCGGAGCCAGTGGGGATGAATACAGATTGCAGCAATCAAAATTTGTTCATTTTGAGATTGCTGTACATGTCAGCAATCTGAATAGTGCTGCTAGGTGGCAAAATAAAATTTTCAAAGAAATGTCAAATTATGATTGGCGTGTCGTGTGAGCTACCAACAATCAGAATGTGAAAGAGAGTAAGAAAAGTTAATCGATGGCCAATCAAGCAATCCCGTGTAAGTTGACCATTATATATTCAAACATGGTGTAATAATAATAAGGTGAATTTTTGATAACACCAAGAATAGCTTTCTTTCTGTCAAAAACTTGTGAGCAAAAGAGAGGAGCCGTTGATAATTGTCAATTGTGTTATTTTTTTGAGTTGCTAGATGATGATGTGTTATAGTTTTTATAGGTTATTGTGCGAATAAAGTTTTAATAAATATTTAATTCAATTAATTGTGCCGTGTTGTGTTGACAAAAAGTTATTGCAGTTGTCTTCGCCCATTTGCCAAGTTCGCCATTGAATGGTCTTGCCATTTGATCAAAAACGTGCGCTGGAAGGTGCCACCGACATGAAGCTTTGGCCAGCATGGAAATTGTTTCGCATTCACATCGACTGCTTCAAAAAAATATCGAATGCCATGAAAGAAGTTCAATACCTCAACTGATAATAGCCATCAAAAGAAGTGGACATGGTATTGAGCTTCGACCGACTGCACGTTAACTGATTTATTTTCATTCCAATTCACCATCAGCTGTTTTTGACAGGAGCGGGGCGAAAAAATTTATAATTTTCAGAGAGAAGTGTCAAATTCACTAACACCTTATTATTATTACACCATGTATTCAAATATATTTTTTTGTTTTTTGCTTTGCGTAGGTGTTCACTTCTTGAAGATTTTTGCAAAAAGAAAAATGCAACGAGTCAGATGAACGTGCGTCGGATGGACTGACAAAAAAATCAAAATCACATGATTTTCGTACTTTATCTTGGATGAACATGTAGTTTTAGCTTTCACACTTAGTATATGTTATTGGACATGAAACTCCCTAAATAGAGATAATAAGAGCATAAATCGAAACATCCTTAATGCAGAAAGCACATTCGTAGCTCGTATATTGACAATAAATTCGAAACATCATTTGAATGCACTCAAGCTGTTCTCAGCTACACATGTTTAATTTCTTTCCCTCTAATAAATTAATCAATTTCATACCAGACTTAACTGAATAGGTATAAGAGCTGAAATCATTGGCAAAAGGCTTACAGCCTAGATTTAGAACTGAAAAAATTAAATTTTGGAAGGGATTTCAAAAATTACGAATTGGATAAAAAGAGGAAGCAATAAATTAATTACTATTTTCTATTATATGAAAGAGTTTTCTATTTTTATGGCTGTATATATTGAAAAATAAATTTTTCTTAAATTGATGAATTAAATGGAATTGTGTTTATAAATTTTCAAGATTGATATAGATATAAACATTGAACAGATAAACATATTGAAGGAAATATTCATTACATTGTCGGTTGGTATAAAAATATCTCCGGCTTAAAATTGCAGGTGGCAACTTTGGAAATACGGACTGAACACAACCACGCGAATACCGTCAGATATCAGCTGTTTATTTATAGATCAATTAAAATTGCAAATATACTGGAATTGAATTTTATTGTTTGATATTTATGCATAACATATTGCAGTTAAAAAAATTAATTTTCAATAAATATTTAGTTCGTCAAATGCAGAAAGGTTATTAAGCATGGACAACGTGCCCAGCCTGGAAGCTTGTCGCATTTGTGCCAACTTCTATGTAACTACTAGCGAAGTGGACTTTTTTAATATCTTTGAGCCCACACAGCCATTGCAAAATGAAATGGTATTTATTGAGTCGGAGCTCAGGGCGTGGCAGTTGAATGTAAGTTTAGTAAAGTACTAGTGCGTAGAAAGTTATTCAAACTCTATAACTTTAGATAACATGCAATGATGGATTGCCACAACGAATATGTGGCAACTGTTTTACAAAGTTTTGCAGCATCTATGCCTTTCGAGAGGAGTGTTTAGAAGCACAACAGAAACTGCTGCAAGCTTTTGTTGAAGGTGACTGTGCCGAAGAGATAGTAACTGCACAAGATACAACACTAAGTGGGCTACTGCCATCAAATCTCAAGACGGATGGCGAAGAGATTATGGGCTTGGAAAGTATGCTTGTGGGAGGTCATGTAGATGAGCAGTCTGTAAAATTTGAAAACGATGAAATTGCAGCCGAAACAATTGCAACACAGCTTTCAGCTGTTGCTACATTACCAGAAAACTCTTTTACGAAAGACGCAGAGCAATTAACAGCAACTAATTCTTTGTCACATGAAATGCAAGCATTGGATCAACAAGATTTAGAAGAAGTTCTGCAGGAAAATTACATTCCAAAGAAAATCAAGACTAAATCGGAAGAAGAAACGGATGCCGAAGAAAACGGTGAATAGCAATTTACTATTATTATACAATAACAATATATTAAGTTGTTGTTTTTTTATCTCAGATGTAAACTCGTCAAACGAGGAAGAATCCGAAGAATCTGAAGATGCACAAAATCCTCTTGCGTGTCAATATTGCTACTCCACAGAGAAGCAGCTCATAGCTTTTACCTCGGATGAGGCTTTATCACAACATTTTTTCGATGCTCATGATCCCAATTTCCCCTACACTTGTCCCGAATGCCCACAAAAATTTATCGATTCAAAATTGCGCCTACATCATGTCAAGCTTAAACATCAGCGCCAGTATCAGCAGGCGCAAAGAGACCGTACGTGTCAGTATTGTGGAAAGAAGTTACACGCTATGACTCGTGAAGAGCACATTGAAAAGTGCCAGTATATAGGCGATTGGCAGTGTAAAGAATGCGGTTTAAAATTCCAACAAGTGACTCACTTTGTCTTCAGATCGCACGTTCAGCGTGAACATACTTCGCATAAAAAACAACTTGTATGCAAAGATTGCAATCGTGTGTTTACGCAGCGTACGCTATGGGAAAATCATTTAGCGCTACACAAGAGAAATACTGTGTTATGGTGCAATGAATGCAAGGAGGGTGAGTATAGAGACACATGGAGAATTGCTTTTACAATGGTCTTAAAAAAATTCTTTTATAGCGTTTGCTGATTCATATGAGTTGAAGAAGCATAAATACAAAATGCATAACGGTGAGCTGCCAGTGCATTGTGAACACTGTAAAAAAGGTAAGCACATACATTTTTTTAAAAGAACTCCACACAGTGTTGTGTTAGGAATATTTGTGAAATTTTATAAGGCGTCTATTCATAATTATCGATGAAACATGGATTCATCACAAAAACGGCGATGGTAAATGAACTTATTGAGCCATCTTACATTGGTCGAGAATTGTAAGTAATTTTTCGGAATTGTTGGCATGTGGCGAATTGGATAAGAAGAAAGGGAAAGAGTACACTTGATATGTATAGTAAATTTCAAAAGTTGCTTTCAATCTTGACCAATGTAAAAGGGGTCATTGCAGTGTTTGAATGATGAAATCAAGAAGACACGTTTGCATTTAGCTACATATGCTTCTAGTGGGACTCTTCTTTGATATCAACTCTTGTAGTAGTCTAATAAACTTTTGCCTAAAAAGTCGTGTTTAACTGTCATTTACTAATTATTACCAATTAAACATTTGCATTATTTTTATGCAGGCTTCGTCACCTATGCATTTTTGCATCGTCATATGCAGATTTTTCACCCCGAAAAGCTCGATGATTCGAACAATGAAGTGCATATGAAGTGTAAAATTTGCGGAACAGAATTCGCATCGATGCTTAAGCTGCGTAATCATCAGCAAAAGCCACGAGATGAAAATGGTAGATGTATCGATGCAGCACAATTGAAAACCAGAGCAAATCGTTTGGGTGTTTTTTCCTGCCCCCACTGCGTAAGGCGTTTCAACATGCGCGCTGAGCTTGAAAAACATTTACTTTCCCACGACACCTTTAGACGTCCGCACAAATGTGAGATATGCCTTGTCATGTTCCGAACGCCAGCTGAGCTCAGACAACATCACGATATCGCACATTTGTTAATCAAATCATTTTCCTGTGAAAAGTGTGGAAAAAAATTCTCCTATAAAAAGGACATGCGAGATCATATGCTGTGCCATGAAGGTTCGGGTTATTTGTATATAGGATACTAATTAACTAATGTTTGACATTTTTCAGAACGTAGTATACCCTGCTCTGAGCCCGATTGTGATTTTATAAGCAAAAATGAGAAGGTCCTTAACGATCATATACGCCAAAAACATCGTCTATTACCCTGCGAGTACTGCAATCAAACATTCACGCGTCAACGTCTAATTAGTAAGTATGACTTTTTTTATATTTTTGGCGTTATTCAAATGTTTATCGCTTACAGTTCATATGCGTCAGGTGCACAAAACCGAAATCGATGTTGATGTTAGTAATATTAAAGCTTCAGCCAGTCAAGACAAGGTTGTTGTGCAATTTGTTGGTAGTCGTGCATCGAATGAGATTACTTTGAATGATCAGCCGGCACATCAGTATCCACGAACAAGTGCTACTAGTTATAATTCTTTTGAAGATTATGGTACAGATCGGACCGTCGAGCAGGAACACGAAATTGTTGTTACATAACCATAAAACCTAGTAAAAACTTTTTATACCTAAAGCAACTATAAGAAGCAAAAGCTTTTTTAAATTTTTAACTTATTAGAACTGGATCATTTTAAGAAGCACCTAATAAGGAAGACTACAAAAATTCCACATCAATAGATTTTTCTTTTCTGCAAAAAATACCTTTTATCTTCAAAAATATTTTTTTCTATCATTAATTTTTATCGACATTTTCTTGTAAAAAAGTTTCATTCATTTCAACATGTTATTTTAAAGTACGAATTTTCATCGACATCTGTCTATGTCGTTATTAAAATTATATTTTGACATAATTTCATTTAACAGCCTAGGGATATTTTTGTTTTCTTTTTTGATTTTCAATCAAGTAGCGCTGTGAAAATTTTATTTGAATTCATTAATCCAATGTAATTTTCAAATTTGCCAATTTTCGGGCAAAATTTATAATTTTTATTTTCAAGTATCTCATTTTTAATATAGATCAAAAAGCAACAAATTAAAACTTAACCTAAGGACATTGCAAAACTTCTCACACATTTTTATTGTTCTTTTGAACGTCTTAAAAACTATCTCAAAATACATATTTTTATTACTTAGCAGCTGTACCCTAGGCATTTTTTTATGCTACTTAATTAACACCCATTAAAAATAATAAAGCGCCTAACTTTGGATTTATACGGCGTGCCATCAGAATGTGCAGTTCTTTTGTTTTTTTTTTTCCTAAAATTATAAATACAAATGCAGTTGAGTAAATAAATTACCAGCTTTTTTATTACCACCATTTTTGTTTTGACTGTACATCTGGAAAAAATCTGCAAAGAAAGCACTTTTATTGCTTCATAAATATAAAATATATATATATTTATCAATTACTTGCTATATGTAGCTTGTATATTTTATTTAATCTTATCAGTAAGGAAATTGTTGATTCTAATTTTGCAGCTGGACTTTCTTAAGTTTAACAACAATGAAAAAAGTTAACGAAAATAATACCAAGGATGCTTAACCTAATAAATTGATATCAAGAATATTTAGCTTGTTTCTTAAGTTAAGAAAAAATGGCTTGTCAATTGCATATTTTAAAATAGTGCTTTGTTTTAATCAACGATTTGTAGAAAAAATATTTTTGTGTAACTTATTATTAATCAACATTTGGTGAAATATTGCTATAATCTCGATGTGGTTAATCCAGCCCACATTTTTATCAAATAAAATAAAATATTTTTTAATGATTAATTAGGTTTTGTCTCGAAATTTTATGAAACTTTTCATTAAAAGTCAAGTTTTTATCGCTAAGTAGGTAGGTGTAATTAGGGTAGGTGTTATAATATAAAGGGGTATACTTACATAAAAGTTGTCTTATCTTTTTCGGTCAATATTATATTGTTAACTGATCGATACGAAATCCTTTTTTTTTTTGCCCTTCATCACATTGATCAATACTAAAAAGTTTCAAAAGCAAAACCTGGACCTTCGAAGAATTGTAGTTTAACTAGTTTAGAAATTTATATGTAGTTATAAATAGACAAAGTTTAGAAATATATTTTGTCAAACATTTTATTTACTAATTTACTTAAATAACCTTAATACTAATGATAGAAACAAAGCAAAATATTAATAATACACTCAATGAAAATCCTTAAGTAAATTTGACTAAGATCCTGTTAAGAATTACAATATTCCAGTAGATTATTATTTAAAGGACACAAAAACCTTCATATTTTTTTAATAGTAAAAAAAAATAAATAAATAACTGGCCATTTCAGCCCTTGAAAGGACTTTGACCTAGCTTCTTATGATCAATTGTGTTGTGCGTGTTATTAAGTTTGTACACAATTGACCGAGAAATGGACCTACATGCTTAACGCCGACTCCGAACGGCGATGAACGGAATGTTCTTATTCTCAAGAAGCTTTACATGGCATTTTGATTACTCTCTGAGGTTTGCCATTGTCTGCAGAGAGGTGGCGGCCGTACAGAAAAATTATTTTAATTCAAATAATCTTCTGTCGCTGCTGGGATTCGAACCCGGGTCTCCAAGGTTCTTTGACATAGCGGCCACGCACTTTAACCAACTACGCCACGGACGCCACCTCTTTTATAGTAATTTCGCAAAAAACAAAATTCATTCTCGAAACTTTCTATAAATAGACCGTTATAATAATAAAATTTCCCCCTTAAATCTAGTTTTTATACGAAAATCAACTTGCAATAAATAATACTAGCTTTTTCCCGGCGCGCGTTGCTGCACCCAGCAACTACAGTGGCGAGCAAAACTGGCTAAATGTTTCCACTTTTATGCATTTTTGACTGTTGCAAAGCCATTTTTCTATATAGCGCTACCAGATTTTCTGGTTATATACTTCATTTATTAAGAAACGCAATGTATAAGTCAAGTTTGAATAATATATAAAAATAAAAAAATATTACCTACAAAAATAACAAAAAATTCTATTTAGCCAGTTTTACATGGCGGTAATACTACAGCGTCATCTGGTGGCCAAGGTGGATCAAAGGAGATAAAAAAAAACTCACCGTACCTGAAAACCACTACATACCAATTTTCATTCTAATCGCATGAGCGGTTCAGGAGTTTGAGGTGGTTTTGTAAAAACAGTTATACTACAGCGCCCTCTGGTGTTCAAGATGCGTCAAAAAAGATAGCAGAAAAACACTCAACGTACACAAACTACACGTACACCACTATATATCAATTTTCATTCTAATCGCATGAACGTTTTGGGAGTTTAAGGTGGTTTTGCAAAAAATGTTGTACTACAGCGCCCTCTGGTGTTCAAGATGGCCCAAAAAAGATAACGTTAAAACACTCAACGTACATGCCAACCACTATACATGGAAAGACCTGTCTGTCCCAGTTTTTCAGTAGAAGGATATCATCAAGTTGCAACTCCATACTGAGTAACATTGTTGTGCAACATTTATATCCAAAGATATTCTCTATCACAAATTTAGCTTGAATGGGCGGAACGACACCCTCTTTTCCAAATTCCGTCTCAGTTTTCAATATTTTTGAATTATATGGGCGGTGTCGCACCCCCTTGTCCAATGCTTGCTTAATTTTGCTAGTCGAAGGACGCGACTAAATAGTACGCTCTTACCAAGTTTCATTGATGTGTGACTTATAGCTTGAAAGATATACCGAAAATTTGGTCTGCTGAAAAAGTTCCACGCCCCACGTCCAACACCCATAAAATTTTTCCTGTTGAACGGCACTTGTAAATTGAGGTAGAACACCGAATCCCGATGCTATGCGACCTATAATTTCAAAGCTATTCGCTATCGTAGATTTGGGTTGTATTGGAGGTGCCCCGCCTCCTTGTCCAATGTTCCGTGCATTTTTTCCAAAACCTTCGCGTAACAATTACGAACAAATTCACAGAAGGAAGTATCTAATTTGGTCCAGTCGTTTTCAAGTTTTAAGCGTCCGAACAAACCACTATTCATTTTAATATATTAGGATGCTGTAAAATTTATCTCAATATATTTATTGGATTATTTAACTCAGTAGATATTGAAATAAAAAGAGTGGCACGCAAATAAATACGATATATTGGGCTTATGGCTACACTATAGCAGGAATTAACTGAGTGCAACTGTCCACTCAAGAGACCAGCGCGGTGAGTTGTAGAATCTCACCTCTCTCTCTCAACAAAGAGCTTAAGCTATTGTTTGCTGTTATTTCGTGCTGCTTATACAATGGCAGCATGGATTAAAATGCACGAATTCTTAAATAATTAAATAAAAAGATTTACCAAAAACATAGTACCCAGTAGCAGGGTCGCTTATTATAGCAATTGAATAGTGAAAGAATTATTTAAATCGGTTCAGCATTTACCCCCTTGATTGAACGATGAAAATTCGAGAGACGCCTTTTATATAATAGTATAGATATAGATATAGATATAGATATAGATAGTATAGATTGGTAACTTATTGAATCAGTACTCATATACGTTTAAGTGCCATTCAATGGAAAAGTATTTCATATTCAAAATGCAATTTTAAAATTTACGAATTTGAGCAAACATGATTGATTTTAAAACTCTAAAAAAATATTTTTCATCTTTCATTAAAAAATAATTTAATCATAACACACATTTCTGAAATTCTTTTGAACCTCTTATAAAATGTGCAATAATTACAAGGTCATTGAACTTAACTGAAATTATCTCTACGGATTTAAGTGGTAATTGTCCGATTGAACATATCCGCCAAGTTACTTTTCTGTGAGTTATGTTGAGTTTATACTTTGAAGACGTATTTGAGGCTTGCGGTATAATTTTAGGATTATTTACAATCATTGTTTTTCTAAATTTATTTACGACGACGAATCTTTTGGTTTCATCAAGTGAAAAGAAAAGAAATGCTTATAACTGCCATTTAATTAAACCTTGAAAAGTACTTATTTGTACCCTTGGGTGGGCATGTTCAATGCGCTAACAATTTTCGAAAATAAGAAGTTTTTAAAATTAGTTTTTGGTATTGCACTGTGACAAATATATAAATAACAAACATAAGGAATATTCACGATCCGGAGCTCTTTGTTGAGCTCTTGTGTCTTTGCTCTCCAGTGTCTTGCACCGACTGTCATTTGCCTGTATATTTTGTTCTCTATTTTTTTTCTTCTTTTTTCGTTCTCTAATTTATACTATTTTTGACAGTTAGTGCAAGACGCAAACACTGTCACTCCTACCTTGTATAATTCTATCATGCACAGACCTAGCAATTGAAGTTAAGTTCAGTCTGCTTTGTTATGAAATTAAAAAAGTTAGTACCCAGAAGTGTACGCAATATACCATCACTATTTGTTTGCTGTCAAGCATTCACTACAAAAGAGCTACAGGGTAGCGCCAGTGCGCTTGAGAAAAAAGCACAACTTTGGCAGCACGTGCATTTTGTTATTGTAGTGCTCTTTTTTGTTGCACTTTTGCTTTTTTGCACAAGAGCTCTGCAAAGAGCTCCGGATCGTGAATACCCCTATAGATTTTTTTTTGTGATAAAACTTTCGTCTTAAAATAGATTTTGATTACAAATCATCCGAAAATATTTATTTGACTTATAACATCTTTAATTTAAAAACCAAATTTTAAATTCCTTTATTTCTAAGTACAAACCTTACTTATTATGCCATTTAGGAGTTTTTTTAAGTTCTTTTATAGAGAAAATCACATGAAAATCAATATAAACATCTAAAATCGTTGGAGTATTTCATTACTTGATATACTTGTTATCTGTTGTTCTTGTAAAGAAATTTTTAGAAACCTCCTGAACTATCACGTCTACCATTGGATTTTCCGAGTGTATTACTATAGAATATCTTAACGTTAAACCTAAGCGCACAATCACAAAACATTATTACTTTTTCCCTCAAAAAAAATCTGATTCCGTTAAGTCCTTTAATGACTCCCTTTTGCTTAAACTGCGCTGAAACTCACGCGTTTGCTGATACCATTCGGGATCTTTGGCGTTTACTTCTTCGGGGCGCCCACTTGTATGGCGATACAAGTACTCCGTCAAGCCGTAACCTTTGATGCCATTTACTGTACACGATACAAATTGATTGAACACCTTAGACTCCCAATCGCCGCCGTTGTAGCGCAACGCTTCCTCTTCGACCCTTATCTGCACAAAGTACTTTTGGGCGGCAGTGTGCACAATGAAGTTCTTATGTTTGGGCGTTGTACCCTTCTCGCCATACGAGAACAGTTCGAAGTTGCATTTGGTGATCGGCTGATAGTTGCCTTGCGGCGTACAAATATAGCCGACCTTCAGAGAGGAGAGGAAAAATGTGGGTTGACTTAGGTTTCCGATTACCATGCTTGTGCCATCATTTAGGAATAGTGAGAAGTAAACATAGCGATGAATGTTCGAAAGACACCGTTCGGTGCCAAAGCTGTGATCACGAAAGCCTCGCAACTCTATGGGACGTATCTGTTGATCTATGCTCAGCTCACCCTCGAGAACACCGTTCTGCTCATAGTGTGTGCGTTTGTCGAGTATAAAGTTGACATTCTTTAACATGCCGTAAAATTGTTCGTTCCATGCTTCACGCGCTACGGAATCGGCTATAACCGATGCGCTCAAATCTCTATTGTAGTCAAAATGTGCCAATGTTGATGTGAACTTCAAATCGAGCTTCACCGTTACCAACTGATTGCGCTCAACAATGCGCAATGAGCCATCATAACGGATGCGCCAACAACGCATGCGCTCCTCAGGAAAGATATGACAACCGTTGCCTTTAAATTCCGCATTCTCTTGCTCACCATCTGTTGTAAAGTACAGCATATCCGGCAGATTAGGCGAGCACAGCAAACCCAGATCCGGTAGCCACAAATAAAGAAAAGACTTCAACACACCGCGTCGTCGACGCTCTAGGTTGACAATCAACTTACAGCCCTCCGCATTGGCAGCCATAAACGAGACCACATCGTAACTCTTTGGATTATCCGTTAGCTTTTGCGGTTTGTCCAGCTCTGCTAAGTACTCACTAGTGTTCAATTTCTGCTCATGCTTGGTGTAGATTTTGTGTCGCAACCATTTAAGTAACAGCAGTGCAATACCATATTTTATGTGATAAAAAATACCCTTTTGTGGATATTTACCGAAAATTAATTCCGGTTTATGGCGTTGTAATAAAAGTCCAATGATGAGTAGCGAAAAGATGACACCAAGAACACAAACGAAAAATATTATCACAGACATGATTATTTAACTTCACTCCACTCAAATCAATTCCACTTTAAATTTGACCCAAATATGCACTTGCCAATTCCGATAATAAAAAAATAAAAATACTTAAGGGGTTTGTTTTTGTCTAGCTTAACTAATGACTTGTAGCTATGGTCTAACTGGCACGAATGTCCAAATCAACGACCAGCTTAATATAAATAATGAACTTTAGCTACTGGTTTTTTCGCTAGTGTGATAAGATTGTATGCCACCATGTGTCCCTCATGTTCGCTAAGATAAGATTTGGATTGTTTTACTAGCTGCAGAGTTATGTATAAAGCAGACATGATTTAAGGCCCGTCTAATACGAAATCCAATGCAACGTTACATCCTTTAAAGGGTACGCATAAATCAAAGCACAAAGATAAGTATGACAATAGTAGGCGTGTCTGTTGATAGTTATTCAAACCTCTTAAAAGGAAATTTGCATTCACAATTTTAAATGAAATTGAATTCAATGAAGTTGATAAGAGGCGCGCGAACTTGCTTGTCCAAAGGTAATAAAAAAATACGTATAAAGTCTTTATAGACCACATGTCCAGGCAATAATATGAATGCTTCAGATACCGATCGGAAGAATCAGAATCGAAAATCAGAAATTGTATTGGAAAAAGTTCAGTTTTTTGAGTAAATGCTATTCTGTATTCAATTGAAGTATTAAAAGATGTGAAACTTAATTTTGAATTAAAACTTTTATACTAAAATCAACATATCAGAGAATAAAACCAACAACAATTTTAATTGTTTTTTAAAGCGTACAAATAAAGCTATTTTGGGATTTTTTTGTAGAGCAACCATTCCCGAACCATGTGAGCATTATGTTTCGGGTTTAAGTTTAATTGACCTTAAAATCACCATTTTTCCGCTGATTGTCTCTTAATATATTAAGGTAAGACTCTTTATTCATTATCCTATTAACGAAAACTAAGTTTCCAACTCCTTTGGCCGCAATGCACCTCCACATCATTACGCTGCCACCGCCGTGCTTGTACGTAGGTTTGGTGTTTTTTGTTTTTTAGATCCTCATTTGGTTTTCGCCAAACCGTAACTCGACCGTCACTTTTGAATGGGTTGAAATTACGTCAATTCCTTTCGTCAAGGAATATGACGTCATTCCATCAGGCTGCGTCCTTATTAATGTGATCCTTAGCTAAATTTAGTCTTAAGCGCTGATTATAATAGACGGAACGGAACGGTGTCAAGTGTCACGTAACGCAACAGAAAAATCAAAAATCTATAGATCTCATCGTCGCGCTCCGTTCCGTCTTATTATAACCACACATATAAGAAACTCTTGTAATAGATTGTGCAACGTGACATTTTCCAACGTTCCGTTCCGTCTATTATAACCAGCGCTTTAAGCTGCGATTCCGAAATTTACAAATGGCTTCTTTCTAGCTACTCGGCCGTTATAAAGGGTGGGCCATCTAGTGGTTTCCTTTTTAAATCATAGGTTATTTTGACACTGACAGCTGTTTCCCGCTTGAAATCTTGACATAAAGTCAGTCTCATGCCTCCGCGGAAAGAAGTGAGTCGCTTTACGCTTGGACAACGTTGGGAAATATTGAAATCTTATTTCCAAAATGAGTGCTGTGTAGCTCAACATTTCACGCAATAGCCTGAGGAGAATCCTGTACAAAGATCAAGGTTTATTCGCTTACAAGGTCTAATTGACTCAGCAATGAAGGCGCACGACCATCCGCTTAGTTATCGCTTCGCAGTTGGGCCATGACAAACAAAATTGCCGCATCTGGGGCTCGGAAAACCCGCACGTTATTGTCGAGAAACCGATGCATCCACAGAGAGTGACAGTTTGGTGCTGATTGTGGAGTGGTGACATCATTGAACCATTTTTCTTCGAAAATTTGGCTAGGAACAACGTTTCGGTCAACGGTGGGCTTTAAAGAGTCATGTTAACAGACTTTTTTTTATTGAAATTGGAGGCATGAATTTAGACGACTTCTGGTTCATGCAGGATGGCGCGCCATGTCACAATCGATCTTTTGCGCAAAAAAATCCCAAATCGTGTTATCAGCAGTCTTGGTGATGTCAATTGGGCGCCTCGGAGCTGCGATTTGACCCCTTTGAACTTTTTTTTTTTTTTTGTGTAGAACCGTGAAGGACCGATGTTATGCCAACAATCCGGATACGATTCAAGCACTTAAGGCCAATATCATCCAAGCAATCCGTGAGCTACAGCCCAAAATTGAGTTTTTTAAAAAGTTTTGGGTCTCAGAAGAAAGTTGGCTTCATTTTTGTATTATAGGCCTCATTTATGTGTGTGTCCGATTGTCTGAAACATCCTATTCACTTGTTAATTTCAAACTTAAGTGTGACAAAAAGTAACGCCTATTGTTTAAATTTAAGACAATCCACACTGAGTGGATTTTCTTTTCTGTTTGAAATATGAACGGGTTTCAACTGAACACGATATGGTTAAAACTGCACCAAAACAATCAATCCCTTATTAGCATAAGCCAGCGAATGATAGAGGACTTGTAAAAGGACGCTGTTAAAAAACTTTTAATCTTAAAAGAAAAAAAAAAATCTCCACAAACGACCCGCATAAAAGAATAAAATAAAACATAATTCCACAAATTGCCTCATCTGAGTAGACTCAAAAAAGAAAAAAATTCAACTAGAACAAGAAAAGGCTAACTTTGATTAATCCGCCTACTTTACGCCTCTACGGCTCTTCGTTAACACGTGCTGATAACAATCAGGAAATATTTTCTTCTTAAAACTTATTAATTTGCAGGATAACGCATGAATGAGCAGGTCATAAAACTTGATAATTTGAAAAAAGAGCAGGAGGCGTGTGCCTTCACCAAGGGTTGAAGCAACAACATGAAGAAATTTCAGAAATGAATAGAGCAGACAAGTAGGACTAGCTTTTATTTGCCAGAAATTGAGTTACTCCAAGATAAATTTTTTTACATATTATTTTTTATTATTTTACAAGTTGAGGTTTATTTATTGAAATCATTTAAGGAATGTGCTTGCTAAGAGGAATATATGAAGAAGATCGATTTATCCTTATGAGCGACTATGTCTGCAAAATAGCTGATAAGAAATAAGCAACTTTACTGTCCATCTTCCACACCAACACTTTTTTAAAAATTAAATAAGCTGCTCTTGATATACATCCCTTCCTTGAATCTGTGAATGTTAAAAATCAATATTTGGTCATTGCCACGTGTTGCTACTGACAAAGCAACGCGTGCCACGTGACCACACCTTCCTTATGATACATACACAAAACACAAACAAGGATATCTGTAGACAAATTTGATTTTTACAAATATATAGCAATAATCCTATTAGTGGCACGGTTATGAGGCCAAAGTCAAACGGGTGCGATAGTATAAACAAAAGCGAGACGCACTCATAGTAATGTGATAAAGATTAGCGCAGGTTTCCCAGGCTAATGATGGAAGGGAAGTTTTGATTATTAGTGGCTGTGTTTGAAGAGGGTGGCGAATAATGTTGATACATATGAATATTTAAATAGTTTTATTTAGGTGAGGATGTGTGGGATTCTCGAATTTTCCTGCAGAATTCGATACTTGAGTTTTAAAAAAATTTTTTAGAATAAAATTTCTATAGATAAAAATATGTATATGAAAACATGCGAAATAATGTGAAATGAGGTAGAGTCTATGGATCGAAGATGTCTTCTTTATTCTATTGTAATCTGAAAATTGATTTTACATAAGGAATCTATCTAAAAGAAACTGCACACTTTGTTTTGTTTATACCTTTCTTCAATTAATACGAAACTTCTAAATTTTATTTATTTCAACAAATGCCTTATTCGGAACAATATTAACCAAAAAAATTCAAATAATATATCATTTCTTATTTTTGAACGAATTTTTTGTTGTACATGTTTCATTAAATTTCGCACAGTGCTCTTTGTCATGGATTTTGTTGCTTGAGTCCAAATTTTTTTGAACTGTTCCTAGTTTTGAGCAGCCCTGCCTGTCATTCTAAACCTATTCTTGGATTCAGCCTAGTAGCGCTCGATAGGGCGAAGCTATCGAGTGTTTGGTGAATTATCCTCTTTACAAACAAATTTGACCCCATTTAGATTCAAGAGCTCTATGGTTGACTTCTCGTAATGGGCTGTTGCCAAGTCAGACCAAAATATTAATGAACCTTTGTGGCGCTTGTACAATGGAATTAGTCGTTTTTTCAAGCACTCCTTCTGGTAAATTTCAGCACTTATTGTGCGTTTTTTAAAAAAAGTTGATGTTTTAAGGCCGCTACTGCCAAACTTTCAAACCATAACTTTCTGGCCAAATTTTTCCAGTTGAATTTTGTTGACTCAGTCATCGATATTTCCTTTTTTACTCTTTGAATAGAATTGTGGACCTAGTAAGGCTGAAGAGTCCATTTTTACATAAGTCTCTTTGCACAACCAATTGTGCAAAATCTTTTCGGGTATGTCATTTTGAATTCGCGGCATCATTCGCGCAACCTTCATGCGTTGTTGATAATTTAGTAAATCTAACGGTACTTTCAAATATGTAAACAAATAAATACACTGCAAGAAATAATCGTTCAAAAGTGTGCAGTTTCTTTTCGATATACTCCTTATTTGTCACTTCTGCATTTTTCTTCTCAAATAATAATATTTGCATTTTATTTTTGAGTTTATTCAATTATTATATTTACCGATAAATTCGTCAATTTCTGTTCTGATTCTCTTGCTTGCATTCATAATATATTTACAGTTGACTGAGAAATTCAATGTTCGGATTTTAAAAATAAACACCCCAATTGATAACTTCAAAATTAAAAAAAAAAAATTTCAGCATTTAGATAGTAAATAAAAAATGGTGATTTTGTAACGGAATATTTAAACTCAAAATCAGAAAAAATTTAAACAAGTCAGTTGTATAAAGTATTAACTACAGTAATTGTCAAATTTTAAGAATAATTTTTTGTTTGTTTTAGTGTGTAGTGTGAATCTTCATATTTCTTTTGCAAAAAAATATTAAGGGTATTCACGATTTGGTGTATTTGTGATATACTTTTCCAAATATATTTTATAGCCTGAAATCAGATTCGTAACAATTGTTTTTGATATTTGTTTATTTATTTTCGCATTGTCGCGAAAACTCTGTTGTTAACAAAAAACATTTGTATAGAAAAATATTTTTTTTTGTCCCATATAACAAGATTTACAATGAATACAACCCAACAAGCAAGAAAAATATTTTTCAACTTCCACTTGATCTCCAACTCATTTCTCCAAGTCAACTCCAACATCTTGGAGTTGAACTGGAAATTGACTTCAGATGTGTTCGTTTTCAAACTTGCAATACTGTTTGATGCACTTGCATGAATACATAAGGTGGTTTCAGACAATCGTTTATGTCGTTCGACAATGTCCGATGAAAATTAACAGGACTATTTTGTCGAACTTTCAAACAATCGGGCATCACAATTTTTGACTTTCAATTGATCAAATTTAAGAACGAGGATGAAAACAACAGGAAACAGAAAAAATAGCTTGGGCTTATTTATTTACAAATAAAAAAAACATTGTGTGTTATTTTATTTATTTATTTAGTCCATTTTTATTATATTATTATTATTTTATTCTTTTTGTTTTCCTCTTTTCTCTTCTTCATATGGTTGTTCCTCAGTCGTTAACTATTTTATTAGAAAAAGAAATGCACCGAATCAGACCCACCTGTGTTCGTAAGACATTACATGTCAGTTGGGCCAACAGAAAAATCAAAATGTTTGATTTTCATCCGACATATCGGACCGGTTATTTTATTTTTCTTTATTTCTTTATTTCAATTTTTCATTGTTTTCACTCTGCGGATAAGGGGGTTAAAACGGTTTTAATCCAGCTACCACGCAGAAACATTGAAAGTTAAGGGTTGATTTATTCCAAGCGTATTCCTTTTGTGCAACAATAACAGCAACAAAACATCAATCTTGCATCATTGCTCCGCCTTTTCTAAGGGTGTGACTTATGCAGACTGAAAATATAATTTTCAAAAATGTCTGCTCATTTAGATTTTGATTAACAACGAATAAGGATGTTCGAAATTCGCTGAGAAAGATTAAAATTAAATAATTTAACAGAAATAAGTAAAACATTTCTTGGTGAATATTTATTTTCAACATTTAAAAATAAAAATATTGCACATTTTAAGCCGAAATGACTTAAGCAAAAAATAATAATAATAATAATAAACCGAAACGGTCAGCTTGGTTCAAATATGGAAATGGATTGGTCCACAACTACAACACCTGCTGCAGGTTTCAGTTCTAATGGTGATTGTGATGATAGAAGCTCTTCATCGTCTAACTGTAGTAACAGTAATAGTGTCGAACAAAATAACAAAAATATTAATGCCAACAATATTATCAATAAAAATATCAATAAGCGTTTGTCAAATGAAGAATCGGCGACAGGTTCAAAAATATTACCGACGGCAACATCCAATGGAATTGGTGAGACAATTGGTGGTCTAGCAAAGGTCCCGTTGTTGCAATTTCAGCTGCAACATAAGACTGAGTCCATATCTGATGGTGAACTATCAGATTTTTCACTGAACGACACCGAGGAGGATGAGGAAGAATTTCGCAATTGCATACTTAGCAATGGGAGTCATGGTTAGTTAAAGAAAAAATACTCATTTATTTGAATTTAAAGTTTCATGCCTGTTAACATAAGATTAAAAAAATTCAAATTTTGATGTGATCAGTACACAAGTAAACGTTCTAAGCTAACAAAAACCATAGGTTAAAATATCGCCTGAGTCGAATAATATGAAGTATTTGTTTATTTAATTACTTAGTTATTTTGTTTTACAGACCGAAGTCAAATGTATAAAAAATCTTTATATTGAGCTATTGAGGAAATTCACAATTTCTCAAGATTTATATTTATCTTATTGCGGAAAAAGGCACGGAAGCTACAAAAATATTTTTAGTTATTTCCATACGATCATGAAATCTTAAAAAAATTTTTTGTCTTTATGCAGTAAGACAAATCTGACATACGAGATATTGTGAATTTCCTTACTATATTTATAAATAAAAATTAGCTAAAAACTATTATATATCTTCCTATCAAGCTTCATCTTCGCGTTCACAAAATGACTCTCCACGAAATGGTAATATTCTGCAACCACCGCTGCAAAGCAATTCTTCACCTAACAGCGGCATCTTTAAGAATGGACAAATAGTGGGCGTAGTACGCAAAGTTTTCACCAATACACGTGAACGTTGGCGTCAACAAAATGTCTCCGGAGCATTTGCCGAATTAAGAAAACTGGTGCCAACTCATCCACCGGACAAGAAACTATCTAAAAATGAAATCTTACGCATGGCCATCAAGTATATCAGACTTCTGACCAACGTGCTTGAATGGCAAAAACAACAGGAATCACATCGTTTTGTAGAGACTGAAGAGAACGAACCCAATAACAATGACAAGCGTGTGACAAACGGACATACTACTACTTTAAATACTAGGCCCACGGTGCCTGAAAGTGCCACCAACTTGGCCAACTGCAGAGAGTTTCATGTAAGATGTGAACGTGGCTTACCTATTATTAACGGGGAAGTTCAACGTAGTAATAATTTATTAATGATAGCGCCCGATGGATTGCTTCAGCGCACTATCAAGACGGAACGTCAGGACATTGTTGAACGTGTTGGACCTTTGCTGCCTGTCGTACAACCCATACCGCTACAGAGTTTACGTGGCATAACTGCACCAGAGTCGCGACCACAGAGCAAGTCGAATAAATCAAATAAACGCAAGTCTAACGGGCGAAATGCAGAGACCGAGACAAGCAAGCGAAAGAAAGAAAGTGTGGGTAGTTTTAATGGCAGTAATCGCATATAATATATTTAATAATATCTTGATCAAAATTCTGTTTTATATCCATACTGTTACTCTTCATATCATTATTTTAATGAACTCATAGTGGGCTGCAAGTCGTTAAAAAATTATAAATTTCATTATTAAAGTTATTCAAATGAAAATGCCGGATCTAAATGACTAAATAAATCTAGTTACGGAAAAATTGAATACAGATAATACAGGTTTTTAGCTTCAAATTCAAGCCTTTACACTTCAAACTTAACTTTGTCAAAATAAATTCATCTCTTTACGCTTGAAATTCCTTTTTTTTTCATTCCAAAATCTAGTTTTAACAGCTATAAGTTATATATTTACTTCTTCAAGTCAAATTGAACTTCAGACAAGAAAATTTGCTTAGGTTCTTTAATTTCTACAAAACAAACCATGGTTATCATTTAACGATAAGGTGCACTTTTGTTATATTGCAAAATATTTCGTGATGTGAATAAACGGATGCTTTTAAATCTATTTACTTCCTTCAAATTTTAAATGCATTTAAATGTAATGTTGAAAGATTGCTAGACTAAGTATTTTGAGCTAAAAGAAGACCATGTTGAATAATAATAATAAAATTTGCTAAAAAATTACGTTTTCCTTAATAGGACCAAGGACTTATTAAACGGCCTAGAAAGTCCATGAAGAACTCTTTATTCGTAACAAATAGGTTCAAATACAAGTCATAATATTCATATGATGATTATGAATAGAGGAATACATAAATTAGAAGAATTTTAAATCTGAGTTGTGTTTTTGAGAGTGGTCGATCTGTCCCTTTTTCTGCTCTTAGCTCTCTCACTTCATCTTGACCTTTTTTTTTTTTTTTTTTGACCCGAATTGAAAGAAATTCACAAATTCAATCGAGTTGACATTTGCAATCGACTCATGAATCGTGAAAAAGAGGGCCATTTCTCATGCTCATGCTACAACAATGTCAATAAAAAAATAAGCTGTTCCAAGATGGTGAATCGCCGCCATTTTTTTAAAATCCATGTTGTTTTTAGTACTAAAATTTTATTTAAAGTTAAGAAATGTACGATTTTGGCTTGACCTGAGCGTTTCACAAGCCTGTAACTTTCTTGTCTCTTGAAATAATTAAGCCAAATTTGAAATATATTTTCTATGATATTCAATAATTCATTTGAACTACTTTTTTTATAATCCATTTTGGTGTTTAGTACTAATTTTATTTTTAAGTTAAAAAATATGATTTTGACTATCAAAAATCTGTAACTTTTTGTCTCTTGGAATATTTAATCCAAATTTGGAACATATATTTTTTTTGATATTCAACAAAGTACTTAGCTACTTTCTTCAAAAGCAATTTTAGTTTTAGTACTATTTTTTTTTCAAGTTAAAAAAATACGATTTTCAAAATTCTGTAACTTTTTGTCTGAAATAATTGAAATATTTAGTAAATCATTCGACATCCTTTTTTAAATCCATATTAACACAAAATTATTTTTGTTTTAATTTTGAATTTTGTTTTTATTTTTTAAAATAATATAGAAGCAATTAAAAATACATAGGTACTCACGAAATTACAGTGAAAGAAAAATGTTTAGTCCTGTAAGAGCAGTAAAGCTTCTTCACAAAGCTCTTTTGATTCTACTGTCCGTTGTTTTCTTACACTTGATATGAGTGGATCTGACGTCAAATTGTGGATCGGACATTTCTTTTGTTGCTCTTCTTGAACATTTTCTAGAATGTGACATACTTAATTTTTTTTTGTTAATCTTTATTACGTGCCTCTTGAGCATCTTCAGATAGCTTACCTATTGATAAAACTCCAAAATGCTGAATTTGGGTCCACAATGAATAAGTAATTTGTGTACCGAAGATAGCATGTATATATAGACGTGCAGTATGCAATGCATATTCACCAAATTTCTGAGAAGTCGATACTCCAGATTTATAACCATGATCTCGGATAAAAACACATCAACACAAAAATCGTATTTAATGTAGAATTTTGGTATAAACCAGAAAACATATACCAGAAAATAAATAAATAAAAATTAAAAAAAATTGTATAAAGTTATCATAAAAACCCCTAAAAACACAAGTTCATAATATGTGATAAATTAGAGAGGCCAGCAAGGCCCCCCTTTGCATCCCCTACTCCACTGGTTTCTTCTTGACAGATATGTATTTGAGATTTTAACGGAATTATCATTTTGCGACTGCATCAACAGATTTTAATAGAAGAAAAGCAATATAAAGCTTATGGTATATTTTTGAAAATGAAAATTGAAATTTCTCAAAAAGGGCAAAATTGGAGCGACTTTTTTCTTTTTTGTCAAGTTATCAATACACTAAAGAGTCAAATGCACTATGAAAGAAAATAGCGCAAGACAGCGAAAATATTTAAAACCATAATCAAAGATGAAAAAAGGTACAAAAAACAGGTTGATAAAAATAATTAAATTTATTAAATAAAAACATTTTTTTCGTTTTTTTTTTCATTATTTCAAAAAGCTTAAACTATAAGTTTTCCAGCGGTATGTAATACTTGTATGATCAATTTAAAAAGAGTTGAGAAAAAATCAATTAAAAACGTTCTTCATTTCGCTACTCATATAGGACTGTGTCTTGCGAACACTTTAGCAAGCCATATAACTGAACCGTGTCAATTTTTTTATAAAATTTTCATTGTAGTACAAAATTTGATCTTTTCTTAGATTATTTTCATAATGATACAGGCTGCAAGAGTAATTTTGAAGAAATCATTTATGAGACGCAAACGTCCATTTGGGCCCACTGTGCGCCGGAGAGGCAAGTTAAAGTTTATTAATAAACGTTTTATTTTTTTGTAACAAATTTTATTCTTTTATTTAAGTTAAATAATTAACTTACTTAATCCACGACAAACCTTAGACTAAACTAAACTAAGCTTACTGGACTTACTAACAGCTAATCGCTGACACCTCAAGTGGCATGATGATACCGTTTTTATTATAGCAATTTGCTTGCTTAGTAACATGAAAATAATACAATAATAATAAGAGTCTTAGTACAAAATAAAATAATAATAAGACAAGAGCTAACAAAGAGAAAAAATAAAGCTTCGCATTACACATAATACTAGACGTAAGAGCAACACACGTAATGAGTAAGTTTAGGCTACGTTCCCAGAATATTTCCTAACAGGTAAGTTTAGGCTACGTTGCTAGAATATTTGCTAACTGGCATATAAATTGTGAGTTTTAACCCTTGCTCAAACACAAACTTTTTTTATGGTATTTTATTATATTGCTGCGGTTTTTTCAATATAAGTTTTATAATATCTATAAATTAAAATTTATTTCACACACATATATTATTTTTAACTAAGAAAAAGGAAACTAATTATCAGAAAACAATAAAAATTTACTTAAAAGCAGCTTAGATTTTTCACTACATTTTTAATTTATTATTTCATTTATATTTTAGTTATTTTAAATAATTTTATTTATTCGGAACTTTTTCTTGCACCGCGCACTTTATTTTGACTGTTTACTTTTTTGTTCTTTTACTTTATATATGAAGGGTAAAAAAGCAACATATACAAGCCCATATTCATATTTCCTTGTTTTACATACCATGTGAATGTATTAGTGGTCACAAAATATTGTTTCATTGTTTTTAAAGTTGTTAGCGCTGTCTAGCAGGGTTGTTTATTGAAATAATTTGTTATTATTTATATGTGTGTAAACACATTTTATATAATATTACGTTCGCACCTAAGCCAAATCAGCAAATTTCAATATCTCATTAAAAAGTGTTCACACTTTTTTATCTCATTTTGTCTAACGGTTGTTTTTGTTTTATTATCGTCTTTTGGTAAAATTTTTCTGTGCACAAATTCTTTACATTTTGCTTTAAAAAGTATGTTCACAAAACTGAAAGCCAGAGCGGATGAACACAGATTGCAGCAATCCAAATTTATTCATTTTGAGATTGCTGTACATGTCAGCAATCAGCAATCTGAATAGTGTTTCTAGGTTACGAAAAAGAAATGTAAAATTATGATTGGCGTGTCGTGTGAGCTACCAACAATCAGAATGCAAAAGAGGGTAAAAAATTTCATCGATTGCCAACCAAGCAATCCGGTGTGAGTTGGCCAAAAGCAGTTTAATATGCTCAGAACTGTGTTTAACGTGAAATTATCTTTTTGATTATTTTCTCGAATTATTTCGTTGAATTGAGTTGGATATTCAAAATAATATTTCTATGGGAAATGACCTTAGCTGTGGACGCACTATAAGCTTGTTTTCAATGTCCGATACTTTTTTTGCATTTTATAGAATTTTGTACTAACCGTTTTTCAATGAGTTTAATGATCGCCATTAAAGAACTCAAAAACACCCTGTAAAAGTAGCGCTAAGAAACCATCGCTAGCTGTCAACAAAAAATCGTCGCTATCTTCGCGGACGTGATTTGTTGTTTACTATAGAAAAATTTAAGAAATATTGAGGAATTGTTTAAAAATGCGTGTAAAAGTTATGAAATCCGGGTTTTAAAAATAAATTCATATCAGAAAGCACATATGCGCTGAAATGAGTGTTTTCCCCGTAGCTCTGGATATGGACAAAATATGCCGCGTATGCATGAAAAGCGAAGTGGAGCTATATCTAATATTTGATGAAAAATATGCCGTGGAAACAACCAATTTGGCTGGAATCATCACAGAGTGCACAATGTACAAGGTGCGAATGTGGTTTTGATTAAATGCTTAACGATTTTAAATAGAATTATTTCTTACAGGTCAATCGTTACGATGAGCTGCCTCATCAGATCTGCGCCAGCTGTATGGGGCTGGCGAAGAGCGCCTTTAGTTTTAAACGCAACTGTGAAAAATCATATCGTTTGTTGATTGGCATGCTAGAAGAAGGCATTAGTGAGAAACAAAACAAAGCACCTAGCCATATAAAGTTAGAGGCGGATTCGTCGCAGGCTGTAAAAAGCACGCAAACGGAGGACAGCTCCTTGTATCCATGCGAGCGTTGCGATCAAAAGTTTTTTGCATTTGACGCCTTAAGAGTAAGAAGGATTAAAAAAGTTTTAACATGGGTTAAGATGGGTTACCAGTTGATACATTTGATTTTCACAGGTTCATCGCGAAAACGACCACAAAGGCAGTGCCATCGTGTGTCGCTTCTGTTCCAAAACCTTTAATCGTGTAGGCTACTTGAAGACGCATATTGCGGTGTTTCACCCCGAGACAGGCTACACATCGCATAACCAGTGTAACATCTGCAAGCGACAATTCACAAGACGCGAACACATGCGTCGCCATCTAGCAGTAATACATAAAATAGTAGAAATTGTTGATGCTCCTGAGTTAGCTGAGGATGAGACATCAAAGAGGTAATATAATGCCATTTCCAAATTATGTGTTAAGTAATGTAATTTAAAAATTCCACAGTGAACCACTGGAGCCATTAGAAGAGCCGAAAATACAAGGGAATCATTGCGAAAGTATATTAGAGCAGGAATCTGCACTAGAAAATAATTCACCTGCAGCTGTGGCGACCAATGGTGACAACTGTTTTAATTACTCAAGTCAATCAGAGGGCGAAGATGAAAGAATGGATACTGTCAGTGATGAGAAACCTGTTTTAACTGACGATGAAGATGAGAAACCATTGTCCAACTTTATAGGACAACCGCGTAAAAGCTTTGTCGAAGGTATGTTAAACTAAAATTAAAGCCATTTGATTAGATTATTTAACGTTTTGCCTCTTAGTTTTAATTGAGGAGGGAAGAAGTGATGACCCTGTTACGACATTAACATTCAACAATATCAAAAATGAATTGACTGCATCTCCTACACACACTTTAGATATTGATGCACTAGATGTGCAACAAAGCAAAAGTCCCATACGTTCTCAAAAATCTGACTATGGCTCATCAGCAGACGAGGAAATAGAACATAAATGCCCCATATGCGATAAAAATTTTCAACGCAAGGAAACGCTTGAACGTCACGTGACAAAACACACACAGGAAAAAAGTTGTACATGTAAAATCTGTGGGAAAAGTTTTACCCGTGCTAATTTCCTTAAAAACCACATGAAAGCTACTCATGATGATGCCAGGTGTTTGAAATGCAACGAATGTGACATTGAATTCACGCACATCACGCAGCTAAAGCGACACAAAGAAACAAAGCATAACACTAAGAATCACACCTGCGAATTATGTCAAAAAAGCTTCACCACAAAACTATACATGCAGCGGCACATGGAATCACACAATAAAAAGCGTTTCGTTTGCAAGGAATGTTCCGAACGTTTTTTGACCAAGGATGAACTGAATGCACACATAAAATCCGAAAATCACGATAAGCCGTTACTGTGTCCTGAATGTGGACTACGTTGCAAGACAAACAACATACTTATGGTGCACATGCGTCGACACAAGGGTGAAAAACCATTTAAGTGCAAATTCTGCAGTAAAGGCTTTCCACGCATGGACGATTTGCGCATTCACGAAAAGTAAATCATGCTTAACCTATTAAAAAATTTATTTTTTACTTAAAAATCAAAATTTACAATGCATTTTAAATTTTATCATAAATACTTTTTTTTTTTAGATATCATACCGGTGAGAAGTCTCACTTTTGTGAAACCTGTGGCAAAGGATTTCAGCGGAAATACAATCTAACCATACACATGCGTGTGCACACTGGGGAGAAGCCCTACAAATGTCCACACTGTCCGCACGCTTTCACTCAAAGTAACGATTTGAAATCGCACATACGACGTCACACAGGTGAACGTTTTCGTTGTGAAATCTGCGGTGCTCCATTTCTGCAGGGCTACCAAATGCGTCAGCATAAGCTAGCCGAGCATGGCGTCAAAGAGAATCCACCAACACAACGTGTGGAAAAATATACCTCGCCCGAGGAACAAGAGCAACAAATCAAACAAAATCTACAACGAGAACTAGCGTAAGTAGCTGTATAATATTTTATTGAAGGATTAAAGCAATATTTTAAGAAATCGATGATTCAAAAAATCGAACAAAAATTACTTTCTTAATATAGACGCAATTCCATTATTATATTTCATTTTAATTATTTATAACTTTTTATTCTGAACGGTATAGGCAATATTAATTTCAGTCTGTAATAATTGTTTTGGAATATTAAAATTTTTATTTTAAATTTTTTTTTTATTACAGAAAAACTATGCAATTTACTTCGGACCCAGCTTTAGATGCTACGCTGGCAAATTTGGACGAGATCTGTAACAATACTTCGCTGGAACCACCAACAGTGCTTGAAAAAGAAATACATTTCTTAAACATTTAATGCTTCCTACATTAAATACGTCAGGACGTATGCGAAATGAAATCAGTTTTGAGATTCGATGCTATTTAAACTCTTAAAAAGTTACAATTAAGAAGAAATAAAACGGACAAATAAGTTAAAAATCTTGAATGTTTTTTATATCTTAACGTGACAAGATTGAAATTTGTTCTTACCAATGCACTTTAAATACTTTTCACTTTAAAATATAATGTAATTACAATTCCTTTTATTGAGCACGTGTCCACTAAAAATTCATTTTTCCTTCAAATCTATATGTGCCACAAATGTCACACGATAAAAGCAAGTGCAGTAGGTCTTTTTCCGTACTCACTTCAAATAAAGTTCGATTAATAGAGAATAATTTGATTATCTGTCAAAATGAGAAAATTTGTCGAAAAGTACGCAAACGACATCAAGTTAGTTTCAAGCACAACAGCTGTTTTTAACCATTTAAATTAATTAAAAGTTAATTTCTTACGAATTTGTAAAAAATTTCATTGAAATTTTGACTTTATTCATAATGATCATCTACTAGAATTAAAGTGAAAGTGAACTACTTTTTTATGAAAAGTACGCACTTCATGGTCCGAAATATCATTCAAATAAGAAAACCTCCACTTATTTTGTACACCGCTGTTCAAAAAGTGTCAATATGCAACGCCCTCTGCATGTCTATCAAAGCAGCCAAAAATCAGCTGTTGTTTTTTTAAGCAACCTATGTCAGAATCATATGTTCTCTAAAACAGAAATTGGTTTTTTTATGCCGTAACTTTAATCAGGATTAAGAAAAAATGGTAATAAACAAGAAAAAAGTGCAACCTTAACTCTTAGTTAAACATTTTAATTCAGTTCTCAGCACAGAAAACATCAATATCGCTAGTGCAATGCTTCAAAACACTGAGACTTAGCAGCACGTTAGGCAACAGCGCCTTGTTCTCCACACCTCACAGCAGCCAACATCAGATTCACACAACAGCGGCCTGCAATGAAATCAGAAAATTAGCACGTTTGCGTGTTGTTGACAACAGCGAAATTGGAAAGCGTGCCATGGCCGAAGGGCGTCCGCCACGATGCATACATGTTTATAACAAGCGTGGTGTCGGCTTCATTGGGGATAAGGTGCTAGTCGCAATCAAAGGTCAGATGAAGAAAGGAATTCTGGTGGGTCTTAAGCAGGACCAAAAGCCTAATGTGCCAAAATTCGATACAAACAACATTGTGCTAATAGATGACAATGGTACACCATTAGGCACACGAATTCATGTACCTGTGCCCGCAAAATTACGTACCATACTAAAGGAGAAAACAATCGCTAAGGGAGCCGATTATACAAAAGTGCTAGCAATTGCCACACGTTACTTGTAAGCTATATAAATATGGATACACAGTTAAATTTAATAATTCCTTTAAATTAAAACTAATAAAAATTCAAATTAAACAAAGTTAAAGGAGGTTTGTTATTTTCTATTTATAATGGTCTTGTTTACATGGTTGAACGTTTGCTTGATTGCAGTGGTGAACTTTCATCGTCGCTTAGTTTGGCTCGTTTACGCTTTTTGCTATGCTCATGCACCAGCTCCGAGACGGCAATATGTGTATATTTCAGTTGCAGCCAATTAGTGAACTGCAAAAAAAAAATGTGGAATAAAGGCGCAATGTTTAATTTTTGTATGTGGGAAGATATGCTCTACCAGCGTATTGGTTCTCACACCTGCTTCGTAAAGCTTATTTTCTATATCATCTAAACGTAGCTCTGGCTTGCCCTCTTCATGGGTGTTCTTTGATATGTCCAAGAGATGTCGCACTCGATGGCGCATTGTTTCGAAAACAATTTTCCCCACAAAATGATTGCGATCGTAGGGTGTCAAATAACGGCCGTATTCGTAGAAATAAGGATGTAGTCTTCCTAGCTCAATGTGTGTGGTTTCGGCTTCACAGACTGCTTTATGCACATGTTTGTAAATATCGGGAACTGCAATACTAAGTGCGAGCAAAGAATAATCCCAAGTTTTTTGAAGCAATTGTAAAAACAAGAAATTTACTCACGTAAAGTATGGATTATTAACCTTAAGCTCCTTGATATACCACAGCGGTAAATTCACAGACTTGCCCGCATTCAGGTCCTCCGTTTCAGCTCCAGCATCAAGAAAACCTGCCGGCTCGAGAATTATTAAAAAACAAAGTAAACATTGACTATTGCTCCGCACTCTTTTGGATTGGCACGCGTTCGTCGCCTACTCACCCATTTTCAGTAGTTTTGTTATTACGTTGCATTCGACTTTTTCCTGTGTAACAAAGATATCCTCCACCGAGTAATAGTTTGGAAAATAGCTGTGATTATTCATTGTGTGTGATTTTCGTGCAAGATCAAGCTTAAGTTAAAGTGCTTCAACTTTATTTGTTTTCATATTTTGCCATTTTTTTTTTTTTGCGCCAAAGCAATACATTTGATTAGCAACAGCTGATTACGCTGATTTATTTGTGGAACGTATTTGGTACTAAATGCTTGTGAATGTAGCCATATTGTTTGCTTATTTAAATGTTTTAAGCGTAAGCCTCGTGTGATATATAAAAAATATTATTTTGATTGTGTTAAATAATGCTATTAAGATTAAGGCTAAAAGGACTTATTCAAGAAAAAAAGGTATGCATAAAATTATATTAATCTCCGAAATGTGTTTTAAGCCCCTTAAGATTCAATAGAGCGATTCCCAAACTTGATCGTATTTGGTTAAATAGGCGTTTTTCTGATCAAAACCTTTTAAATTCTTCATTTAAAAAACACATTTCTTAAAAAATGTCAAGGATTTTTAAGCCAGCTACCAACTCTAAAACAAAAATAATAAGGGTATTCATGCCAATGGGCAAAGCACTTATAAATGGTAAAAACAAGATAACTTTATCCCCCTTATAAATGAACTGTCAAAAATGTGTACAGAGAAGCTTTTGCACCAACCAGATATATTTGCTCTTCGATTTAGGTGAGCAAACGAGGTGGCAAACATGGTATAATAATACAAGGTAGTATTGACAGTTGCTTGGGAAACCAGCATCTGTCAAAAAAAATGTCTAGAAAGAGAGTGTTCAATTATTGTTTATGTTTTACGCCATTGTTTGCGTTAACCAAACATTTGCTTGTAAAATATTTTCTATTTTATTTAATAATAAATAGTGAGCTTTGTAATAATAGTGATTTATTATTACTTTAACGAAAATAATTTGTCAACTAAATTTGATTTAGTGCAAACATAAAAAAAATGTGGAAAACATTCAAATGCAGCAACCTCAGCAGCTGCATATGCATATAGACGAAATGCAGATGAAATGAAATAAGTTTCCAATTAAAATTGTGCATAATTGAATGAAATTTAACGCTTCCGACTGGAAAACGTTAACCACAAATCACACATAATTTTTTCAAAACTTTCATTATTTTATATTAAACGCACAAATTTTATTTAGGTTAGGTTTTTCACTTTCGTTTCACTTTATTCCACGAACAACTGTTTTTGACAGATGGTGGTTTCCTCGTTGCTGAGAAAATCAATAGTTGTCAATGCTACCTGTATAATTGTATCATGGGTGGCAAACTTCTAACAGCAATCAGACGTTTATATTTTTCAAAGTTTGGTTTTTTCGCGAATAATTCTAGTGCTAGCAATTCACATATAACACTTTGTTGAAATAATTCCACAAATTTTTGTTTTCACTTTGTTTAGACATGCTGAAAGTTTACTATTCACAAGTTAACAGCTGACATATCTCTGAAAATGCACAATCGATTTTAGGGGACGTTCACACAATCTAGCTGATAAAAATAACTAATTGCACAAAATATAACCTTGCCGCTTTGCATGAATACCATTAATAATACATATAAGAAATTAATAAAGTCAAGACCATTCTATTATAAAAAGCCAATGAAAAAAAATATTTGCAAGATATCCAAAATTGCTTAGATATGAGTTTTATGTCAAGCGAGCTGTGTATTTTCTTTTATACGTGTTTTTAGTAGAATAATTCTTTCTCTTTCACATTTTGTCCATTTAAGCTAAAAAAAAAATAATTTTTTATCTATAAAATTCTAAGTGTTTTCTACCAAGCACATCTGCTTAAAAACACAAAAACAAATGAAAAAATTAAAAAATGCAACAATTTATAATCAACAAATATAGTCAGTCTTTATATTTATACCCCTACGTTTAAAAAACGTTAAAGAAGTATATGTATTAATCTTGTCACTCCGTTTGTTTCGACCATAAAGAGGAGTAGTAGCTGTAGAAAAGTATATCATGAATTCCATGTCACGCACTGTTACAGCTTGCGAATAATTGCAACTGATTTACTTAAGAAGAAATTTTTGCGAAAACTGGTTTGCAATTTTTATTAATTAATTTTACGGTCTATTTAAAATGGGTAAAGGTTTTATGAATCCATTTATGAATTTCGGTGATATTAAGCAAAATGTAGCGTACGAACGTGCTACAAAATTTTCCCTTTAAAAATTTGATGTCAGCTTCTATCTGAAATTTCTGCGAACTGACTTCAGATAAAATTTTCATATTTTTTTACAGCAATAAGAGGTTATCCTAGATTATATTAGTAGTCAAGTTATTTGAGAAAAAAAAAATTATAAAACAATTTTTTCAACTTTGAACACTGTCACGCACATGTTACATTCGTCACGCACAATTACACCATACGTTCATATTACTGCTACCTTCGACCATATTTACTAAAAACTGAAATACAGAACAAAAGGATTAAAAATTTCTTATTTTCTTTTTTTTTAATTTCTTATGTCATGACTAGATACATTTAAGAAAAAAATTTGAAAGTCAATTATTTTAATCGATAAAAACTATTCCATTCTATTCGATCCAAAAGTCGATGTTCTCAATCACTGGAATTGAAGAAGCTGGAACTTTGGGGACTCTTCAAATTCTTCAACAGATTCCATGTGGACCTGTTCACGTGTATTCTCATTTCTTATGCAAAGAAATTCGCGTGGCCTTTGAGAGAGTACCCGTAAAGGCTGCACCCGTACATCACCAAGTTCAGTGTTTTTGTGAATATGATTCCCTAAAATGGATTTATTTGAATAATAATTTATATTCCGATTTATTTGAACCCTTAAATGCCCAACAACACCGATATCATTAAAATTATGTTGTGCTAAATGATCCCCTGAACACGACCCCGTTTTTATTTTTTTTGGAAAAAATTTTTGTTTAAAGAAAACATGGTTGTATCAAATTAGATACAGTGGACATTCCGACGTATACCATCAATCAGCTTGGTTGGCAAAAACGTAGAAAGCGATTCTTTGTATGATAACTCTAAATTTGTTTGTTAAATGATACTCTAAAATTGTTAATAGTTTAAAAGGTATTTCATGTCGGAAACCGAACTTTCCGTAAAAATGAAAAAAACTTTTTAATTTGACGGTCAATATTTCCCAAACCAACAAAGTTATGCCAATAATAAATTTTTGTTTTATATTTGAAATTTTGTGAGTGAAATTACATATCCAGCATTTTCATTTTTGCAATATTTTAAAATAAATAGCTTATTTTCTCGGTTGTATCCAAAAAGATACCCTGGGCATTTAAGGGTTAAACACTTGTCAATAGTTAACCGTCAATTTAGACGTTTGACCGCATAATGCAGATGTAAGGATGGACATTTTTTTAAAATGAAGGGTGTATTAATTTCAATTTTTTAAGTTGTTTTATTTTTGGTCACTTTGCTATATATGAGACCACCCATATCATTACTAATCGTAATACATTTTAAAGCCCCTCCTCCCCTCTAAATTGGTAACGTCATTTATGAACGACCCCGTAGTTTGTAAAAACTACATTGTTGTATAGAAAAAAGTGTAGCATGTGCGAAACGCGTGGAATTTTTTTCAATGGAAATAGTAAAAAAAATGTTTTTCAATCTGGTTTGCCATCTCAATATCCACACATAATAGCATTTTCCGCAAAAAATTTCTTATATTAGAGTCTGCATTGAAACATATATCAATATTGTCACGCACATGCTACATATTTTCTTAATTTATTTAACTGCTCTTACCACGGTATGTCGTTGATAATTATTTATTCATATATATGTATGATTATTAGGAAAATATTAAAAAATTTGAAGCAAATATTTTTTTTTTTAATTGTTGTAATAAACAGCGCACGCCCTCATGGCAAATATCACAATAAACTGCAAAATTTTCGCTCAACTTATTCACCACGCGAAAGTAAAAAAAACACAGAAAAACTACCGTTATCTTGAAAAATTCAACTTAAAACGTGTTGTCCGAATTCGATAGAATATATTCTATATAGTTTCTCTTCTCTCTTTACAATTTGATTTTTGACCTATGAGGTTGACTTTTTCGTGGAATTCGTGATATATCGCTCATTCTAAAATAAAAGGGTTTGTTCACGTACTTTACTTGTAAAAACTTGCAGGGAGAGAGTAAAAGAAGAATTGAGATAAAAATATTTACAAAGAGAAAAATAGCAGAAAAAGTACGTGAACAGAAAACTAGTAGAAACTTGCAAGTTAACAGCTGATCAAACGAATTGACATCATATGCTGTTTTTTCTGCTATAATAAATGGTTATAAATTATTGAAATCATTTCTTGGGTCTCACCGACATTAACATTATACTTACATTTTCCTCAGCATCACAAATGTTTCTTTTTCCATCCATTTTAATACAAAATCAACAAGAAATTGACAGCTTTGAAAACTTTTGACAGCTTGTTTTTTTTTTGACAAACAGTTTTTTTCGGTAGTTGCAAGTTCTTGCAAGTAGAAATTTTGCTAGCAGAAACTTGTAGCTACTTTTTTCTCTCTCACTATTTTACGCTCTCGTTATCCTCTCTCGTTGCAAGTTTTTTGAGTACGTGAACGCTTTAGGCCGTGTGCTATTCGGAAACTTTTCACTAGTGGTAGGAGAGAATTTACTGAGTTGAATACAATTTCTGTCTGTTGAAATAAAATTGTAATTTTTGCTGTGCCAAAAGGACGATGAAATTTTGACAACTAGAAATGTTGACGTTTTAGATTTTGGTAGTGCATTAGCACAAGAATTTAATTTAATTTGCGAAATTGTTGATATATATTGAAAATTAGGGATTCTGGTTGCTATGCTGTCAGAAACACAAAATTTTTAACTGCTTTACGACTCACAAACTCACAAGTGTTTTTTTTTTCATTTTTGCTTGTGTCAAAAATTCTCTTTCCGATTGTCAAAAATTATACTAGCCCCTGGGGCTACATGAATTTTTGACAATCATATTCACCTCACAAGTGCCAAATATTCTCTTTTAGACTGTCAAAATTTCATCATCCGATTGAAAAGTTTCCGAATAGCACACGGCCTTACTGGTAAAAACTTGTAACAATTTGTACAAATGTTTTGTTAGTGAACAAACCTAAAGTCTACCACACATCCGTTAAATAATTACAATTCAATTATTTTGAAGGGAACCAAGAGCCAACTAGTCAAAAAGGATACCAGATTCCTGTTCAGCTGGTTAAAATACATGGGAATTTGTGGGTCTACCTTCTCGCACTCAAACTTTTTTTTTTGTGCATCGGTTTAATATGAAATTAAGGTTAGGACATAAGTAGTTCTATTGTAGAAAAAAATTAAAAAAATATTCCACAAATATTTCTGAACTTAAATTTATTTCCATTTGCAAAATATGTACTCCAAATGTCCCAATGCCTTATTTGGAATGAGCGATATATTCTTGATCAGCATCACCACCCGAGTCGATTTAGCCATGTACATCTGTTCGTGATACACAGATAGACTACATCTGTAATTTTCAAGCTGTCATCACGAAATTCAATATTTTAGCTTTTATCTAAAAAATTAAATTCAAGTTTGAAAATGAGCCAAATCTGGTGAAAACCACGCCTACTTTCCATACAAAACATTTTATTGGTTATTTAAGACTTTGAATACACTTTGGTTCGGCCATGGGGGTATTTTAACTTCGACCCGCTCAAATATCATTTCTTACTAGTTTTTAATAATATATCACAAAGACACTACATTTTGAATACCCTTAATAAAATCAAGTCATTTTTCTTTATTTTATTTAAACGTAGGCAGGTAATAATGATTTCAAAATTTCAAATAACAATGAACTGTTTGATTCGTGTTCGAAAAAAATGTTTCACTAAAGGTCAAACAAGTTTTAAAAACGATGCTTCTTGCTCATGATACAATTATACAGGTAGCATTGACAAGTATAGATTTTCTCAGCAACAAGGCAACGACCATCTGTCAAAAACAGTTGTTCGTGCAACAAGATTTAAACGAATGTAAAAATAAATAAATTCCGCAAAATATGTGCGTTAAATACACAGTTATAATAATGAAAGTTGTGAAAAAATTATGTGTGATATGTGTTTAACGTTTTCCAGCCGTGGTGTTTTAATTTTAATTGAAAACTTTTTCAATTTCGTCCACATGCATCTGCAGCTGCTGAGGTTGCTGCACTTAAACGTTTTCAACCTTTTTTTTTTATGTTTGCACTTAATAACATTAAGTTTACAAATTATTTTTGTTCTAGTAATAATAACTCACTATTAATTAAATAAAATAGGCAATATTTTGTAAGAAAATGTTTGGTTATTTGCAAGCGCTGAAACATAAACAATGGCGAAAACATAAGAAATAATTGAACGCTCTCTTTCTAGACATTTTTTTTGACAGATGGTCGTTGCCCAAGCAACTGTCAATACTACCTTATATTATTATACCATGCTTCTTGCTAGTGTTTTTAATCTTTCGAACTAGAGAAAATGTCAAGAAGCTCTATCGAGCAACTTCACGTTATTTCATGTGCATATAAAAATACACCTTTTTTCAGAATTTTAAAACAAACTTAAAAAAAAATCTAAATACATAATTTCAGTTAAAATAAAAAAAAACAGCTGTTGCTTCAGACATTTAGTATTGTAAGTTGAAGTTGAAAATATCAACATAAACCTTCTGCGTGATGGGGGTTTCACGTCAAGAAAACCCGCAGAAATAGCCAATCATAAAATTTTATTTTACGACTAACATTTTTTTTTGGCAGGCGTGAAAATCTCTATCATTATATCTGGTGGTAATTAATAATATGCTTTAGTAAAATTTTATTCCATTTTTTAATTCTAATCTACTGTTGAATACAAATTTCTTAAAATATTATATTAAAAACGGATAATTAAAAATATTTAAAAAAATTTATATATTAAACATCAATTCGTCTTAAGATATCAATCAATTCTTTAAAGAATCTTATGAAACAATAGTTAATTTTTTATTTTTGAAACATACGACACTATTCGGCTTGTGAAGAAAAGGATTTCGAATGAATTAATTTAAAAAAGTTTTACCAAAAAACCTCGAACAATGCCTAAAATGAAATTTTGATAATAATTAACAAAAATATCTAGTTCATTCGAAGTGTATTTATTAAAAAATATAACACAAAGACAATACAGAATAGTTGATAAAAACCATTTTCGAAATTAAAACAACCCGTTGCTCGGAAACTGTATTAATTGAGCTTCGTTAAATTCGAAAGGAAACGAAAACATAAACAAAAATAAAACCTCCCCTCAAAGCTACGAAACATATGGGAAGAAAGCTTTTCATACCAATTTCCTCAAATAAGGGTAGAAAGTCTTAATGGAGGACATTTTTGTGTCCGTCTATTAAGCAGCATGGGTTTCCTAGCCTCGCACAATGGGGAAAAATCAGTTCGGCTGAAAGTATCGTGGCAGACAGTTGCAAGAAAGTTAAGATTGAAAAGAAAAACAAAAAAATCCAACACAAAGAAAAATCAATTTAATTTTTAACCGTGGGTGTTGATGAAGTTTAGCATTGAAATAAATGAAATTTGTAAGCTTAACCATAAAATATGCAAAACATATACAACAAATTAACGGTCTAGAACTTAGAATTTCAAAAAAGCTTAAAAAGAATATACAAAAAAGTTTCTTAAGATTTCATTGCTATTCATAGCGTTGGCAGAACACACTCGCAAACAATTTACAGTAACTCTATTTGGGAAAATCAATAGATTATGCCTCAAATCAAAAGTGTTTTTAAAGACAATGAAAATTTATAATCAATCTTACAGCTGCTGAACTATATGCAATTGAAGAAAATCTGTATCCTGTGTATCCTTGTGTCAACGAGCTGATTCCCATCGTTTTCCCGAAATACCGAACCTAACAGTTTTTAGGTCAACGGTGCATGATTTTTCATCGGTCTGCAATCATTCGTGTTGAGATGCTTGCAGCAGGAATAAATTGGAAAATCAATTGAATTATGAAATGCTTCAATAAGAAGCAGCACAACGGAATTTAATGCAGAAAGCCTACTGAAAGTCCTTCGAAATCAACAAGCACTAAACTAAAAACCAGCTGAAAAAGTTTAAGTAGGAATTTTGAAATGTCCGCATCAAGTTTTTCCGGCCGTAAAGGCAGTGCCTCACCATCAGCATCCGTTATCTGTGAAGAAGTTTTCGATGAGACGTGTCAGCCCTCGGCGGATGGTAAGTGCGAAATTTATTGTGGCTTTTACATCATTTGGGTATTGATAAAATCAATGGTTATTAGAATGGTGCAAAAAATCAATAAGTTATGAAAAATAATCCAGACTTAGGTATATATAGGTTATATATGAGTGTGTGTGTGTATGCTTATGGTGCACATATTTAATATGTTCTATCAATTAAATATAGCAGCTTTATGTATGATACAAGATTTAAGTGGAAAATTTCCTGGGGTCCAAGGGATTTTTTATTGTTTCCACGGAATTTTAAGGGAAAAAACTGCCGTTGGATATATACGTAGAAGATGGTATATAAGAATACGGGACTGATAGAAAAGTTGATTATAAAGTACATTTTCTTAGTTTCATAACGGTTGGCAAATATTTTATTTGTTCTAAGTGGATAAATTAATTGCATTTTTTAAATATAAGACAATTCTATCCTTTCTTTGAATGAAAATTGAAACTAATCTTTTAAAATTTGACATACATTCGAGAATACCATTAAATTCATAAATGTTCCAAAGCTTTCACGTGAAATTAATTTATTTGCAAAGAGATTAACTTATGTACAAAGAGAATAGGCACCGGAAATTCTCACAAAACATAAAAGAATAAATAGAAAAAACATGTTTTTAGTATTTAAGATATAAGGAATTTTAAGAGAGTATATTGGGTATTATTTTTAAATAAAGGTGAGAGCCATATAAGTCGTTAATTTTAACTTAACTTTCAACTCAATAGTTTTTGGGGTTTTTTTTTCCGCAATATTGCATTTAATTGAAAAACAAATAATTTAAATTTATGTTTTAAAATTTATTTTCAAAAAGTTCAAAATTAATTGAAATTGGGAAAATATCCAGATAGTTTTCTTGTAAAAAAATAAATCTGCTATAAAAAGTTACGTATCTCGAAACGGTTCATATAAATAACGCCCAACATAAAATAGGAAATAAAGCCAAATAATTTTCTACACTTTTTTGGGAGTTTTTTCCTAATAAAAGAAGATCCTTTGCTCTCAATTGCTCTCAGCGGGCTCCGCAGCTTGCTCCGTGCCCTTAGTGCTTATGACCAAATTGTGTGGTGCTTCTTATGACAAGTTTATACACAAATGATAGAGAATAGGACCTACCGGTCTTAAGCTGGAAATTCATTGACTGCATTTGCGTATGCGTCTGTCTACTCGCTGGCACAATTTAAGCAAAAAAATTATGGCAGAGTACAATGATTACGTTTTACGTTCAGAGTAAGCAGGGCTACAAAATTGTAAAACATTTGGTTCTGAATGTGGTGTTTTTATTGTATTTACACAAAAATACTTAAAATCTCTTCATTTATAATTTCAAAAATCTTAAATCTAGTGTATAAAAAATTTATATAAATTAACAATAAAAAAACAATGGAAATTTTTAATTTTTTAGATTTATGTACAAGAGCCGTCCCTAAAAGTAATGACCTTCTAAATCGTTTACTTTTTTCTTCTCGCTGATCATTATAAGTAAAAAAATCTCAAAAAAAGCAAATTACGCAAGAAAAGTTGAAATATTTTCTAAACGGCATCGAATTCACATCGAATGGTCGATGGACTTTTTAACACAATTGACAAAGGCCCACAAAAAAGATATATTATGAAGAAAATATGAAAAGCAAAATAAAATTATTAAGTACTTATAATAATTGTACTTAATAATTAAAAGTGTCAACTTTCGACGATGATTCTCTATCACTCAACAATAAAGAAAAACCCGTTTTTTTTACAAGCAACTCATTTTTTCTTTCTCTGTGCCGAGAATTAAATGAGTTATCTCCTACAATTGTAGGTTAGTAGCCAAATTTTGACGTGTAAACGTCTTTTAAATCGATTTTGGCGGCATGTTTACCAGAGATCTATGGCAAGCGTCCCACAAATTGTACCGTTTTCAAACATAAATTTCCATATGATGCCATGGACCGATTTGGTTAAAATAAAGCCTGCTGAAAAGAGAATCTCAGCATAAATTTTATACAATACCAATGTTCGTCCATCAAATGTACTACCCACCAAGTTCCAACTTGCTTTTTTTGTCCGAAAATTTAGAAATTGTCGTTTGTGGAAAAGACTAAACTAAAATAAGGTTGTCTCATGGGTGAGAGCGAGTTCCCATAAATGTCAAATCGAAGTTGACAGCTCATACAAAATCTGAAAACGAAAATTGATAACATGTAAGGCCATGATACAATTATACAAGGTAGGAGTGACAGTTTTTTCGTCTTGCGCTAACTGTCAAAAATAGTATAAATTGGAGAACGAAAAAAGAAGAAAAGAAAATAGAAAACAAAATATACAGGCAAATGACAGTCGCTGCAAGGTACTGGTGAGAAAAAAGCAAGTTGTCACTCCTACCTTGTATAATTGTATCATGTGTAAGGCCGATGAAGTTGTTGTTGTTGCTTTTGTTGTTGTTGAGTACACAAAGAACCCCTCGTCGTTGATCTTGACAATTATGGGTACTACGAAGAGAGTACGATCAGCCTTACGATCAACGAGACAACCTTATTTATTCAACCATGATTTGGTTAAGCATTTCGCTTTTTTTTTTTTTTTAAGGCTCACAGTACCCCCAAATATTTAAATTTTTGAATGATTTTTGCCTAAATCGCAGGAACATTTTTCTTAATTTCTATGCGCTCGGATTTGAACATTTTCGATTTTGGCAAAAAAATATGGTGATACTTCGAAAATGTTCGTTTTTCGATTTTTGAAAAATGGTGGGGTGAAGCGTTACATCCAAAGAATCTTTCTGTTTTTTCCGCAGGCTCCTAAGTCAGCAAGAAACTAAAATACTGAATAAAAGTCATCGACTCCAAATTTATTATTCATCGCTAATCGAGGTTAGAGTCGCAGTGTCGACAGGTGTAGTAGCCACGGTTGCCAATGTCGACGCATTTCAAGGGATATGGCCGGTCGCATTTGTTGCAATGAATTGAAAACTGCAAACACACACAAAAACACTAAATACCTACAAATTAAAAATGAATGTGTTAGAATAATGATTCCCGTTAGAATAATGATATCTATTAGACTAATGAAAGCATGTACAGAAGTAGATTAGGTTAAATATCTTTCAAAAGCGGACGTGTACTTAGGTAGTCGAAAGTATTCAAAAATTAAACTTCAATAAAAGTTATATCTACACTATGTCGATGAAATTTGAAATGTAAGTTAATAAAGTTTCTGACAAAGACACTTTCTAAAAATAAAAGTGATACGCCCACTCAAGCAAAAGATGAAATAAGATTTTCAAAACGAAATTTAGACTTTATAAATTCTAATGAAAACAACCTTAGTACTTGTGCTTAAAGGTGGTTTTCAGTAATGAGCGTGACACAGACCGCAAAAGTGGGCGTGATTAATTTAAATGGCTAAAATATGGAAGTATTCCTAAATAAAAAACTAAAAGGAAATTCATGTCAAAAAAAGTAAATGACGGATAGAAGAAGAGTCTTTGGGCTTCAGACAAAAGTTTTTGGGAAAAATGAGCATGACACGCTTCATTTTACAAAAGTGTGCGTCATATAAAAACAGGATTTAATTTATATTCTGTATAATCTAAATAATCTAGAAGACATTTGGTGTGTGTTATGAGCTTAAAGCCAAATGACGCGGTGAAAGCTGAGCCTAATGCGTCTACCCAAAAGAGGGTGTATTTAATTTAATAAAAATTAAATTAGATATATGTGAAAATAAAGATAAGGACGTTTAATCAGAATTTAATTTTATGTGCTACTCATATGTGGGCGTTATGTAGGTAAATCAATATGACATGAAGTATAAGTTTCATTTTAATCGTCTAAAGTCCACGCGCAAATTTCATGTTAGAGGTTAGAGATTTCATGTCATATTTTTTAACGAGTCAATTTTTTTTTTTTTAGCTCTAGTAAAAATTTTTATTTTTCTTCTTTCAATAAGGAAACACTTAGTGCTGCTAATGTATTATAAAATTTTCTTGAATAATTAGTATTTTAACACTAACAACCATGATACAATTACAAGGTAGGCTCATATTGGAGAGCAGGGTGCGCTAGTTGTCAAAATCAGCTGGTAATTTTTAGTTTTTCTAATTGTTGTTGTTGCTTTTGTCGTTTGACGTTTTTAGCTGCTACAGCTTTGTTGTTGCAAAATTTCATGCTAACAACAGGATATGGGAAATGTAAAATCTGTCTAACAATGTAAAATCTGTCACTCAAAGATGATTGATTGATAAAAACTTGAAGATCTACTTGCAATGTCCATCAAAAACTCATCTTCACACCATAACTTTTCCTGACACTGCAAAGTATGCAATTCAAAATGCAATAAATATTTGAGCATAAAAGTGACAATTTCTTATTTAGTTTTCATAATTTTCGACTTAACTGATGTCAAACATATTTGATTGATTGATGTCTGCGCTTGCTAGACTTTATTAACTTAAATAAGGGTTAAACCACTCATGATAAACGATTAAGCAGAGCAAATAGTTTGAAGTAAAATTTTAATCAAATAACTCTTTTCAATTTTGCATAGTTTTTGTATTTGTCAAAAAATTTGCTTCGCATTTTCTTATTTTTTCTTCGTGTTTTATTTAGTAACCAATCAACCTGGTGTTTTTTTTTTTACTGAATTAACATATGAATGCTGCATTGGATCCTTATTAGAGCGGAGGGATACGAACCACCACTTTTATTGCCAAGTTTTTTGTTTTTTTGTTTTGTTCCTTGTAATTCTACCCGAGTTTCTTTTGTTGCCAATGTATTGGTTTACGTTGCCCATGACTTCATTGCATTGTTGTTGTTGCTGCTGTGTCATCGTTTTGACGGTTTTTGTCCATTCTGAAGTGGATCGATATGAATGGGTTTTTTTATGGTCACTTGTCACTAGACGCAGTTAGTATTCCGGACATAAAGACTTGAGCGGTAATGCATTAAGGTGCGGTACGCAGTTTGTTTGACTTTGTGTCTTCTCAAACACACAAAATAAGAAAAGTTACGGAAAATAAAAAAAAAGAAAAGTAAAAACTAACGGTGAGGTATAAAAGCAATTTAAAGTTATTGCCTAAAAAATGAAATAAATAAATATGCATGTAATACGTAAATTATATGAAATATATATATATAACTCACGAGCAAATTTGATTTTTTGAATTTTGCATTTGCAACAAGCATATTAACAGTAAGTGCCCGAAACAAGTTAGTGGTAGATTCTTACCAAATCGCTAAAAATAAAAAAAATCTTTCAAGATTCGATTTTGAGACCCAGCAGACTATAAAATTATTGTGTGTTACAATTACCTCAACTGAGAGAATAGTTTCTCTCATTTAAAAATTTCCATAAGTTCAGCTTGGATTCAAAAAAGTTTTAAAGACTGCAACGTACCCAACAAAGTTACATCCGAGTCTTGAATTGCTTCGAAAGCTTACGACACATGTTTCGATCGTTAAGCTTTTGAAATAGTTGTTCATTGTTTGCGTTTTCAACAACAATGTTCATTGTTTGACGTTCTTGTTTGGCATAAAGAATGAAATGAGATTTTTTTCTATTTTTATGTTAGAGAAAACCCTAGAATAACTTTTTTAAGTAAAAACAAAAAACATATAACTAGCACAGCTTTAAAGAAGATTTAATAAAGGCAAGACTATGTGGAGTACCACATAAGTGGTTCTTTTGTCTACACTTTGTCAGCTCATTTAAATGGGAATTGCGACATCCTCACGTTGTGACAACCATCCAGCACAAGTAAAAGTCTCGAATAACACACTTTCGTGTTGACTCTATAACGAGCATACACAACAACAACAACAACAACAACAACAACAAAATCAACAGCAGCAAAAACAATTTGATACACACCCTCAACTGTGGGTGTTGGCATTTTATCTGCATAAAACTGTTATAATGAATATAAAAAAAAAATCATCACATTAAAAGCATCAACGACCTGGCCTCATCAGATTGACTCAAACCACAAAAAGGATGTCAAAAAAAAAAAAATTGTGTAGAAAATAAAAAATAACCAAAGCAGTGCTACTTGCTTAATGTTTAATGAACTCACATAACATCAAACAGTGTATGTTGGGTGTGTTCAGCGCAAATTTAAATAGTGTCAGCTGTGTTGGTTAAGTTGATGACTGTGAAAGAACAGCTGATAGCTTTTATTTTAAAATTATATACCTACATGTACAGTTATTAATAAATTTTCAATTACTTCCACACATGCAATACCATTACCAAAGTATAATATTGACCAAAGTAGGCAACAACGTTTTTTTTAATAATTAAAAATAAATTAACAAGCTTTTGCTTTTTGGATAAATTTTTGACCAAAAATTCTTGCATATTAGCTTTTATTTATGCTCATGTTCCATAAGTCCACCTTTTTTAAGTTCTTTTTTCTAAAAAGTAAAATTTTTCTAAAAAGCTCCTCTCTTATTCTATCTCACCATCAACTATTGTCAAAGAGGTCAACTAATTTAATTTAAATTTAATTGGCACTTGAAGTGTGAATTCTGACGCACACTCAAGTAACTGTGGCTCGTGTTAGGATTAAGTTAATTAATTTGCAGCGCTGGTTAAGAGAAAATGCCGCTGGTGTAAATAAAGTGGCTGGTGTAATGCTTGGGGAATCAAAAAGCAATCCAATTGCTTGTAAGGTTTACTTTTTTTAAGGTTACAAGATTATGATGATGATGATTTTTTGCATGTTTTTAGAACATAAACTTGAGGAATTAATTAATTTTACTCTGAAGGAGTTTTGACCCAGATGACGTAAGATCGAATTAAATCGATGCAATTTAATAATAATTTTGAAAAGCAAGTCAATTTAGAGACATCAATGTTCTTATTTTTATATTTTATATCCGGGTATATTAACTTTGCTAATACTCGTAGTTAAGGGTGGAGTCCTTAGGAAGGCGATGCGATCCAGGGAAGTATATACAAAAAAATCAGAAAATCGCGGAAATCTTCGATAACGGTTCAATTATTCATCTATAATAATTTAATTTCCTTCAAAGTAATCTCCATTACAAGTAATACACATATTCCAGCGCCTCCTCCAATTTTGAAAACACTTTTCATTGGATGATTATGGAATAGCCTAGTTTCTTCTACACTGAAAAAAAAATGTTTTAAAATTGACAAAAATTGTTTTTAATTTGACGATATTTATGTTTAAAAAATAGCTTGCAACAAATTTCGTCAAAGTAAGAGCAAATGTATTTAAAAATTTTGAAAAACATATGGAAAAAAAGTGAAATTAACAACACATTTTGTGAACACATTGTGCTTAATTTTAAGCTAACTTTTGTTTCAGTGTACGATTTCTCTTTTATCGCCTCAATCGTCTCAAAACGCTTTTCGGAAAGTGGTAATTTGAGTCGTGGAATTAGGAAAAATTCATAAAGAGCTATGTTGGGTGAATACGGAGCTTGAAGAACGGTATAAGATTAAATGTGTGAGCCATATTAGTCAATTTAATATTCGCCGGTCTGCTGCAAATTACGCCTAACTACCATAGCAAGTAACGTTGTCAAAATGGCTAACTCCTAAAAATAATCATTATATGTATATAATTTTTTAAAGATTCCGAAGTAACTGAATTTACTTTTTTAAACACATCTAAAATTTTTCTTTCTCTATCTCTCTAGAAATCAGCGATTATGCACTCCTACTCGGTATTGATCCCGTTAAGGAAACGCATTTGCTTTACTTAGCAAAGGAAGGTTTAATGCAAGCACTGCCCCCAGAATGGAAAATATGGTGAGTTCAGTTTGTCTTTAAAAACCTAAGCGCACAAATTCCTCCATTATGTTTATTCTCTCCCCCCCCCCCTAGTTATTCGGAGGAAAAGTGTGGTCATTACTATTACAATACCAAATCCAAAGTATCCCAATGGGATCATCCACTTGATGCTGTCTATCGTGACTTCGTTGAACAGGCACGTCAAAAGTATGCCACAGTTGCCACACCCATAATAGATAACTCCGATGATGTATCGCAAATAGACTCCGGTATACGTAGCCTGCAGGGTAACGACGATTGTGACAACACAAATAACACCAACGAGATGTCTTCCCCAGTCAATAATGCCAATGCAAACGCACATGCTAAATTTATATCTACCGCTGGCACAGGAAGTGGTTCCGGCAGCAATTCCTCGGCCATTAACTCCAGCAGCACGAGCACAAGTGGCTTTAGTGGCGGTGTTAGCCGTTTTCTCGAGTCTAGAAGCAAGAATTTTGGCATGGCTGGGGGCGCAACTTTCAATTCTATTAAGAACTCACGCTTTGAAGTGACAAAGACTAATCCTCAGATAGGTTTAGCTATGAAATTTCCCAGTGAAACTATTATACCAACTTCAAATAGAGAAGGACCAAAGCAAGTTGCAGTTGTGGGTAAAACTGAAGTCGATGCTGCAGTAGAAAAACGCGGTTTTATATTATCCGGCACTGGCGCCATGTTTCTTAAGTCACGTAAGCAAATGGAAGCTGGTCTCAATCAGGCCGCAGCTATGGTCATTGGTGCGGGTAATAATGTGTTTATGGATAACAGTGCCAATACTCCCCCAAGTGTTAAGGGTATACTGCGTGATTCCAGTCTCACCGACATGCGGCGTCGGATGGATAAGGACGACAACGACAGTGGCAACACAACTGAGGACAAGAAAAGTGTGCGATTTAACTTGGATGACAACAAGCTAAGAAGCTCCCCAGAGGATGATCAAAGTAGCTCGCGGCGGCTTACACAAAGCCCAGAAATTTCTGCAATCTCGGACGAAGACAACGATGAAGAAGATGATCCCTGGGATGACGAAGATGATGTGTCTGCAAATATGCGTGGACTATGTTCTGATGGCAGCTTTCAGATCAGTCTGAATCCATTTCTGGTCAATGATGAGAAGCATATAAAAGAAATCAAAGTTATTCCAGTGCCCAAGGCTCAGACAATACAGATGTTAAAAGCACAAAGCTTCTCCATGGACTTGCCAGATCGAGAGAGAGCTAAGCTGTCTGAGCTAGCGCGCTCACAAAGTGTTGATGTGGGCAATGCTGCAACTGCTGCTAGCTACCTTGATAAGATTAAGGATAATACGCTTGTAAAGCCTTTGTACGAAGACACCGACTCGGAATCGAAGGGCAGTTCAGTGCGTAGCTTTATCATCAACAAATCTGAGCAAGAAACAACACCAAACGTGACACCGTCAAATAATCCATTCGACTTAGATGAGCTCGATCGCAAGCATACACAAGAAGTGGAGCAACTTGAGACAAAGCTTCAAACGTCCGGCAACGAAAAAGTTGTTGGACTACGTACTTTGAAAGTTGCCTCGAAATTAGTAGGCTTTTTGAAAAAAGACACGACCGCAACAGAACGAGACCCAATAATGCGTACGCAAATCGAAAAGGAAAACGACAAGGAAATCGAAGCAGTCAGGCAGAAGCTGGACAAGGAAAAGCAGGAGCTTGTTAAGCGTGAGCGAGAATGTCTGGAGGAGCACCTACAACATGAAATCGATGAAATCAAACGTGAGCATGAGCAGAAACTCAAGAATATACGGCACGAGTATGAACTGCGCCTGACATCACATCAACACGAACTAGACGAAGATGTCGAGCTGCAACTTGAAGATTATCGCGTGCAGCTAGAGGAAGAATTGAGTGCAAAGCGCAAAACGGTTGTTGATGAGCATAAAGCGCGCATGAATACGTTGCAACAAAACCACACGGAAATTCTACAGGATTTAGAACGTGATCTTAAGAGTGAAGTAGAGATCCTTAAAAAGGAACATGCCACAAAAATAGCTACCATGCGTGACAAAATGACTGATGAACTGGATATGGAGCGACAACGTATGCGCGAAACAGGCGAAGATCGCTTGTACGAGAAGGTTCGTTGTGAAAAACGCCTGCTGGAGGACAAGTATCGTTGTCTGAAAGAAAAGTATGTGCGCCTCAAGACCGACGTAAAGCTATCGCTCGAACGGCGCAATCGACGCCGCGAAGCACAAGCCTTAAATCAACAGAGCTTACACACTACAACAACAACCGGTTCCGAAACCGAGCGTTCCATTTCAAACAAGCCCTCTATTGGCAATAGTGAAAATCGCTCTTTGTCTCTTTCCACCTCGTATCAGCATGATGGAGGTGCAATAAGCGCTGGCGGTACGGTTGTGGTAAAAGGCAAAGGCATTAAGCCACCAGTGCCACCCAAAACGCATCTTGCTGCCATCGCCGCAGTCGGCAAAGATCAGAAAATAGTGCGCGAACGTTCTTCCGAACGCGGTCAGAACGCTGGACGCAAGCCTGGTATCACTTCGAAGTACATCAAACATTTGCAGATACAGGACGACACGACATCAATTAGTCAATCGGACACAACCATCTCAAACAACTATACCAAGGGCCACTATCTACCTGTTGCCCCATTGATGAGTGATAATGGCAACTCTGATTCGGAGGCGTTCCAATACAATCAGGAAAACAATAACAATTCACGCACGAACACTCAACGCAAGAAACTTTTCTCACGCATGAAATCTGCCTCAACTTCACGTTTGAACTCGGATAACTACAAAGGTGGAGATCGTCCATGCACGCCCGTTGAAAATCTGCGTCATCAGCTGCAAAAGCTGGAAGATCTTGAAGATCAGTTTCCCGACAACACATTGGATACGACATATCATCTTCGCTATCCCTTCTCCGATATATCAAACGACCATGCCGGAACCAGCTCCGAACTTGAGTTCTTCAAACATCGCATACACCTAGAGCGCGACTCAGTGCGTCGTGCCAAGGAGTCGCTGCGTACGCAACGCACTAACTTTCGTGCACGTCAACGTGAGATCAAGCTACGTCACAAATCATCAGTATCACCGCGTCACACACTCGACCAACTCATACAGGAGGAAAAAGAGCTCACAGAAATGGAGGTAAATTTACATCGCACACGTGCGCTACTGGGTGAGAAAGTTATACGCTTGCGTCACTTGGAACAAAGCCTTTCGTGCATCTACGAAAAGGAGAAGCCTTCCATGGACCTCTTGGGTATTGAGCAAAAGGATGATGCTACATTGAGTGATCTCTCATCGCACTCCAGCTCGGGTTTTAGCAGCACTGACTTTGCTAGTGGTGCCGATACGCAGAATATCAATCGACGCAAGGACATCTATCATCAGGAGTCTTCAGAATGTATACAAAACTTGGAGATTCTCAATGCAGAAATACGCGAAATACTCGATATACTAGGCAAGAACCAGCATCATGGTGGTAAGTTTTGACTAAAGTACATAATAGTTTGATCGCATGCGCTTTTCATTCAATTCAAAATCGTACGCCCTCGTGAACACAGCCGCAGGGCAAATGATTTCATTATATCCCAAAAAGCGGTCAGGTAGCGAAGTGATACTTTCTGCAGAATGAATTTTCTTGCGAGACGTCAAACAGCAGACAGCTGTTCGTCAATCGATGATTTTTGTCTTAAATTTGTTTATATTTAACCAACCCACGTTTTTTTATCTGTCAAAATAAAGTGAGCGTATAGCGCTCACCCGAAGTAGCATAAAATATTTTCGCTTTCTAACCCGGCAGCCACACGTGACAATTTTGTCATGATAATAACAATACACTCACACTTTTTCACCAATACAAGCAATTGGCAATTACTAATAGCATTGGCAATAATTTGACGTTTGTATTGAAATTGACGTAAATAATAGTGGTGGGTGCACAAAAAAAAGTGAAAATTTTGAGTTTTCATTCATCTTCAATTATGCCAAATGCCATTCATTTTCATGCAATTGCTATGCTTTTGTCAGGCCACCTACGTCACAATCGACAATTGCTTTGCTGCCGACAATGATTTGACAGAATATACGTATTCTCAATTGTCATGGCAATACTATCTCGTGTGGCCGCAGCGTAAGATGACGACCACTCAGGGGACATGTGTGAGCGCTTTATGCTACACACCATTCAATCCGAAAGTTGTGCAACAACTACGTATCAAATTTTCCTGTGGATGACCCCTTTTACATTGGTCAAGACTTGAAATCAAGTCTGTGAGTTTGTTGATGAAAGACGCGGACATCAACGTGAGAGAGGGTAAGTTTAAAACGGAATGGCAGAGAATTGAATTCAAGTCTTGACCAATGTAAAAAGGGAAATTGCAGCCAAAGTGTTTTGTTTCACTAGTGCGCACGTTTTGGATGAGATTTTGTGTCATTGGCTAAGGTCACATGGTGATCATTTGAACGGTGTTCAAAGAACACTTTTTACTCTCATCGGCGTTCAATTCGTTATTTCACCAAGAAACACTGCTTTGAACGGTGGTTGATGTCGTGTACACCGTTCAAAAATGAACATATTTCGAACGCCCTACAAAATATTCATCCGCTCTACTCTCACTATTTTTGACAGTTTTCCATTGAAAGCAACAACAAAACCATTTGAACGCCGTTCAAACAAATACCATGTGACCTCAGCTATTACAAGTAATTGTCAAAATATTGTGAGACGCTTTATAAAGTACACGAGCGTGTATTAAAATAAGCTATATACATGGTCTCATACCCATAAAATTGGATCATTGTTTGACATGCACAAATAACCATCTTTACATTCCTCAAATTTTAGCTATTCCCGTGCCCATGATTTCGCCATCCGATCTCAACTGGTCGCATATGTTGACTACAAATGCATCCGGCGCGGCAACAGCACATCATCAACCAGCACACACACCCGGCAACGGGGCACACATGCATACACCCCAATCCATACCGACCTTGGCCGATCGCCTGGAAACCTATCGCCAACTAGCCACAGGACGTATGCAAACATCCATGGGTGGCGCCCTTTTAGCGGCCAACACCATCGTTTCGCAGAGCCCACGTGCGGTTAACTATACAACCAGCTTGGTTGAGCGTACACGCGACCTACGCAACTGGCTGCGACAGGCTAAGAACGAGCACGATATACTGACGGGCATAAGCACTACAGGCAATCAGCAGGGACTTACCTTAAATGGTGTTGGTGTTGGTGTAGGTAGCGCTACTCAAGGCATTGGCATTGCTGGAGTAGGTGGTAGTATTGGCGGTGCAACGACTGGAACGCAGGCAAATCTCTAATTAGCAACCTGTAATGCTTTTTGCTGCTGGCGTGCCAAGTGATCAGTAAGGGATTCGAAGCTACACTGACCCATGGTGTCATTTCCACTATTTAATAAGGTAAACATTGAGATTGTGTCATGGTGCCAAAGAAACAAACAGAATGTTAGTTAAACGTAGTGAACCAAAGAAGAGGGAGAGAGATAAAATTTGCATGAAAACTAGAATTTTTAATTAAAAAAATATGACTTAATTCATTAAATTAAAAACTCAACTAATATCAATGAAAAATACCAAAGAATAGAAAAACAAAAATTTAAAAAAAAACCAAAATCTAGCGTGGTTATCATACCAACAGATTGAATTAAAAATGTACGTATTAATAACGCGTTAAAGGAAAGTCCTGAACAGTTTTTCAAACGAAGCTAAACAATAGGCTTGTTCACGATGTGGCGTATTTGTGATAGATTTTTACAATATCTACAAAATTAAAATTTGTTAGTTAATGAAACTGTTGTAGATTGTATTTTTGATATTTGTTGATTTATTCCACAATTATTTGGAATTTGGAAAAAAAACAAAAATTTAAATAAAAAGTCAAATAAAAAATTAACCAACGAACAGAAAATACTCTTGTGTATTTCACTGTAAACTGCATAAAGTTTTATTTTTTAAACTTAGTCATATTTTGTTTTGTTAATCTTAGAAGTTTACGTCAAATTTATCACAATTACACAATAAAACTGAAAGTGTGCCACATCGTGAATACCCTAATATTTTATAAAGAAGCTTTTAAAAATTAAGAATAGCAAAATTTATAAACAAATATTAACAAAAAATTTTAGATTTTTACCGGAAGAAATTATATTCGATTTTGATCAAGCCCTTCAAATCCAAAGTTTGATGTCGAACATGGTACAGATTCAGAAAATTGTTGGGAAATATGTTTGCAAAGAGCTGCCTACATTCTGTTCGGCTTTTATTATACATTTAAATTTATAATTGCCAGACTATGCAAGAAAACAAGTGTGTGATTGATCAAGAGCCAAAAGATATGTTAGTATGGCCGTGTGCTATTCGGAAACTTTTCACTCGGATGATGAAATTTTGACAGTCTGAAAGAGAATATTTGGCACTTGTGAGGTGAATATGATTGTCAAAAATTCATGTAGCCAGTATATGGGCTGGTTTCATTTTTGACAATCGGAAAGAGAATTTTTGACACAAGCAAAAATGAAAAAAAAAAACACTTGTGAGTCGTAAAGCAGTTAAAAATTTTGTGTTTCCGACAGCATAGCAACCGGAATCCCTAATTTTCAATATATATCAACAATTTCGCAAATTAAATTAAATTCTTGTGCTAATGCACTACCAAAATCTAAAACGTCAACATTTCTAGTTGTCAAAATTTAATCGTCCTTTTGGCACAGCAAATACAATTTTATTTCAACAGACAGAAATTGTATTCAACTCAGTGAATTCTCTCCTACCACGAGTGAAAAGTTTCCGAATAGCACACGGCCTATGAAAAGTAAAAAGAAAAACATTTACTAATTTTTCACAAATGCAAATTTGTGGCATCTTTTTCAGGCGTTTACACTAGACTGTAGTGCCAAGACGGCTCATAATTCTCACACGCTTGCCGATGCGCACTCACTTGTGTAACTGTCAGCACTTTATTGAAGACAATTCACAGGACAGTTGCTAGAAGAGTGGAATGACATTTTGTGTATAGAATGACAGGAATTTTGAAAATTTCAAAAAGTGAGCTGTGTGCTATTCGGAAACATTTTACTCGTGATAGAAAAGAAGTTACTGAGTTGAATACAATTTCTATCTGTTGAAATATAATTTTCATTTTTGCTGTGCCAAAAGGACGATGAAATTTTGACAACTTCAAATTTTGACATTTTAGATTTCGGAGTGTTAGCGCTAGAATTTAATTTAATTTGCAAAATTGTTAATATGAGTATATAATGGAAATGAATATGTAGTTATCTACGTAAAAGCAGAATTTTTTCCCATTTTTGTAAAGTATTTAAAATATTACCCACTCTTATTTCCCAGAATTGTTAACTCTTTTATGTTAAAGCGCACAAAAAAGTTAGTTCACACGAGTGTTTGTCATACATTAAACGTGATTTGTAATAATAACTTGTTCGACGAAAAAAAACGCAAATTCTGTCTAGATGTTAAGCAACTTTAAGCTGTACGGTTTCCTTATTTGGACTTTAAAAGCATTACTCCTAAATATACTGGTTAGACTGAAGAAGCAGCTAATTCTTGCCTTCCCCCATTACAACATTGAATTTAAAACACTTGAATAACCCTTTACAAAGTCAAAACTTTTATAAATTCTGTTTTAAGGTAATATCCACTTATAATAAATTTAATTATGCTCTCAAAGTAATAATTATAATAATAGAAACTTACACTCGGGTAAAGTAAATGGAAATTCCAATACATATTTTGAATATTTAGACCAAAATAAATCTCATAGAAAGAATTTCTTAAAATAATAAATAGAACTTGAAATTTGTAATAAATACTTATAAACTAAGCTTAAAAGAAAAAAAAATTAATTTAAAATAAATTTTGATGAGCAAAATTTTACTTACTCGAATTTTGAATAATAATAAAAACTGCATGTTTTAAAAATCTCTGAACATTGACGCAATTTTAAACGATATACATAAATCTCGAAAAAATTACAATAATATAAAACTTTTAAAACATCGAAGGATATTTGAAATGAAAAATGTAAAGTTGAGAGAAATAAAAATTATTTTAACTAGCTAAAAATATGAGAATCTTTAATAATTTACCAATGAATCGTCTAGCCAACCAACCTAATGGTCGTTTCTCTGAGATCATGTCTCTGTAAATCCAAAATCATGACAAAATCAACAAAATTGAGTATAAAAAGAGCTTGAAATAATTATTATAAAAAACAATACAAACTTTAATATTCTGCCAATATAAAAGAAATCATGGTGTAATAAACAAGGGTGTAGTAATTACAAATTTTTCTAGATCAGTCAAACTTATGAATAATAAAGAAAGGATGATTTTGTATGATTTGACAGCATAAGTTTTCTTTTCTTTTTAAGAGGGGTGAAAAATTCGCTATAATCTCATTAATTATGCCATGTAAGAAATGAAATTAAACATGAAAGGAATGTTGATGACAATTTATGTTTTGCCAGTTCAAGTCATAGACTGCATGAGTGCACTGAAAGCGCAAAAACAAAAAAAAAAAAAAAAACGTGCAAATGTAATTCATACTCCCTCAAACATGATTGTCAACAAGACACTTTGCTTGCGTGAGCGAGTGTGTGAACTTAAGCTTAAAAACGTTTAAACTTTAATGCCTTGACGTAGTGTCGATTTGTAAAAAATGTAATAAAGCATCTAAACAAACGGCTGTTTCTGAGGAAATAAAATTTAAAAGTTTAAAATTTGAACGCACAATTAAAAGTTTAAATGTTCCTTGGTAACAATTTATTAGAGCTTTTATTTAACTTATTTGGGATTATTTATGTTTCTTTTTTCAATCAAATTTAACGCGTGCCTTTATTTTTCATAGTTGTTGCCGATAATTGGCAATATATTTAAGATTTTATGTACACGAGGTATGTATTCTTAAAAATAACGGTTTTTAAGAATTTTATTTATTCATATACATTAATTTTATCCCCTTCTTTAGCGCTTCTTCCAATCCCTTAAACAGCTGGAGCTCTTTCTTTGGTATAGATATGAGCTCTTTCAGCGATTTACTTTTAATCTCAGGTATGCTGGTAAAGTGACCGCCCTTTAAGGTTCTTTTTATTTTTGGGAATCACTCTAATTGTGATTTGGCGATCTTTAATAATCAATTCTTTAAATTTTTCCACGTTTTAATCGGTTGTTGATGTGCTAGGACAACTAGTGCGCTCGTCATCTTCAACGTCTTCGCGGCCATATTAAAAACGTTTGTACGTCTCGTAAACTCTTGTTTTCCTCATAGCAGATTCACCGAAAGCAATATTTCTCATTTCTAAGACTTTATTTTGCGATATTAAATGCGAATTCTTTTGATCCATTATTTATATAAAATTAAAAAATTTTATAAAAAGTACAGCTGACAAAAAGTAAACAGTCAATATAGTTGAAAATGACTGGATTTTTTATAGACGTTTTTACCAACAGAACAACAAAAAAATTGTGGCAATCGGAATTACACAACCCGTGAAATTTCAATGTTCCAGTAACTTTATGACACACATCTTGTGTTTTATCATTTTGAGATCTTAACTACAAAGTTTTGTCAAAACGTTCAGTAGAATAGATGTCTGCCAAATAATTTTCTTTCATTACATCTCCTTCGATGTTTAACTCGCTTCGAATTGACTTGGCAGAAGTTACAAAATATATTTTCTCAGTTTTAAGCTTAGTTGCACTTTTGGTTATATATTTACAAAAAAATATATATATTATATTATATCATATTTCTTTAACATAAATCAGTTTTAAAACATATATAAACTATGTTGTGATATTATAATAATTAGAAAATTATTTTTAAATAGTAAAGAAAAAGCATATTAAGAATGTTTCTAAAATAAACATTCTTTAAAAACTTGAATAATTTTTCTGTACCGTCCTTACTTTACATATTTAAGTTAATCATTAAGTTTTCAATTTAATGTGATAAAATTTACTTCTTTACACATCCCCCGCCTCCCTTAAAAATAAAAATAAAATATATTTAAAAAGCTTTAAAACAATTTATTGTTCAAAAATATTTATTAACTGTCTATCATAGTTATATTTTTTTATATAAGTTTATATCATTTAATAATTTTAATTATGAAGTAGCTTTTATTATTACTAGAGTAATGTGCAAAAATCGTCGTCTAATAAAAAGTTATCGATAAATAAACGTTATTAAAATCCAATCTAATAAGTGTTAATGTTATATGAAAAACATTAAAGTAAACATTCAATTATATTAAATGAATATTTAACTAAATCAACGTAATTACATACATAGATGGAAAATATGCAGACAACACAACATATGATAATGTTTGACATACATGCATTCAAGCATAAGTAATTAATATTAAATATTAAAAATTTATAATTCAAGGTGAATGTAGTAAATGCTTAATAAAAAAGCGGTAATTTTGGATTGTATGCAAGAGACTTTGGCTACGGCTTATATAAATATATAAATATATAAATATATAGCCTTGAAACATTTTAAATCAAATAGAAGAATGTTAAATACAAAGAATTACAAATAAATTACATAAAATAAAAAATTAAGTAGTGTTATTTTTACTCTTTTAGTTTGTTACGTTGTTGGTTATTTATATGTAAGGTGTACAAATTTATTTAAACCATTAAGTTCGTTACCTTAAAATATTCCTTGTTGTATACATGTTTGACGTGCATTTCAGAGTTAAGCACAAAGTCAAAAAATTTCTCTTTGTGAACTTACAAACCGGAAGCACATTTCGTATTTATAAATGCGCATTCATATGGATGAATGTTTATATGTGTATTGTTAAGTTAAACCTATACATTTATCGTCCTATTTATGTCAGTTCGAAGGTTTGTATGTATTTATCTTGTGAGTAGATATATATTAATGGAGTGATAGTGGGAAAATATCTGTAGTGTGCGTATTCAGCGCACTGTTGTCATAGCAATACCAAAATATACGTTATTTTCTGAATGAGTTGCGATGTGAATTGTTAGTAAAGTTTCCAAGTGAAAGAAATATAAGGTCATGTGCTAATTACCTTCTTTTCCATCTGCCTTTATAAATTTCACAAATTTTCAACTTGCTGGTTTTTGCTATAAAATTATCGAAGCAAAACCTACGTTTGATATTTTTCATTTTCACATTTTACCCTGGAGAAAAACAAGTAGAACAATTATCATACTTGATCAAGCTTATTTGCAAAACGAAACACGAAAATTTATGTACAAGAACTGTGATCAGCAATTCAACTTGCCCGAAAAGTTGCCACACGGCTGGAAAGGAAAATTTGAAATCAAGCTGGTGGTAAAATTCGAAAGTGTGAGTGTGTAAGTAAAAAACTGTGTTTACTTTTTATAAGTAATGTTTCAATTTCGTTTAATGAGGTCAATTAATGAGGAAAATTTTCGATTAATTAGGTTTGATAATTCGTGTTATCAAATTAAAAGTTATGCTACCATCAAACTTGGTTTCTCAGCATGCTGCATTGTGTGAACCGCCCTTTTCAGGCTATTTTCGCTGATCGGTATAGTTGACAGCCGTTTGTTTTGCTGAATGTGCTCAGTGAATACAAACCTATTGTTAAAGGGAGTTCACAAATTTCAAATTTTTCGTCATGTTGTGTGATGAAAATCCATGGTGAAATAAATATAGGTTTTCTCATCCGGCAAATCAGAAAAAAATAGGCTGCCTTATTTTGACATTTTCATACAAAATATTTATATGAAACCCATCAGATTGTCAAAATAAGGCATGTCAAAAAATATATTGAAAAATCTCATGGGATGATAACACCTTATAAATTATTCCACCACGATGAAAATCAAAGTATTTTGATTTTTCTGTTGTTTTAACAACGATTTGACGAAAAATTTGACAGTGCAAGTATTCTAGAGCTAGCTATTTGCGTCAGTTAAAAAAAGATTTTAACGTGAACACATCGCGTAAACATGAAAATAGCACAAGGAAGATTGTGGAATAAATTAATAAAACATTATCGAACACATCCAGTGTTTGTTTGCTTGTTCTGCTTCATTTATCAATGAAATAACAATAATAATTGCTCCGTCATGACCACGTTTTCACTTCGATGCACAAGCCCCTAATGAAATTTGACGAACAATTTGAGAATTTGAGCACTTGCGTTATTAAACTGTTTGACTAACAATTTGACGAAAAATTTGATAATGTGAACTCGCCTATTGATACGTTGGTGTCGTCAATAGAGTTGCCAAGTTCGAGAGAAAAAAAATTTTTACAAATCCATCATATTGTACATACATATGATCCACCCGATGCCAATGCGAGACCAGGTACGAATCTGAGCTGAAACAATAGAAATTTTTTTCAATTGAAATTAATTTTTCTGATCGGTTGTCACCTATTAACTGACAATGGCAATCCTCAGAGAGTAAATAATGTCTTGCAAAACTTCTTGAGAACATGCGCATTAACCGTTCGGAGTTGGCATAAAACTAGTAGGTCCCGTTCTCCATCATTTCTCTCCAAACATTTAATAACACACAGAACACAATTTGTTCAGTAGAAGTTCGGTCAAGTCCTTTCAAAGGCTGAAATGTCAAATTTAAATTTATTTATTTTATAAATTATCAACGCTTGCCGAAGATACTACGTAAACATATTTTACATAGAATTTATTATATTTTCTTAAATCCTTTTATTTTAAAAATGTTCTTCGGGCTAAATGTGCGAAGAAAATATTAACTATAAGCACAAGAGTTGGTAACCATGAGGACTTATAATTTTATTTTTTTTGTTTGTTCTATTGATATTTATTTTAATGCAAGATAAATTTCTACTCATATGACAAAGACAAAAACCTCAAACTCCATCTTTGCAGAAAGGAATACGCATTCCATACTTTGCCTTTTTGCTGCCTTAAGCAGCTCCATCTTGCTTATTTTATAGTAACGATTTGTTTTTTATTGGAACATATAGTTCCCAAAGCGCAGGGTACGCTTTTAAAAAATTTAAAACGTGGACACTTAGAATATATTTGCAAAAATCAAATTTTATATCGGAAATCATAGCATTTTTCAATATGTAAGCAAACATTTTCAAAAATTATTTAAACATATCCGTTCTAAAATCCGCTCACGACCATGATAAAATATATCACAAAAGAAAAACAATTACCTACAAATTATGACCACATAAGCACATGTGAATAATTTAAGCCTTCAGAGAGTAACCATGGGTATTCACCAGTGGCGTGGCATGGCTCAGCAATTTATCGTATATTATTATCGTATTTGCAAAAATAAACTCACTAGTTGAGTAGAAAATAATAAAATAAATACAAAAACAAACGCACAAAAGGCGTCACATTCATATAAAAGCCAGTGAACACGGCAGGAGTAACAGACTCTATCGCTTTGTAGAGTGAAAGAAAAAAAAATTAGAATTAAATCCACCAACCATAGAATAAATGATAGATAAATTTATTTTTGCATAATTCATCACAAACCCAGCAGTTTACAAATCCATACATACATATGTTTTATTCATACACACACGCAGTAGAGTCACTGGTTTTGTTGGTCCCAGCAGGACATGCATGCACTGTGCGCTTAGCACAAAAAAAAGGTAATTCGAGAGCAAAGCCTTATTAAATATAAAGTTGTTCAGATTGTCATAGCAACATTTAAAGTATGAGAGCAACTCTGTTTTTATTGCAACAATTATTCTCCTCTTCAGGCCAGACAATAAAGAGAATTCTTAATCAATTTTTCTTAATAACTTGCGATAAGAATTTCATTTAACGTTTAACTCTTTACCGTAATAGCGAAAAACTAAAGAAAAATTGGGTAAGCTATGAAATAATATTCGTTAAGAAACGATTACTTGTTATAAAGCTGCGTCGATGAAATAGCATTGCTTGCAGTTTTCGAAAATAAAATAAGGGTATTCTCAATGTGGTGTATTTGGTCTTGTTTTGTGTATTTGTGATTTATTTGATATTTGTAGACAAATTTTGGCATCCATAAAAAAAAATAGTCAGTTGTAGGCATACAACGCGAAAATAAATAAACAAAATATCAAAAATACAACAGTTTGCTGTGAATTTTAACTTAGTCTAGAAAATATGTTGTATACTTCTGGAAAAATACACCGCAAATACACCACATTGTGAATACCCTTAATATATTTTTATTTAAAAAAACACATGAAATTTCTTAATTTAGGAATCAATAACAAAAGCGAAAAAATATCTACCTTAAGAAATGTCTTCTTTAAATAAAAAGAAAAACAATATATCTTCAATTTAAGCTGTTCCATATATAAGCGGTGCTGAATAGAAAACAATTTTTATCGTCTGTTACTGTAAACGAATTAAAAAATAAACGAATACTTAATACTCTACCTAGGAAACACTCTATTTTGAATTACCATTTGGCATCGGCAAGGTACCGAATCTATAAATTTGTGGAAACGATCAAGTGTTAACGGCTTTCAAAGTGCTCAAGGCTATCCAAGAAGACTGGACGATTTCATAAATTTCATCCTGTCATCCCCATATGTTACGGTCTAGTGATCTGAAACTATTTTTCTTTTAAAACTATTTTTTTTTTAAGAAATTCTGAAATTTTATAGAACTTTAGGGTTTTCAGACGATCGAATATGTCCGACGACAAACTAACGGGACATGTCTGTTGAGCTTTCGGACAATCTGACGTACGAATCTGATGCACGACCACTTAATTTCTTTACTGACTCTCAGGCGGAATATGGCTACACAATTTTTAGCTGCTCTTTTGATCGATCAAATTTTCCTTCATTTTCGCTATTTTTATAAGTTCACTTTTTTCATATTTCAGAAAAAAATTGTAAAATTCAATTAATTCTGTCCAAAATTCAACGTACTAAAAATTTCCCAATTTGTTTTCTCTGACCCTCAAGCGTTGACAATTTTATTACAATGAGAAACACACCGAGTCTTACTGACAAGTCGGACTGACAGTCGAATTAGCTTTCGAATGATCGTACACCAACATGTATGTCGATTCGACATGTACGACATGTCCCACTGGCTAAAATCCCCTATTCCAAAACAAAAAAAATTTCAATCATAAGATAAATTTTGTTTCCAACCTAAACCGCATTTGATGAAGTCCCAATCAAAATACAGAAAACCAAACAAAAACGTACGTGTAGCACACCCCACGAATAAATCAATCAGAGAGAGGTAGAGATGGCAAAACTCCAAAAGTTGGATAGAAAATTTTTTTTTTGGAATGCAATCAATTTTGCATCAATTAAATGAAATCAATTTTCGTTTATCGTCAAATACCTCTACAATATAAGCATACAAAATTGGAAATTATTTGTATGGGACGTATTTCTTAGCGGTTTCTTAAATAGGCAAATAACATAAAAATTTAAATTTTATTAGTTACTAGCGATACCCGCCGCGCGTTGCTGCACCCAGCAAGTATATTGGAAATAATAAGTAAATTCAAAACTTTTATTAGTCCCTTAGTCTAACACCACGCTCATGTTCCACTGCCCGTTACAGTTTCCCAGTAGTAGAACATCACTCCCAGGTGACAATTCCATTATGAGTTTCAATGTCCTGTGATTTTAGCTTCCATAGCTATTCTGTATAGAGAATCGGACCACACCCCCTTTTCCAATGCACATACCAGTTTTCCAGTAGAAAGACTTTGTCATGCGACGTTTAGTTCCAAAGCTATTCAATATCAAAAATTTGACTTGTGTGGTCGAAGCCATAACCCATTTCCCTATGCCCGTCCCAGTTCTCTTGTTTATTTATAAAAAAAACTTATTGAATCACACAATGTCAATTCTTTAAAGTAAAAAGTCAGCCGTTTGTTCCTTTTGTTCCTTTATAAATTACAGGAAAACCACCATCAAAACATGTGTAGAAAAGTTGCATGCAGCGAAACAAATAAAGATAAGTACATACATCAAGTCGGATTCAATCTAATTCTCATAAAAAAAATCCTCAACATGCTAAAGGTGGTCAGTGAATCCCCTTTTAACAAAACTGTGTTAGATTAATTCACCTCATCAAAACTACTTTGAACATATTAGAATGTACTTCGATCCAATTAGCTTTAAGCGCAGCAAAGTATGTATGTATGTATATGTATTTGTTCGTTTGTTTTGTTGTTTTGTGCTTGCTGAGAACAACAAGAGTATAGTAGAGAGCAACATGCAGTTTATTGAGGCTCTCGCAACACACACGCATGAAAACCTAACGATCAAGCAATGCATGGCATTGTGGGTGATTTTTTAAAAAACTTAACACTTTAATTAAAGATACTTATTATTGAAATTTCGAAAAGAAAATAACCAATGAACCTTTTGTAGCACAAATGTGATATTTTAAAACTTATTTCAAAAAAATCGGACCAGTACTTTTGGAGTTTTGCGGACACAAAAAATGTTCACTTTCATTTTATATAATAGTATAGTATAGATATAGATATAGATATAGATATAGATATAGATATAGATATAGATATAGATATAGATATAGATATAGATGACCATAACACACGTACAACTATAAGGTACACTTAAATTTATGAGCTTATTCATGTGTAAAAATAACAACAAATAAGTGTCACAGTTGTCAAAATGACAAAATTCAAAGGAACCTCCATGGTTGAATTAATAAGGTCTGATGCCAGAAGTCTTCCGTGAAATAAGGACAACAAACAAGCGCCGAAGAATTATTCTTCACCAAGACAATGCGCGTTCCTAAACATCACCTCGTTTTGGACCACTCAAAACATCGAATTTGTGGGTCTTTTGTCGTACCGTCCTGATTTTGAACCCAATGACTTCTTTTTTTTTCTTGCACATGAAGGACAAACTGCGTAGACAACATGGGATAAATGTTATGACAGATGGTTCGAACGCATGCAAAAATGTATTAATCGTAAAGGAGAATATTTCGAAAAACAATAATACTATGTTCTCACTATCATAATTTACGGTTTCTTCTTGATTTATGCACAAATCATGTCCAAATTAAGTAATTTTACCGTTGGAATTCTGTCAACGAAATGTCTTTGAAATTAAATAATTGGTCATAAACTACCATCCAAATTAAGATCCAACCGGTGTCAGCACTAATTTTTTTTCGATAAATAATCGAAGAAATGGCATAACAAGTTGTTATCTCTGTAAACAAAAAATTCGATATGGGCCAAAAATTGCATAAACGAGGAAATTTTTGGGGGAAATATAAAAACTATCAAAATAAATTACGAAAAACTAGTATGAACACAGTTGATTTAAGTGAAGTAGTTTATGACAAATTAAGTAATTTATGGCGTAATATTGACGTAGTATAAAGCTATTTTCAATAAAAAAGACAGTTTTTATATTTATTTCCGAAATATATGTATCAACCCTATGTAAAAATATATATAAAAAAATATACTCCTATTCATGGCAACTTGAGTTCTCGTCTTTCCCAATTGAATTAAAATACACGAGCAAACATAGGTGGCATCTTTTCTTTTTACAAATTTTAGTCCACACAATTATTGCAGAGCGTAATTACTCGTTTCTACTCGTATTTTAAATGTCCGTTAGGCGCATGCGCTCCAAATCAGTAACTGTCACTTTTGACAGACTACATACTGTTCCGAATCCTTTTTGCACAAAACAAATGGAGTGCCAGATTTTGTGTGAAAGAAATTTTTTAGCAAGGTTTTCAGTCTTATTTCTGCAGCAAGTGTTTTCACACCATTTCAACGGATGCTGATAGACTTTCATCTGGGTTGCCACTGAGTGCTAAGTTTTTCTAAAATATTAAAATAAGGCTATTGCTGCAGGGGTTGATGATGCTGAAATCAGTGAAACTAAACAAGTTAAGCAAGTTGTACTAAGTTGTGAGTGATTTTTTACTAGGTAAAGACTTTTAATACCAAAATAACTAGTTGTGACGGTTTAATTATGATAATGTTCTGTATGGAATAGTTAGTAATAAACAATAAAATAACCTAAAGCTACGTTTGCTTGTGACCCAATTTTTACTGAAAAAGTGAAAGTGATTTTTGTCAATTTCGTATACAAAAGAAAAGCGCATATATTGCTCAGAGTGTTTTTTTTTTATGTATGTGTGTCTGTATATACTATAATACTGAGCAGACAAGAAGAAAAAAATGTTACCATTTTAGTATAGCTGAAAAATAGTGCTATAGTGGGCTGTGATGGAATCTTAACTAAATGTTAGGGCAGGGCCGTTCTAGTCTAATTTTGTTTTTGATGCTGAACTACATACAAAGGGATGTGCTGAGAAATTGGTATTGAATTGGCGTTGATGGAGAAGAAGGTAAGTTTGTTACATTTTCTGATCACACCCTTTTTAAGAAATCATAGTAAAAGAGTAGAAAATTTTGATACACTTCACGTTAAATTTGATATGAAACCAAAAAAGGACATAATAAAAACCAACAACATGGTTTTACTCAAACCTTCGCTTATATCAAGCAAGTCTTTATCAGAAATCTTTGGATCAAATAGATGCAGACCCAGACATATAATTTCCATATAACTGAAGGACTTTAATTAAACAAACCATTAAAGTGCCAAAAATTACAAAAAACTTTGTTAAAATAATTGTTTTTAATCTTATTTTTTTCAAATAAAAATATTTTCATAAACAAATTCCAAGTGAGCATTTTTAACTAATGCCAAGAACTCAAAAGTTCCTTGAAAGTAGAGAAATTTATATAATTTTTTTTTTTTATAAATTAACTAAAGGCTTGAAGTAAATGCAAGACCTATGAACAATTTACTTTATATGAATTTTGGAATGGAAAAGCCCCTTTGGATGTAGAATAAGCCAAGAGGGGGGTTTTTAGAGTTATAAAAATTAAAAAAAAATTAAAACAGGATTAAAAAAATAGCAGCATTCTAATACGAACCACAATTTGTATGCCAATGGGTTCAGGTCTGGGCGACCCACTGACCACTGATTTTGACATTGGTTTTGAGCCACTCTTGAGTGAATTTAGCCTTATGAGCCGGAGCAGAATATTGTTGAAAGGTTGTTTCAAGGCTTGCTTTGGAATAATGTCGTGTTAAGAGGCTTCACAACCAATTCCAAATCATCGGCTTCATACACTTTCGCCGAAGTTTTGACTCCTTTTTCATAAAAATGGAGCTTGGTGACCCCATTATAGGCGACTCCCTACCAAACCATCAGAGAAGCTGGGTGGTGGCCTCTCTGGAACGAGTTCTGCTACATGTCCTGATGACAGATAGATCATTCTGTTTATTGAAAGATTTCTCTACGCTGAAAATTTTTCGTCAGTGAACAGAATTCGTCTGTGCGCATTGTCCGAGGGCTTGGGAATTGTCCGCGTGCTTGAGAAGTAACGCTTTCGATTTTCGCTTACGTTGTTTTTTGAACGCTACCGTGAGAAGGAACCCGATGTTTCTTTTGTTTCTGAGCCCCAAGTTATATTTAACAATGCGAGAGATCGATTGCGCTGAGAACTTCATCTCCCACGATAAGATTTTCTGCTTTCGCAGTGGTTTTCGCTTGATTCGAGACTTCACCGCCTTTATGGCTCTTGGTGCTCTTACAACACGCGGAGGGCCGGATTTTGGACGGTCGATTATTTCGCCAGTATCCCCAAACAATTCCATAGTACGATACACAAAATTACGAGTGGCTCCGAATGGTCGCAAGGTCCGAAAGATATCGCCACATTTTCTTAGACCAACTGTAACAACACGATTTTCGAGTGAGCCGCATTCCATGATTATAAACAACTGCCGGTAAAAATTTTTTTTTGCGAAAAAGATGGATAAATGCTCAATGTCAAATAGGCGTCAAAATGAAGCAAGCGCGTTCAGTAGTTCACTCACAGTGAGCACGTTCAGTCGTGTACCTAAACATATGAGAGTACTAAGTACCATACGAGGCAATTTGATAAGTCAGTGACTTTTTAAATAAAAGGCATTTTTTCGAAAAAAAATCGATACATTTAGTCCAACGTTTTTACAACTATAAGAGGCTATATCAAGGTCGTCATAATAAATGTTGGTTTCCATGATGTCCTCTTACGGACGAGTCATTTTTCAGATTTGGTCATTTTGAAATAGTCGCAGGAGCCTAAATCTGGAGAATAAAGTGGATAGCAGGGATAGCAGTTCGTAGCCCAATCTATGAATTTTTGCCATGGCGACTACAGAAGTGAGCGTCAGTGCGTTGTGATGGTCGGACAGCAAAGAGCACTTTTTCTTCGCCAAATGGAGAAATGGAATTTGAAATCAATGTCAAATCTGTCCAACAGCTGTGAATAATATTCGTCGGTTATAATTTTACCCTAGACCCTTGACGTTTTTCACCATAACCTTGTTGGCCTGCGGATTCATATTGGCTTTCTTTGGTTCATATTGGCTTGGTGCACATCCATCCGGAGAAGTCTACTTTGATTATTGATTGGTCACTGGTAAGTTGTGAGGCATCTATCTTTCGTCTACGGCTACGAAACAGTGCAAAAACTCCTTCGGATTGGCGTTGAACATCGGCAAACACTCTTTTGAAGTGGCCACACTCGACTTATGGTCGAGTATGAGTAATCGAGGTACCCATCACAAAGATAGCGTTTTCATATCCAAATATTCATGTTAAATGTGATGTATCCACTCAGTTGAGATGCCTACAGCTTCAGCCACCTCATGCACTTTCATTCTCCGATCGTCCAATATTATTCCATGGATTTTGCCGACGATTTCTAGCGTGACGACCCTTTTTGGACGACCTTAATGCATAGTGTCACTTCCCAGCAGTTATTTTGGAGTCAATTGAAAAAGTGAACTAGTTCATTTCTAGCGCAGTTCGCATTAGCTCTGGAAAAGTATAAAAGGCGTTCAGTGTAGAACAGTTATCTTTGCTTTTGTTTTCAAAAGTATTGCTGAAAAAAATAAACGTGTTCTGGCTACTTATTAAAATTTGCTGCGCACAAGAAAAAATAATAATAAAAAAAAAAAATGTTTATATACAAAATGTTTTCTGGAATGTGGATGGAAAAGATGGTACAAATGAGATCTTTAGGACCTTTCCGTTGCACTAAATTTTTACACTTTTAATATGTTCACTTTAAAACTAGTTAAAACAGAACCACTTTCAGGCTACTGCGAAAGCAACCAGTTTAAAATTGTTCCTAATGCAACTAGTTCAAATATGGGGAAAAAGGAGTGTTTCTGGGGACAATTGTCTTTTCCTATGACATCAACCCGCAAAAAGCGTCAGTTCGTTCAATGGTAAAGGGTATTGTAGTGGAACTAGTACTGGTCCTTTTTGGAACTAGTTCAGAACTATTTTAAATTTGGTCCACTTTTCTGCTGGGTTGTGCTGGTACGACTATAGCGGAATTAACAAAACGATTAAAATTTATGATATTTATGAAGCGTTTCCTTGATTTCGGTGATGGTTTTTTATGCAAAAAAATAATGCTTGATGAGTACACGAAATTCACTTTTTCCCATTCTCGTAGTGGTAACAGGCGGCCTACACTTGCAATATTTGATCTCATGAAATATTTCATGACATCGATATCGCAAGTGTAGACCGATAATCTCATGAAATTTATCTCTTGAAATATTTCTTGAGATATATTTCATGAAATGAGCTGTAATTTTTTTGACACTTTTCAGTAAAGTATGTATGTGTGGCAATTGTTCAAGTACAAAAACAGCAAAAACTGAGTGCAAAAGTATAAAATGGAGTGGCGTAGGGATAAAATCGTGAAGTTAAGCGCTTAAAAGCAAATCAATTACTTATGGAACTACAAAAGTTCTAACTACAAGCAAATTGACTTAAAAATCTTTGACTTTATTCAAATTAAAATTACTCTCTGTTTGACATCATCTTCAAAATGAAATTTCATGAGATGAAATGCCCACCTAAAAATTATTCTATAAAATCTAGATTTCGTGAAATTCAATTTGACAGTTCGCATGCAATCAAACATTGCACGAAGGGGCAATTAAGTGAAACATGTGTAATGAGGATAGAAAATGCAGAAAGGTTAAAGCGTTGGACAATGGACTGGCTGGGATCAGTGGCAGATCTAGGATTTGCCAAAGGGGAGAGGGGGGAGCCTGAAACTACACTTTTGTATGCCAAGGGGAGGCTGAAATGTCTTTGTGGACTTCTTTTTATTTTTTCCCACACACAAAAAATTCGCCAAGGGGGGGGCTAAAGCCCTTTCAGCCCGTCTGTAGATCCGCCACTGGCTGGGACTTCTGCGGTGGCATTCGAGGACACTACCTACTGAACTACTAAGGCCGCCAAATTCTTAAAAATTCAATTTTCAAATCAAATAATTATATGTATCACGATCATAAAATCTGATTTAATCCTTAAAATAGAAGAAAAGACAATTTCTCAGAAAAGCAAAGAAACAAGATTCTTTTTAAAAAACACGTACATTTCCAATTTTTTTTCAGCTATATTTTCACACAGAACCACCCACATTAAAACTAGTGCATTAACACCACTTTTCATGCTGCCATTGTATAAATATTTTACATCTTATCTGACATACAAACTTACATATAACAAAATCCTTTTGTTCGTATTTAACCATATTTAGGTTAAATTTCTGTGCATTGATGTGAGTTTTATGAATAACAGTATAACAGGTGCTTCAAAAAGCTACCACAACAAGACAGCAACAACAACAACAATAATAATAACAACAACAACAACAACAACAACAGCAAAATGTCAACAATGCAAAGTTATACATAGAAACAACCCACTAAACCACAAGCGATGGTTTGGCGAAAAGTGAGAGTTTTGCGAACGTTGACGGGCTGTTATATTTTCGTTTCGGAAATTGAAGTTTCCTTGCGTTGTGTCAAAAACTATTTATTATTTTGCAAAAAACAAAACGCAATATGTCTTGAAATTTATTTATAGCATTAAGATAAATTTTAAATTATTTGTTTTACGCAGAATAATTTATTTTGGAATCAATATTTTATCATAAACGAGTTCAGGAATGAATCATAAATAATACTTTTTTGTACATTAATAAATGATTTTATATTTATATTTAAAAATATTCATAAATGCGCTCCGAATATTATCATAAATTATACCTGTTTTGTTCATAAATGATCTCGGAAATGAGTCATAATTAACACATTTCTAACACTTCTTTGAATTTTAATGATTAATGCTATCAACCCAAATTATCGATTGGTTGTAATAGTGAACTTGTATGTCGGAAGATGTGATAAGATAATATAATGATGTTGATGATATTGATTAGATATTCATAACTATTAAGATATCTAGTTTTAAAAAATTTTATTTTAAAAAACAAGTTCGTTAAACTGTTTGTTTTTCACTAAAAGAATTGTCTTAAAGGTTTAATTACAAGTAAAATTAAAATTGTTGAACTTATTTTAGAACATAATAAAAATATCGTTTTTGGTAATGTTGTGAACTCATTTAGGAACATAAAAAAGTAATCGTTTTTGTGAGGGATTTTATTTTGGTGAATTATTCAAAAATTACTCATTAACGAGTTCTGTCCAAAAATGTCGTGAATATTTTTAAAAGGTCATTACTTTGGTTTACTGGGAATTACATGAGATACTTTGTATGTTTATAGCAAACAAATTAAATGATTTCATATGCAAACATGACATGAATGTGTTCCTTTTTTTTGACACACGACATTTAAGGAAATTTCAAAACTTAAAAAAAAACAAATATTAGCTGAAATAGTTTTTACATAGATGTGGGTCGGATATAGTTCTAAACACAAATTTTTTTTCTGTAACTTGTTGAAAGTTTTTATTCAAATTGTTGTTGCACTCTATTAATCTAACTCGTTTGATCGACATTTAATTCTTAAAATGTCACAAAAATGTTATAAGTGAAAATGAAATAAGAAGAATTGCAAAATTATATGATATTCATTAAAAAATTCTACTACATGTTTCTATGGTAAACAAGCTGAGATTAAATGTAAAAATGTGCAAAAAGAACTCTGCTATAAGGTAAGAAATAGGTTGCTAGGAAAAATGGAGTGTTTATAAGCGACTCTGAGTCAATGAATGAGAGATTGATAGCATTAAGTGCGTTTGACGAACCCTTCGTTCAAAAATCTGGTGTTTTTGCTTGACGTAAGACTACAGTCGTTCACAAACGAGAACAGCTGATTCATTGAAGAACATTAACGTAACTGCAGTATGAAGTTGGCTTGTGTATGAAAACAAATCCGTACGATATGTCAAAATTTAATGATAAGTAAATTGTCTTCCTGTGGCGTCCGTGGCGTAGTTGGTTAAAGTGCGTGGCCGCTATGTCAAAGAACCTTGGAGACCCAGGTTCGAATCCCAGCAGCGACAGAAAATTATTTGAATTAAAATAATTTTTCTGTACGGCCGCCACCTCTCTGCAGACAATGGCAAACCTCAGAGAATAATCAAAATGCCATGTAAAGCTTCTTGAGAACGAGAACATTCCGTTCATCGCCGTTCGGAGTCGGCGTTAAGCATGTAGGTCCGGTTCTCGGTCAATTGTGTACAAACTTAATAACACGCACAACACAATTGATCATAAGAAGCTAGGTCAAAGTCCTTTTAAGGGCTGAAATGGCCAGTTATTTATTTATATTTTTTTTAAATTGTCTTCCTTGTGAATATTTTGAAAATGGAAGTTGGCAGAGATGTCCCTCAAAAATTTCTAAGCACTCTCCGATAACTAAGGAAACGGTTTACTCGGACATCGCTGAAATATAACATATGGTCCAATAATTCCAGAGACTAACTAATAGGTGGCACCTCTAACGAAATATCGATATAATATGTCGATAGTTCCAACCTTCAAGCAATACGTGTAAAAATTTCATGACAATCTATCGTTTAGTTCAGAAGATGCAGTGATTTAAGTGACGCTACTGTTGCTATTTAGAAAATAATGGATTCAAAGCAATTCCGTGAGTTGATTTGTCACCGTTTTTTTATGGGAAAAAATACCGTCCAAGCTGAGAAATGGCTTCGAAAGTGCTATTCGGACTCTGCTCCATCAAAAGCAACTATTTGCCGATGGTATGCTGAGTTTAAACTTGGTCGTACAGACACAAATGATGCTGAACGTTCAGGACGCCCAAATAAGGCAGTTGTTCCACAAAACATAAAAAAAGTACACAAAATGGTATTGGCCGACCGTAAAGTGAAGATGCGCTAGCTAGCTGAGGCTCTGAAGATATCGAAAGGCAGTGTGGAAACAATATTACAGGAACATTTGTCGATGAGAAAGTTGCTTTCCAAATGGGTGCCGTGTTTTCTCACACTGGACCAAAACCAACAACGTGTCGATGATTTGGAGAGCTGTTTGATACTGTTTACAAAGAATATACATAGATTTTTGCGTCGGCTTGTGACAATAGATGAAACATGGATCCACCATAACACACCGGAATCAAAACGGTCGTCAGCTGAGTGGAGAGCAACCAATGAAAGCAAGCCAAAGCTACCAAAAGCACAACAGTCGGCTGAAAAGGTTATGGCATCTGTATTTTGGGATGTGCATGGAATTTTGTTCAGCGACTATCTCGAAAAGGGAAAAACAATCAACAGCGATTATTATATAGAGTTGTTGGAGTGTTTGAAGGATGAAATCGCGAAAAATCGGCCCCATTTGAAGAAGAAAAATTCTTTTTCACCAAGACAATGCACCGTGTCACAAATCAATGAAAACGATGGCAACGAATTGGGCTTCGATTTGCTTCCTCATCCACCGTATTCGCAAGATTTGGCCCCTGCGACTTTTGGCTCTTTGCTGATCTCAAAAACATGCTTGCCGGCAAGAGATTTGGCCCCAATAAAGAGGTGATGGCTGAAACTGAAGCGTGTTTTGAGGCGAAGCTCAAATCGTTCTACAAAACCGGTATTGAAAAGTTAGAAAAGCGGTGCAATGAATGTATTGCTCTTGAAGGAACCTATGTTGATGAATAAAGAAGAATATTTGCAAAAAAAAATGTTTTTTTATTACTTAATCTCAGGACTTATTGGGCCATGTGTTATTCGTTCCCAAAGCTCTTTTGTAAGCTTCTAGTTACAAGGAATCGAAAAAATGTCACAACCTTCAGTTTTTGTGGCAAATGTGTATTCTGAAAAGTGGTTTCAATCCAAAAAATTCACTCATTATTAGAAAGATGCAGTACATTTGTTCCATCGCAAATTTCACTTCTCATGACTCTCATTGTCTTCCATTTTCTTCTTCTTCGAAATTATAAAAGGCGATTGCAGAAAAATTTTTTAATACTTATCAAGAATTTTAGAAAATGTAGAGAAAATTATGAGGTTTTCGACAAGTAGTCACGTAGAGCGTATCTGAATATCGTAAATTGTTTAAGTAGAGCGGTTACTGTTGAGTGGCATAAACATTTTTGGGCTGCAGAGAGACGCTGGAGTATGACAAACACGCAGGTGGGCCAATTTCAGTTCGGACGCCAAAAACATTTTTTTCAAAAAATGTGTCCAAAAATTTACCGGGAATTCACCGTTTATAAACAATTTGGTCACAAAATAAAAAATGGCAAGAATTAGGTCACAAATGCGGTAAATGTGCGTCAACCTCCCAGTAACATGCGATGGTAACAAAATGTTTGACGGGCATATTGAATGATTCGTCAATTTTTTGGCTTGAAATCAAGTGTGTATGTTAAATACCCCTCCGTATTTACCTGATTTAGCACCATGTGACTTTTCTTTGTTTCCAAAATTGAAAATGAAGGTTAAGGAATGCTTTTTTAATGACATTCCGACCATCCAAGCAGTTACAATACGGGCACTTGAGGCAATCCCGCAAAATGAGCTAGAGTAGGCATTTAAATCACTATTGAATCGCTGTCACAAGTGCATTGAATCGGGAGGAGAATATTTTCAATAAAAACACCTAAACATAAGCAGAAATCGTGTTTTAACGATGTTTTCTAGAGCCTATCTGGGATATTGTTTGAAACACCGTATATGTCTAAAAAATGCGCTCATACGACCCATTTTTACTGTTCTGCTTCACTCTGCTGAACTTACCTCTCAATATTTCATTTTGAAACCTGATAGTCTAGATGCAAGTAATTTTTGAAGCAAATTAGTTTAACCTTTCGCAGGTAGACTCATTTTAAGCTTCATAATTATTTCCGGCGCACTTAACTGACCCCGTTTATTGTTTTTTTTTGCTCTAACTGTATTTTGTAAACAACGCAAAAATTTTTATTTTAAACTCAATTAGTATTAATTGCAGTTGAACTTTTAAAGCTACACCTTCTAAGTACTCCTACACCCCTTAAGGTATTATCATAGATTTAATGGAAAAAAAAAATTAAAACAACAAATTACCGTTAATTTTATTTATTCAATATAGAAAAGTGAACATACAGTTTTGATAACAACGCAAAATATGCAAAGCTAAACTTTAAACTGAGTTAAGCACAGAGGAAAATTCTGCGTTTTGAATTACCATGGTACCGCCTCAAACACAAATGTTAAATGCGTAAATTATAGCTTTTTATTTTGTGTTGTTGTTATTGCTTTGTGCTGTTTTTGTTGTAGTTTGTTTCTGACATTACGTGCTACGTATATAAAATAAATCTCGTTAACGTACTACGTTCTTTTGCCCTCGAACAGATAATGATGACGCTTGTTGACAGATGATGGTGATGATGATGATGATGATTATGATGATGATGATGATGATGTTGATTATTTTTGTAATCATTACAGCATCTTTGTTGTTTTTATACAGCAATAATAGCAGAAGATATTGATATAAGTAAAAATAACTTGATAAATGGAAGAGCTTATAAATTAAATGGTATAATTCTACGAAGTATGTGATATGTTTCCGAAGATATGCACTTCAAAGCAACATTTAGGCTTAAACTGAAAAGATAAATATAAGATAATATAACTTTTTCGGAAAAAGAGCAATTTAAGGGGAAAGCCAAAAAGAAAAAAAACAATAAAAATTAACCAGAGCTGAAATTTTTCATTTAAGAATATTTTCAAAATCCAAAAACATGTTTAACAACTTTTCAACAAATTTTCTCTTTATTATTTGGTATTTGTTATCTTCCAATGTCTGTTGCTTTAACATAAAATGTTTTTCTTATTTCTTTAACGAAGCTCCAGTCACACTTCACAAAACAATAAAACAACAAATAACAACAAAAAAGCATATAACAAAATCAAAGGTGTGTTTGTGGCAAGCAGAGAAAAACTGTGTTTTTTATGTGTGTGCGTGTTGTGTATATGTGTGTGTAAGCGAGTGTGGCTTTGAGTGCGAGTGTGGGAAAATTTGAAAACGTGCTTCATGTTTGGAATTTTTAGAGGTTTTTAAACTTTTCCTAAGTACTAAATTTTCGGCACAAGTTTTTTACGGTGTTATGCCAAAGTTCAGCACATTTATGGCTTCTTTCAATTTTATTTCCCATTTAAATGTAAGTTAATGAGAGTTAAGCTCTAGTTTTAAGGTTATTTTGTAAGTATTCTACTGGCGGAACCTTCATACATAATAAAAAATGACATGACAATGTAGTACAAAAACCGTGAAAAGAATGGTGCAATTCATGAAGCCGGTAAAAACAGCATTAATTTAATGTGAATGAGGCAGCTGAAACAACTTTGTTATAAACTTATAATTAAAAGTTAAACAATAAAAAATGCCTAAATAAACAGCAACGGATTAAATATTCATTCCAAATTTCTACTCAGTGTTTCTGGGGTAAAAGGGAGCAACAAAATTTAGACGTGCTGCATTTCAATACTTTTCTGCCAATTAAATACTCTTAACCAGTTTTCTTCAAACTCTACATCTCTAAATCTATTTTTTCTGCTATAACTACAAACTCTCTATATCAATAGTTAATAATAGGTTTAAGTTCAAAATTTGTTATATATTAATATATTTTCTGGTTATTATTTTATCTTTTTTGTAATTAAATTATATATTTTAATCTATATTATCGATGTAAACTGTACATTAAAAGAACTAAGTTCTTATAGTACCACATTTAATAATAATAACAATAATAATAATAAGCTGCTTCCTAACATAAACTAGCTTGGATGAAATGTGAAAATGTGCAGAAAGAACTCTGCTATAGAGTGAGAAATGACTCTGAGTCAATATTATAAAACGCTCATGCTGGAGCAAAAAGCAGATTTTTGTAAAAAGCAACTAAAAGCAACATAAAAAACAGCTTTTCGTCTTACAAATGCCAATACAAAAAAGCAGAAACAAACAACTTTTATTCTGTTTTTTTTTATGTGTCACCCTGTGTTTCATCGATGCTTCCGAAATTCGAAGTTAGTTTTTTTTCGATTTTTCAATGGCTGTGTTCAGCTGTTGCAACTGTTGTGCAACTGTTGACTGTGTGCCTGCTAAACGCATAAGAATCAGTTTCTGATCAGCTTAATATGTGCTTTGAAAATTGTCTGCCTTTGGTGAACATGTTGTGAAAATTGTCTGCCTTTGATATCTTTTTATTTTTTATTTATACAACGTGTTAAGCTCAACAGTTGCACAACAGTTGTACCTAATGAATGCAGCCTTATGCATGTATTCAAAGTGAATCTTCGAAACAAAAATTTCAACATTAAAGCTAATGCTGAATTATAGTCTGTGCTCACACGTCAATCAAATGATTGAAGAATAACGGCATTTTTCGTTCTTTTTATTCTCTCTGAGAATATTTGGCTGAAGTCTGCTCACACATGATTGTTTGATTGAACCGCTGCCGAAGACTTTTCTGCTACCTACTCTTTTGCGATTCATATCGTTTTACCTACTCTTTTATCTACCTTCTACTACCTTCTTATCAATAACTAACTACTAAGCAGCAGCCGAGTAAAAGTTTGCAACGCTTTGACTGAATAATTCAGGTCTAGAGCGTGATAAAAATTTTGATTGATGTGGTGAAGTATTCAAAGTTCCTTTTCTATCTCGTAGAGAGTTCATTTTTATTAGCTGGACAAACAACAATAAATTTGAGTTCATTCAGTCATTTGATTGACGTGGGAGCACAACCATAGGCCCATATTACACGGTGACCATTTGCCCGGCGTGCAATGGCAAACTCACACGGGATTGCTTGATTGGCAATCGATGAACTTTTCTTACTCTCTTTCACATTCTGATTGTTGGTAGCTCACACGACACGCCAATCATATTTTGACATTTCCTTGAAAATTGTATTTCGCCACCCAGCAACACTATTCAGATTGGCCCATATTACATGATGATCGTTTGATCGCGGTCAAAAATGAACATATTTTGATCGCCCTAACAATTGTTCATCCGCTCTGGCTCTCAGAGTTTTTGACAGTTTCACATTGAAAGCAACAACAAAACGACTAAATTGCTTGATTGGCAATCACCGTGAGAGTTGGGGACAATGAATTTTTTTTACTCTCTTCCACATTTTGCACACTGGTATGTTATATGGCAGAAAAAGAACGACGAGCAACTTTTGACTTTTCATTTAGTTCCATTACTTTTTCTCCTACACTTTATTCCTACAAGGGTTTCCTACAACTATTTTCTTCATATGGCCAACCACACGGGATTGCTTGATTGGCAATCGATGAACTTTTCTTACTCTCTTTCACATTCTGATTATTGGTAGCTCACACGAAACGCCAATCATAATTTGACATTTTCTTGAATATTTTATTTCGCCACCTAGCAACACTATTCAGATTGCTGATTGCCGACATGTACAGCAATCTCAAAATGAAAAAATTTAGATTGATGCAATCTGTGATCATCCGCTCTGGCTCTCAGAGTTTTTGACAGTTTCACATTGAAAGCAACAACAAAACGACTTTATTGTTTGATTGGCAATCACCGTGTGAGTTGGGGAATACTGTTATAGTAGAATAGTAGCACTTTTCTTCAAAAAATGTACTTTTAAGCTACTTAAACGCCCAAATCTTTAATTTCACCACCCAGCAACACTGTTTTGTCCGGCGAACGCTGTGCAAGAATAAACATATCTTGGCCGCTGTTTCAAATGTTCATCTTCGCACACTCTCAATGGTTTTTGATAGTTTCACGTTGAAAGCAACAACAAAATCGCTTGTCACCGTGTAATAGGGGGCTATTGCGCCAGTCACACGATGATTGTTGATCGGCGTTCAATGAACACTTTTTTACGCCTTTTTACATTTTGATCGTTGGTAGGTCACACGATGATCGTTTGATGGCGATTAATTTTAACGTTTCAATAATATTAAGTACTTTTTTGCTCCAGTTTATTTTCTTTTGTTTCATGCAACTTTTTTATAATATCTTTTAGTCAAAAAATAGTACTCTTAGTACTTTTTAGCTGCTAAAAGTCAACACATCAAAAATTTTGCCACCCAGCAACACTGTTTTGGTCGTGATTGCTGCCATGTACAGCTTTCAAAAATGAACATAATTTGATCGCCCTAAAAATTGCTTGCCCCCTCTGGCTCTCAGTGTTTTTTAACAGTTTTGCATTAAAAGCAACAACAAAAATATTTTGACTGCAATCAAACCATCATAGTGTGACTGGGGCCTATGTGAGCACAGCTGTCAACTTCGAATAGGCGCTGACTCTCAACCTTGGTACAACCTTATTAATTTAATAATGTTTATGAGCCGTATTAAATGAGAGTTTACTTTTCAGATGATCACAAGGTTTTTTTTGTTAAAGCGGATGGAATTAGTGCTTGAACAAAATCGAAGCGATTGTCGGTCATCAATACTTTTAAGCAAACAATTTTAATTTGCTTACTGTCGATGAGTTCTATATTATTTATGAGACCGAGGCAGATCATGAACCTAGGCTGCTACTTATATTTCGGGATATGGACACGCTTAAGTTATTTCATCCATTTCCATTGGAAAGTTTGACATATTTTAGCATATACGGACTCACAACGTTTTCACACATAATTTTCCAATCAATCAAAAATCCACGTGGCGCTTGGTGCACGGAAACTGTCAAAAAAATACAGTCACGATGCTTCAAAAAATTATATATAAAATCGTGATTGGTAACGAATCATGGATCTATGCGTATGAGCCTGAAAGTATATATATAAAAGTATAAGTATTGGTATAAGCCTGAAAGAAAATATTAATCGATTGAATTGGCCTTTCAAGATGAACCAAATCCAACAAAAGTTGTTGGATATCAAGATGAATAAAATCCAACAAAATTTGTTCGAGCTCGAAGCACAGCGAGGCAAATGGCCCTCTGTTTCTACAAAAAAACTGATCATGTGACCACGGTACTACTTGAGACACGTAGAACGGTCTACCATTTGTTTGCCAGAAGTCTTCCGTGAAATAAGGACAACAAACAAGTGCCTAAGAATTATTCTTCATCAAGATAATGTGAGCTCTCCCACATTAGAGCATTAGGTTATGGCTCTCCCACAAATAGCAGCCTTTTTGAGCACTCAAAATATCGCATTAATGGATCATCCGCCGTTCAGTCCTGATTTAGCAATCAACGGCTTCTTTTTGTTCCCGCACATCAAGGAAAAACTAAGTTGATTAGCCGGTGATGCGCAAAAAAACTATGTTTTGGCGGTATCTCAAGCGATGAGATAAATGTTTTGACAAATAGTTCAAACGCATGAAAAAATGTATTAATTATAAAGGGGAATATTACGAAAAACAATTAAACAAATTAACAATTAAATAAAGTATTTTCAATTAAAAAAAAACAATTCGGTCTTTATGCTTATTCCCGAAATATATGTAGCAACCATCATAAGAGCGAATTCTTGTTAGTGTGCTTCGTATAGTTAAACCTATACATGAAGTCCCAAAACAATTCCAAGGTCTCATATTGGAGAAAAAAGTGAGCTAGATGCCAAAATCAACTGTTGATTTTAACCAAGTTTTGTTAATTGTTGTTGTTGTTTTTATCTTTTGACTTTTGTGGCACTTACAGTGGCTCAAAGTTATAATAGAACAAACTTATTTGTATATTTTCAAAAGAGTTTGATGTGGTGAACATAAAATAGTAATAATAATTATGAATTGAATAATATGAACAGTTCATTGAAGTAAAAAAATTAATTAACTAAATTATTAACAAAAACGAACCTCAAAGTAATTATGGAACACCCTATGATTCCGTTCTCAATTTGTCTCAAGAACTGGAGAAAGTTAACTGTTGCTTAAAATTGTGGTAAATAGGCTCGCGATGGTCGTTTTTTATTTCAAATATAAATTATTTTGTACAAATTACATATTGGCACCGCGTGGCAAAATAACTTCAGTTGAACTGAGAAAATCTATAAAACGATTATCCGAAAATGGCAAAACAGTTCGAGAGATAGCCGAAATTGTTGATCGGGGTCCAACTACTGTATTTAACATAATAAAACGCTATAAAAATGAGACCGACTTCAAAAATAAGCCCAAACCCAGTAAGAGGAAAATATTTTATGACGCTGACGAAAAGTGGCTCCTTCGACAAATTAAGCGAAAACCTAACTTAAGCTCTCTAAAATTAGCTGCTGATGCTGAGAAATATTTGGGAAAAAAGGCTGATGCAGAAACTGTGCGGATCATTGTGCGAAAGCACCAGTTTCATGGTAGGACTGCTAGGAGGAAGCCATTTATAAGCGAGGTGAATAAAAAAAACACATCATATTTGCCAAAAAATACCGTGGCAAGGGAGCAAGTTCTCTTCACGGATGAAAGTAAATTTAATGTTTTCCGGTCAGATGGTCGATCCTACGTGTGGAGAAAGGTGAATGCGTAGCTTGAGAAAAACAACCTTCACCCCACAATAAAGCACGGTATGGGTTAAGTGATGGTATGGGTTGCTATGTCAGCTGCAGGTCCTGGAAAGCCTCACATCATCGATGGTATAATGGACCAATCGTATACCTTATTCTAAAGAATAGTTTGAAAGCAAGTATGCGAAAATTGGGCATAGAGAGTTCATTTTCATTTTATAAGGACAACGATCCAAAGCACAAAGCCTATAATGTGAGAAGTTAGCTTCTTTATAATTGCCCACATGTTTTGGAAACTCCACACCAATCTCCAGACATTAATCCCATTGAACACGCATGGAGTTACCTGAAGGAAAAGTTGAAAAATCACTCAATTTCTACACGTTTTCATCAGCTAAAAACAGCCCTCATTGAAGAGTGGAGAATATGGTGTCGTCCTACTGCCGAAAACTGGAACAAGCAATGTCAAATCGTTTGGAAGTGGTTATTAAATAGAAAGGCTTACCAACTATGTATATATTAACCCTGTTTTTTTTTATTTTATTTTACTTATGATTTTATAAATAAGAATCGCGTTCCATTATTACTTTGAAGTTTGATTTAGTTATTAATTTTGTTTTTTTTTTAAATTAAATTTATAATTATTTTAATTATTTTATGTAGATGGATTTATCCAAATCTATTCCAAATATACAAATACTTATCAGTTTGACCATCAACATAAATTAACTTTGGATTTGAATGAAAGTTTTAAGTTTGTTCCATTATTACTTTGAGCCACTATACAGCTTTGTTGTTGTTTAATTCTATATTTGAGCAACCATTTCAAAATGCGCCTACCTTGTAGGTGTAGGTGAAATTGTATGGTGAACTGACTGTTCTGGCGTCAATCTATATCAGTCCATTGAAAAAGCGTTGTTCTGGCTGCCTTAATATATAAAAACATTGGCGCGTATACATGTCTGACCACCACGACTGAAACACTAAATCTATTCACCTTATATTCACACCATATGTTCGTCTGGTACTCCGGATTGTTATTGTTTGGGTTTGAACCTCCTAGGTGGTGCTGGGTTTGCCTTTTTTCGAAAATTCTTATTTATGGTCCGATTTGGCTGAAATTAAAAAAAAAACATCCTGATATAAACATATTTCACTTTAAAAAATATTACTCATACGCCCCGATGGTCCTTGTAGGTGTAGGTGAAATTGTATGGTGAACTGACTGTTCTGGCGTCAATCTATATCAGTCCATTGAAAAAGCGTTGTTCTGGCTGCCTAAATATATAAAAACATTGGCGCGTGTACATGTCTGACCACCACGATGGAACCACTAAATCTATTCAACTTATATTCACACCATATGTTCGTCTGGTACTCCGGATTGTTATTGTTTGGGTTTGAACCTCCTAGGTGGTGCTGGGTTTGCCTTTTTTCAAAAATTCTTATTTATGGTCCGATTTGGCTGAAATTAAAAAAAAACATCCTGATATAAACATATTTCACTTTAAAAAATATTACTCATACGCCCCGATGTTCACTATATGAGCCGTATATCTAAAAGAGGGAAATGTTTTGTTGAAATTATAATTATTTAAAAGAAAATTATTTATTAATACCAAATATTAATGTAGCTCCTTATAAATTGGTGTGTGTGAACCCTTACAATATTCTTAAGCCATAGCAGTTTAATTCTCATTCTTTAGTGTTTACCGTATGGTCCTTGGTAATTCTACAAGTAGTTAAACTACAACGTCGGCAAAAATAAAAAAAAAGAAAAAATAAAAGTTGCTTGCTAGAGTAAAACTTGTACTCAGCAAAATTGAATAGCAAGGACATTTCAGTTCATGGTCATATTAATTTTTATGGCAAGATGTGCATGTTTAAGGGCAAGTTTCTTTACATGCTTAAGCCAGACAGCGTGGGCAATTTTTTCAAACGGCCTATGATGCTGTGGCTCGCAACAATTTAAACTCATTCATATGCAATGGAATGGAGATAAGTAGATTTTCTCTTGGAAACTGTGAGAATTAGAATGCAGCTAGACCAAAAGCATTAATCAATTAAATTATAGAAATTTTTGCTTGAAGGCGGTAAAATGCATGTAAAATGTTTCGCTTATGTCTGGTTCTTATTTTGTTGTTATCTTTTCAACTCTTTTTTGATTTCAATTAAATCGTTTTAGATAACTCAATTTATTTTTGAGTTTTCTAGCGATAGCATGAAGCGGGTAAAAATCGAAAAAAACTCTGTAAATAACTTGTCCCTTTGCTGTTAAGAATTCAATTTTCAAGATAATTATGGGCGGAAATACCAAAAGCTGGCTTAAATCTGAATATTATTGAAGTAATTAATTAACCCAGCATTTCATCTATTTTATGCTTTCAGGCGTTCCAAGCGTCGGAATTAATTATCAGTACACAACGGTTTGTAAGAGCAACAAGAACAACCACAACAAAAAGTGGACAAGGACAAAATTAAGAAAACAAAAAAACAAAAAAAAACAACAAGAAAAAATAATGTTTAGCCCATAATAAAATCGGACAGCTGCTAATGGAGTTAACGCAACTGTCGAAATAAGAGCGCCAAAGCAACGCTCAGGCATGCCAAACAAGTGACAGCAATTATAACAATAGCAACAACAACGCCCACACACACACACACACATACACAAACATACTCACACAGATACCACACAGCATTGCAAAAACATCACAACACAACTACATCTTACATCGAGCTCGTAATTGAATTGATGTGCGAGGTGGAGCAAATGCTTGGACATACGTTAAGACATGCAGACCGACAGATCATAGCACACACACTCACATAATAAACTTCGTTCAGTATTTGTGCAAGAGAGTTGTATTAAAAGTCCTTAAAACTCAAACAACAATATCGCCATGATTACAACAACAACGGCTATAACTACGGCTCAAAAAGATATCACGTCAAGGCAACGTTTGACGACTGCGATTAGATAAGGTTTGATAAAAAAAGAATTAAACATCGACACATAAACAAACTCACCAACGTATAGACACATTACATACACCCAGCCAACGCACTTTGGTCGAGTATTTTTTATCGCAACAGGATATCGTCCTGCTGCTGACGGTCTGCTTATTGTGAGTGGAACGAGCGAAGACACAAACTAAAGAGACACAGAAGAGTACAATACTAACAACAACTTTATCAACAAAAAAAAACAACATTTTAACTAACAACAACAACAACAACAACCTGATATAAACAACAACTAACGTCAACAAAAATAAAAACCAACATGGGCAGCCTACCAAATTTGCATGAATTGGAACAAGTGGAGCGCCGACGCGAGAAACAGCAAGAACGTGAGCAACGCGAAAAACTACGAGAGCAACGTGCGAGAGATACAAGTCGTGAGCGTGAGAGATTAGCCATGTTTGCGCATCGCAAGGTAAGATTTTACTCGTAATGTGTTGCCAGATTGAAAAAATCTTTACGGCTTAAATATTTTTAAAAAAATGTTTATATATAATTTTAATTTGAAGTTCAGTTTAGTTCATGCAACGAAGATATGCTTTCGTTGCATGAAAAGTGCTATGTTGAATGTTAATGTGTTATACTAAAACTTGGTTTTATGGCGTCATACAACATAATAAAACTATGACTTCATCAGACTGCTGAAGCAGCCGCTATAGTTAATGCAACGAAAATATGCTACCGTTGCATAAAAATCTTACTCGTATATTAAATGTCTTATGGGACAGTAAAGGTACTCATGCAAACAAATGTAGGTGTGCCCCCAAGCACGGTAGAATAATCATGTGAAGATTGTAACAGTTTAAATACAATTCTGAAAAATTTGAATTTGGCTAGAACATTTAAGAAAAACTTCAGAGTAAGTAATAACATGAAGATTAAAGTCTCCTCTCCCCTAATCTGATTGAATAACGTAAAATTACGACCAAATTTTTAAATTTTCATCTTCACACGAGAAAGAGTAAAACATCCAAAAGTTTTTAAAAAGGAATAAATAAATAAAAGTCACGGCGAAATTGGCGGGGGTAAAGCTTCTAATTCAAAATCGAAAGAAAAAATTGGGAAATTCTTAATAAAGTAGGTCAATTTTGGGTCAAGGACTAAGTTTTATGAAAAAGCTGATGGCATATTCGAGTTAAGCAAACGATTTTACATTAGAATATGTTATGACCAAAAGTTTTTTATTTCTTAAATTTAATTAGCAAACTCGATTTGAAACATCCATTTTATACTTCTTAAAAATTCACGTTTCTTAGCGGCGCCCATCCAGTTTGAGAATTTTCTGGATTTGTTTTTTCGAGTCACGTGCTTATATTACAGCCAGAATTCAGAATCTGGCCTTGCAAAGAAGTTCTGGAATACTTTTGGAAAAAAACCCATCTAATATATAATAACAATCATACGCATATCGATACCTATACCAAAACCATTATACTATGCTTATCATTTCATACTCATCATACGATATACATCATAACACAACCCATCATAACACGATAAACCATTCAATGCCAATCATACAATACCCATCATGGTATATCCATCATGCCATATTCATCACATCATTCCCAACACATTATTATATACCTCCATCATTGCACAACCAGAACATCATAGCCATACCCATAGTCATATGATCAGACAATACTCATCATATCATTCCCATTATATCTACTCAGTAAAAAATGTAAGGGCACATTTTATCTTTTCTGTGGAATAAACTTGAGGGTAAATTTTTTCTTTTTTATAACATTTATGGGTTTTTTCTCCCTCTCTCGTCTTTAATGGAAAATTTCCTTAAACCCTCTGTCAACTCATGGAAAGAGCACTCTTAATCCTTTCGAGATGGGCGTACTCTTGTGGATTAACCGTAAACCCAGAGAAAACAGATCTCATCCTATTCACTCGGAAATACAAAATCCCCAACCTAGTACCACTGCGTCTGAATGGCACGAGGTTGCTCTTTAGTGATAGCACAAAGTACCTAGGAGTTATTCTGGATAAGAAACTTATCTGGAATGATAACATAAAGGAGAGTGTTAAAAAGGCAAATATAGCTCTATTTGCCTGTAAAAAATCTATAGGTAAAAAATGGGGTTTTCCCCTAAAATAGTACGCTGGACTTATACGGCAATTATATAATTGTATGGATTTATACGGCCCCATACTTGTATACGGTTCACTGGTATGGTGGAGGGCCCTTTACAAGGCAACTGCACTTCAGAAATTTGCAAAAGTTCAAAGAAGTGCATGTCTCTGTATTACTGGTGCATTATCCACAACCCCAACTAATGCTCTTAATGTCATACTTCACCTTCCTCCTCTTGATGTCTTTGCCAGAGAGTGTGCTAACTCAGCAGCCTTCAGACTAAGAGAATCTGGAAATTGGATAGGTAACAGCTGCGGTTACACGGTAATTCTGAAATCGTCGGTCCCCGACAAAACAGATTACTGTGTACCTTGTTTAAATCTTGAAAAGAACAATGAAGTTCTCATCCCTTCACGGAGAGACTGGGCTAACAAAACCCCCCTTAAAATAAACAGAATTAAAATTTTTACAGACGGATCCAAGCTTCAAAAACAGGTAGTGGGAGGAATTTTCTTCCAAAATCTGGAAATAGAAGCTTCCTTTAAACTGCCAAACTATTGTAGTGTCTACCAAGCGGAGATGATGGCTATATATGATACCGCTAAGATTTTAGGTCAGAGAGACCTTAGGGAAGATAATATTTACATATTCTCAGATAGTCGAGCTGCGCTTAAAGCGCTGAAATTCGCACATTGATAACTCTAAAACTCTCACTGAGTGCCGCAGATCTCTTAACGAGATGGCAAGGTTATTAAAGATCCACCTCATATGGGTACCCGGTCATAGGGATATCGAAGGCAATAATATGGCTGACGAATTGGCAAGGAAGAGTACGACCTCGAACACCCTCTTAAATAAGGATTTCATTGGTATACCCATGTCCTCCTATAAACTCCAGTGCAAGAACAATTCTTTGAGTCTTGCACAAGTACGTTGGAAACACCTTGACACATGTAGGGTAGCTAAGCTAACGTAGCCTTGCTACGACTTAAAACGCACTAAATCACTACCCATATTAAGCAGGATAAACCTTTCAAAAATAGCAGGAATCCTCACGGGTCACTTTCTAATCGGAAAACATGCTCTTCGGTTGAGACTTATATCAAATGATTTCTGCAGAAGCTGCAAATGTGAGGAAGAAGTAGAAAATGTCCAGCATTTCCTCTGCGAATGTCCGGCGCTAAGTAAAAGAAGGTTGGAAACTCTGGGCCATCCCTTTTAAATGGACTTACCGAAGTCTCATGCCTGGAAATCAGGCATATAATGAAATTCATAATCCTTTTGAACTGGATTGTTGAGGAGAGATATCTCTCATAGGTCAAAAGAGATTATGTGGTATCACAACGGACCTGCACTGGCCTAAGTATACGAGTCGTCTGCCGGCTCAGCCATCAAAACCCAACCTAACCTTACCTATGGGGTTTTTTGGTTTAGATTTAAATGTATACCAAATAGTATAAAATTCAAACTCGTATTTTTTACTGTTTTTCATACTAGTTTCATTAAAATTAGTACAACTTAGTCGTACACATCGTCCAATATCCACCTTACCTAACCCATATTATTATACCCGCCCGATGATCGTAAAATAACCATCATACAGAACCCTTCATAAATTTTTTAACGTCTCACGCGTGATTCGTATGAATAGACCATTTCACTATGAATAGTCTAACAAACGAACAGTGCTTGTAAATCATTGAATTTTAGTATCACAATTCGTGCTCTGTGAGAAATGTGTTTCGCAAATTACGTCCATTTTATAGTCGTTATAAATGACCCAATTAACAGGCTATTCCAAGTATTGGGACAAAATTTCGAACCAGTTTCACTTTATTTGACATTAATCCACCAACCCGCATGCGGAGAGTGCGTACCGAATATTTCTGCTGTACCGGGTAGTGTCAATGAAGATCTCGATGTGTCAATTCATTGCCATTTTCAACAATTGGGCTTGTGTTATTCGACCACCTGGAACATTTTAAGTAAGGACCTCGGTATGAAACCATACAAAATACAGCTGGTGCAAGAACTGAAGCCGGTTAACTTACCACAACGGTGTTTGTTTGGTGAATGGGTCGTAGAAAAGTTGGATAAAGATCCACTTTTTTATCGAAAAATTGTTTTCAGGGATGAAGCTCATTTTTGGCTCAATACCGTACCGTACCGTCAACAAGCAGATTTGTCGAATTTGGTCTGAAGACCAGTCAGAGACAGTTCAAGAGCTGCCAATGCACCCTGAAAAATGCACAGTCTGGTGCGGTTTGTGGGCCGGCGGTATCATTGAACCATTCTTTTTTAAAAATAATAAAAATCCCAACATTACAGTCAATGGAACAAGGTACCGTGCGATGATTACCGACTTTTTTTGTCCAAAATGGAAGAATTTGCCTTAGTTTATATGTGGTTTCAACAAGACTGTACCACATGCCACACGGCACGCGATACCGTGGATCTATTGAGAGTCGAGTTTGGTGAGCAATTAGTCTCCAATGGGCGCCAAGATCATGCGATTTGGCCCCACTAGACTATTTTTTGTGGGGCTACTTGAAGTCTCTCGTGTACAGTGACAGGCCAGCCACAATTGCAGCCCTGGAAGGCAAGATTTCCGACGCAATTGGCAGGATGGCGGCCGAAATGCTGAAAAAAAGTATGCTAAAATTGGAGCTTACGGATGGACCATCTCAGGCTTAGCCGCGGGCAAAATGTACATGAAATAATCTTTAAAAAGAAAATGGCAGGCATTGATGTATCGCTCCTAATAAATATTTTATCCGCTATTGTAAATTTTCTGCTTTCTTTTCAATTTCCATAAACCAAAAGCTTAAAAAATCACCCTTTATATTGGTGAATATTGATGTCGGGGCCTATTCAAATGGGGCATCGTATTGTTTTATTTTGTTGTATTTAGATGCTATGGTTGTGAATTTAGTGCAGGTCTTAATAGGTTACCTTAAACGGGGAAAACGACCTTAGTAAATAGAGCCTTGCAATTTAATGACAAAGTTAAATCGAAAGAAACAAATAAGCAGAACAACTCACTGATTATTTGTTGTAACAAACATAGGCGTTGTCACGTCCAAATATCTGAGATTTTGTGTATTGATAGCATAGCCAACTACATCCTTTATTTAATATGTTATACTCTTTAAACCTTTAACTGACACCACAACCTATTAAAAAATGTTCATCTCTCTCTATTTCTTTTGTTATTTCTTATCAGCAAGCGTCCTACAATACTTATCTCATGGCTGGTCAAGGCATGGGTGGTGGCACTTTAGGCATGACTGCGCTCGCTGCAACTGCACCAACGACGAATGCACTTAGTGGCTTAGCTGTTAGTGGTGGTGCGGCACTACTAAGTTTTGGAACAACGGGTCCACTACCAAAGCATCATCAGCATCATCGTCACTCGCTGACAACACGTCATCGTGTCTTACGTACCCGTAGCTCCGGTACAGCACAAAATATTTGGGATGAGCAAATGATGGAGGTAAGCAGGATAAGATGATCCGCATAAAAACAGGAGGGGCTGACTGTATACCTAATTCTTAGTTACAAATATAAAGCTAAAATTAAATTTATTTAAATTTTCCGGGAAAAAAGGAGTGGTATAAACTTTCACTCATCTCATGTACACGGGAGATTTTTGCAAGTATATCGGCTCTCATTTATGGAAGTCGGCTTATACACAACGCATACGAACTTGGATCAAAACGAGCTTATGCCTGCGTTTCCGTACTCTGCGGAAACATGACGAATCTTTACCGTCGACAGCACCGGAAGTGAATGATACGGAAATTCTCTCATGAGATGTTTGAAAGTTGTGCATTAGATCTCTTATCAAGCTTTTTAGGCTATTATCACCTTCTTTTAACGATTATTAATGCTATCGCCTTTTTGCTCTCTCTCCATCTCTCATCTACAGCACCTGGCCGCCTACTCACCAATCTCGACACGTTCCCATCGCATCAATCCTGTGACACCCTATCAAGTTCAAGCCGCCTTGGCTGCGTCACGAAGACGTGAGTCGATTAATAGTTCGATTGGTGCTACCTCGATACGCCGCTTGTTGACACTGAACAGTCGCAATTGCCGACACAAGGTACCGACGTACGTGCGTCAGAAGGTATGCAAGCACTTCACCTGCCTCACCGTGGCACACGGACTCATGTGTGCCGTTTTGCTACCGTTGCTAGGTCTGCAGGGCTCCAACTCGATTTGGCATCATCGCGAGCACTGGGTACACGTGGGCCCAAACATCGGCTCGTTATTGCTCAGCACCACGTTTCTGCTGTCAGCAGGCTTAAGTCTGCTGGCAAAGCGTCTCATACGCACTTTTGGCTACACTCTGCTGATTGCCACAAGCTATGCAGGCTTATGTCTCTTTCTACTCTTTCACTTCTATCCATCAATATACACGCTGCTGCCGGCTTACGTGTTGCTCGGTATAACATTGAGCCCGGCATGGATTAGCAAGATTGCTTTGGTGGTGCACTTCAGCAGCAAGTTGAGCTGTTCGCAACATGAGTGTACGCTGGCAACAACACATGCCGTTGATGCGCTAGTGGACGAACACAAAATGTTTTGCAACCGTGACCAGAAGATACGACGTCTAGCGCGTTGGTTTCAGGCCGCACAGGACTTGGGTCTAATAGTAGGCGCCGTAGTAGCGTCAGTTGTGTTGGCCTGTACATCGAGCGATTGGAACTGCTTTGATTTTAATGCGCAAACAGGTAGATCAACAACTGGTACAACACGTCCAACCAAACCTCTTACGACCGAAGTGAATATGACGTTACCCGCTATGCCCACACCTGTGGCATTCAACAGTTTCTACAGTTATTCCATGCCGAACTTTTGGCCACATGTTTCAGGCTACTTTGATGACTTCTACAATCATAATGAGCATGGCGTGCGCATTTGTGGCGCAGACATGTGTCCAGTGTGGCGTCATGATCTCTTGCCAGAGGCACCTTTGTCGAACGTCACCTTTTATGCACACTTCATAAATGGCAAGGGACGCGCAGGTGGCATCACTCTGGTTGGTATTTATCTGACATTCTCGCTGGCAGCGCTGATACTGACGCTGGCGCCGGGTAAAATTGAGGCTACTTTCCGCAATGAACGCATCAAGGGTATAACGGATACGCTGCTTTTTGCAGGCCCCATGGCGTATTTCATCGGCACTGAGCAGGCCTACATGTTGGGCGACTTTCTGCGCGTGAGTAAAACTCGAAGTAATTAATGGCTAAGTGTAATCCGTCTTATTTTAAATTACAGGCTTTTGTTTCCTGTTCACTTGGCATCAGCATGGTGGCAGGCGCACTTATTGGCATGGGGATCATGCAGTCGATTGTGGCGTGCACGCTGAGCATGCTACTGCGGCATACAAAGCGCATCGTTATCATACGTAAGTTTTTGAAAGTGTCAAAAAGTACCCAGTTAACCCATGATACAAGAACTAGGTAGGCTCATTTCAAAATGGCTGCGCTTATATGAAATTTTACAAGAACAAAGCTGTTAAGATAATTAATTGTAGTGTGAGCTCTCAAAAATTAGCCTTTTCTATACGTCAAAGAGTTTGTAAAATAATCATGAATAGGGGAGTTCTGGTGGCCGTGGCCGAGTGCGTTAAAGTGCGTGAATCGCTCGGTGCAAATTTTCGAGCCACGAGGTCGATGGTCGAATCCTCCACCAGTCACAGACAATTTTTCAAATTAAATTAATTTTTCTGACGCGCCGCAATCATGGTATAATAATACAAGGTAGCATTGACAACTGCTTATTTTCTCTTCTACAAGAAAACATCTCCTGTCAAAAACAGCTGTTTGTGGAAATGTATCTGCAGCTGCTGAGGTTGTTGTTTTTTCACTTCGTCGTTTTCAACATTGTTTGTGTTTTCAATGGCGGATTGTGAGCTCTCTCTTTTTGAGTATATTTTTTGACAGGAGATGGTTTCCCAAGCAACTGTCAATGCTACCTTGTATTATTGTACCATGGCCGCAATCCTCTGCAGACAATGGCAAATCTCAGAGAGTAAATAATGCCATGTAAGAGCCCCACCAGAACCAAAGCGGCTGTCGATTGGCGGTCCTCTCTCGGAGAAATCCGCTGAGAACACGTTCAGAATAGGAGCAGTTGTAAATGGTACAAATGCAACACATACACACACAAAACGAAATGTCGGCCTGAACACAGCTAATTCTTGGCTTAAATATGGCAACACCTATGCCACTCAAAGAGAGATCCGCCAGCCGTTGGAGAAAAAATAGAATTAATTTAATTGTGGCGTTTTTCCGTTGCGGATTTCTACGGCCACTTAATTTTTAGCAGCTGCATAGATTTTCATGTATTTTGTTGCACAGCGCACCCGACAACCGACAGCCGCTTTGGTTCTGGTCGGGCTCTTATGGCCGTAGAAATTCGCGACGGAAAAACGCCAAAGTAGAATCAATTTCATTTTTTCTCCGACGGCTGGCGGATCTTTCTTTGAGTGGCGTAAGTGTTGCCATATTTAAGCTAAGAATTAGCTGTGTTCAGTGCTATTTTCTTGGTTTTTACCATGAGCTGACGTTTCGTTCTGTGTGTGTGTGTGTTGCATTTGTACCATTTACACACCGAAAAGCAACGCTGCTCCGACAACCGATAACCGCTCCTATTCTGGACAAACGATAACCGCTCTATTAATTAAAAATAAAATTTGTATTATTGAATTATTATTTTTGTAAAATTTTATCTTACAAAACTCGCACTTTTCTCCAAGCACTCGCTTGTGGTTTAGTGGTAAAATTATACTCGTATTTTAAAAGAACCATTTAAATTCAATTTGTTTTTTTTTTACAGTGGCTGGTTTCTTCTTTCACTCCTGTCTGCTGCTTGCCATCTCGCGCTGGAAGCCATCAAGCGACGATAGTGCCCTTTTCTATGTGTTGGCCGCATCATGGGGCGCCTGCAATGCCATGTGGGAGACGCTACTACTAGCACTTATCACGCTCAATCACACCAATCATGTCGTCGAGGTGGCAGCTCCTTTGCAAGGTCTTCGCTTCTTGGGGCTGGGCGTAACATTTGCGGCACACGGTTTCCTCTGTGAAACTCCAAAAATACTTATCTTGGTCATTATTTTAGTGTTGAGTGTGCCGCCCTATGCAATGCTAGAGATTCGTCTGGAGGGGCAACGCAAGGCTCAACTTATCAGTTTATGACGTAGTATCTTTAGTTAGTCCCGGAGGCGTGGCATTATGGTGCGCACGCATACAATGTAAGAGACATTTGTGCCACACAACACAACATATGAAAAGCATAAAGATTATTGAAAAACAACAGTTAAGTTTGTCTCTACGCCTCGATCAAATGTAACAATGCAGTATTTTTATGAAAGCAAATTTTTACTTTATGTTAACCTATTCGTAGCTGTGTTTGTTTTGTTTATTTGTAAGTTAGATAATAAAGCAGTAATTACAACAACAAAAAATGTTAACATTAGGCTTAAAGTGTACCTTAGACTGTAGAGAAATTGTATGGATTGTCAGGAGATCCATTTAAAAAAATATCACATAGAAAATGAATACTTTTAAGTGAGATGTTATGGCAAAATATCAAATTAGCAATTAACGTCAACATATTTAACATTTATATATACACACATACATATATATAGACCATATGGAACCATATATGCATAATAAAATTTATTTAGAGTTATGAGTGGATATAACGAGTATTTAAGGTGCCCTTACATCACAAACATCACAAACAGAAAAATTCGTGAAAAATAGTTCTAAACCTAAGCTAACGCTCAAAATCGATTTTCTCAGACTAATTTGTTCAAATCCATTTCCTGATACTAAGATTTTTCTTTAATTCAGTTTTTACCATTGCATATTTAAATACTTTTTCACATTTTTATGTTCTCATCTTTCTTGTTATTCGTAAGCAAAATATCTACTCCAATGTCCGCTTACATTGTAAGGCAGTTGTCAGCATTGTTTGAACGGTTGTGTTACAATAAAAATAATAGGGAAAAAGTACATACTTATATTTAAGAAATAGTTGGCTATGCATATGTCAATTTGGCATCGGGAGAGTATAGCTTTGAGACAAGTCTTTACCGTGACTCAACTTTTTGTGCACCTAGGAAGTTACCAATAAACCGTCTACCAGTTCCATAGAACCGTCTACCGATCATTTCTGGTCGAAATACTCCTCTAAACTGAGTTTTGAGAATAATTAAAATACAATGGAATCACTTTTAATGAAAAAAACTGAACTAGAAAAATTTGGAAATTAGAAACCCATTAGGAACTTTTTTGGATTCTAGACAAATAATGACGACTATTCTCCAAATCGGTTCCACTGAGATTATCTATCAAACTAGTTGGGTCATTGAAACTTTTTCGGATGACACCTTGGACATAAATCGATGGTATAGTCAAAAGCTTCCACTTATACTAAATGTAGAGCTAGTTGGATCCTAGGCGCGTTTTGGGTTCTGCGGAATCCTTGGCTAAAAAATCAATGATATTTTGGCAAATAGGTTCCTTAGGGGTTTCCTATGAAATAAATATAGTCAACGGAACTTTTTTGGAGCTGTGGACTCCTTGAACAAAAATTGGCGATTTTTAACCAACACATAGGTTCCACAGAAAATATCTAAAAAACATATATAATGACTCAGCTCATTAGAAATTGTTGGGTTAAGGGTACGGGTTAGATCGATGATCAATATTTTATTGACAAAAATATTCCACAGCACACATCAATAATACTAGTTGGGTCATTGGAAATTTTACGGTTTTGTTACCTCCTTGGTCGAAGATTTATGTTTTTAATAACAAATGACGAATTTTATGTCTACTCTCAGCCACCAAAGTGTTTTACCGTTCTAGTCGTATATCCGCTCTCAGCCACCAAAGCTTTTTTTACTATTCCAGTCGTATGCTTCATATTGGAGATTGTTTTGAGAGATACCACACGATGAAGAACTAAAAAATATAATTTTTACATAAAATTAAACATATAATTTTTTAAAAATAAGTTTTAAAATACAGTTTTAAAAAATAATAGTTTTTTATAGTTTTAAAAATAATTATTAAATTGTATATACATATTGTGTTCTTTCAACGAAAATTAATTTCGACCAGCATAACACTTTTCTGTGTTTTGTTGACTCCTTTGACAAAATCAATGATTATATGGGCAATAAGCTCCACAGATATTAATTATAGAACTTTTTTTTTTTTGGAAAAACTTTTCCGACCAGGTTAGGTTTTTTGAGTAGACTCATTTAAAATTTTGAAGTATGATGCTTAATGATGAAATTTTATTTTTAAAACTAACCTGTCATTTCCACAAGTCAGCAGTTTTAAGGCAGTTGCAATAAATGAATAATTGTTAAATGAAAACAAATTGGTTAACAAATGAAGCCTACCTACCTGGTATTTGCACTAGACTAGATTAGTCAGTTCAAATGCATGCACAATTTTTATCCATTCTGCAACCGACTGTTCAACGCATGAGCTGACCCGAAAAACAAATTAGTTTATATTCTCGATCAGCGAAACTTTAGGACACGACATCGAAAATTTATGGGATTTTCTGTATATTGCACCGTGTTATTATTATTAATTTCACTTTCATTAACTCACACCCATTACTACCCAAATTTTAGATTTACAAGCTCAAATCTTAACGCGTTGTATATAATGGGCACCTTCATTTAATGCAGTATTAACGTTGTTAATTGATGTAATAATTGTAAGAATTTGCAAAATAATTTTCAAATAAATAGGAAAATGTTAACAATTTTACATGAAAATTTGTTTTGTAGCAAAATAAAATTAAAACCTAGTTATATATATATATTTATTACGTTAAATTTAACAATATTATAGCTAACTTTTTGTACATGTGATGCCATCAATAAGAAAAAAAATTAAATATAATGGCCAAAATGTTTGCTGGTTCATATATAAATAGTATGAATATTATATAATTTACAAATTTTATGTATTATTTTTAAAAAAACAATATAAAAAATATGCTAAAAAAATAAAAGTAAAATTTACATAAAAATTAAAACAAAACATTAAAAACTCAAATTAAATACATTATTTAAAAACATTAAAGATGTTATGGTCCATAAATTGACACATATCGCACTTAATTAAAAATAAACTAAAAGTTCATTTAAAAAAAATCGTTAACAAATACATATAACTGAATGTTTAAATCCTTTGATGTACAACCATTAAACAAATAAATGACAATGTAACAAACTAAAATAGTTAATGAAACATTATTTCTCAAAAAAAAAAAAAAAAAATTGAAATAAAATGGACTATGAAGCACAAAGGGGTAAGTAATAGCTGCCCATATCAATAATTGACCTAAAGGATTTGAAATAAACTCTCAATATAACATGACATTCCAAAAAAACTTAAAACCTTAAAAAAAATTTAATAATCTTTAAAAATTTACGAGAAACTACTAACAGAAAATGTTACACGTTACATTATTTAAAGGAAAAACTTCGTCATATCATTAGTGACGTTATCATTTAGGACGCGGCAGCGACGAGAGAAAACTCTAAGCAAGCAAACCCTAAGAATATGTGTTTCATTTACGTTGTCCATGTATTGCACTGAGCACATTGACGACGACAGCGACATTACGACATCTGCCAAATTGTCGTAATTACATGTATTTCTTATGAAGAGTAATTGGTCCAATGTCGCATTGTCGTGTCGTCGATATACATATAACTATTCCTAAGTTGACAGCTTGTCGTCGTCAATGTGTTCAGTACATTCAGATCAGTACATTCAGTACATATGTCGCCCTTCAAATGAAAAATAGATGTATTCCCGCACTAGCAATATTGTTGCAATGGAGCTATGTCGTTGCGGCATTACCAAAAAACTCAATAAGAAAAGCATGCAATAAAACTGTTGACAAATGTCGTAATGTTGTTGCCGTCGCCAATGTATTTAGACTATACAGCAATGAGCAACAAAAATGGCCAGCAACAAAAAATAAATAAAAGAACAGATCCAAGCACATATTTAAAAGTAAACAAATATGCGTCTTTAGAATACCACAAGCTTTTGTCACATTCGCTATTGCCTTCCGCTCAAATAATAAAAAGTCTGAAGTCGATAAGAAGCGATGTAGAGCAATTTGAGCAACACCTCAAATTTGTATCGTTTTTGGACTATTACGAAAAGCATTGGTGAAGAAAGGGTGAGTTATTTTAACTGTTCGTTAAAAACCATCTCATTGTCAGTAATAATCATTTCATCGGCTTACAAGAAAAACTGACCAACTGAAAAAATCCTAGTTCATGAGAAAAAGCAAAACAAGTTACTTTTTGGTATGAAGGTCCTTGCGTTTCCTTTTAAATTTGGTCTTTAAAAGAACCAAAGGGATATTTTTATAATATTATTTTTTATATTATATATTCAGTATTACCAGACATTTTTTAATGACTTTCTACATTATCATCATTATCAAAAAGTAGATATAAAACCGATTTTTCGAAGTTGGTCAGTTTTCCTTGTAAGCCGACGATTAGCGAATGATATACTCGTATTAGTTTATTCCGAATAGCTTAAGCCTAAGAGCTTATATTTATAACGGAAAAATACTCCTGAAAAATTTTTAAAATTTGTAAAGTTTTACAAGATGTAAAATTTGAAATAAGCGGAGAGTTCGAATTGTCTACAATTAGTGATGGAATTCTTGAAAAAAGTAAACGGGAGAGTAGAAGTTTGTTGACAAATCCATTAAAATTGAATTTAATTTCATAATTTTTTCGATCATCTCGGGCGGTAGAGCGATGATTTCAGTATGAAGCGATTCATGGTGAAAATTAGTTTTTGCTGAAAAGCAAGCAAAAAGCTGTTTTTCATTTGACAGTTTTTCTATGGCGAAAAACTTAATATCATGCAGCTTTTCAGCTGAAAACCCATTATTGTCCCAAAAGCGACTTTTCGGCCTTAGTGTAAACATAGTACTACTTAGAAATCAGTAATTTTAAACGCAATTTTCTCAAAACTATGATTTTGAAGTCGGTGAGCAAGATTTCTCGATAATGGCTGATTCGATCAGTCTCAAAATTTTATACAAGTTTTTTTAAGAATATGTTTTATTAATTGATTGAACATTTGAATTTTTTTTAAATTTTAGATTAAAATTTATGTTGAAAATAAACATTTTTTGTTTTTGTTTTGTTGATAAATTAAAATAAATTTTTTTAGTTTGTAATCAATTTTTAGTAAAATAAATATTAAGTATGTCAAAAATGGATATCTTACTTATTCATTCCATTAAATACTATACCATTTCCAATTGTAATTCAGAAATAAATGATCGAAATTCAGAAAACATCAATTAAAATTCAGAAATTCCATTTGAAATTCAGAAAAAATCAATTGAAATTGAGAAACTCCATTTGGAATTCAGAAACATCAATTGAAATTGAGATATTCTATTTGAAATTCAGAAAAGATCAATTGAAATTGAGAAATGTCATTTGGTATTCAGAAAAAATAATTTGCAATTCAGAAGAGATCAATTGAAATTTAGAAATTCCAATTGAAATTCAGAAAAGATCAATTGAAATTGAGAAATTTCATTTGAAATTAAAAAAAAATCAATTGAAATTGAGAAATTCTATTTCGAATTCAGAAAAAATCATTTGGAATTAAGAAAAGATCAATTGAATTTCAGAAAAAAGCCATGAAGGTAATACCTTATGTTAATAAAATTTGATTGGTTTTTTGACTTCAGATGATTCATTGCAGAAATATCATGATCACCTCAGGGCTACTTTTTTAGAGGAGCTACCAGAGATCGACTACTAGTTAGCAAGTTAAAGTTAATAAAAATATGTATATTATAAATATAAAAATTCTTGCATAATTTTGTTTTTACTTGACCTCCTGGGTGTTTATAACCCTGAGATATAAGAAATATGATTATATATTATCAGAAGTAATCACAGAAACGAATACGGTCGAAATTGAAGTACGAAGAGGCCAACTTTCATACATTTACCATAATTATAACGTTATATCTAAGCATTAATGAAAGCTTTATTTGAAATTTGAGTACCTACGTAGGTATACACCATTAAAAATGTTTGCCAAAAAAGTGGGTGGGATTGGCCTACAGACATACATTCATAGCCCACACCTAAAAAGTAATAACCAAACCAAACGGGGCCGGGTAATATTCAGCAAGTCATTATTTTAAAGAACCTTGTGAGCCTTTCAGCTATATTGAGAATTTCTTACAGAAATACACTCATTCAATAAATAATACTTTTATTTACTACCTTTTTTTGTGAGCGAAAAAGTAACATATGAATGAGGCCTACCAGCAAATAACAGAAAAGTTTAAGAAAAAAGAAAAAAAAACAGTGAAATCATCGAATGTCAAACAATAACGCTTGGACTGTTGGTCGAATCAGTTGCTCCCAGACGCAGACATAAATTTTATTTGCTTTATTTATTATATTAAACTCAAGCAATAATAAATCTATTCATCTATTATGTTGAAACAGCTAGAGCTAAACTCCGAATTGGATGAATTAGAGGAGTGGTTTAAGAGGAATCCAAAATTACCTGAAGAAATTGGTGAGTACCTCACAACAATTATGATAGAAAGTTGTAGCTGTTATGTTAATATTTAAAAACGTTAATTAGCAATGTTAGTGAGTTCAACGTCGAAACTTTTGCCATTTAAATATTAGCTCGTGTGAAGTGTTATCAGCTATCAATTTGATTGATTACAAAAACAAGCGCTTATCGAAATTTAAACAAAGCGTTATGTTAACAACCTATACTTAAAATTGATGATTATCTCTTCAGTGGATTAGGTGGCCAAACAAATAAATTTTAATAGCAACAAACTAAAACAGCTGCGAATACTGGGTACTCGTGTGATTTATTTGTGTTTAAATTTTATAGATCGTCGCTTGTTGACACGGTTCATGAAATGTATGGCTGACGATGTTGAAGAGACCAAAAAACTCATTGAGCTGAACTATGAAATGAGAAAAAATCATCCAAATATTTTTATCAATCGTGATCCAGAAGATGAAATAACAAAGAAGACACTAGCAGCAAGGTGGGTTAATTAAACATGTTGACATCTTTTAAAAATTTAATTTTGAAAATGCAGTGATTTAGTACCGATCCCTGGTCTGACGCCGGAAGGCTATAAAGTAGTCTTATTTCGCTTGCTCGACTATGATCCCAGTAAAGTTTGTAACACTTTTTAATAAAAATTACAAAAAAAAAAATCAACATTTTAAAACACACAATCTTTTTATCACAGTTAAATAGCATTGAGGAGAGCAAAATATATTTCATGATTGCTGACTGTCGCTTTACAATGGCCGATGTTGAGCCGGAGAATATTGCACATGACCTTGAAGCAGATATGGCCGAAGGAGATGTACAAATAGTGGATATTGCTGGCTATACAATGAGTCACATGTACCGCATATCGATTCTTACATTTCGCACATATATGAGATACCTACAGGAGGCATATCCAGTACGTTTGAAAGCAATGCATATTATTAATTGTCCTGCTTTTCTGGATAAGATGGTAGCCTTTCTCAAGCCGTTTATTAATGATGAAGTCTACAATATGGTAAGTTGACAGTTATAAAAAAGCGGGTAAGGGTATGTTTCAAAAGTTGAGATTAAATCAGGTTTGCAAAATTAATATCTAAGAGTAAATATGAACATTTTTTTATTAACCTTCATCGCAGATGCATTTTCACTCGAACGGTTTGGAGAGTCTTTATGAATACATTCCACGTGATATGCTGCCGGAAGAATATGGTGGCAAAGCAGGGAAAATGTATGACTTAAAAACCAAATGGACGCAAATCATTAATGAAAAGCGGTAAGTTTATCTAGAGACGAGAAATGAGCGTATTTTAATAAAGCAATACTACTTTATTTCACAGCAAATACTTAATGGACCCCAAGCATTGGAGTGTGAAAAAAGTGGAGAAAAAAAGTAGATGGTTCTTCTTTTAAATGATACTAGTTTATGTAAATGTGATCAAGGTTTTTCAGTTTTTATTTAAAGCAACAAATTGTATTAGTTCTGATTAATCTTACGTTAAATAATGAAACCAATTTTGTTAAGTATTTTATAATAATACGAGTACAATATCACCAATGCATAATCTTAAATTTTATATAGCTAAATGAACTGAAATTGAAAATGGATTAATCATTTTTTTTTATCATAAATACAGTCATTATTGTAAATATTTCAAAACGTTGAATCAGCACAAATAATTACAAACAGCCCGTAAAAACCAGTTGCCATAATAAATAGTGGAATAAGCTGTTTTACAAAATTTCATTGCATTTCTTATCGTAAGTTCCAATTTTTATTTTTTTTTTTTTATTTTTAAAGAATTCGATATTAAACTTAAATCAATTAATTGCTCTACTAAGCTTACTAAAAGCCAAAAATTCAATGAAATTTGTATGGCAATTTTTTTTATCTTTTTTTTTTGTAATTTTTTTCAAGGTTAAGGTTTTTTTTTTTGTTATATATTTTGTTATATTTTTGTTATTTGCTAACAACCACTACTTTTCATTATCTTTTTGCATCATTGAACAATTTAATATATGTCTACGCTTTTTTCTACTACTTTTTTGCTCATCACTACCTAAACGTCAAACTTAAACACTGTTGATTTCAAACATAAGATAAGTCAACGATTAGAAAAGCCATGAGCGTTAAATTATAATGCTTTGGCTCGCGCTTGAACAAGTTGTAATACGTAAAAAACGAGTTTTCGAATAGATTTCAGTTTATTATAAAAAAGTTTTCCCTGATTAAGTTGAATTCATCATATGATTTGTATTTAATCGAAGGCAGTAGTAAAAAAAAATTATATAAGTTATGTTGAAGCACTTGCAGCTAGAGTTAAGTGCATTGGAAGAGTGGTTTAGACTTAACCCAAAATTACCAGAAGAAATTGGTGAGTATTTTAAAACTTAATTAGCTTAAAGTCAATGCTCAGTGGATAAAATAAAATAATAAATTATATATTATTTTACAAACATTGGAGCAACATTTGAAAGAATTACATGACCCAAAAACGCTTTTACGTGAATGTAGCACAGCAACAAGTTTAAAATCAATTTATTAACATATAAACGTGAAAGTAAATAAACGATTTTGCAATAATTTATTTTAATTTTTGCCAACCCAAAGCCAAGCTAATTTCACTTTTAACACATCACATTAATCTCCCAAAAACTTAATTTTCAGATCGTCGGCTATTGTTGCGTTTCTTGAAATGCATGTCTGGCGATGTTGAAGAAACCAAAAAACTTATTGAGCATAACTATGGACTGAGAAATAAAAATCCACATGTATTCCTCAATCGCGATCCCGAAGATGAAATCACAAAAAACTCATTAGCGACGATGTAAGTGATGAAGAAAATAACTTAATGCGTAAAACAGTTACATAGCAAATTTACTGATTTAAAGTGATTCTGTGCCGCTACCTGGCTTGACACCGGAGGGATATAAACTTGTCTTAGGGCGTTTGATCGATTATGATGCAAGCAAAGTATGTGTTACTAATTGTTTGTAAGACAATTGGAAATGTGAAAATGTAAGCGTGTGAATTTTTTATTCAACTTTAGTCCAACACCGTTGAGGAGTCAAAAATATTTTTCATGATCGCTGATTGTCGTTTCGCAATGGCCGATAAGGAGACAAAGGATACTGCTTTGAATTTCGAAGACGATATGGCCGTTGGTGAAGTGCATATCATGGATATAACCGGCTATAGTATGAGTCACATTGCACGCATGTCAATACTGACACTACGCATCTATTTAAAATATCTACAGGAAGCATATCCGGTGCGTATGAAAGCAATGCATATAATAAATTGCCCGAGTTATCTGGATAAGTTGCTGGCTTTTGTCAAACCGTTTATCAACGATGAAGTTTACAAAATGGTAAGCATGAAGTATCTCCTGGGATTTCAATGAAAATGTATACTTAAGAGTGGACCTTTGGCTGGCTTTCTTTGAAATTGCTATTTAAAATAAATATTTATCAAAGTTTAAAATATACATTTTATTGAAAAGGTTTAGTCTTTCCACTAGTTTTGAAATATTCAAATACCGTAATTTCAAAAATTTATTAACTCGTCATGGCCGCTCAAAATTGAAGGTACGCAAATACCAAGAGACACGTCATTTAGAAAACCCAGCCTATGGTCCACCCTGTGCCGTTAAACAACGAAAAACCCACACTGAAAAGAAATTTCAACCAAATTGATAGTAAAAACTTAAAAGAAAGTCTACAAGAACTCGTTCAAATTAAATGGACCACATTTTTTTCAATGCTAACATGAGTTTAAATTATAATAAATTATTTTTTACTACATCAACAGTTACACTTTCACACAAATGGCTTAGATAGTCTCTATGAACATGTGCCGCGTGATATGCTACCGGAAGAATATGGCGGAAAAGCTGGTACAACAACAGAAATAAAAGCAAAATGGATGCAAATTTTAAATGAGAAACGGTATTAAATATTTTCGCTTCAAAATTAATTGTCCATTATTATTTATATCTTTTCATTTTAGTGATTATTTATCGGATCCCAAACAGTGGAGAGTGAAAAAAGTCTAGCATGTTTATGGCAGCATTTTTTATGATTTTTAAGTTTATATTAATTTGAGTTAGAGGGTTGTTTGAAGCATTGTTGAGTTGAATATTGTAAGCAATATTTCTATATTAAGTTTAGTTTTAAAATACCCTTTACCTTTTTGTGATTTTATTATAATGGTTCAAATTTTAAAATTTTTTGGGCTTAAAACCCCAGAATTCATCACTCTTATATTTATTTATAATGTTTATTATGGATAAGGGTTTTTTCTTTCAAAACACATATTTAAGTTTCAAGTTTACAAAGATTATCAATTTTTTACTCGTACTTGATGTCACGAAATATTGATTACTATGATTTTAAGTTATTGTTTTTCTTTAAACTTTTAAAAATAAAACCAATAAGGAATTCATTATCTTTGGCTTGACATAATTTAAAATACCTCATAGTCGTGTTCAATATAAAATATTCGAAGTTATGAAGTTTTCATTATTTTGATGACGTCAGTTTGTATTGGAGAAAGACGGGTTTTTTTCCATTAATTTATACAAAATTTAAAATAATTTTACGTTTTAAGTCTCAAAACCTATGTGTCAACTATCAAACACTATCAATACATTTATTTTTAAAGAATTCATGAAAGTCTTGCCATATTGACGGCGTCACTTTGTATTAGAAGTAGACGAAGTTTTCATTCGACTTTGGTAAAGTACGCAGCATGCGATAAAGTACGCAGTAGGTGTGAGGTTACCCAGTATAAATACGTACTTCAAATTAGAGGGCCTAACTAAGAGCGCCTATTTTGAAATTTTGTTTTTTTTTGTGTTGTTTACGAATCTAAAGTCCATATTCAGAAATTCCTTAATCTAAGACGGCGGATCCAATGAGGAGGATGGGATTTTCGTTTTCAGAAACTCAAAACATTTGAAGCTCATATTGCTTTGAATGATTCCTTGCGATAAAAAACGTCAGATGAAAATTGCGTAAATTTACAGACGAAAATGTTCACGTTTGTACTTTACGTAGGCGGGTTAAATAAACATTAACAATCTCGCAAAACAACTTGATTCTCCTTCTTTTCTCGACAAACTGTATTTTAAAAACGCCATCGTGATTTGGAAGTACAATTTTCGCAGCATAGTACATATATCAAAATAAAATAATTAACATTTTCACTCAAGGACTATTATCTAACCTACAGCTCTTGTCAAACTGAAATCACCAACTGCACTCTCCAGAAGCTCTTCCAAGCACGTGGTTTTTAGTTGCGCAAAAAGTGAGTTTGCACTCAAGTAAGTTTTTTCGCTTATTTGTGAAAAATCGTTTTCTTATTATATGTATATGTAGGTATATACAGTTTTATAATCACTGCATTTGTAGGCAACGCATGGTTTATAAGTTTTCATTTGTGAAGTGAAGCGCCAACTCAGATGTTGTGCCATCAAAACAAAAAATATCAACAGTTTAGTTGTAAACAATAAACGCAAATAGTTGGTTCGAAGTTCCATAAGCTACACAGTGGTTGTGCTTGGATTCTCTTTAACTGCAATTAAAAATAAATAAATAACAATAATATTCAATAATAAACATTTATAAACACATATAATAAAATAAATACTTAAAGAATGTACCAAGAAGATGATGAATTCGACAGAAAAATTGATGAGTTGCAGAAATGGTTCAGCGCTGATGAGCGCTTACCACAAGAAATCGGTATGTATTGTGGCGCATTAATATGTATGTGTATAAAGATTGTATAGTTATTTTTTCGTTTTTTACGGTTTTTACGCAACGTCAAGGAAGCGACACAGCTGATTTTTTTTTAGTTAAAGGTTTGACAGGGACTACATTTTTAACTATATTTACGCATGTTCGCACATTTTTATTTGAGGTTCCTGTGTGCAAATTAAGAGTGGATATAATAATAGAGAAAAACGAAAGGATATTCTCTGCAATTAACAAGAGAGATGAAAAAATTTAACAATTCAATTGAATACAACTTGCTTGTCATCAGTATTGATGCTTGACTTAAAAACACAAAATCACTCGAGCTATTAAAAAAACAAAAAAAAAAAAACAAAATATAAAAATTATCTTCCCAAAAACAAACAGAAAATAGAAAACTTTGTATGGAATGGTGGAATAAATATAAGGTGTTCTCATCCCAAGTATCAGAAAAAAATAGGCTGCCTTATTTTGACATTTTCATACAAAAACGTTTATATGAAACCCTTCAGATTGTCAAAATAAGGCAGCATGTCAAAAAATATATTGAAATATATATTTATATATTATAAATATATATATATATATATACCATGGTATAGACAAAAATATATGACACAAAATAATAATTATAACTAGCTTAAAGCCAAAAATATTCATTATATTCAATATTCTCCTCAGGTTTTTTTTGTACGCTCAGTTTTCATGGCATAAATATCCGCTTTCTTAAAGCTTTCCGGAGGCAATTTGACTATTTGTACTGATACAGTATCAAGTAAAATAAAAACGATTTGAATATTTAAAACATCAAACTGAAGATAAGACAATTTCTAGTGAACATTGTAAGCTTAAGTGGTCCTCATAAAAGCTCGCAATCACTCATATTCTTACTTGCATAAAATTGTATACGCCTTTTATTGAACATACCCTACAGGTTACGAGTGTGTAAATCAGCTGTTGTCATGGAAAAAGTATGGAAAAAGAGAACAGATGGTATACGCAGTAAAAACTTGCGAGGTTTACGTGGTATACGACACATTTGCGAGCTTTCATGAGGACCACTATTATTATCGAATAGCTTTAGTCAATTTTGTAAAAGAGGTCAAACATGTTCGACAAAATTAAAGTATTTCGTCAGTTAAGCGTATTTCACACAAAGTCACAAAGAAAAACCATAAACCATGCATAAAATCTGTAAATTCATATAAATCGTTAAATTTTTGTTACCAAATTCGACGTTTATTTAAAGATTTTTTTAATACAAACCTTTTAAAAGGATATAATTTTCCGATTTGTGTTATTTATGAATTATAGCACAATATGTATATCATTAAAGATAATATATAAGTAGCGAAATTTGATACTTTCATATAAGAGGTTTTTACGATGTGTGTGTATTTTAGATATATTTCTCAAAAATATATCGACTCATAACCGCCAAAATATCTTAAGCGCCAAAAAGAAAATTTTACAGGAGAAGGTTTTTTTAATTATCTTTGCTATTAATTTTATCTTTTATCTCTTATCTCTTTGCTATTAATTTTATTTTAATAATTTTATCTCTTATATTGATTAATTTCTTTTAGAGAATTTCATCTTAAGCGACACTTTGCTGTCATGAAAAATGTAAACAAACATGTAGTGTGTACTTAAGCTAAAATTGCTTTTGGTTTAAATTCATAATCTAATTTCGTACACCTATGAAATTTTGACAGACGATGTAAACCATCGCAAATTATCGATTTTCATCAAAAAACATAAATCGGATATTATGTCGCTTAAGATATTTTGGCGGTTATGAGTCGATATATTTTATATTTATTAAATTAAATTAAATTTTAGAATTTATAATCATCCGTGGTAAAAACATTTTTTTCTATTAAAATTAAATTCTGATAAAATTATGTTTTCAAAAGAAACAGATTTTACTATTTTTCGTCGCATATTTGATAGGGTTTCGTTTATATTTGAAAATCAATATATGTTGTATATGTCAATGTTAAAAGATTTACGATAAATATCAAATTTATCAAAAACACACAATACAGACCAAATATAATGTTTTACCAAATATACCATATTGTGAATGCACTTATAATTACTCATAACTTCAATATTTAAACATTCTTTCTTTTTATTTTAACGTTATTGTTTTCATAAATAATTAGTTAATTTTACCAATAAAAGTACATGTAAATATAAAAAAAAAAAAATAAATAACTGGCCATTTCAGCCCTTGACCTAGCTTCTTATGATCAATTGTGTTGTGCGTGTTATTAAGTTTGTACACAATTGACCGAGAACCGGACCTACATGCTTAACGCCGACTCCGAACGGCGATGAACGGAAAGTTCTCGTTCTCAAGAAACTTTACATGGCATTTTGATTACTCTCTGAGGTTTGCCATTGTCTGCAGAGAGGTGGCGGCCGTACAGAAAAATTATTTTAATTCAAATAATTTTCTGTCGCCGCTGGGGTTCGAACCTGGGTTTCCAAAGTTCTTTGACATAGCGGCCACGCACTTTAACCAACTACGCCACGGACGCCACTGTTATACATGTAAATATATTATAGTGTTTTTGTTCAAAAACAAAAAAAAAAAACAAACTTATTATTCTCTATATTTGGTACATTGCACTTAAATCTCTCGACATAATAACTGTTAGGTTAATAACTACGCTTAGTGAGTATCAACACGATTAGTTGCTTAAGACTAGAGATACAGGTTTTTAACTTCAAATTCAACTTTTAACATTTCAAATACAACTTTTAACAAATCAAATTCAACTTTTAACACTTAAAAGTAAACATTTTATACTTCAAATTCAAGTTTTTACAATTCAAAACACTTAATAAAAAATTGAATTTGAAGTGAAACGTAGCATTGGAAGTGTAAAAAGTTAAATTTAAAGTCACAAATCACATCTGCGAAAAAAAAAATAAAATAAAACTAATGTCAAATGGTCAAACCATAGCATGTCAGTATGAACCATAGTGAACCATAGTGTCATTAAAGTTATTAATTAAAAAGTAAAGCCAAAATTAAATGGTTCATTAAACTCGATATTATTCAAGCTACAGCAAAATATCTTTTGCAACAAGATAAAAGTATTAACAATTAACTTTAACCCAAAAAAAATAATATTGATAAAAATATGCAGTTGAGTTAAAAAACAAATCGTAGAATGAGCAAAACAAATGTTCTGCCAAAACTTCTTCAATGTACATACATTGAGTATAATGGTCATTTGTTTGTTTTTGCTTTGACTTCAAACTTCCAAATACAAAAATGTGCATGACAGATGCAATGTTAATCACTATTGATACATTTTAACGTGAACACATTGAAACAAGCGATAAATATTTTATGACAGTCTAAATGCAGCTTTAATTACACGCAAATATAATTATCGATACGTGTTCTCGTTCATTAATATCTGCATTTCAGACAAATTTTTTTTATATGCATTCCTCAAGACAATCGTAAAGTGTTAAGCAGAATTGACTGTCTTTGAAGTAGAATCATTTAAGCCATTAATGCCCATTGTTTTCGTATAATTTTCGCATTTTTAATTTTTAAAATAAGGCGTCGAAATTAGACTCACTCATCTAACACAGCCATACAAAGTAAACCAGAAAATGATGTACATATCAATGAGATAAGTTTTTAACATTGTGTTCATTGTTTTGCATTTTAATATGTAAAATTAACTCATTTTTATTGTTTTTTTTTTTAATTGTTTTCTATCTACTTAACCTTACTTAATTATAGATCGTTTGCTTTTGAAACGCTTCTACCAATGCATGTCCGGCAATATGGATGAGATTAAAAGAGTTATCAAAATAAACTATACTATAAGAAATAAGAATGCGCATATTTTTATAAAACGTGATCCTTTGGATGAGGATTCAAAACGAACAAATGCCTATGCGTAAGTTGTTATTATATAAAATAGTTGTTTATTAGTGATATAATAGTTTTTGTTTATTGTGATTTCTATTGTGAATAGATTGTGTTTATTACGTAATTTATATTCTTATTCTAGTGATATGATACCGCTGCCTGGACTAACTGCTGAAAGATACAAGGTTTCGCTTTATCGCTTAAGCGATTACGACCCAAATAAAGTGATTATATTAGGGGTATTCACGATCCGGAGCTCTTTGTAGAGCTCTTGCGCAAAAGGATAAAAAAGCGTAACAAACTGAACACACCTCATACACAGACCTAACAATTGAAGTTGAGTTATTCAGCTGTGTTTTCTTTATTCAATTTAAAGTTACAACTTATGCTTACCTCAAAATTTCCAACCTGGTGGCAGTAGTCCAAAATAGCACAAATTTCGGAATCCTCGGAATCAATTTTTATTTTCGTTATAATTTTTTTTTTTTTTTTGCCGCCTTTTATGATAAAAATAATAAAATTAAAGTACTTTGAAAGTTAGTGATGTGAAATTAAGATATTAAAACAGTTGGTACTGAGAAGTCATTACAATATACCATCACTATTTATTTGCTCTCAAAAATTCAAAAAATGTACTCAAGAGCTAAAGCGCACAAGAAAAGCACTACAGGGTATCGCCCTTTTGACAGCACGTGTATTTTGTTATTGGAAAGCTCTTTTTTGTTGCCCTTTTGCTTTTTTGCACTAGAGCTCTACAAAAGGGTTTCAGATCGTGAATACCCCTATTGATTTTATTATAAATACTTTAATGATAAACATTTAAATCATACAGATGCATCATACTGAAGATACTAAACTCTTTTTTATGCTAACTGACTGCCGCTTCGCTATGCCAGATGTAGAAGATGAGGAAACGCTGTCCGAGGGCGAGGTACAAGTTTTCGACATGGCTGGATATTCCATGAAACATTTGCCAAAGTTGACTATAAGTACTCTGCGCGTTTACATACAATTTTTGCAACAAGCATTTCCGGTGCGTCTCAAGGCCATACACATGGTCAATTGTCCATCCTACTTGGACAAAATTGTTGCTGTTGTCAAGCCCTTTATAAGCACTGAAGTTTTCAAAATGGTAAGCTTAAAAGGAATGTTTCTATGCTGCAATAAATATTGTATTTTCGACAGATAAACTTTCATGTTCATGGCATTGAGGGCCTTTACGAGCATGTACCACGTGTAATGCTGCCTGATGAATATGGTGGTAATGCGGGAAAAATAAATGTTTTAAAAGCCAAAACGCTGCGGCTCTTGGAAGAAAAACGGTTAGTCTAGCTATTCTAGCTAAATTAGAAGCGGTGATAAAGAACTTTTTTTCAGTGAATATCTTATGGATCCGCATCATTGGAAAATTAGCGAAGCAGACAGCGGTAGCAGTAAATGGACATTATTTTAATTAAATAGTTAAATTAATTATAATGTCTTTTAATAACGGTCTATTAGAAACTTAATTCTATCTTGAAAATTTAATATTAGATAATATATTTTTTATGACAATATTAGAAAGGAAAAAGCTCAAAAAACCTTTAAAAAAGGAACTTACTAAAACTAAACTCTATTTAAATATAAAATTTCTCTAAAATTAATAATATAAGTTAATTGAAAATAAATTCATGTCTTAGCTAGTTATAAAATAGAATTTTATTGTGTCAATTAATTCATATACATTTTTTTTTTTTTATATACATATATATGTTTCTGCCAAGGATTTCAGGTTTTATGCATATTTACACAAGTTTTTCTTGATTCGAAAAAGGGGTGATGATTAGTAGAACAGAAGAGAAGAATTAACCATGTGTAGGATGCTCTTAGCATGGCGCGAAGCCGTAGAAAAATGTGAATTAGAATCTGAGGCAAGTTTTATGACTTTACCTCAGTCAATTCTAGCAATAAGGCAATCCCATTCATGAACTTCTCTACCAGCAACTACAACGTTTAAATCCTAAACTTTGATGCATTTTCAATTTCAGTTGATTACAAATGAGGAAAGTTATGCAGAAAGGTTAAAGCGTTTAGCCATGGTCTGGCCGGTATTCGAACACGGCTGGTAGTCAAGTGCTCTACCTACCGAGCGTTTCCACCGCCCGAACGAACGAAGATTTCTTCGTTCGTTCAGGCGGTGTAAACAGTTTGGTCCGAACCAAGGTTCGGAACATTGGTTTTTACAAAATGCTCGCGAGCGCTATTCGCGCAGTGTAAACACTTTTCCAGCACGAACGAACGAAGATTTCTTCGTTCGCTCTGATCGGCCGACGCTCGATCTTTTTGGGCGAATCCAGTGCTTATTTGCGCATAGTTAGTAGATTTGTTGAAATTGTAGTTAATAACGTAGGAAAAGAAAAAAGAAAGAAAATATATTGAAAATTTAACGCAAAAGAATTTTCTTTTGCTTTGTTATTTTATTAGCACTTTATATAAGCAAATTATTTGTATAATATTCTTTATATAATAAATTCTTTACATAAATACTTACATAAAACCTAAATTTAAAGGCATAAAAGTAGTAAAAATTAATCAAATTTAGTACGATTGCATAAACAAATATTGATCAACGCTGATGCTCGCAAGCATTGAATTTAAGGCCCCTATTAGGTACGACAACTCAACTTAAGTTGAGTGTGTATTTTGTAAATTTGTATTGTCTATTACACATTTGAGGTACATATGTGTCTATCGACTGACAAGTATGTATCTCAGAGATGTGTATGTATTTTTAGTGGTATTAGGTTTAACAATGCAACTATGTCTCGAGTGTAAAAACTTACATCTGCTTTGAGCTAGTTGTATAGCGTCTTTAGAGGTGCCCAAGCCCTATGCACTTGGTGCACATTTGTTTTTGTAAAAGCACTTAGGCATAGGCTGTGTATTCTAATATACACACACAGCACTCCGCACTAAGCAATACAAAATACACAAACAAATTTGTCTTTTTTGTTTTTGATCTTTTTTCGTTGCTTATACCGAAGTGCAAGCAACAACACTTTCGTATGCTTTGTTGGCACATTTTGGTGACAGTGATCTTCTACGTAGATTTTGTTGTTGTCTAACATAGTATGCTTTCGTTTACGAAAGGTTGCAGGATTTTATATGTATTAGTGTTTGCACTTCCATAAGAAAGTTTTGGGCACTCCTGCTCTATACTATTATTTCCTTGCTTTATTACTTGTGAACAAAATACATATACACAAAAATTGAAATTAATGCGAACAGCTGATTCATTTCAACGAAAGTGTCAAAATTTCGGTGTAATCATGCTCCAATAGAAACAGCAATTTTACACCACAGCTCAACTGAAAATGTATGTTATGCGTAATATGGCAAAAAAGTTCAGTTGAGGTGTCTTAACTCACGTCAACTTAAGTTGAGTTGTCGTACCTAATAGGGGCCTAAGTGTTTCCACTGCACGAACGAACAAGATGGCGACTTACCAATGTTCGCAACTTGTGTTCGTGCGGTGGAAACGGTTGGACCGAACGAAGAATTCATCGCGACGATTTGTTCGCGATGATTTCTTCGTTCGTTCGGGCGGTGGAAACGCTCGGCTACTCGACTACCGAATCGGCTAATGTTGTTTGATTCGATTAGTTTTTATGAAAATACCTCTTGTTTCCAATTTCAAGATTTCAGCTTTCATAAATGCCTAGATATCGCAATTGTGTGTGCGGGAGGCAACTCATCCCGTTTTCCAATATCAAACTTATTGAACACCACTTTCCGAAAAATTGTTAACTTCGAGCGCATAAGACAGTAGAAAGATCTAGGTCAAACGAACATTTAGTTCTGGAGGGCCAACAGCAACTAATACTTATCTTGGTATATTTTTTTATTACTTTGTTAACCAAAAGATAATATGGCAACATTATCATTCTACAGTTTGAGAGTAACAGAATTAAACTTTTACGTATTCCAGTGTGACCAGATTGAGCGATCAAGTTGAAATATATGATCTACCAATTGTTACTATTGGCAATTGGATTTTTTTTATACGATATATACACTCATTAGGGGTTTTCACGATTCAGTGCATTTGGCTGTGCATTTGAGCATGAGCAAAAAATCCATGCTTTTTTTCTCATTGTATGTCCATTTTGTTAGAGTAAAGAAAAAAAAAGCATGGATTTTTTGCTCATGCTCAAATGCACTGAATCGTGAAAACCCCTATTGATTTTCGAGTGCAAATGGATGTTTGGATGCAAATTTACTGAAAATTAATACCTTGTGAGATCTTTGAACTAAACATTTTTAATTTATTATTTTCAATTAAAATTACTTGCACTTGGTAAATCAAGGGATTTTACTTTTAAAAATTGTGTTGGCAGTCAAGAATTAATTGATTTTATTCATGCAAGCAAACATTTTCTTCTGCCCAGTTGGAATATGAATCTTCAAAGACGAAGTCTTCGAAGCCGTCTCGAGTCCAAGTACGCATACTCAGAGCGAACGCTGAAAATTTTTTTCTCGTCACTATAGTGATAAATGCGGATGATCTGCAAGACTCGACAAGAAAAAAAAACCCATGTGGAGAGAGGATGATTTTGTTTATATGCATCCGCTTTGAAGACATTTCAACAACTTGTCTTGCAAGACCAAGTGGAATTTTGTTTAAAAAATCTTCGAAGACTACCATGCAAATGGATCGATCCGTCTTGCAAGAAACTGACATGTCTCGAAGGCGTCTTCGAAGACGGATCGATCCATTTCCTGCTGGGTGTATTATGTTTATTTATGTGTATCGAATGTGGTCGAATATTAAAAAAAAAAATTAATATAAATAATACTATTTTCAAATTAGCTATATATTAATTCAGATCGATTGAGTACATTTCAGCTCAATGAATTGCATGAATAGAAAATATGTAAATTCTAGTGAATGTATGAATGCAGTGTCAACACAGATTTTGCTCACAAGTAAAGAATCTATTTTTTTTTTAACCTTGACTTAATCTGTTATTCTGCTACACACCAAAACATTTTTATAGAATTTTTACACCGATCGGTGTTCCAGGGAGTCCTACACCGTTCGGTGTTAAAAAACACCGTGTCAAAGTGCTATAATTTTATATCCGAAAGGGCATATTTTTTTCACACCGATCGGTGTAAAAAAGTAAAGAAAAGTATGGGTAAAGAAAAAAGTAAATTTGGGCTTGCTTGCGAACTCCGCCTAGAAATTTTCACCAAAAATGCAACAGGATTTTCACAAAAACTTCACAAATTATTCACTTAGCTAAGCACTAAAGTTTAATTTTTAGTTTAAATATTTTTTCTTTAATTAAAATTTTCACTTTCAGTCATAGAAACTTCAACTGTTAATTTATTTGTCAATGATAATGTGATTTCAGTCTTGTTCTTCTTCATTGCCTTTCTTATTTTACACCGATCGGATAAGTTCTTTATTTTACACCGGACAAGTGGTATAAATTAATACCGTTCGGTGTAAAACATGTAAATATCCGCTCACCGGTGTGATTTTATCTTAGAAATTTTGTAGTGTGTATCTATCTAGCAACTTATTTTTTTTTTCTGCCATTTTGAATCAAAAACTTGTTACTTTCAATAAAAATAAGAATTACCGAAGGAAAAGTCTGTTCCATTCCAAGCTATCGATTTTTAAGAAGATTTTTAATACAATTTTTAAGATCTCTTAAGAAAACTGGCTATATTTTTCTACATGTATAACCAATATTAATAGTTAAGGTATTATTCTAAAGAAAATATATAAAGCTTTCGCATAAGTTTTAAATAAAATGAATCCATTAAGTGTTTTATATTTTTTAGCATTTTGTATGTAAAAGTAAAATATTTGCTTACATAAAACCATTTTTTTCTGAGGAACTACTTTTATTACTATGGATTATGGAAAGTAAATTATTGAAGCTAGATTTGGTGTATAATTATATGATTTATTTTATTGTTATTGGTATTTACTCAAGTTATTATGCTTTTTTACTCGAAATCTTACAATAAACAACTGTGCTTAAATTTGCTTGAAAAACTCCAAATTCAAATGACATTTTGAATCGTTTAGATTCATCGGATAATGGCAAAGATGGAAATGTTTTTTAAACAGATCTTTTGAGCAAAAAACAATTTTTAAAAATAAATAGCTCAATAAATACAGTTATCGATTTTTATGATCGGTCAGAATTATTTTTTTTTTGTTCTCTAACAGAAAACTGTTTTAAACCGAGGCCCCCTGGAGATCGTAATCGTGCCACGTCAATTGTAATTACCAATTTTTACAAGTCACAAATTTTGCCTCTTAAAAATGTTTATTGAATTTTAATAAGGTGGCACCACACATTCTGAAGTTTAGTTAAATGTCATTTCTGATACTAAGTTTTGTCAATAATTTAATCTACGGAACAAAAAATTTCAATTGCAAAATATTGTAGATATATCCCAATTTGGCCATGGCAGCGCTTATCAATGGATTCCGAGTGGCACAAAAGCTAGCGCCAAAGCATTCACTTGTTGTGTACGCCGCAGCAAGAAATCGTAAGTCCATAACATCAAACAGTGGCAAATAGAGGACAATAGCAGTGCAGTAGTAGTTGTTTACGTAACTTGCGTTTTCGTTTCAACATATGGTTAATTTAAGCCTATTCTAATATAATATTTATTCTTCTTGATCTTTTCAGTCGCCGGATGGAACAAGGATTATAAACCCGGCATGTTTCCACAGACGAAGAAAGATCGTGCCGCTGCCGCCGAAAAGTATAACCTACTACCGGAGGAATATCGTCCATATGCCGATGACGGCTTAGGCTACGGCGACTATCCAAAACTTGAGGCAGGCTATGGTATTGAAGCCAAAGATAACTTTTATCCCTACGATTATCCTGAGCATAAACGGAATCACAATGAGCCAGTTAGTAAATGCTTCCTTTATTTAGTAATTACAACATTAACTCCTCTCCTTATATTCTAGTTGCATGCCGAAATTGATCTCTACGGCGAGGATCGTTATTCACAACCTGAACCACCAAAACATGCAAACGCTTATTACTTTCTTTGCTTCACCGGTGTCATGGCTGCAGCTTTTGCTATTTACGGTTGGCTGGATGATAAAAAAATGTACCGGCCAGTTGCTGCTAAGCAATACCCTAGCGATGGCGTCGTGCACTACACATTCGAGTCTGAGAAATAAATGCTAACACGGTTATATGCGATGAAAATTGTGAGTTAAACGAGCAATGCGTTTACGATATAGCAATTCGAAGAAAATAGTAAAATGTTTGTGGTGTTAATTAAAAATTTATTAAATAAACTTCATATGTTCGACAAGAAGTGAATAACTTTAAAAAGCTGTTATTTCTTTTAATGAATTGCTTACATTTTGAGAAGGAAGAAAATTTGGATTGCACAAATACAAACCACTATAACTTCAGAACAAACCGTATCGTTGACTTCAAACATTCCGTCAAAGAATTAGAAGATTTTACTTCTATGCATTCAGTATATATTTTTTTCGCTGTCCTTTCTACACGAAGTTTTTTTTCCGATAAATAGTACTACACATTGAAATTGTTATTTTACTAGCTATAACGCAAAGCGCTTCAAAACTTACTAAAAGAAATGGTTTCTTTTAATTTTAGCGAAGTGCATCAGGTTGCAGATAGTTTACTACAAATTTCACATTTTATTAGTAGATATAATATGTCCCTTTTATATATTTTTATATCAACGAGCAAAGCTCGATAACTCATTTCAAAGGTTTAACCTCCTTAACCAACATTTAAATTAGCCACGCGTCAACATTTTAAGGTTTGAAGCTAACAGATTTGATACGCTGTGCATTAAGACTAAAACGCAAAAATTTTGTTTTTTCTCAGATTATTTCAAATAATTATCTTAATTTCAGGACAAAATATGAGCCTTTTAATATTCGTTTTGATTTTTTAATGGCTTTTTTGACCCTATCAAGAAAGTGATCGCGTACTTATCTGGTATTTGTAAAAATCCTAAACTCTTTAAAACCTATTGTAAAACAAAGATTTTTTCCAGATTTTTTTGAAAAAGAAATGATCCGTAAACTCCAAATATTCTTGTACATTCCACAATATGCTATTGACATTTTTGTTATTTTCATCGTTGTTATTTAATGGCAACTTGTTTTTGTTCTCTCTCGAATCCATATTGGTATTAAAAATATATAGTGAATTCCTTATCATATTCACAAAAGTGAGTTCACTACCGGCCCGAATATCTGAAAGGCGTTTGTCGGGATATAAAATATACATTTCAAAATAAAAAACAGAACATCCCTTTTTTATTGCTTCTGGAAAAGAATTGCTTTTTTTAAAGAACAATAAGAATTCTTAAATAGTAAGAACCAAGCTAAATTTTTACCAATATGGGAACGCTTTAACAAAATTATTTTAATCTTGTGTTGTTGCCCAAACATAAAGTTTTTACTGCACTACCGACAACTTGAACTTCTACCAACAACTGTCAGCTGATAATTTGACGTTTTCGGCGTTTCGACCACACAACCCCAATACTTGCGAGAATTTTCTTTTGCCAAACAAAAAGCGGACACGTACACGATCGATGTGATAAACGAGTGTGTGGAGCGATACATAACAAATTAAAACCATTCGCCGATTATTAAATAGATTGTTAACTTTTTACCAACACAGCTGTGAGCCACGACGAAAGCAGCAAAAGAACACGTCAGTGGATTGCTTGTTTCGGTTGGTTTTCTTGCGATAAGCACGATTTGGCCAGCATTTGAGGAGAGCATCGACGACCCAAACTACCGCTGGTAAAACAAATAGAAATTTGTATGAAATAATACTGCAGATTTGTGTTCCCGTTCCTATAAGGATTGAGAAATAATAGAATTTTCAAGTAATTTTAAGTTTTACGACCAATCAGGTGAGTCTCATTGCAAAAAAATTAAGTCACTCAAATTTGGGGTGAAAGCTTTCGACTTATAACCTACAATATTGTGCATATACATATATATATATATCTTGCAGTTAATTTGTCGTGTTACCACGCCGGCTGAAGAATACAAAGCAGAAAACGCTTTGCACTTATCAAAAATGTGTCTGTCCATGCATGGTCCAGTCATGACGATTATTGGCGCGTGCCTAATTGTGCTTATTGGTGGCTGGATTGAAGGCAGCTGTGCTGCTGCTGTCATGTCTGTTGATCTGGGCAGTGAATCAATGAAAGTAGGTGTTATTTCGCCGGGCGTCCCCATGGAAATTGCCCTAAATCGAGAGTCAAAGCGCAAAACTCCCGCCATACTTGCGTTCCGCGATGGTGTGCGCAGCTTTGGAGAAGATGCAGTCACTGTAGGTATTCGTGATCCAGCTGCAGCTTATGGCTATTTATTGGATTTACTAGGAAAAACCATCGACAATCCCATCGTGGAACTTTACAGGTAATTTTTAATGAGAAGTAGTGAAATTAGGGCATTAATTGATGTAATGCTTTGAAAAAATGCAAGATGTTATACACATGGGAACAGAAAAATAGTCGCGAAATTAAAAATTTCGAATATAGAGAATGAAAAAAATTAATTTCAACGATAAAAAATAATTGAATCCAATAATTTGAGAAAATTAATAATGAAAAATACAGTTTATCAATTTTTTGATAAGAATACAGTTGCTATTTAGCAATTAAACAATTGGCGATATTAAAAAAAAAAGTGCTAAACTGGAACTAAAATATTTTTCTGTCCTCACTTGTATATTTTCAGCCAAATATCCCATTTGACTCTTATGCATCAAAACCACAATTTTAATTTTTTTATGTTCTTTAGAGGTTAGAGTTTATGTTCAACTCTATTAATTTTAAATCTCAACATTTCTTTATTGACATTCAGAGAACGTTTCCCCTACTACGACCTTGTCGCTGATGAGACACGTAAAACGATCATCTTTAAGAAGAGCGATACAGAACAATTCTCTGTTGAAGAATTAATTGCACAAATGCTGGTTAAAGCTAAGGAATTCGCCCAGGAATCAACACAACAATTGATTACAGAGTGTGTTCTGACTGTACCCGGTTACTTTGGACAAGCTGAACGTCAAGCGCTCTTAACTTCAGCGCAATTAGCAAACTTGAAAGTGTTGCAACTACTCAACGATTACACAGCAGTCGCCTTAAATTATGGCGTCTTCCATCGTGCAGAAATCAACGAGACTGCACAATATTTTATCTTCTACGATATGGGTGCCTATAAGACTTCTGCGGCGGTGGTCAGCTACCAACTGATAAAGGACAAACAAACAAAAGAAACAAATCCAGTCATACAGGTGTTAGGAGTAGGCTATGATCGCACTCTGGGTGGTTTAGAAATTCAATTGCGTTTAAGAGATTATCTGGCTGCTGAGTTTAATGCCTTGAAGAAAACCACTACTGACGTCACCAAGAGTCCACGTGCCCTTGCTAAACTCTTTAAGGAAGCCGGACGTCTTAAGAATGTTCTCTCAGCCAACAATGATCACTATGCACAAATCGAGAATCTACTCGAGGATCAAGACTTCAAGCTGCAGGTGACACGTGAAAAATTGGAGGAGCTTTGCGCTGATATGTGGCCACGTGTAACCAAGCCTTTGGAACAAGCCATTGCTGCTTCTGGTCTATCCTTGGATGTTATCTCTCAAGTTATTATATTTGGCGGTGGCACTCGTGTTCCCAAGGTGCAAGAAGTTATCAAGAGCGCAATTCAACAAGAGTTGGGCAAGAGTTTAAATGCTGATGAAGCTGCAACAATGGGTGCAGTTTACAAGGCAGCAGACTTGGCTACTGGTTTCAAGGTTAAGAAATTCGTCATCAAAGATGCGGTTATTTTCCCCATTCAAGTCAGTTTCGAACGTGATGCTGGCGATGGTGCTGAAGTCAAGCAGGTGAAGCGCGTACTCTTCGGACAAATGAATGCTTATCCGCAAAAGAAGATGATAACATTCAACAAACACACAGATGACTTTGACTTTTACGTGCATTACGGAGACTTGAATCACTTGTCTACTGAAGAGATTAAATACTTGGGTAGTTTAAATATTTCACACGTGGAACTGCAAGAAGTCAAGCAACTGTTAGAAAAAAACAAAAATGATGTCTTTGAATCGAAAGGTATTAAAGCGCATTTTGCAATTGATGACTCTGGTATCTTCAAGTTGTCGAGTGTTGAATACGTATACGAGAAACAAAAGACTGTGGAAGACGATGAAGGCACACTAGCCAAACTGGGCAGCACAATTAGCAAATTATTCTCCAAGGATGGCAAGGATAGTGAAAAAAAAGATGCCGATGATAGTAGTAATAAAGATAGTCAAAACGATGAAAAGCCAAGCGAGGCTGACGGCGATAAAAAAGCTGGAGGCACCGACAACTCCTCCACAAACAAAACTGAAAACAAAGATGAAAATGATAAAGCAAGTGCTAAGAACGAAACTGTTAAGATCGTAACTGTAAAGGAGCCGGTCACACACAAATTCACTATGCAGTTCACTAGCCCACTTTCTGGTGAATCATACGAGAAATCACTCGATAAACTTACAGCTATTAATAGTTTAGAATTCGAGCGTAACCGCTTGGAATCATCATTCAATAATCTCGAGTCGCATGTTATTGAAACTCAACAAAAGCTTAATGAAAAGGATTATGCCAGCTGCATTTCTGAGGAGGAAAAACAAAAGATTTTGGCTGAATGTTCGACGATTTCCGAGTGGCTTTATGAGGACATTGAAAACCCAACACCTGACTTGTATGAGAAACGTCTTGCTGATCTGAAAGAGTTGACCAATGTGTTTATGTCACGTCACTGGGAACACGATGAAAGACCTGAAGCTTTGAAAGCATTAGATGGCATGATTGATGGAGCTAAAAAGTTCTTAAATACCGCCAAGAATCTAACAAAAGAAAACAATCCGGAGAAGGATGTTTTCACAGCAGTTGAAATTGAAACACTGACCAAAGTCATCGATGAAACTGTGCAATGGAAAAAGACTGAGAGTGCTGCTCAAAAGAAACTAAAGCGTTATGAAGAAGTTCGCCTGACCATTAAAGATATAACTGACAAAATGTCTGTGCTTGATCGCGAAGTAAAATATTTGGTAAACAAAATAAAAATCTGGAAGCCCAAAACAAAGCCAGTTAAGAAAGAAAAGAACGAAGAGAAAAAATCTGATGGTACTGAATCGCAGGATCCAAACACATCGACCGACGAAGATGGATCTGGCAAACAGAATGTCGATGAGGAACAGGTAGAAGTACCTAAAACTCAGTCTGAAGAATCAGCAGAACAAGCAGAAGCAACTCCTCGAACTGATCTCTAAATCAAAATAGTTGGGGGGTGTGTTGACTAACGTGAGAATTAATGTAAGATGTTAAAAAATGAATGGAAATTTTCGAATATGTTAACGAAATCATGAAACCATAACCAACTAAACATGATAATTGGGAATTTAAAAGCAAACACAGTAAAACTGTCCTTGTCAGTTTGACAGTTGTGCCTCAGAATCAAAGGGAGAAGATTTTCAGTTCGGCTTCTTTGTTTAAGATTCCTTGGGAGAATCCTGTCAAAAATACCGAACTTTGACACTTTTTTGTTTGTAACATTCAGATTGTCGTCATAAAGGGTGTAATATATATACGCACATGGTGCAGCCAAAAATTAGTCACAATACTGAAAATGTTTACTTTCTCTTAGACAGATCTCTCCAAAAGCATACAAAATTTTATTGTATCTTGTCAATTGCTCTCTTTCCCTCTTGTGGTACCTTGTTTATTGTACTTGGCAACTGAATAGCACAATCAACTAACATCCTGCGCTAACATTTAACCACAAAATTCGAAAATTTCCGTTACTTTTGGAACATACCTCTTAGAACAGTTGTAAGAACTAAAAATCGTTAATGATTTTCCCAAATTTAATAGCCTTCATTTATGTCTAAGGTGAATTTTCTTCATTCCATCTGTATAGAATAATTTTCATTTGCTCTTCTAATTCAACGTTTTTAAACATAAAATATGTTGATAAATATTTGTTCGATTCCTGATGAAATACCCAAGCGGTTTTTAAAGCATCTTCGAATTTCGGTTCATGACTCATCGCTAATTATCTTAATTCTAATATTAGTTCGGAGGATAAAGAAGCAAAATTAATAATAAAACAAAAATTTTAAAATGCGTCAGTTAATAAGACAGCAGCGCAAAATACAATATATTAAATAGTACCATCTTTAAACGTGTTTTGAAAATACCAAACAACCTTATATATTCTAATTTCGATTATGATTTAAATTGCTATTGCTTTTATTTATTTGAAAAAAAAACCGTCAAAATACGTTTAAGGAACAACACACATAATTGTATTTATAATTTTAAGATAAAATTAATGAAAGATTAAAATAAAATTGAAAATTTCTGAAAAGAATACCATAAATGTGCATTTCCTTTATCTTGTTGCCGTATAGATTGCTATAATTAAGATCTTACAAATTGCAGACCGATTTCATATTAACAGATCAATTCTGTGCGTTACCGGTAACAGCAATATTGTTACCGAAACTCGTTACCGGTCTTAGAAATTGATATTCTGAGCACTCGGTAACGCTTTCAACAGTCGTAAACTTACCTTATTGAAATTATGCTCTCTCTTTTGTGTGGTGAAATATGAACAATGGAAAGTGAGAAGTAAATACATAGAATTAATTGCATTATGTTAACTTTTTATATATTTGTTTTTCTTGGCAGGAAATATGCACGCACTACGCCGGCGCAGCTGCGGTGTTAACTTTATTCAATTTATATGTTAATTTTATGTAAATTAATATTAAAATTAATATTGTAAATTAAGTGGCGTCCGTGGCGTAGTTGGTTAAAGTGCGTGGCCGCTATGTCAACGAACCTGGAGACCCGGGTTCGAACCCTAGCAGCGACAGTAAATTATTTGAATTAAAATAATTTTTCTGTACGGCCGCCACCTCTCTGCAGACAATGGCAAACCTCAGAGAGTAATACAAATGCCATGTAAAGCTTCTTGAGAATAGAACATTCCGTTCATCGCCGTTGGGAGTCGGCGTAAAGCCTGTAGGTCCATTTCTCGGTCAATTGTGTACAAACTTAATAACACGCACAACACAATTGATCATAAGAAGCTAGGTCAAAGTCCTTTCAAGGGCTGAAATGGCCAGTTATTTATTTATTTATTATAAATTAATATTACACAGTGAATTGCTATACATTTTTATTCATTGAAAAGTGCCGAAGAAGCAGCAACAGTGAATTTGACATCGTTTTTTATTTTGATTTGCTCCGATTGCGATTTGAGTATTTTAAAATTAAATTAATTACTCAAATGCAAGCTAAAAAATGTCTTGTTTTCACCGGTAACGCTTACTAAGAGGTGAATTTTTACGGTAACAAGATTAACGTTACCGCGACAGAATTGCTCTGTAACTTGAACTTTTCTAGACGAAATTCACAAAATTAATCTCTGGATATACGTCCTTAAAGGTCCCCCTATAATTCTAAGAAACAAAATTATGAATGACCTGTACTCGTCAAAAGTATGGCCTTATTTAAATTTAGGAAGAATGACATAAATAGCGATTATCTTTTTTGATAATTACAAATAGATATCAGACACGAAATATACAGAATTTAGTTTTTATAGTATATTTCTATAAGTGTGCAGTCGCTAACACTATGTGCAGGAATTCTTCTTTAAAATGTGTTCGGTTCAAACGGACTAAATGGTTTAAACGGTTTGAATGGCTTAAACGATAAATTTGAGCATTGAATTTCAATTCAAAACTTCAAGAGATAAGGAAAATTATTAAAAGATGATAAAAATTGTTTATAGCATTTTTGAAAGCTAATCAGAACTTAAACAGAGTCAATATTAAGAAAAGTTGAAAAAATTATTCTATTCTTATCCTCCTCCCAAGCATAAGATCATGAGTTGCATAAAATCAATGAATTAGTAATATTCGCTATCCAATTTTCTGATCCAAATTTCCGCGAAATCTTTGGAAACAGAAACAAAAACAAACGTTTAAAAGTCCTAACAATTTTTGAAAAATGAAAATATTTAAAAATGCCTAAAACTTGGCTGTAGATTGTTTTGTTTTAGAGTAGCTCTAACGTCTCGCACTAATTTTTATGGAATTTTATATATTTGAATATGAATATTTCTTTTTCCCAAAACCTTTGAAGTCGTTATCAAACTGTTTCTGGTATTTATTTCGAATTTATATTTAAACGACTATATTCATAAGAATGTATGAATTTGTTAAACGCCTTTATGATGAAAATATCGAAAACCTTTATTGATAAATTTTCTATAACAATAAAAACCTCTTATGCACTGAATACATTGACAACAGCAGCGACATTACATCTGTAAAATTATTTTACATGTATTTCTTATGGAGAGAATTTGGTCTGTCACAATGTATTGTCGCCGAAATAGAACTATACCTAATTTGACAGCTTTTCGTTGATCTTGTCGTCAATGTGTTCAGTGCATTAAAGCCTTTATAAATGAAAGAAGTTTAATAGTGGTTGAAACCATATATAAACCCCTGATAAAGCAATTTTAAATATATTTTTTTTTTTGATCTGAGAATTCAAAAAAAGAAAATGCTTTTGAATAACAACATTTTAAAAAACCTTTTATAATTATAAAGCTTTTTAAATATTGAACGTTTTAAAGTTATTTTAATATATTTTTTTTTAAAGAACTGTCTAACCTTTTTTTGGAAGAAAGACAGTTCACAGGACAGTTGATGTTAAGTAGAATGGCATTTTGTGACTTTAATTTAAACAATTTTGTACAACTGATACAAATCAAACGTAATAGTCATCACATTCATGACAATGCTGTCTAGCAAAAATAATAAATACAAGATTATGCCATGCGCATGTCTGCCTACGTCACGATCGACCCATTGTCAAAATCAGCTGTTTTTCACTGAACAAAACATAAAAAAACAACTGTAGCTGAAAAAAAAAATAGCACAGAACTATTTCGCACTATATTTCGTCTTTTCTTGCACGAACAGAAAATCAGTGAGAAGAACAGAGAAAGTGTCTTTTCCTATCTACGTCACGAAAGACCTAATGTCTTGCGCAGAACGGTGCAACTTTTTCTGCCTCTGATGGCGTAATCTGATTTCTATTATTTTTGGCTGTCTAGTGTAAATAATGTGTTGCCTTCGGAACTAGTCCAATAGCTACATCCCTGAAACGCAGCCATTTTATTCGACCAGTTGCGTTGCCAATTGTTGATGTAAATAGGGAAGTTGTTTTTGCATGCACTTGTGCGTGTAAATTCGTCGTCGTCTTCGTCGTTGGTTTATGGTCGATCTCTGGTACGTTGTCCGTTGTTGGTGTGAAGTACGCGAGTGTTTTCTTTTTCACTGTTAATGCTTTTATAAATTACTGCATTTTTTAAATATGATTAAATACAGTTCAAGAACTTTTTATTGACTATATAAACGTGCAAAGTGAGCTTATGAGTAGTTTGTGTGCAAAAGAAAAGAAAACTAGTTTTAATTAACATTAAGGAATAAAAGCAGGCAACATTGTTGAGAAAAATGGATTCATTTGTAAATTATTGCAGATGAAATTCTCGAATAACTATTTCTTTGAGTTCTTATTGGCAATATTGCTTGTGTGTTGTAATTGCAGTTAACTCAGTTTTAAATGGCTGTCTCTTTTCTTTGCACACTGTGTGGATTAAAGACAATTTGTGAAAAATATAGATAATTCCTTCCAACATAAAATAATTGGTGTTTAAGTATTTTTCACCAGCTGAAACTGGTCGAAAAGGATTTAATTTTATAAACTACAAAAAATATCTTGTTAAAATGGACTTCATTATTGCTGTATAATTAGAACTTTATGATTCAGTTCATAAAATTTGCTTAAATTAAGTCGAAGTAGAATTGTCGTTTTTGGGTTTTGTTTTTTTTTTGTTTGTGAATTTAGTACAGAAATGTTATCTAGTCCGTCTATATAAAGATATATGTACTTGTTTTGGTGTCCCAGCAAAACAAAAGTGTTGCCACTTGTTCAAACTAATCTTCGACAGTAAATCAAGTAGTTATGACAACGTTTCTAGAGGGGCTTATAATCTCATTAGTTTCAAGACCAAAAATATATTGCGAAATGACGAATTTATTATCAAACACTAAAATTTAGTTTTCTAAAAATTTTATTGAATTTTAAAGAAATTATTTCATACATAATAAAGTTATTTTATAATATAATAAATATAAAAACGTCAGCAAGGATGTGCTTCAATCATTTAAATAGAAAATAATTTTTAAATTAAGTCCATAGGGTAAACAAGTTGCCGATTATGAAGAATATGAACACGAAATCTATTCTTCATATTTAGCTATTTTTATCAAGCTAGTGGTTATTAAATAATTTCTTTTTTCACTTATACATCCTCTTATACACGGAATTTAATCCGTCTGGGGATATCCTGTAATCTTTAATAATTTAAAAATTCAAAATTTACAACTTCCAACTTGGTAATAAATTGTATTTTTAAGCCTCTGTAAATAATATGAATAATAAAGATTACATTTTTAATAAATAAAAAAAAAAAAAAAAAAAATCTATCAAATGAATAAAAAAACATGGTCCGAAGGCTGTCTTGAACATGTCTTCGAAAATAGTATTAGAACAAAAGTGACACAGTTCCTCTATCATTGATTTATAATTCCAGTTTTGCGTTAACAATGCATTGTTTTTAAATTTGACAGTTGAAAAACACAATTTAAAATTTCTTGGAAGTCATAACAAATTATGACTTCATTCATAACAATAAATAAAAAGTCATCGTTGTCAGACCAATATCTATGTGGATTTTGTTGAGATTTCAATTTTTGAACATTATAACTAGTTTACTAATCAAATTTTCGTTATTATAAGACTTCTTTGTGACTAACATTACGTATTACACAATATAACTAGTTTAAATTAGATTTATCAATATCTCAAAGGCATACTTCTTGCACATGGCAAATATTGGTTTAACAACGGCGCTATCTCTAATAATTTTGAATTTTTTTATATGTTTCCTATATATTCTATAACAATAAGTTATTTTTTTACGACTGTATTCATAAAAAATAATGAACCTTTTATAACGCCTTAATAAGAAAAAAATCGAAAAATATTGAAAAACATTATTCACAAACGTACATAAATGAAAGAATTTTAAAAATGCATGAAACCTTCAATAAACCCTCGATAAAGCATTTTTAAATTTTGTTTTGTTTTCATCTGAGCACAAATTATGTCAAAAATATATCAAATTGTTTCAAAATATATCAAAAACAAAGAAAATGTCAAAAAGTTATTGAAAATGTTTCGGCTGTATTCATAAGAAATTATGAACCTCTTATAAAGCCTTCATAAGGAAAAAATCGAAAATTGAAAAACAGTATTCATAAACGTTCAGTAGCGTTAAAAGTCTCTTTTAAATGCTTTATAAATGAGAGAATTTTAAAAATGGATGAAACCTTCAATAGACCCTCGATAAAGCATTTTTAAATTTTATTTTGTTTTCATCTGACAACAAATTATGTTTAAAATATATCAAATTGTTTCAAAATATATCAAAAACAAAGAAAATGTCAAAAAAATTATTGAAAATGTTTGTTTATAACTGAGAGGATTTTTAAAAATGGCTGAACGTTCAATAAACCCATCATAAAGCATTTTTAAAATTATTTGCTGTCATTTGAGCACAAATATTGTCAAAAATAATTAAAAATATTTAAAAAATTTGGAAAATATGTCAAAAAAATTCAAAATATATAAAAAAATTCAAAACAAAATGAAAATAAAAACAAGAAAATTTGTCAAAACATTTCAAAATATTTACAAAATAAGATAATAAAATGACTATTTTTTTCAATGCAAAGGGTAGCTTCGAAAAAATGTTGATGTTTAAATATTAAAATGTTGACTAAAGTCAATAAATGAAAAGTCATTGGCCCTTAGTAATAGAAACGTAAAAACTCGCTTCTAAACTCAAATTTAGTTAGGTGATTCTAAGCTACTTTTAAGGTTTCATAGTAATAAAACAAATCTAACAAAAGTGGACTTCAGTGCTTCTACTGTGAACTGATCTTAAATTTCATCTCTGAACGTACCCTATGTTCTGTTTGCTTTTGACAGCTGATTTTATTTATTAATAATTTTTGCATACATCAAGCATAACAAATGGAAGCCGCTATAAAGTAAGTTGCTTCTTTTGTTTCCTTAAGCGCTAAATCATTTATTATTTCTAGATCCATAAATATTCTTTCATGGTCCATATTCACTGCGATAATTTCAAACGTCACTTTAAAATTGACTTAGAAGCCGGTGAGCCACAACTAGATGTTTTCTAAATAAGAAGTGACTTTTTGTTATTATTACTACCGATTGAACCTTAAAGTCGAGTTTAAAATAAATTCGACTTAGAATTTCTTTATTACTAAGGGCCATTGAATTTATCAAATACACAAACCATTATTGACACTCTTCCCACTTCCAATCGAAAGTGTTCGTATTTTAACTACAAAGATATAAAGGAAATATGTTTGTATGTAGTCGCAAAACCCAAGCACAGATTATGATAAAAATGTGTATGCGTATTCTATGGATCATGACAATTGTTAATGTATGTTGGTATACAAAAATTGAAAAAAATTGGAAGAAAAACTCAAAGCGGTATATCAAAAATTTTTTAAATTGCTTATTATAGCCCATTCACACCTAAGCTAATTTGCTCATTTCGGCCAAAAAACACAAATGAGATGCGTAATGAGCTCATTTCCCATAGAAATATTCCAACTCATTACAACTCATTTCAACGAAATGAGTAGCAAATGAGATAATTTCACATTAAACACAGCTCTGAGCATATTAAACTGCTTTGTGAACATACCTTTCAAAGCAAAATGGAAGAAAAATTTGTACACAGAAAAATTTTATCAAAACAAAATATGAAAATACAACAAAAACAACCGTCAAACAAAATGAGATTTATAAGTGTGAACACTTTTTAATGAGATATTCAAATTTGCTCATTTGGCTTAGGTGTGAACGTAGTATTACACGAATTATGAATTTTCATGACATTTTAGGTATAAAAATAAAATTTTCAAAATGTTAAGCTTTCGGTTTTCAGATAATTCAGTTCACTCTGTACTACTATAATATCGAATATTCAGCTCGTTGAAAACAACTTTTGCCGGGTTTTTAAATGTTGCTTTTTTTGTATTCTGCACGCTTACATATAAATCCCTTATTAGCTCCGTTTTTTCATAAGAGATCAAATCATTTATGAAAAAACGGTTCAAATGAATTACGCGATGTTTTTTTTTTAACACAAACAGATAAGATAAACAGCTGATGTCCTTTTTGAGCTGACAAATAAGTTTTGCGAAAACTAAAAAATTTTCTTGTAAAACAATTGTAATCAAATTTTTAACAAATTTGAACTTAATGTACTCTATTTATTTCCATCGCCTCAAGCTCATTTATGCAATGCTCAAGCAATTTATGTTTGCTGCTTTAACTTTTTTGCTAGCAATACCCATACTGGCAAACTCTATAAATGTGAAATAATGCAGTGTTGCCAATTTTCTGGACACCCAGCGGCATAGTGCCATCAATTACGACTAATACCTGCGACACATTAGCATAGGAAACCTTGATTACCTTTTGTAGTTTAAAATATAACCATTGGGGATGACACACTCAATATTTTTGTTTACTAGTTTAATAAAAATAACGAGAAATATGGATAAGCGAACAACACTATAACCGTCAATTTCAGAGCGTTTGCTCGAGTGAGAGCGCTATAGTTCTCAAAGTGTAGAAAGAGGAATGTCAAAATCAGCTGCTATAACTCGTTTAGCTGCGATAAACGAGTTTCGGAAACTAGTTTTGACTAAACGAATTTTAAACATAGTTTAGCAGATATTTAAACGAGAAAAAACACTTAAACGAGTTTAAATGGACCAATGTGTCGCAGGTAGAAGTGTTGCCTACTTTTATAGTTGCGGTCTCAGCAGTTGAAAACATGGAATTGGTTCAATTGAAATGATCCAGCTCACTTGCTGGATTATTTGTTGTTTTTGCTTTGCATGCAAAAGCAATGATATGATCCTGATCTCCCATGAAATTAAGAACTCCTAGGCAATTGTGAAAATGTATTTAAAAAATTTAAGCTTCAAAAAAATTTTTATGTTTAAATTCAAAATGTTGATGAAATTGTGACAAATTAATAAAAAATCATTGAGTTTATCTATTACACAAACCATTATTGACACTCTTCCCACTTCAAACCAAAAGTGTGCATATATTAAATACAAAGCAGCTACAGCGTGTTTATGAATAACAAAATTATAAAAGACTTTTTAACTATTGAACGTTTTAAAGCTATTTTAAGATATTTTTATGAATATGGCTGTAAGCTGAACCTCCTGGGACCCGTAAAAATATAAATTTATGAATTCAAGCAGTTTCTTTCAAATGATTGAGTGATTTGATATTACAATAATGAAAATTTATCGGTTAAAAGTGAATTCAGTTTCTGCTTTAAGGTTTTCTGTGGTATCATATATGATACTTTGGATCACGGAAGGGATAATAAAAGGCTATTTGAATGTTATGCTTGTTAATCCTCCTGGGACCCGAGCAATCAATTTTTGAATTCAAGCAGTTTTGAGTGATTTGATGTTACAATAATGCAAATTTATCGATTAAATGTGAATTCAGTTTCTGCTTTAAGGTTTTCTGTGGTATCATATATGATACTTTGAGTTTAAGACAAGCTATTCAATGTTGTCAATTTATTAACATATTAGTAGAAATTAGTTAAATTAAGTGACGAAAGCTATTATTTATCACTAGAGGTCTATTCAATACCTTCAACAAGAAAGCTACACTATTACTCAATAGTTAGCGTTGTCACGAAGCTTTTATTGCAAGCATCAAATATGATATTCAGGTTACCAGTAGGATATATTTTTGTAAAGAAACCATGTACTAAAAGATTTTCCCCAGCTTCATTACTATTCAAAATCATAACTCTTAAACGCAAACAGTGGCAACGCCAAGTTGATGACATTTTATCGTCGTTCTTCTTTTTGCTTTAAGCTCGTTTTCTGTAGTTTATTCATCGTTGGCGAAAGTGATTTTTCGTTTCTTCATAAGTATTGGTCTCTTTGTGTATGAAGAGTTTTTATAATTATATTTTTTTTATCTAAAGACAAAAATAATTTTTCACAATCCGTTGCACTATTGTAAATATCGAAATATATGTGTTCAATTCAATGCATCGCAATAAAATAGATCCACAACGTATAGATTTACTTGTGTTACGTTGAAATATACTTGTGTGTTCGTCATAAACAAAATTTTAAAAGCAAAAAATTTATATTAAAATAAGGAAAGGAAAAAACGCTCTTTTGCGATTTTCACTTCAAAAATTTTCAGTGAAAATAACAAAAAGTTCATAAAGAAGGAAAAAAAGTGAAAAATTTACCAATAAAGTTGAAATATACCTACATAAAATAAAATCTCTTACACCACAAAATCACAGGAAGCGTGTATCAACCTGCGAACGTCTGTACCCTTACGCCTCGGTTCCACCCCATTGTGGCCAGCTGTTGTCAGCAGCCTGCTTCGTTTTTTCTGATACGTTTATCAAGTCGAGACTGCGGTATCAGATTAACAGTTAATCAAACTTTGAAGAAGGTATACGAAGAAGTGGTTAAATTACAAAAAAGACGACGTGAGTGACTGCGGCGACATCATCGTCTCCTACGACGTCAAAGTGTTTGTAAATCATCGCCATGGCGTGTTTGAACACACTCAAATTGGAAATAAAAACTTTGGAGAAGATCTTCTCTAGGAATCATGAACGCTTTCAAATCCTCAACTCAAGTGTGGACGAGCTAACGTGTAGATTCATTGGCAAAAATGGCAAGCGATACGATATTCATGCAAACATAACGGTAAGTTCTTCATACCTTCTTTTTAACAATGTATCATAGCATGGCTTCAATTTAATATGAATTGAAATTAAGATTAATTAAGAAAACAGTTGCTACAAAATACAGAAATTCTAAGTCAGCATTTGGCGGACGTGCCTTTTACAACGTTACAATAAAAATTAAAGATTATAGCAATTGAAATCGTAACAAAGTTACTGCTTTAAAAGCCTGAGAATAATCTTTTTATACGAGCCCTTATAGTTGGTACAGCTGCATTTTTCAACACAGCTAGTTCTTGACTAATTATTCATAAGAAGTCTTAAGTATTTTTTTTTATTATAATTTTTTACATTAAAGCTCGTTTTCTTTTTTAAGAACAAAGAAAATTAACAGTGAAAATACAATATATTATTTTTAATGAAACAATGGGACTCATTTGATGTTATTGAATTCCAAATGCCAAGCATTTTTTTCTGTCTACAACTGTCGTATAGTTCTTTGTGTATCGTTGCGCAAGCGTCGTTTCATTATCATTCGAGTGATTCGATTAAATTTAGGTGTGGACTCTATGAAGGCTAGCGATATGAAAAATGCACCATCTTAGGGAAACTTGAATTTTTTTAAATCAATTAGTGTTTTCCACAATACGAGTATTACTGTGTTGAAATATGAAATAACCCATGAAATGTGTTTCCTAAACCTTTTGAAGACATCATGCCATTATACTTGCCGGAAAGAAACTTCATATGCTCTTTAAGCAATCTCTGTGGTATCTCTGGCTCGTATTGTTTTATGCTTATGACCACTAATTTTTCTGATGCACCTATGAAGTATGCACTATCATTCTCAAAACAGTGACTAAAATTTATTTAGATAATCAGTTTTAATTATAGTTATGAATACCTATATGTATGGTATGTTCATTGTAACATGTACAACCTGTATTTAAGATAATTAATATTTTTCGGGTCTATCCGCGGCCAAATGAACTTGCATATCTTCTCTGACGACGAAGCTGCAAAATTTCGGTCTGTACTTCGTCTTTTGTTCTTCACAACGCACACAAATCTCGTTGGTCAATTTTTTGTAGATTGAATTTTTTTTTTATTTGTTACATTTCCGATCTTTTAGGTTAGTTTTACAAAATTACGAACTCTCTACAATGATTAATCCAAATCATGTTTATCAATAATTTTGTGTCAGTTACTGCGCATATCGGTAATATACACTGACCATCATGAAGAGAACACAAATTTTTACTAAAATTGCACGAAGCGCCATATTTTTCTAGAAAAATGCTTAAGAGCAATTTTTTTAAATATTTAAAAATAATTTCAAACATTTGTTTATATGGTCGCGTAAAAAACAATTATTCCATCCAGAATTTTTACTAGATAGCTTATGTAACATATACATACATATCTAAATTGGGCACAATGGAATAAATACCCAAAATGAAATTTAAACAAAAATAAAATTTCAGATTTCATTTTTATTTTGCGGTCTTTGTGGCTTTGTTACGGAGAGCCATAAAATTCTTCGCTGAATAAAATATTAAAAATAAATAAATTTTTTTTATCAAATCTGTCATACATTTTCTAAAAGGTCTAAATAAAGGAATTTATTTAGTTTCAATAGATTATGAAAATAGAAAATGTTTTCCTATTATGAGTACAAAGAGTTTGCTATAAATATACCACTTTGTAGACAATGCCAACCTGAGAGAGTAAATAATGCTTTGTAAAGATTCTTGAGAACATGCACATTATCCGTTCGGAGTCGCCATAAATTTGTGTACAAAAAATTTAATAACACGCACAACACAAGTTGATCATAGGAAGCTCAGAATATCCAAATATGCCTAACTACTTTACCGTATTGCCCTGTGATTGGCATATGGCACCACTCGTGTAAAAGGAAATGGTGCATTTTTTTATTTAAGGCCTATTTTTTTTAGTTGAAACTGGTGGATGATTAATTGGAATTTTCCAGTGGCGAATCTACATACGGGCTCCTCCACTCCTTGAAGAATTTTTTGTATGGGAAAAAAATGAAAAAAAAATCCTATATCCGTCACTGGGATCTACCGATAGCCGCATCGCCTACACGAGCTACACGAAAGGTACTTTTGTTGAATGATGTTTGTACATATCTTAAATCAGACATAAATTTCCATAATATTTTATTGATTTTATTTTAAGACGAAAGGTATACAATTCGACCTGTCGTTCTTGAAAGTCCTTTGACGACTAGCGAAAATTACAAGCTCTTAAAATGTTTAATTTTTTTGTTGACAATGGGTAAGAAGATGTGAATTTAGGTTAAAAATTAACAAATCATTTCTTTATCATTTATCTCGATGACTAGGATATTGCTAACACTTGTCTGGCTATTGCTGTGGAACAGTAAATTTTCAGCATTAATAGAGAACTACTTTATCAACACACGAAATTAAGATTTTTCCATTCTTTAAACAATTACAAAACTAGCGTCACTAAACCACTGTAACTTGTGAACTGAACTTTCGATTGTCGTGAAATTTTGACAAATATTATTTCATGGCTATAACATCCTTAAAATCTCGTATTGACGAGTATATACGTCAATAGTTGAACAAACTCTATGCACTCATATGAAATAATTGGGTGGTGTTTGTTACTTGCAATTTTTGATCACGAGTAATTTTACTTGCTCTAAAAAATTAAAAGTACGACTTCTTCCAATGTACTTGTAATACAATAATTTCAAGTGCAAGTAGCTGTTCTTAAAATGTTTTCGTACTCTTATACGACCAGTTCTTTTTTTATATCTACTCTCCTTTATAATGCCTGGTCCATACAAAGTGCCCGTCCAGAAAAAGGATTTTAGAGGGTTCTGATGTCTTAATGTTTCATGAAATATTTCAATGATTTCGGGTACCGAACAGTAATGGGAGAATATTAATTTCTTTTTATTCTTTTAATATATGTTTTTTTTTTTAATAAAATAAAATGGTGTGATTTATTGTTTACATGATGTCAACTGACATGTGTTTGTCTTAAGCTTACTTCTTCTTAGAGTGGGCGCTGCATTTTAAAAAAGATGCGCAATTCTCGCAGTTCATTTTTTATTTTTTCTTTTGAAAATAATTAACATCAATCCTTTTATCGTCCATTTCTGTGCCTTTTGACGACTGATTACGCACTCCATTACTTAAACATTAATCATTTCCGCATCAGTTTGCATATTCTTTGAAGTGGTGAAATTTATCTAATTTATTAATAACGCAAGGCTCTAAAAAGAAAGTTTTTTCTTAAAAGAGTGCAACATTTTGTTGCATTTTTTTCTCCAAATCAGTTAATTGGGTGCAGTCATTGTTTGAAGCGTCTGAACATCTCTGGTATTGCTCATCTCTCAGCCTTTATAGCTTGTTTTTTTTTTTCATTCGCCGAACAGGTGAGTGTATAGCAGCAGCTTATAGCTGTTCTTTATATTATGCGTATTCATGTAGTCAGTGTTCCTCAATAATGACTTCTGTTTATTAACTCGTATTAAATATATTGTGTGTCATTGAACTGCAAAAGTTCAGCGTTTTAATTAAAGGCTAAAATGTGCGAAATTAATTTATTACGATTACGTAGCTTTCATATGTTCAAAAGTAGCGCAATATCAGTTGGAAGGAATTTCTCTCAATATGAAATTAGTTCCTTTATATTTTTTTATTGTTATAAAATGTAAGCGGTGGGGTCTTATTTTTGCAAATAAAACAAATAATAATTTTTGTGCATTTTAGATTTTTGTATAAGTTTTTCAATTGCAAAAAAAAATGTAAATTTCATTTGTGGGACGTGGGAGTAAATGAGGGGGAAAATAAACATTTCATGGGGGGAAATGCTAATTGAGGTATTTTAACCCCTTTTCTTTTAGTCAGTTATATGTAAATAAATGAATAACTAATGAACTAATTTAACAACTAGTATCTAGGATTCATCTTCACTAAAGGTTTTATTATATGAAGTCAATTTTTTGCGGAGATAGGAGTAGTTATTAAGCCAATAGATTATTTCTCAGAGTTTTTGAAAACTTGCAAAGCCTGTTCAAACTTTTTTTTAAATACATTTAAATTGGCGTTTCCTTAACTCTGCATAAAAAAAAAACATTTTTAGAAAAATTTTCTCACAAAATAAATAAAAAACATATGTATGCGCGAAATTGGAACATGAATAAAATTGGTTCATTCCGTTTTTTAAACATCATGCAACGTTACCTCAAATAATTAATAACTATTTTTGTTTTTCTTTTTTTTAGGAAACGTATCCATCATCCCCTCCAGTGTGGTTCGCTGAAAGCGAGGAAACAAGCGTCACGAATGCCGTACAAATTCTCAGCAATACAAATGGACGTGATAATCACGTCATAAATCAGGTGGGCTGTTAGATTCTATTGCATATTACTTGAAAGTCTAAACTATGATTAATGAATGAATATAATTACAGGTTGGCATTCTTCTACGTGAACTTTGTCGCCTGCACAATGTACCACTGCCGCCCGATATTGATAATTTAACAATTCCATTTCAATTGCCACCGGTGAATGCATCTCTGCATCAACCACCTGCGGCGCAAATTGAAGACATTGATTCAGATCAGGAAGAAATCGAAGATCACATTGGCGACAGCGAACAAGAGAGTGAAGGAGATGAAGACTTGCCATTGGAAATGGACGAAGGCCGCAGCACTAATAAGGTCCATTTCCTATTTGAAAATTACTATATTTTTCAAAAAGAAAGCATTAATAATTCATTTCATTTTAAAATCTCTTTATTTAAAACGACTTTTAAAATATTAACATCTCGCTTTTAATATATATTTTTCTTTTTTTAATACAGAAGGACGAAATGGAAGTTGAACACCTTGCCACACTAGAAAGACTGCGACAAAGTCAACGACAAGACTACCTTAAGGTAAAATTTTCCACTTTTGTAATGAATATTAATTATAATGAATAATTTTATTTCTTCTCATCACCTACAGGGTTCAGTTTCTGGTTCCGTTCAAGCAACCGATCGTCTAATGAAAGAACTGCGTGATATATATCGATCCGATTCTTTCAAAAGCAAAATGTATTCAATAGAACTTGTCAATGATTCTATCTATGAATGGAATATACGACTAAAATCTGTCGACCCAGATAGTCCGCTGCATAATGATTTAGTCATGCTCAAAGAGAAGGAAGGCAAAGACAGCATTCTATTGAATATAATTTTTAAGGAAACTTATCCATTTGAACCGCCATTTGTTCGTGTCGTACATCCGATTATATCAGGTAAACAATTCTTTTTAAAATTAGCCATACAAAAATAAAGATAATATTTATCTAAATCTGTACAATTTGAGGTGGCTATGTGCTCATTGGTGGTGCCATCTGCATGGAATTGCTGACGAAACAAGGCTGGAGTTCAGCCTACACAGTGGAAGCTGTCATTATGCAAATAGCAGCCACATTAGTTAAAGGCAAAGCACGAATACAATTTGGCCATACTAAGGTAAAAATATATGAAATTTTTGTTTAGTTATTAATCAATTCAAACCCAATCGCAGGCCGTATCGCAAGGGCAGTATAGCTTAGCGCGTGCACAGCAAAGTTTTAAATCCTTAGTGCAAATACACGAAAAAAACGGTACATATCTTCGATGGATTTACTAGTAAGATAATAATGAACTTTATTTCTTTCAGGTTGGTTTACGCCACCCAAGGAAGATGGCTAAGATGGACTTTGCCATCATAGAAGTTTTTCGTATATTTATTTTTTTCTTTCATTTAAATTTGGTTTCTTTTAAATTAATTAATTATATTATTAAAAGCTTATGAAAACACTAAAACCTATATAAATATTAATATAATACATGAAAAAACCTTAACATTTATAAAACATTCATTGAACGTCTGAAGCAACATAATTTTATTTTTTTTGATGTGTCAAAAGTATTGACCTTTACACTCAAATGAAAAACACTTTAAAAAAATCTGTATTGACTGGAAAAGAATGTAAAAGATAATTTTGTACGAAATGTTTATAATTTTCAGTGGCAATGTCTTTAAAAACTCTAATTTTTTGTCATTTGTGTCATTTAAAACTCTCATATTCTATCAAATGAACTAAAAGCCAATTCTATACAAGCTTCGATTTATTAAAAATTAACTCTATTAAGAATACTAAAGCAACTTTTCGAAAAGCTTACCTCAAGTTGCACTGTCGTGACATCATCAGCTTTTACTATGATCAACAAAGAGATGCCAAACAATTTTGTGCCCCATAACTTCAAGCTAGGTTTTTACATCTTGCTGCTTCACCAACTATTTAGTTTTAAGCGTGCCATTTTCGGTTTTAAAAAAAAAACACCAAATCAAGTTCTAACCCATAACACCACGCATTCCAAACACATAAACTGAATATACACTTTCATACAAATTTCCGCACAAAATTGCCAAGCATAGATTTTCTTCTGTTGCAGAAAATTTTTGGTTTTCTATATTTTTTTAGAAAGGTTTTGTTAATTTAACGCAATTTCGTTTGAACTCGAAAATTTTTTCCTAAAATTTTTTATCAGACTGTGAATATAAATATTTTTTTTTTTCATCAGATTATTAATAAATGTATAATTCAACGCATTAATAATTATAGATGTAATGAGTCTAAATTTAATTTAAAAATAAAACTATTGTTAAGTAGTTAAGCGTTTAATTTAATAGTTTTTACAGTAGTTTAACATACGTATATAGCATCAACAAATATCGAATACGTATAATAATCGTACGTTTTTTAAATATTTTTTTATTTCAAATTTATTGTTTCTTTTTATCACACATTAAATAAAGTAGATACTGTTAAAGCAACTAGCTATTGAAAAGAAACAAGAAGAAACACAAAATCTTATCGAAATGTAAAAATTAAAACAAAGAAAAACTTGTATATTAAATCTCGTTAAAAAAAAAGAAGAAACAAACAAAATATAATATGTTTAAAATTAATTTTTAAGTGCATTAATCAAACACATCATTATTTTTTGATTGAAATATTATTTAAAAGGCAATGCTGAAGTTATTTTTTTTCACATATTCATATACATACATAAATATATTACACTATTAAGCATAATAAATGGAAAATAAAGTAACTATAAACAAATGATGATAAGCAATTATTTTCGATTTGGTCTGTCAAATAAAGTTTTTATATTGCATTTATTTTGGGTAATGTATGGAAATTTTTTTTTTTATTTGCTTTAGCTGCACAAATATATTTGTTGTGAGGAAAACGCTAAGGAACCTCAATTACGGATAGTAGTGTGAGGTTCCGTTGCCCACTAAACGCAAATGTTATGAATTCTTGGATATTAGAATGTTTTCGTTTAATGTTTGGTTGTTACCTTCTTTGTCTTCATGTTGTCTTGTTGTCAACATACTTGGCCTAAAGCTCAAATTCGTTTTCAATATAAATAACGAATATGACCTTTCATTTATTCAAATTTCAAGTTTTCGCTTAAAATTAAAAAAAGAATGGCTGATTAAGCAAATGGCAGTGTTGAGCAACTAAAATTAATTTTGTGATTTCATCACAAGCCAATATTTGTGATATTCATTCTTCACTTTATCCAAATTTATTTTAAACATATTTTATTGAAATTTTTAATAGACAATTTTAAGTTTTGTACAAAGTATTTTTTCCACTTACAACCTAATTGAAAAATAATTAAATAAAAAATAAACAATTATCGTTCTTATCTTCACAATTATCCACATGAAACTAAATGCTAAACGGTCAATATAGATGTCTCTTTTGCCAGGGTCGATTGTTTGAGAGCAACGCCGCTATCATCACGTACAAAATGAAACATTTCGTCAGTTTGATCGGCAGCATTTGCTGCTGAAACCAATAACTCCAAGGATCCTTGCAGTTCCAAAAGTTCGTAGGTAAGTTCAGTTTCCTTTTTGAGCTCTTGTGAGAGTGCTATAAACTTTTTGGCCAACTCACCCGTGAACTCGTGAAAAGAATCTTCATAAACATCTAACAGCGTCATACCGACATCGATTAGGACTCGCATAAAACGATTCTCGCCAATGAAGCGACAAATAAACGATATGATACGCGAAAGTGACTGATTAGTGCGACCGGATAAGGCACGATGTAAACCTTTGCGATGTATGAGCTCCTGCATTACACTGACAGTGACAAAAGGCGTTTGTCTGGTTACAGACGGATGCATTACCGCATCCAGACACTTGAAGTATTCATATTTACGCAGAAACTTATTGTAATTTTCCTCATTAGGAATGTGTTTTTCCTTAATTACATGATCCACTTGCATGGAAGTAAGTCTTTGATGTTTAGTTTTTGCTGCGGATTTAGTATCTTTTGTACGTTCCGTTTCCATATTTTGTATGGAAACTAGACCATCTACCATGCCAGCCACAACTGTTTGATTGTTTTCCGCAACACCCAAGCTAAGCACAGCATTGGGATAGTTTAATGTGTGCACAGTTTGATAGGAGGTAACGTCGTATATCTTGACCTGGCGATCTAAGCCGCCTGAAAGTATGCGTTTACCATTTGAACCTAGCCGAAGACATGTTACCGTCTTGTGGTGTTGCGATAGCTTTGTTAATAGACGACATCCTGCAAAAAGTATGAATATTTTTTAAATTTTTTTTTTTACTTTTCACTTAGCAAACTGCTTACCTGCAAAAGCATCCCACACGCATACCTCTGTGCCACCCGCACTAATAAAAATTCCACCTGTAGGCAGGAAAAGAAGTGATTCTACAGGACTGCCATGATCCACTGAGAATGAAACTTTCTGAGTGCGAGTATCGTAAAGCTTTATCAGTCCATCATAACCACCAGATACCACAACATCTGTTGTTACTGGGTTAACTGCTCCTGCACGCACGTAGTCATTGTGCTCTTCGAAGGTATGCACCGCCTTTTCAGAAGCAATATCCCAAAGTTTAAAGGACTTGTCATCCGAGAAGCTCGCAATGTGTAGCTTATCGGGTGTAAAAAACGTCCTATGTACAGGTGCCTTGTGGCCTCTAAATAAACGTAGAACATTTCTGCTCGATGTGTCGAATAGTTTTACAAAGCCTTGTTCGTCACCAGCTACCAATAAACGACCATCCTGACGAAAAGTTCCACCATAAGCTGTCTCTTGAAATTTTGATAAATTCTTCACCACAAGCTTTGTTATGGGATTGTAAATCTGCACGCGCACTGAGCATGTCACAGCAAAGTAGTGAGGTTCGATAGGGCTGAAGTCTACATAGTCAATTGCGCCGAATTCTTTTACAAATGTGGGAACCTATAGAAAGAAAGAAACAATTACTTGGCCACATAAAAAATCGGCATAGGCCTTAAGTTTACTCACTGCCAAGCGACGCCAATACAATGTATCCGGTGTAGTAACTGCCCGAGCTTTTTGATACTTTTTTAGATTTAATGGTTTAAATGTAGACATTGTGTTTTTTAGTTAGTCTTATTTTTAAAAATGCTTAATTTTGACAAAAATCCTCAACAAGCACACAATTATTCAACTCCAATGTTGTGACATTTGTCTGCACGTGCTGTCATTGTATATGAAATCCATTAATTCACGATATACGCATTCCCAGTAGGAAAATCAGAATAAGGTTTAAACCAGTGATGTCCTGCAACGTGTTGACCTCAATTGTCGTAAATAGTAGAGAAAAAGTATATCTATTCCCGCGAAGAAGTTAAAACTGTGTGATGCTTTTTTCTTAAGAGGAATGCTGTGTATCCATATACTTCCAACCCATAAATTCTATCAGATCTGTTCATCCAAGAAGTTTCTTTGAGACCTGATATGTTTTGCTCAATACCTTTTGAATATTTGGTAAAATTGGTAAAGTTCCAATGCATAACTAAGAGGATGATAACATAGAAATAAAAACCAAACAGTTTTCATGCGACTTTGCCAATTTTAAAACAAGAATGCGTATTTTGGATTAAAGTTATGTGCTAATTTTTTTAGGTTTTATATAGTTTAGTGGAATTTTTAAAGATTATATCATTTCAATAAAGTCACTTTGTTTGGGTAGGGGGTTGCTTTTGTAAGATTCAGCTTATTATGTAAATTGATTTTCCTATTATGAAAAAGCTTATTTATCAAATTTTATTTCAACAGTAGGATGAGAAGATGGCCAGGCGAACACACAGGTCATGGCTCAGTCAGCTCGCGTTATTCCCAATTAGTATCTGGGGTAAAAAAATATCAAAAAATAAATTGACAATATATCAGAAAATAATATTGTTTAAGCTTGTATACGCTGCAATCGTTTCTAAAATTATAGCTCTGTATTAGTAGCTAAAGATTCATATCATTGTCAAAAAAATCGAGTTCGTCTTGATTTCAACATTTTGAATTATTATTGTGTTAAAATCTACACAAAAAATTGCACATTAAAATTTTACAGATTGAGAATCCAAGCCACTGCTAAAGTAAAGAAGAGGAAATTTATTGAGGCTTTTTTCATATATTTTACAGTAATACTTATATCGACCCACTGCTATCAAAAAGTATGTCCATTTACAATCTTTACATCTGTCTGAGATGCATCCCTGATTGCCTTTGTTATTTCACTGTCAAACGCAGCACAACTTCTTCCATTGTGAATAGCATTACATTTATCATATGTTTTAACTTCAACAGCAAAACAATTTGTTAGCACGTCATCCATTATAGTTTAATTTTTGGTTTGAGATTAAATAAACTATTTAATATATCACAAAATGGTAATATAAAGTTATATGATATGTTCAAAATTGTGTAATACATCAATACTTTCAGAGCGCACTTTTCAACTTTCAAAGCCTGCTGTCTGTTATCCTGCTCATGATCTGCACCTGTGCATATTTGCGTTCACTGTTTCCAAGCATAATGGACAGGAATAAAACGGGGTAACTTCACAAATAAGTATATTATGAATATTTTGTGTTGTACTGATGCGTGCTCTTTTGCTTGAATAGCTTATTAGGTGTGTTTTGGAAGCTTGCCAGAATAGGTGAACGGAAATCTCCATATGTTGCGGTAGCTTGTATTATTATGGCGACATCACTGCTGTTTTGGACGTGATTAGACCTCGTAGATTTTGAGCAACCTAAAGTTTTGTTCCAGTTTGAGTGTTTATTTACTTTTCATTCAGTAGTTTTAAATATATGTAAAAACAATTTTAGGTATAACAATTCATTTTCTTCATCCAATGGTTTCTGAAGTTTAATATCAAAGCAATTGGTGTTATTTCGTCGAGGACTGAACAAGTCTTGCAGTTATGGTAGAATTCTTGAAACATTCTTAATTTATGTTTCCATATATCTATGAAAGATAAACATAACTTGAAGAAAATCATTCTACAAAAAAACCAGATCTTAAGTATAATTAAAAAAAAAATGGAGTTTCATAACATAAGATATTTAAATTCTATATTTTTTCTTTGATATTCAATTTCATTCTATGCCAAGCTATGAATTTAATTTATTTATACAGAAGTTTGGAAATATGGAGACTTAAATCCTTGAAATACTTCTTTTAAAACATCACTTCTAAATTGCTTTAATCTTAATATTTGAGAAAACTATTTAAAATAATCTTTAATCGTTAAAATGTGCTTTCCAAGAATGGACAGTTTTTGATGTCATTTCAAAATAAAATCTTAGTCAATGAGGCAAGGTCCTCTTCTGTTGAAAAATTGTATTCAAAGTAGGGATGTAACGGAGCTTCGGCGAGTTCGGTTCCCAAGGGTCGGAACTTCTGATTAAGTTTGCACCTCCGACTTCGGCTCCAATAGTTTGGAATCGGAGTTATAGGCCCATATTACACGGTGATCGTTTGATCGCGGTCAAAATATTTTTGTTGTTGCTTTCAATGCGAAACTGTCAAAAAACACTGAGAGCCAGAGCGGATGAACAATTGTTTCGCATTGAAAGCAACAACAAAAATATTTTGACCGCGATCAAACGATCATCGTGTAATATGGGCCATAAGCAGAGATAAAGAGATTGGAAACTTCGGCAAAAAAGAGATAGCCGTATGCTAAAATGCAGTCAATACTAATGCAAATATTATAAATGTGTTAGTAAAATTTCATAACAAACTCACCCCTCTCGATGGATTCTCGATAAATTCACCCCTCTGGATGGACATGAGCGCTGGTGAATATCTCACTTTCGACAGCTAACCCACCAGTGTGCACATAGGGAAAAACTAGCTTACAATTTTTATTCAAACAAATTCATGCATTTAAAAATTAGATCATAGTTTTTAATACAAAGATATAACTGTTCTTGAAAAAAATTGAATTATGTTTTTCTGCTAACAACAGCACTTGTAAATAGAACAGGTGTTTTTATTTTTAATTCAATTTTTTTCTATCAAAAATATTTTTGTGTATTATCAAAGCAACTCCATAAATTAGATTGACAATACTGACATTTCTATATTAACAAAAGTTCTTTATCCACTATTATTAAAAATATTCTTGCTCAGCTAAAAACAATTTTCTTTTAAATATGCAAGACTTTTTTGGGTGTAATACCTATTTTTGACAAATATGAGGTGAACTCACAATACGTGATTGCATAAAAAATTGGAGAAGAAGCATTTTTAGCTGTCAAAATCAACAGAATTCACAATAGAAACGAAGTTTCCCATCTCATTATCTCTGCCATAAGGAAAATGGAAGAAGACATATTTCACACACTGGCGCAGTTCTCCGTAAAATAATTTTGATTACTTATTAACTTCTGGCAGCACTGTGCTTCAACCATAGTTGCATCGGAACATACTTTCGTACTAAAAAGAGTACGTTTTTATTTTAAGGGTACGACATTTTTTCTCAAGGTACCTTTTTATTATTTTTGAAGTACGTATTATAGTAGAGTATAATATGAAGTACGTATTATAGTATAAAAGATGAAAGTTGTGGAGATGTTTTTTGTTTTGGTTCGCACTTTCAAATTTCCGGTAGGAAAAACAGGTTCTAAAAGTTGAGGACCGTGTTTTTTTGGTCAGCACTTTGAAATTGAAAGGTCGGAATTGTTTCATAGTTCATGCCGAGATTTTTTTCAGTTATACTTTTTAGTTTTCCAAAATATTTTTTCCATTTATTTATTTTTAGAGTAGCTTTTTATATTTTTCCGATGCAACCCTGGCTTCAACTTTAACGTTTGTTTACATGGGTGAATTAATAAGGTTGTCTCGGGGCTGACCCGTACTCTCTTCTGAGTAACCATAATTGTCAAAATCAAAGAAAAGCGACAACAAAAACTTCATCGGCTTCACATGTTCTCAATTTTTGCTTTCAGATTTTGTATGAGCTGTCAACTTCGATTTGACATTTATGGGCACTCGCTTTCACTCTTGCGACAACCTTATTAATTCATCCAAGTTTGCTTATTTTCGTTTTCTTTTTTCCGTTTTCCTTTTTGATCTCTTTCGGGGAATCAAGCATATTTTTTTTCGCCGATAAAACAAATTTAAAAACTTCAGATCCGGTAACCTCACCTCCATAATATTCCTTAGTTTAAATCATGAAACAATAACAAGGTAGGCTAATTTTAAAATGGTGAAATTTAACAACAAAGCTGTAAATACCAGAAACGTCAATCAACAAAAGCCACAGCAACAATTAGAAAAATCTCAAAATCAACAGCTGGCTTTAACATCAAACTCACTTTATCTTCAATATGGACCTATCTTGTTGTTCTATCGTGGTTTAAGCTTACAGTAGTTTTACAATATTTTGCTGTGTTTTGTGTTGTTGTCTTTTGTTTAGTTTTTTTATGAGGACTAAGAAGATTGCTTCCTTGACTATTTGTTCACAGTAATATGGTATTAAATGCTGTCTGATAAAAATTATTTTTTGTTACTTTTCACCTAACGAAATGCGCTACATACATATACATTCATATTATGAAATTATATCATGGCGTCGAATCCTTTACCAGACACGGAAAATTTTTTAAATTCAAATTAATTTTTCTGATCAATCTCTCTGCAGACAATAGCAAACCTCAGAGAGTAAATATGTGTTTATAAGCAACTAGCATACCCGTCCCCAGCGTTGCTTGGGATAATAAATATAAATATACAGTAGCTATTGAAATCAAAATAGTGGCAAGCAATCTTAATATGAAAATCAAAATAAATACGATATATTGGGCTTATGGCAACGCTGCAACAGAAATAAACTGAGTGCAACTATCCACTCAAGATGGCAGCGCGGTGAGTTATAGACTCTCACCTCTCTCTCAACAAAGAGCTTAAGCTATTGTTTGTTGTTATTTTGTGCCATGGTATAATAATACAAGGCAGCATTGACAACTGCTTATTTTCTCTTCTACAAGAAAACATCTCCTGTCAAAAACAGCTTTTTGTGTAAATGCATCTGCAGCTGCTGTGGTTGTTGTTTTTTTTTCGCTTCAACGTTTTTAACATTGCTTGTGTTTTCAATGGCGGATTGTGAGCGCTCTTTTTTTGAGTATATTTTTTGACAGGAGATGTTTTCCCAAGCAACTGTCAATGCTACCTTGTATTATTATACCATAATTTTGTGCTGCTTATACAATGACAGCATGGATTAAAATGCATGAATTCTTAAATAATTAAATCAAAAGTTTTATCAAAAACGTAGTACCCAGTAGGAGGGTCACTTATTATAGCAATTGAATAGTGAAAGAATTATGAAAATCGGTTCAGCGGTTACCCCGTGATTGAACGATGAAAATCCAAGAGAACCCTTTTATATAATAGTAAAGATAGCAGCTTAAGTCTGATATCAGTATTTTCAGTAATCTTACTTCAAAATTTTCGATCGACACATAAGTTCTATGAAAGCATCAATGCAGTTCATGTCATTATTTTGGTTAGGTTCATTTTAATAGCTACATCGTCAAGACAGTACGCCAGTTGTTTGTAAAAAATTTAAAAAAAAAGAAATAACTGGCCATTTCAGCCCTTGAAAAGACTTTGACCTAGCTTCTTATGATCAATTGTGTTGTGCGTGTTATTAAGTTTGTACACAATTAACCGAGAACCGGACCTACATGCTTAACGCCGACTCCGAACGGCGATGAACGGAATTTTCTCGTTCTCAAGAAGCTTTACATGGCATTTTAATTACTCTCTGAGGTTTGCCATTGTCTGCAGAGAGGTGGCGGCCGTACAGAAAAATTATTTTAATTCAAATAATTTTCTGTCGCTGCTGGGGTTCGAAAATGGGTCTCCTCAGGTTCTTTGACATAGCGGCCACGCACTTTAACCAACTACTTTGTAAAAAATTAAGTATCTTCAATATCCTTCAACTGCAGCATGAATATTAATATAACTTTGTCTGCAGCATGAATATTAATCTAACTTTAAAATTAAAAATTTGTTTTCATCATCCCAGAAATAAAGAGGAAATTGATAAAATCGATGAATCGATGGTGTATGTTAAATTAATAAAGTATGTAGGATTGTATGTCAAACTTTTTAAAAATGCAAGTTTTCACATTATCAAATTGTTCGCAAAATTTTATTATCGTATACGAAATGAAATCATGGTTATGACGAATCAATTGCAATTAATATTGCGCTGGTAGATGAAATAAATAGATGACGCAAAAATGCCTGGATAGGTTGATAAAATTTTTTTTAAAATTATTCCAAAAACACACTTCTGCTGTTTCCATAATTATGAAATGTTTTTTACTCTATTTTTTTTTTGTAAATTAAATATATCAGTTCATATCATAACATTCCAAGAGTTAAAGACGAAATAAACAAATTTAGTTCAAATTATCTTGGAAGACTCAGTTATCATATAAACCCATTAGCCAAAGGCTTACTCGATGAAAGTGAAGAAATAAAACGACTGAAAAGACACCACATTCTTGACCTACCATTTAGAACATAAACCTTTTGCTTATATTGTAATATCCTAAGATTGTTTTTAATTTTAAATTTACACATGTAAATATATATATATATATAGTATATGTACATAGTATAATTGCGCTCAGTGGAGCTCAATTTAGAAGTCATTTTTCTTATTATCAAATTCGCTTATTATTGTAAAATAGATTGCAAATATAATGATTAAAAAAAAAAAAAATCATATATTATCTAAAAATTGTCCACCAAAAAATATGTAAGATTTATATACTTTCATAAAAGAGTTTTCATAATTTGTTTACTGTTATATTAGAACGGCTATTATAACATTCTATTTTGGCAAATTCAGAGCTTTTTGTTTTGTCATCTGCGATTACGTTCAAGTTAATGGCAAGAAATAAGCATTTTAATAATTTTATCGTCATTAAACGCATTAACCTTATTTAACACTGTGGCATCTCTGTACCCTATCGAAGCCTTTGGGTATCGAAAAGTGCAGCGAAACGCGTAAAACTATATTTATCTCGTTCTAGCTTAACATTTCGAGTTGGGCCAAAACCGATGCAGTATAGAAAAGTTTCGTATTTCGTTTCGCCTTGTCCGCTTTTTGTCAACAATTTTTCGTCATGCGAAAATTTAAAGTAAATTATTAAAATAATTCGTAAATTAACAAAAAAAAACTATTGAAAAGTGATGCAAAACTATGATATACATTTTGAAAGAATAAATAGAAAAATTCCTGCCAAGTTGCGTAAATTATTTGGGACTGAAAATATTTGCTCGTCATAAATGTCAAATCGAGTTTTGCTCCAACAACCCATCTTGGTTTTTGTGTGCAATGGTGTTTGATGAATGGACATTTTAGTGAGTAGTGAAGAAAAAAATTGTTTTATATACATTGATACAGTGAACAAATTTGGTGCGGGCTGCTTTATAAAATCCTGTAGAAATTAATAATGGAAGGGTTATGAATTGCATGCCAAATAAAAATTCGTTAAAACTCTATTTTATTTATCTCAAGAATTAATTTCGTCCATTTACATGGCGGTGAAGTATTAATTTTGGTAAAGTGCATTTGGAATAGTGTTATACATAATTGGTCGCATACAGACAAACTGAGTCACTCAGTTGTACGCAAATAAAAGTTACTAAATACGGTTTACTACTACGAATCAGCTATGAGTGTGGTAAGTAAAAAATGTTAGTGAATTTATAAAATGACTCCAATAATTTAGTTTAAAAATTCAAAATTTTTAAAAATTATTATTCTTAATCCATATAATATATGTATGATTGAATATTGGGTCCTTTAGTTTACAAAAAGTAATAAAAAATATATATTAAATAAATTCAAAATGGCCATATATCACAAATTATTGTATTTAAAAGAACGCTTTATATAGCATAAAATAAAATAAATAAAAAACCTTTTCAATATCGATATTAATAAATTGGTTTGAACTTTTTAAAGGGATACCACACATTTAATTTTTGCTTTTTCGTTTTGTGGTATAAAAACGCATAATAATTAAAAAACTTATTTGAAAAATCTATTGCAGCTAGAGTACAAAAATGTAAAACGTTTTTATATTAGTGCGAAATGAAAATTTCCAGCAATGTAATAATTTAGTAAAACGTCAGACTTAACTGTGCGAAACAACATTTGACAACTGAATTTAATAATCTGTTGTAGCGCCTATTACAATCTCGTTTCTTCACATTGGCCAGCTTACAATAATATATAAAAGCTCAAAGCTGGCAGATGATCGAGTGAACAACGTACGGAGTTTTTTTTAAATTAAGAGATTGTTTTTTCTTAAAAGTAGAAATTTGCAAAAAAAAAAATATTAAAAAAACAATATATAAAATTTGCATTTTAAAAAATCAATATGTAAGAATTAATTCGAAAATTTTAACGGGTTTTAATTTTGCCCAATTTAAAATTCCCACAGATATCAGTCTCCAAAATACGGCAACTTTCAATTTAGTCTACTCGAAAATTTACTAAAGTTTAGACAAGCACTGCATTACCTACAAACTTCCAATAATTTAGAAAAGTCATTTAACTTAGATTAATTCGCACACGGCCTATAACTGTTTAATAGCATCTGCGGCAGGATTTTTAAATTGAAAATGTATTAAATTATTGTAATTATTCATTATTTAAATAACTAAATTTTGCTCGCATCGAGTTTTTAATTTTCATCAATAACGTTATAATCCAAAGAACATAAAAATTTAGTTAATTACACAGTAACATTCGTGTTACCATGATCTATGCTGTGTACCAATTTGGTAACGATATCTTATTTAATTTTTGCAAGAGAGTAGAATTTGTGATTCATTCACCTCAATATATTTCCGATTATATCGTATTATATGTACATTACAGTAGTATTTGTATATTTGAAGTTTTGTCCATATTTTGAAAATGGTGAATTAATTTCCTTTGTCTGTTCAAAACTTAAAATGCTTCTCCTGAAAAATCTAGTTTTTTGAGTTATAACGTTATTGTAGAAAACGAGCGATATGTTGAAAATATTGTTGACTTGCGTGCTTACTTCACGAAGAAGAATCACTATGCCTGTATGAGTTTCTTCTGTTACTCGCTCAAACTGAATTCGTTTATTTCTTTAGTGTTTGGCTTATTCCCAATAGGTTGAACTTTTCTACTCGCTACTTATGAACGGGAGCTCGTTTCCAAAATTGTTTTCTTGCCTAAGTTGTTATCCTGCTTACTCGTGCTTATATGCGCCTAAGAATATCAAGTCAGAGAAAGAATCAGCCATATCAGGCACGAATCGCCATTTCCTATACTCCTATAGGAAGACTTTCCTCGGGTATATCTGAGAATTTTAATTCCTCCTGTTTGCAAAAATATCGAATTTTCATTGAGCTAAATTCGTTCGAGTTATAGAAAAATCTAATAATTTAACTGAATTGAAGTGTTTGAGTGTCAAACGAACTCATTGCTGTAGAAAACAAGGTTAGCAAATTTGTTTTGATCAATTCAAAAGAAAAATAAATACATATAAAATTGTTTAGTTTAATAACGACGCTGTGTTTGCAGCACTACTGATTTGCACATCACATTGCTACCAACACAGCTTAATTAATAACGCTTTGAGACCCTGCTTAAAGCCTTTTCCTTCATGCTTTGCTTAATAATTATGAAAAATTAACAAAATTGGAAGAACATTTCAACTCTTAATTCCTCGTGTGGGCATTGATAAAATGAGTGGGCAGCGCCGATACTCGATGTTCTTATAGATTTTCTTATTATGAAATAATTTCTAAATAAATTTGGCTAAATCCACGTCACAAAAATGCAAATGTTAGTTGGATTCTCAGCCAAGAGCTGTCATTTTTGAGCGACAGAACTCCTGGACCCCAATTGTGTTTTGAGGTTATTTGTGCTAGTTTTATATGTGAGAATAAATAAGTCATAGTTGCCACCTAGTTTGTAAAAGTACAAGCTTATTATCTTATATATAATTTGTGGATTTTGAATATCCCATAAACTAGGTAAAAAGATGTTTTGAAAATCTACCTTTCATTGCTGTCAAATTCAGTGTCAATACTGCCACATATTGATTTCTATAAATGTTGATACTTTTACCGGACAAAAGAGATGAAATCCCAAATACATAGAACTAATTTATTTTTAATTTTTAACCTAAATTCCTTGCATTTTTCGTATTGTTCGATTCAACAACATTTCAGGTGGTAGCTCTACTTGGGTTTTATTCACACGCTTTGTTTATCAAATACACCAAACGCCGAATATAAACCGTACCCAAGAATGATAGAAACAAGATTACGCATTCCGCAGTCCCGTTATCTAATGCTCTCTTTCTCAAGTGCATGACGTCACACAGTACTTTATATACATATTATAAAAATAAGAAAAAAAAATATTTAGGCGTGGTTGTGGGAGTAAAATTATTCCAAATTCTTACAATATCGCTTGTGACGTCATGCTCTCTCTCTCTCATTTGTGGAACGCATAATCTGGTTTCTTAATTTTTGAACCGTACCAATGAAGGCTTTAAAAAAAAATCACCCCTGTAATGAAAAATTTTCTCCGGGGAATTGTAAAAGAGAGTTTCCATTTTTAAGATAAAGCTAGAAATTTTTTGGAAATTTTCAATACAAATTTGCTCATCAACCTTTAATATTCATGAGTGTAAAAAAAATTATAATGTCTATATTAGCTATCTTAAGTGGAGGGTAAGGTTTTTTTTTTGTCTAAAAAATAACTTTTTCATGAATTTTTTAGAAAAAACTATAAAAGTAGGTTTATTTTACATATAATTATATAAAAGTACAACATTTAAAGAATATTAAAAAAAATGTTTGTTAAAAAATAGAGAGAAATAACTGATTTATTGTGGATCTCCGCCTCGAAAAAAAGTTTTTGTGCGGTGATCAGCCTACAGCACCACTGGATCATCTGAAACCAAAAATCAAAATGCTTTCTTTAGTTTATTACTTTATCTCTCCAGTCACGTCGAGCTTTTATTAATTTTTCAATTTTTGGCACCATTTTGAAGCCAAAATGACGATTTTTGACGAAAAAATCGACCTATTTGTTATTCTAAAATTGTTAGTAATTAAACAAATTTTTAAAAATCGACGTCACTAGAGAGCTACTTATATGTAGAATATGTTTACAAAATTTCAAAACCAGTCTACTTTTTCTGTAGGCTCGTCACCGACTTTAAAAATTACATGGTTGGGAAAATCGATTTAAAGTTTTGTACACTGACTAACTAAGTTAGAGGTACGGTCATTCAACCTACTGTTACTTCGTTAGTTTTGCTCCGAATGACCTAAAAATTTAATACAATATTCTTCATATGTTGTACTTTCAGAAACAAAAATAATAAAAAAGATGTCACACCTTACCCCCTACCCTCCCCTCCCATCCCCTCCCATCCCCTCCCCTTAAAAGCGAAAAATCCCTTTTACAATCCCCGGTGACAATTTTTCAGAATATGGTTGATTTTCATAATAGGGCTGATGAAAAATCCTTAAAATATTTTTATTAAGGGGGAAACGCAGCCAGAGGGCGAAAAAAAGGTCATGTTTGTGAATTTTTTTAAGGAAACCTATGGGATATATTTAAATGAGGGTTTTTATACCTAAAAATATACACATTCAAGAGTATTTTTTAGTTTTTTTTTATTAAAAAAATTTAATATTAAGGTCGATACAGCAGTTTTTGTAGAGCGCTCTGAAAAAGTGATACTTAAAACTCGTACTTATCATAGCCGTTTTTGAAAATATTGATTTTTCACAAAATGGCGGACTTTCGAACGTAAAAAAACGATTTTCGACCAAAAATTCGTCATAGTTTGTACGAATAAAAAAAATCCTATGACAAGTACGAGATTATTATGAATAAAATAAGCCTGCAAAAAAATCAATACGATCGGTTCACTGAGCTTCGAGAAATCTTGGTCACCGTCAAAAACATCGTTTCGAGAAAATCGCGTTTGAAAATAAGCGCCAACATTGCGCGCTCTAGAAGGCGGTTCACTCACTAGGCTATAACTTTGTTATTTTTTGAGATATCGACTTGAAATTTTCACCACATATTCTTGAGACTTAAGTCTTTAAGAAAATTCAAAACTGCGTTTCCCCCCTTGATTTATTGTCTATTGGTGAAAAATTTTTTTGTACTTATTTTTTATTTTTTTTTGTATTTTTTTTTTGTATTTTTTTTTGTATTTTTTTTTTGTATTTTTTTATTTTTTTTTTCGTATATTTTTTTTTGTATTTTTTTTATTTTTTTTTCGTATATTTTTTTTTGTATTTTTTTTTATTTTTCTTTCGTATATTTTTTTTGTATTTTTTTTTATTTTTCGTATATTTTTTTTTGTATTTTTTTTATTTTTTATTTCGTATATTTTTTTTTTGTATTTTTTGTGTTTATTTTTTTTTTTTTGGATAATGATTCAATTAGTATTTTTGAAATATGAAACTAACGCCTTAATTCTGTGTCACGAAAAAGCACATTAACAATAAGAAAGACGCGAGAAGCAATCGATTTTTGTATGTAAGAAAAGAGTGCTGATCGTTTCTTTTTTACAGTTCATGTCTTATTTCGTGTATAGCAGGTTAGTTCTAAAATACTTTAGAAGTAATTACAGTTCACGTACAGACTGATTTTCACTTAAGATATGGCAGCATTGCCAATGTCTTTCTGGTTTATTATAACATGACTTCCAGTCGAAGAAAACGTTCTTTAATGACCCGACCAGTGCTGCCAGGTTTCTGCGAAAAAAATCCCGGCGTTTTATTCAGCTGTCACAAATTTCATCAAAGCGGTATTTTATTTAAAGAATTAGTGTTGAATTTCAGTATTTTTTTATTTTCTTTTATTTCTTTATATTAACCCTAGAACTGTATCGTGGGGTGAAAAAGCACCCCAGACTGGCTCAAATCTCGCGCCAGACACAAACGCCTTTCGTTTATGGCCCGGGACCGTAACCATAATTCTATTTCAACGTCTGAGAGTAGAGGGAGCATGCTCGCGGCATCCGTACCACGTGCTTGCTCAAGCAGTGAACATAAGAAGTGCGTCTGGGGTGCTTTTTCACCCCACTATACAGTTTGTGTATATTTTTCGTCATCTTAAAGTTTTTTTATTTTCGTGTTGTTTAAACTTTTTGAACAAGTAATGAGTGTATAGGGGCCCCACTTCACATATATTTACATATACACGCTCCCTTCAACTTGATTAGTCGCACTTGTTTTAATAACAAAAAATGCTCTGCTCTCAATATTGGTTAAAAAAATAACAACAACAACTACTTGGGAATAAATGCTCATTGAGTGTACTTACCAACGACAACCAAAAATGTGCACTCTCTTTAAAAAAAACGGTACCTGCTAACAAGTATTTAAACATTTATAAAAAATATTACAATTCTAACTCGTTCATTAGATTAGACGCAGTACGAAATTAAAGTTTTCAGTGATACAAGTTAACTTTGAATGATGAAATTTTTTTAATCAAGTGTTTTTGAGGCGTAGTACTTTATAGTTTCAAATAAATATGTTTTTTTCCAATTTGAACGAAATTCTTATTCATTGTAACGATCTGTGCGGCAAAAATCGTTTTTTAAAATTCTTGCTATTTGTGCACTTTGATTTCTCAAAATAAATAGCATTTTTGGAAAATTGGCCAAAACCAATATAATATCCTTTAAACATATTATCTCCCCTTTAGAACCCCGTTGGAATTACTAGATTTAGTCAAAAACTGACTGAGATATCGTAATTTTAACGAAAAATAAAATTTTTCCTAGTTTTTCACGTTTTTTTCCCTTCTTGGTCAATATTCCCGGACCCTCCAAACTTTTGGCCAAACAATATTTAGTTCACGTGATTCTAGGTCAAAAGACGAAAAAAATGAGCCCCCATGGAACCATCAAAGTCACACTGTGTCCGAGATACGGGCCCTTGAAAGTTGGGGTGTTTTTTCACCCCGCGATACAGGAATAGTTAAAAAAAAATAGCGATGCAGTTCTAGGGTTAATCAATTGTTTTCTTTATTTAATTTATATTTAGTTCTATTCTAAAAATCAGTTATTTAATATTAAACTATGTATTAAGTTTTACACAATTTAATTTGGAATTTTTATTATATATATATTAGTTTTGGTTACATAATATTCTGTTCTAACCAAAACTTTAAAATTAAGAGTTGTTAAATTATATTCTTTAATTAATTTTGATTTTTTTTTATATTTAAAACATAAATATTAAGTTATGCAGATTGCAATTGATTTGTATCTACCCTAGCGCTAAATTAGTGTTAACCCGAATGGTGCTGGAATTATTTTTTCCAAATTTCTTTATATCAATTTATATATGATACACAAGCAGTTTTTGTGAACGTCAATTTGCGTGACCACATGGTCACGCTGGCACAGTTCAGGTTAAGGGCAAAAAGTAAATACAACTATTTTTTCGGAAGTGTTCATAAATTTGCTTAAGTCTTTTTCTTGTAAGTATTTAAAAAATATATCTTGCATGCAAGAAGGTTTTGATTCTGGTTTATTGTACATTTTGGAGCTAACATTGTTTTCTCTATCATGATTTTACATCTCCGCGTGAACTGAATGGCTTTTATGCTTAATATAATTACATACTTGGTATTTTAAAAAATAAATTTTATATTGGTTTTTTTTTTAATGTTGACCACTTATATGGTCAGTTTTATTTGTGATAATAAGGAAAACTTTTAAAGATTATTATACATAAAATTGGGAACAAGAAGTTGAACTCATCAATATTGTTTTTATTATAAATATAGAAAATTTTAAAATAGATAATGTCAGGTATTGGTTGGTTATTTTAACCATTATAATTTATTATTTTCAATGAGTTTGGCAGATAAAATTTTCTATTTAGCATTAAAATAAAAAAAAATACGTTATAATTAAAAATGGCCAGGAATTGCGGCTTATATTATCCTTATATAGAATAAAAAGAAACTCGGTAAAAGTCCTTGCAAGGGACTTGCCCAGTCGTTTTATTCATCTTATTTAAACCATATGAAGGAGATTCAAATAATTGTAAAAAAAAAAATATAAGGTGGGCTAATATTTATGGATTTGTGGCGTCCGTGACGTACTTGGTTAAAGTGCGTGGCCTCTATGTCAACGAACCTGGAGACCCGGGTCCAAAATTATTTGAATTAAAATGATTTATCTACATGGCCGCCACCTCTCTGCAGACAATGGCAAACCTCAGGGAGTAATCAAAATGCCATGTAAAGCTTTTTGAGAACAAGAACATTCCGTTCATCGCCGTTCATCGCCGTTCGGAGTCGGCGTTAAACCTGTAGGTCCGGTTCTCGGTCAATCGTGTACAAACTTAATAACACGCATAACACATTTGATCATAAGAAGCTAGGTCAAAGTCCTTTCAAGGGCTGAAGTGACCAGTCATTTATTTTTTTTTTATTTAATATTTATGGAACACGACAATATGTTAGGTTTTTCTGAATTTTTTTTTTTTTTAATTCTTAAATATTTTTTTTTTTTTATTTTATTTAAATTTTACCAAACTGAGTCGAAATTGAATTTTTAACTTTTCTTTAATTTTTTCTTTTAACATTTAACCAAACCGTGTCGATAATGCCTTTACGCTTAAAATACTTTTTTTAAAAGAAAAAGTAAATGTTCTCAGAGGATTTATAAATATGAAACATAATGTATTTAGGTAGTTAAATCGTCATCTTATCAAATTTCCTGTTAACATTATAAAATTGACCCTAAATATCTTCCTTCTTAGTATCAGTTCGTTTCTTTGTGTTATAAACTTAGTTGCAAATCACGGTCAGTTGCACTCTTCAAATGGCGACAGTCAATACATTGATTTTTTTTTATTTTAATAATTTAAGCGTTGCTATTTAAATCGCGAGCGTTAAGTTGCCTCAAATGATAACAACAAATATTTGTCTCGCGGAACCAATGCTTTTAACTATTTCTATTGAACCGCATTGTTTGCGTGAAATGCAAAACAATAATTAAAAACTAATAAAAACAAATCTCGTTTCTTATAATTACAACATGTGACAATAATTAGCGAGAGACCAACAGTATTGGATACTAAACGTACGTATGAACAATATGCTGTTATCAGACGAGGGGTTCTTTGTGTACTCACCAACACCGTATTGAGCACCTTTCTACTTAGTCATTTGTTGGTCTGGATGGAGAAGAGAGTTGCTAGGCAAACAAGTTGAGAACGATTCAGCTCGAACTGCTAAAAAAATTGAACTCTACAAAATTGCAAAAATTAGTTATCATACGTTGAAAAAACCTGAGTAACTAGCTCTTTTTTAGCGTCTGCTCAGCTATAGAGTTCAGCAATGTTGGCAAATATCATTCATTACAGGTTTAACCGTCAACGCGAACGTATGAATTTATTAGCCTGTTTTTTTGTTGCTGGCACTTACATTGTCTGAGTGCTCGCAACGTAAACTCCGTTTTAAAAGTTTTCACTTTTTACTTTTTTGCTATACAAACATTAATTTAAATTTGGTTTTCTCTAACCAGAAAGGTGACACGCTGGGATTTTGACTGTTATCGCGTGTGTGGCGTGTTGCGACCGCTGTGCTCATTAGTAGCCGGCGGTTGCTTAAGCTTGGCTCTAAGTTCGAAATTGTTGCTGGTTGGTGTTTCAAAAATTTTGAAAAAATAAAAAAATTGCTGATTGTGGCAAAAACGTGAAGTGAAGTTGACATAAATTTTGGTGTTTTTCCAGACAAAATGTTTTAATTTTTTTTTATTCTTTAAACAAACCTAATCAATATACGAAATATTACGTACTCAGAACATTTGAATAAATTTCATGTTGTTGTTGGTCTCTGTGTACATAGAGTTATGTATTTGTAGACATTTTTTTATTTAAATTTTTTTCTTTTATTTTGTTAGCTTGAAATAGAGCTGATTTACCAAACGTATTTAATTTAATACGTTTCTTAAAGGAAATAGATAGAATAAAGAGGTTTAGAATTCACAAAGAGGTTAAAAAAAAACATTCTCAACCATCAAAGGTGCGATAAAAATACAATGCATCAATCGATATGAAATATATTTGCAATAGTCAGGCTTTGGAGAAATTTAAACGTCTTATTGTGTTGTAACTGATGAAATGTTAATAGAATTAGTGCTTGAACAGGTTTATTTGCGGAACTTAAACCAAGTTTCATGCACTTTATAAAAAATTCTAAATTGTGAAAAATTTTTAGAGAAAGAGAAGTCTTTGTGTTTAACTCCCCAAGAAAAAGTACTCACAAAAGGAGAAAAATTTGGATTCTTATCGAAGTATTAAAAGCCTGTTTATAGCCTTAAAAATAAAAATTAAAATTGAGCTGCTATAGAATAGACACAAAAATATTTAAAATTTTCCTATTTAAATAAAAATATGTCTCAAACGAAAAGACTCCCTGATCATAAAACAAGACACACTGTTCAGTTTACAAGCAACGTTTTGGTTGCGAACGAGTTTCATTTTGAAATATAGGCAAATCTTCAGGATTTATTGATTTATTTTCAAAATAATGATATAGCAGCTATTTTGAGTTTTTTCCCACAACAAAACAGATGGGTTTAAAATTTATAAATATTAAAACAGAAGTGTAAAAACTTGACTTTGTAAAAATTTAAGTTTTTGCTGTAATTTTTTTTTTAAATGAACTAAATTTTTATTGTACTATTTTACTTGTACTTTACTATCTGGTTAAGTTTGCAAACAAGGCATCTTTTGTTGTACATCGCTACATCGCCATACACAAAAAAATTTCATCTGCTACACAGCTCCGGTTAGCATTTGTTCATACATCTCCGGTTTTTGCCACAAAACTATAGCTGTAAAAGAATTGAAGTTGAGATTTTAGCTGACATATTTTAAAACAAAATCAAATTCAAGAGAATGTTAATGAGTAATCAATAAAATTTTAAATGCATCAAGAAAATACTCTCAAGTAGTTCAGTAGGCTCTAAAGTAGTCCGCAGAAAAGAGTCTTGATCAGAAAAAAGTAAAATTTTGGAATAAGCACAGCTTATCTTAAATGTTGTTTCATATTTAAGAATTTATAATGTTTGACCGATATTTATCGGGCTCAAGGTTCATCTTTATTTATTAAAGTTATATTGTTTAATCGTTCAATACATGACATTCAACTGTAGTTATCTTTCGGAAGTTTAAACAAACGAAAAACATTCGTTTAACGTTACAGATAACAAGCTATATATATATAGAGGTAAACATCAATCATAAATTTGCTCGCCAATCTGACAAGCCTGGCCATTGCCAATCTGACAATGCAAGGGTTTTTTTTATTATTTTTTGACCCGACAAAAATAATTACTCGGTTTCATTGTAGTTCGAAGCTCCAATAAAAATATGCAACAAAAATTTGGTCATTGTACATTTTATTGCTTTATTTATAACTTTGCAAAATTTTGCTTAGCGGTGTTTTAGTGGTTGTTTTCTTTTTTATTGGCCAATTCAAATGGCCTTCATTTTTTTTATATATGCGGAATCATAATGTTTACGTCAAACTCTAATCTCTTAAGTTCTCCATATATAATGAATATTGAACTCTCCTATATGCATTATATTAACAATGATGTCTTATCATCCATTGATAGCTGAAGTAATATTATTACTTTATATTATTTTAAATATTTTTTTTTACTTAAATTTGTATTACTATGAAATCTGTACAAATTGATGCATGTATGTGTTTCTATGCCACCAATCAGTGGCTCTCCATTTAACACCATCTGCTACATCTCGATCATATCGCTTGCAATTGCAGTTATTTATTAATTCAAAACTATTGCAAATATTTACAATATTCACAAATATGCACAAACATTCATCACTCGTACCTAGTTCAATAAATTCTATGAATAATTATTGGTGATGATGTGCACAAGTGTGAGCAGGAAGGCAGCCTGGTAGCACAGACTATTTAAATAACGCCAAAGCACGACATTCAAGTCATTTAAAAAAGTTGAATCGTTTCATAGCAATGCAATTCAAGTAGTTAGTTTGTTAGCAAAGAGTTCAGCGAAAGCAAGTATTTTGACCAAATAACAATGTTTCAATAAACATTTGGAAGAGCTCAACAAGATTTGAAGTTTATACGGTGTTTAACTTGTCTAGCTATAAATTCAATTCTTACAATAGAAGAATTCGTTTCGTTTACTTTTCCATAAAATTACAAAATTAAGTGTTGAGTAGTTTTGAATAAATCAATTGTTTTTTAATTGGCAAGAAAAACTGGTTATAAGAAACACTATTAGAAATTGACGTCAAAAAGAGATTAAATTGAAATAATAAGTATTAAATAGCTGTATTAAATTTATATAAATAATAGCATATAAATGAGTTAAGCTGAAAAATATGTCTAAAATATTCGCGCTATATATCTTTTTTTTCAACAGATAACTTCAGCGAAACAAACATTAATTTGTCTTTCTAAATGGAAACTACCCAGTGAACCGAAAATATCTTTATTGAATTCATTTACGAATTTTGTCGGGCACAAACGAAATTCCTCATGAATATTTTTTTTGTGCCGCAGCTGCAGGGATTGAACTTATTGTCAAATTATAATCAGCGTAACGATCAAAAAAGTATATATAATTTATGTTTTTTTCAAATTAAAAAAACAAAAAAAAAAAAATTCTCGTGAATTCTTGTATAGTAGCAAAAAGTTTTGCTTGTATAGTAGCAAAGATGATTTTTTTAATCTAAAGTTACATTAATTTTTGTTTCTTCATGATATAATAACTTCTCTACACAATTTTAAGTACCTACAAGTAGTCCTAAATCTAAAATTTATAAAATACTAATGTTTCGCCAATTTCCGCATTTCGTCAAATCTCAACTTGTGGTTCAGCGGGTAGTTTTCATCCATTTTGTTCTTTTTCTTTCAACTATTTTTTAATTTAGTTCACTGATAGATTCAGCCACTTGACGACATTGCTTTTGTCTCGAAAAACACAATAATAATTTAGGGAATATACATACGTATGTCAACTTTCACAACAAAATTAAAAATTCACTTTTTCACAAAAGGCTTCTTTCTTATTTTTTGACTCACTTAAAAATAATTAAAAAAGAAAACAAAGAAATAAAAAGTGTCTTTTTGCCTTTTTAGCGTTGAGTATGTTTTGTGTGTTTAAAAGAAAATTTTCTTTTTACATTTTATTTGCAGAAAATTAAAATTCGTTCGAACGATCAAGTCCAATTCAACTGATCTACTGGGTGTTAAACGTAGTTCCTTGTGTGTAATCAGTAGAAACACAACTGAAATTTCTGCTGACATCTCGAAAGAAAGCAACAAACAAACACCTGAAACTGTTTATCGAGCATATTTTATCTTTGCATTGATTCAAACAAACAACAAAATAATTTTTAATATTTTCGCATTATCGCATTTTAACAGAGAGAAAAAAAAAATATTTATGAATAATATTGCACAAATAGGCGCAACAGCATCAGCTCCATCTTCATCGTTGTCGTTGCCAACATCATCATCGTCATCACCACAATTGCCATCTTCGCCAGCATCGCAATCGGCATCATCGTCATCATCATCAACACCGCAACCAATCCCAGCAACCCCTACACCCCCAGCTACACCACCCCAAATTGCACATAAATCATATTACAATCAAAAAACTCAAAATCAACTCATACAAGCCACTTCCCTACTGCTCTCCTCCACAGCCAACGCCGCCGCCAACCATCAATCACTTGTGCGTTCTGTGACAGCCGCTAGCATCATGGACATGCCCTACAATAGCTCACCTTCACTGCGTGTGCGTACCACCTCTTTGAATCAGTTGAAGAAAACCGCCGATCTTGCCATTGAGAATGAGCTGCACGTTTGTCCCAGCGTCATGTCTGATGAGTTGCGCAAACTGCTGCCTCCTACTTCGGAGACTGTCATGACCAAGCCGTTTCCCATACGCGGCGAGCGCGCCATCACCGATGTGACCACGCCCCACATCATAGCAATGGTTGGCTTGCCTGCACGTGGCAAGACTTTCATTTCGAAGAAGTTGGCACGTTATCTCAATTGGATAGGCATCTCAACGCGTGTCTTCAATCTGGGCGAGTACAGGCGCTGTGCAACAACCGCATACCAATCGCACGAATTCTTCCGTGCTGACAACGAAGAAGCTATGGCTATACGTAACCGTTGCGCAAATAAAGCCCTGCATGATTCCTGTGACTGGTTGCTAAGTGGTCTGGGTAGTGTTGCCGTGTTCGATGCCACCAACTCCACGCATGATCGTAGGCAGCTTATATACGACATTGTGGTGAAACAGCACAACTTCAAGTTGTTCTTTGTTGAGTCGATTTGCGATGATCCGCAGATTATCGAGCAAAATATAAAGGAAGTTAAGGTTAGTTCACCCGACTATGCCAATATGAATACCGATTTGGTGGTGCGTGACTTTCTACAGCGCATAGAGCACTATGAGGAACGCTACCAGCCCATTGACGAAATTAAAGAACATCATCTGAGCTTCATGAAGATATATAATGCCGGGAAAAAGGTGGTAGTCTACAACAATGAGGGGCACGTGCAATCGCGTATTGTCTATTATTTAATGAACATCCATATAACACCGCGCACCATTTATTTAACCCGACATGGCGAGAGTGAACACAATTTGAAGGGTCTCATTGGTGGCGATTCGAATTTGAGCACCCGCGGGCGTTTGTATGCAAACGCACTATCTTCATTTATTGATCAGCAGCAGATTGAGGGGTTGCGTGTTTGGACATCGTGGATGAAGCGCGCTATTCAAACGGTTGCAGATGTACGCGCACCACAGGAACGCTGGAAGGCTCTCAATGAAATTGATGCTGGGCATTGTGAGGAAATGACATATGAGCAAATAAAGGAGAAATTCCCCGAAGAGTTCAAGGCGCGTGATCAGAACAAGTTTGCTTATCGCTATCCGCGCGGCGAAAGCTACGAAGACTTGGTTGCACGTCTGGAACCAGTTATAATGGAATTAGAGCGACAAGGTAACGTGCTTGTTATATCACATCAGGCAGTTTTGCGTTGCCTCTTTGCTTACTTCTTGGATAAGTCTGCAGATGAGTTGCCGTATTTGTATGTTCCACTGCATACGGTCATCAAGTTAACTCCAGTGGCCTATGGCTGCAAAGTAGAGCACATTAAATTGCCAATAGATGCAGTTGACACGCATCGTCCAAAACCCAAGATACCTGGTGACGTTTCTTTGGGCATGGATGGCTTGAGTGGTGAGTTGGTGGCAGCTGATGGCGTTGGAAAAGTGCTTATTGTAGGTGATGACATGGCTAAGTCAAATGGCAGTGCTATTAACAACGGTTTGATTGCTGTAGATGGTAATGATGTGGTTGGCGTAGAAACACGTCTCTGACAGCAATCCAACATGTTATTAAAACGGGGACTGCTAGCACAGATCCATTATAAATTTAAAACTTTGTAATCGAACACGTACTGCATGAATGAACGAACCAACACTTTTTAATCATATGTAAGGATAAAAACGACTGGACTTGATATGACTAGAATGCATTTTTGCAGAATAAATACGAAGGCTCATATATATTTTTTATTTATTTATTGTATATCACTGAAAGTAAGGTTTTAATGTAAAGTTGTACGTAATAGTTTTTGTAATACGATCATGCAATGTATACAGGCAAGACATAATGTAAGAAATGATATCTTGAAATTGTTTAAAATATGTTTAAGAAACTGTCGCTAAATGTTCTCTAATAAATGTTTCAACTTTAATAAATATATAATACGAACAGCAAATTTTGTGTTTTAATATAGATTATTTTTCAACAGGCCGTTATCAATTAAGTCAAATTTTATATATTCCAGATATATTTGTAATAAATAAAAACATTTTATCTGCATTTGACATTTGTTTTTTTTTTTTGTTTTAACATGTTAATATTATCTTTAAATAATTGAAACAAATGCAGTATTATTGACATTTCAAGAAGGTTAAAGACAGGAAAAATATGAGATTCCTATCAGTGAAAAATTTAATCAAATTATAGCCTTCTACCGTTGACGTTATGCGATGCCACATTTTGGTCATTCCTGTTACTTTTTAATCTGGACACTTGAGCACTTGATTAACTCAATGTCATATAAATATAGCTCAGTTTGTATTAACTTAAAACGCAAAACATGATTCTTACGTTTATTTTCTACAGATAATCAATATACTTTAAAAAGGTGTAAATATGTACATGTTGTTTAGTGTGCACGCTTCTGAATAATTGATCTCCATGTTGGTTAGAACTTGATTAAGAATAAGGAAGTGCTATATTTCGGTATCAATTGGAGCTGGTAAGAAAAAACAAGCCAAACTAAATCATCAACAATTTTGACATTAGAACTTCTCTCAATAAAAAACTTGTTTAGAATTGAATTGATGAGTGGTAAACCATTCAAATATAACGCAGTTTTATGTTTCAAAATGTTGCTATCTCAAAACTATCAACATTTAATCCTAATCTTGAGAATTCTTTCTAACGAGTCCCAAAAATATTACAGTCAAAAGTCAGATATTTCAAATAAATTTTCTCGATCCGAGTTAAAATAATGAGCGGTTGAATAACGGCTACTCACTTTTTCAAACGTGCTAATTGGACTTAACAGGATCCAAAGTCTCATTGGTTGTAAACTTCGCTGTATTGTAAGATAAAAGCGGATAGCCATATTATGGCAATTTTAAATTAGTAGAACAATTGACAAAAAAAAAAAAAAAAAATTGATTAATAATTATATATTTAAAAACAAATTTTTGAGTTTGAAGTCCCGATATAGTCCTTTACTAAGAGTCTTCATACGCAATCTTATAGTCTACCCGGGTACGCCTAAAATAATTATAAAATCTCCGCTATACAGCCCTTGAACATTCCCGCCTTTATGTCAAAATTTCTTATAAAACAATCTTGATGACATATATGCCCGAGAAAATGCTTATTACCTCGCCTTTATACAGACGTTGCGCAGTCTGATGTTAAAAATCTTTATTTTTTCTCGGAATGTGTATGTGCTCGATTTGCTTTTCTTTCCTTTAGTTTATTCTTGCGGAAACACTGGATCAACTTTTTGATCTACTCTTTTCTTATTTTTTGATTAATTTGTTATTTCTAGATCATAGTCCATTCGTGAGTCATCCATACCCTGGTGCTATCTGTAAACTTTCTATATTCCGATTCAGATAAAAATTAGAATTAGAATTCAGTCTTGCGTTCAGTTGATTGCGTACTCTAAAGGGCTACCGATAGTTTACCAGTCTTTGCAATTTATGATGGTCTAGCTTGACCAGCTTAACTGCAGAGGATCCTGTGAATTGAAGCAACCGACGAACCAATTTGAAAATCAGTTATTGGGAAACTGATATACTTCGATCCATGCAAATCTTATTCTTGTCAGTCAAAGTAAACTTAAATGTCAAAACAATCTTGCTCCACATCAACCACTAAAGGACCGCAAAGAAAAGCAAACGAGAAAATTGTTAAATAATTGCATTGCTATTCCAATCATCGTGTCAATTATAGAACATCAATTAGAAAAAGGGTTTTTTAAATTTTTTCTATGAGCTCTTGTTTTTGAGAAACAGTATGTTTTATATTTTTTGTGTCTAAGGCTTTTACATACTTTTTGATCTTTAGCGTTTGATATAAAAAAGTCGTATTTTTTATCCTGAAAACATAAAACATTTTGTTTTCCTTTAAGCGGTATTATTCTAAAGTTCATTCTTTGTAAATTGTAGGACTACTCTTATTTTTTTGAGTGATTTTTGTTTAAAAATGTACATTAATTTTTATTGAAAGTTTAAAAAAAAATTTATTAATATTCACAAAGATCATAGTATTATTCATATAGATCATACTCAAGAAAATATGGAATATTTAAAAATTCCGCAGCCCATTCTTAAAATATGTAATTTTTTGGGTTCTTTTTTTAAAATAAAAGCGATTTATGTACTCGTATAAAAATGTTAAAATAAAATTATTTCTTTTTCGTTATAAAAATCGCAAAATAAATAAAAAAGACAAAGTTGTATAGAGAATGTTGTGAAACAGTTCTTATAAAGATCTAATTTCTTTTCTTATTCAACATATTTGTTATTAAATCAAATATATAATTAATAAAATGTGTAAGTCTCTCTTCGCCAGTTTGTATTTTAATAAATACATGTAATAGATTTGAGTCGATGCATATCAAAGTCGCCTAAGTCACAAATAAATCAATTTTGGGAAAATAGTCTTTTAGTTTTTAATTACTTTAAAACCATCTTAAATTTAAGATAAAGAGGTCAACAAGTTAAACATTCAATCTAAGATGCATTGGATAACCAGTACCTGGACTTAGTTGATGCTTTCATCATACTGAAATTTTTTTGCTTTCTAAAAATAATGCATGCATAGAATTAAATGATTGGATAAAATGGAATTTTCAAGACAAACTTTGTGTTTGCGCAAAGAAGGACTTCCTCGGCTTTTGAAAAAAATTCAACTCTTTATTTTGTTTAGTTTGCCAAATGAAGTGCTGTTAGACTGTCTAATTTTTTCAATAATATTTGCTTTAAACGCTGTATGTTGAATTAAAGATCTAAAAGATATTGGCCTACAGACTTAGATGACTTTTAATGTATGAACTCATTAATATTTACTTGTTTTATACTAAAAGTAAAAATAACAATAAATAAATAATTTCTTTTTAAATCTCTCAAGCTACTCTTACTTGTTTTTAGGATGGAAAAATTTAATATATGAATAAATTATACTTGCATCTATTGCTGAGGCGTTCATAAATCATAAGAAAATATTCATAATCCAGAACGCTGTAATCAAAATCATCAATCCAGTATGTCAGTGGATAGATTGTACAAGGATGGCGATATAGTATGGGTAAAACTGGGCAACAATTGGTGGCCAGCAGAAGTTACAGATGGCTATCGCCAACCTGAAGGCCTGCTTAGCCAAGTAAAATATGAACCTTACTGCGTTGTTAAGTTTTTCCAAGAAGACACTTAGTAAGTTGAAGTGGAAAACATAAATAAACGCAGTTATCTTATAACAATTTTTAATTGCAGTGAAATTGTCAAAAGTTCCAGACAAATATATCCGTTCAAATGCAACAAAAAGGAGGAATTCATAAGGAAGGGTCTTGGTTAGTTTAAAATTTAAAAACATAATTGCATGAATATAAATAGGAAAGTGAATATTTTTAAATATTTTTTTTTATTATGCTAATTTCATAGCATCTCACACGGCTAAGAATGATTTTATGGAAAAATTTCCATCGGATGTGGAAATTGCAGAGCGCCTGACACGCAGAGTGGTGGAAAGTGATTTGCTTGTAATAAATGATCGTCCCTATAGTATTTTGAAGGCAATTATTGGACAAAAATTAACTAGAACACGCAACGATAACTATGAAAGTGACATTCGGCCCAGCAGTTCCGAGAAACGCCGAAGTGGAGTATGTTTCACAAAAACTATTTTTTTTAAAATAATTTTTTTTTTCGATTTTGAAATAATTCATATCTTACTTTTATATTTGAAGGATGCTGAAATTTATAAGAAAAATTTTATATAAGGTGTTATATTGCTCTCCCGTGCAACGAAAAACATGTGTACATTTTTGTGCAACTACATACATAACATACGGGGATTATGGATCTATAAGTAACGTTGCTGCTCGCATTTTAAATATTGCTTATAAATAAATATTTCCAATTGAAAAATAATTAACAATCTTTTTTCGCTTTTCAAAAAGACTATCGTACGAGCTCTTATCTATTCTTATCGCACTTCAAATCATTTTCTTACATATTGGCATCAGTTCACTTTTACTAGAATTATCAAGTTGTTAAGCAATGTTCAATAATTCAATAAATTCCAAAAAGCATCTTTCATATATAATCATCGGTAAAAATTTTTTTCAAATAATAACTTTGTGCATAGATATGTGCAGCATGTTAAATGTTTCTGTTTAATTCTAGGACTCTGTTACAAAAATCCTTAATATTACGCCTACTCGTACAAACACAGCTGCAACTAATTCATCTGCAGCTAACTCAAGCACATATCGTTGCAACTTCTGTGACTTTACAAGTTTACGTCAAAATGTTATGATTTTGCATAACAAAACTCACTCAAGTGGCGCCGCTAACAATAATGCAACGGCTGCACCAACTCCGCTCAGATCAATTCCCAAATCAAGAGAAGTTGAGCCAGTTGAGAAAGATACTCTCAGCAATAGTGCACAGTTCGAGAATCAAAATAAAAAGATTTTTACTGCTCACACTGCTGATGCAATTAAATCTTCACATTCAGCCAGACCCACAGCGACGTCAGTTAACACAAATACCGTGTCGCATACGCGAAAGACACGTAAAGAAAAATCTGTGCCCTCACCAGTTGCAAAAACAAGAGCTGCAAATGATGTGCTTCATTTGCCATACTCCGAGCCTAAAACACTCTCAATGGACTTAGACAACAAACTTGCAGAGCAGGATCAAGTAATGCCCTTATGCTTACCCTTGCGCAAATCGCTAAGGTCATCACCACAAGTAAATGCCAATAAACCGCTGGTAGCTTCAAAGTTAGAAACCACCACCGACACTATAAAATCGCATGAAATAACAGCAGATGAAGATTCTAATGAAATCAGCCGCTCGATTTCCAACTCTTTGTTGAATGACCTGTCAGTAGATGTTTTAACAACTCGTAATAAGCAAACTTGTTCACCTGTAAATGAAACAGAAGCTGCAGAGTCTAAGCGCAGTCCCGAAGATATTATGAAAAGTTTGGAGGCTGATTGGAGTGACGAGGAAGAGACACCTACTGCGAATACTACAGCTGTGCCTAGTGAGATTATTACTGCTACCGAAATGAAAGCTCCAACTGCTGAACTAGAAAGTAGCACAAAAAAGTCTATCGAAGTTGATGCAGCTGCAACGACCCTCGCTGTTAATATTATGGCAACGACTTTTCTGACTACCTCCTCCTCCACTTCCGGCCGTATTCGAAATATTCCTAAGAAAGATCGTCGCGACATTATTTTGAAGGAATTTCCTCCTAATGAAAATAATTGTAACGCGCAAGCGTCATTAACGCACTCAACGACGCCTCCCGTTATAATTATCGATGCCAATATCAGCAGGAGCAACAGTAATAGCAGCGAAGCCGTCGTAGTTTTGGGTGAGGCTTTGGCTGCTGCAACTGTTAACGAACCAAAAAAGCCAGAAGATGATCCTGCTGCTTTGGCAGTTAGTGAGACGATTGAGACTGAGCACCACTCTGAAGCACCAATAGTCTCTGAACCTATTATTGAATCAAAAAAATATTATTTAACGACATCGCCTCCTACGCATTCAAGTTCGCTCACCGATTTACAAACAGATATGGATACTGTACCAGTTCTGACTGACAACGTTGAACAAACTACATCAAACATCATTGCACCGATAACAACAGTTCAGCAGCCTACATCACCGGTAGCTCCCACATGGTCTTGTTTTGATTTTGAGGAAGATAACGACTCTGATATACTTACTTCTATAGCAAACTTCAAAAAGAAGCATCTCTCACCTGATAAAACTTCCACACTCAGCAGCTGCAACGATGAAAATACAACACTGACAACGAAACTTGACGATAAAACGGAGGAATCCGCTGACATTGAGTGCAAAGATAAGCAGCTCTCAGCGGAGATTGAATCTTTGCTACACCAGACAAAGACAACCGTTGCCGAAATCTCAACAGTTGCATCTGCGACACGAGAAGATGTTTCGGTTAAAGCATTACCCATAAAGGAACGTGGTAAGCGCATCTTTAAATCACGTAATCGTTCACGTGTGGAGGAGCTACCGAATGCTGCAGCCCAAATATCACATCAGAATTCTGTGATCACAGCAGTAATTGAAGAATCGATAACCTTTTCTTCAACCGAAAAGCACGCTGAAGTACAAAGTTCTGAAAATGTAGCAAATAAATTAAATGATGTAGCAGTAATTCCAAGCGAAACAGATAATAATGGTTTGGAAGTGCACGAAGAGTATGCTACTCACCACCCCCTTATGCAACACTTAGAAAATGCTAAAAATGTTGATAACCTTAATAATATTCATGAATCTTCAAATGTGGAAAATAACGAAAGTGTTGAAAAGGTCCAAAGTGTTGAAAATGTTACAAATATAGAATGTGTTAAAGAAACACAAAGTGATGAAAATACTAAAAATGATGAAAATACTGATAATATTGAAAGTAATGCAAATACTGAAAGTAATGCAAATGCTGGAAATAATGCAAGCGCTGAAAATAATGAAATTTTTGAAAATATTGACAATATTAAAACAGTTGAAAATATTGAAGGTGTTGAAAATATTGAAGGTGTTGACAATATTGAAGGTGTTGACAATATTGAAGGTGTTGACAATATTGAAGGTGTTGACAATATTGAAGGTGTTGACAATATTGAAGGTGTTACAAATATTGAAGGTGTTACAAATATTGAAGGTGTTGAAAATATTGAAAGTGTGAAAAATATTGAAAATATTGCAAAAGTTGAAAATATTGAGATAGCTGATAATATCGAAAATGTCAAAAGTACTGAAAACGTTGTTACTATTGATGATGTCGAAAATGTTGAAAGTGTTGATTGTTTCAATAATTCGGAAATTACAAAAAATATGCAGAATACTGACAATGTGCAAAGTTCTGATGGCACCAAAAACACAGAGACTATAGAATCACTAAAAAGAGCTTCACCAACAATTCTTAAAACCCGAGATGAAACAGAAATTGTAAGTGAGGATAAGTCCGACGAAACTCCAAACGAGGAGTACAAAATGCATACCAGCCATTACACTGATTTTTTGCAACAAGAGAACAAAGACGAAACTCCCTTAGATAAATCCGAAGAACTTCAAGCAGAAGTTGAAGAGCCGTTCGTCTTACAAGTATCTGATGCTGATGCACAGGCGGAGCAAGGTACTGAAAAGGACAACACAGTGGAAGCGAGCAATAATCATCTACCAATTGATGACGAAGTTATACCTATGATCAAGCATGCACCTGTAGAAATTTACCAAGAAGAAAATAACGTGGACTGCATATCTAAAGTGTTACCATTTATTGATGGTAATCATCTGAACATTGGCATGTCCAATGAAGAGCAATCCAACAAGAATCAACAGTCTCCGGCTATGGGAGAAGACAATGCAGCCATGATTTTATCAAATTTGCATATAGAAGATGATTCTTTACACGAAGCCAAGGAAACCGAGCAGTCCTTAGAATTACCGCCCTCTAGTAGAAATAATGATATGGAAAACGAAGGCGTTAGTCGATTTACATCGCCCACAGATGAGAATAGTTCAATTGGCATATCAGAGACTGGTGCTGAGTTTGGTTCACCAACTTCTATGTTGGACGATGAACGTCTACCCATTGTTGCCGACAATTTAATGACAGACATAGAAAGGATATCGGAAAATTTAGCTGAAAACACAAGTGAAACAAATGTTGTTATTGACAAACACATAGAGGAATGTGTGCGTTCTATGGACGAAGCAGAAACAGCTACAGAAAAAACTGGAATAACTACTGAGAGTTCGTTAAAGTTGGAATGGACACCCGAATGCAAAGAAAATTCTGAACTTCAAACTCTAGTGGAAGCAAATACACTACCCGAGTCTGTAGACAGCGAAAGAAATGACATGGCTAAAGAGCAACCTACTGTACCACCTGTTGTCATTGATAAAGTTGAAACAAAAGAAGATGAATTGAGTGCACAAGAGGAGGATGAGGATGAAATTGAAAGTCCACCACATGAAAAACTATCTGGCAACGAAATGGATGAGGAAGAAAAACTTGAAGCAGAAAAACATATTCAAAAAATAAAAGCAAAGAAGAGAACTCATGTAACAAAAACCAGTACGTTTGAAGAATTGGCAGAATTAGAGTTTGGAAATGTGCAATTTTTAGCACAACAAACTATGCCCGAAACACCACCTGAGGAAAGAGAAGAAAAGGGTCAAATAGAAACAGCTGAACCTGCAACGCAACTCCCACAAGAGGGTATGGAAATGAGTTTAGCGATAGATAAAGTTATGGAAGAAAATAACCTCAGCTTACATTCGCACGATAACAGAAGATCGAGTAGAAGGGGGAAACGCACCTCAACTGACAGAGATATTGATAATGTCACTCTGAATAGAACCCAAGATAATACTGTCAATGAAGCAAAAGTTTCAATAGAAAAAATTCTGAATAGTGAACAACAAACAAGCTGCGTAACCACGAAAAAGGAACTGAAAGTAGAAGTAGAAACAGAAGCAACGATGGATCAGTTAACCGAGAGCAATGAATTCCAAACAACGATTATAGCAAATGAATCGATACAGCGAGAAGAAAAGTGCACGGAACGTGTTTTGGACAAAAGCTCTCCGAAAGGCGGAGGAAAATTAAAAGAATCAGTTTCGCGAAAAAGACGTTCACATATAAAAATAACACCACGCAAACGTACCGCTGTTGAAACATTACCAGTCATCCACACAGAAGTCGCAGATGAAAGTCAATCGGATTCCAAATTGAGAAGAAAGTCTGAGTGTCTGACGAACGCAGATATCGCTGCAACTGAATCGGAGAAAACAACTGAGCCCAAAGAAGTTGCTGCAACTCAAACTGATACAACAAACAGCACTTTAACAACAGCACTGAGCCCTCTCATAGGAACAACAACGTTAAACGAAATGCGTTCATTTCGACCACGACGCAAGACAAACACTTCCGAAACAATTTCAGATAACAACCCTTGCGAAAAACCCCAAGCGGCACAAGATGCCACAGAAATTGTTGAAAAATTCATCATTCAAGCTGCCGCTGTTCAACCTCCCAATATTGTAACAACAACAAATACAAAAACCAACACTCGCGCTCCTTCACCAATAGAAAAGGTACGCATTAATGTTGATGTCGCCAATCCGCTCTCTTCGCAAATTGCAAGCATTCTGGCCACTAGCGGGCAACAACAACGTTTTAGCAGTCAACAGCTCGCTGACAGCCATAATCCAGTTATCAATAAAAAAGTGAATGTCTCGAACTTGCCTGCCACAAGTACAATATCTAAGAGCACAATGTCATCAATGAAACGCAAGAAATCGATCGAAGACGATATTCCATCCTTTATAATAGAACGACCTTGTATGATGTCAGCAACGGCTGCCGAGAAGGAAGCATTTGCACACGTTCAAAATAAATGTCCGCAAGTGAAAATAACTCGTAAAGAAAAAATTATAGAACACGATTCAACAGGAGTAGAGCTTAATCCCTCAATATCCAAGGATCAGGCATCAAGTATAGATCGAATTAGAACCACCAGATCGAGTTCTTTGCAATCACCAACGCAAATGTTTATACTTAACCCAACACCTAATAAGCAACAGAAATTAATTGAAAACGATGGCACTGGCTGCGCTACAACTACACTCTTCGACATTGGCAACATGCCAATATTGCTAACAAATGAACAACTTATTTCGGAAAATGTGCACATTGTCATTTCACCAACAACAACGAATGTAGAATCAGTGCCGGCGGCACAAGATGCGGCCACAACGTTGCCAATAGATAAAAATACTGAACAGCAGCAAACAATGCTTTTGCATGTTTTGCCAGCGCAAACCACCACTGGTGAGGGGTCATTAACAATACAAGAAGAGCAACTGCAACAGCAAAATAAATCTCGTAAAACACCTACAAATTCACGCACAAAACGTTCACAGGGCCGCCAACAATCTCTGCAACAAACACAACAAGATCAGCAAAACACCGAACAACAACAGCAACAGCAGCAGCTACAAAAACTGACGCCACATCAAAAACAATTGCAAGAACAGCAGCGTTTATTGCAAGAGCAGAAGCAAACTTGCACTCAATCCAATAAGCAAATGGGAATAGATACACGTGGCAACAAATACGTAATAATAAAGACGCCACCCAGTGATTTGGTAGTTCAGGCACAGCAGCAACAGCATCTAGAACAACAGCAATTACAGCAACATTCAGTGGTAAGCAATCAGCCCAAGGCCCAAAGTGCAACTTTTGGCATTAGCGCTGGCATTACACTGCAGCCTGTTGTTGATCATCAGCCACCACCAGTTAGCCCATTGGAGCCTTTAGTCAGCGAAGAGATTGTTGTTTCTGAGCAACAACAGAAACAAAAGTCACCAGCAGCAGCAGCTACTGGTGGTCGCAAGCAAGCAGGAAATACAATAACTTTACCCAGCAGCATCACAGTCAAGCAACATCAGCAGCAATACAACGAAGCTTTGCAAAATGCTGCGGAAGTAGCAGCAGTAGCAGAAATAAGCAACCAGATACAGACTACGTCATATTCGCCAACATTGCCAGTGCAAAAAAATTCAACAAAATTTACAACGTCTGGCGGCGGTTCGAGCAGCAAAAGTCAAAATCGCGGTAATTCAACGAGCAACAGACGCTCAAAGAATCAGCAGAAACAGCCGCATTGCCTGCTGCAACAGGAAACGCCTGTTATGCATAAAAAGTTGTTGACTACAAAAGATCAAAAAACTAATACGAGCGGTACAAGTACAAGAAACACTGCCGGCAATCGTCGATTGAGTGCTGCCACTGAACCCACGCTACCCACAAAAGTAGCTAAAACTGGCGTCAATCATACATTTACAGGCGATGTTGTTATTGCTCAGCAGCAGCAGCAACAGCAACAGCAGCAGCCGCAGCAGCCGCAGCAGCTTCACCATCATACCTCACAACCACCGCCACTGCATCATTTGTCCAACAGAAAGCCGAAGAAACAACAGCGGCGATCATCGTCACAGAATTTAGCGGCGACGACCGCGCTCTCTACTCCCAATACCAATACTAAAAATACAAGTGCATCAGTTGAAACGAGAGATTTAGAAGCACAAGCTGGTGCTGGTTGTTCGACGCAGCAACAACAAAAACAACAGCAGCAACAAAAACAACAGCAACAGCAGCAACAAAAACAACAGCAGCAACAAAAACAACAGCAACAGCAGCAGCAGCACCAGCACCAGCACCAGCAGCAGCAGCAGCAACAACAACAACAACAACAACAGTCAGTGCATTCTACAACAATCAGTGAGGAACAGTTGATACAAATTCAATCTGAAGATGTAAGTATTTAAGGTATAATTTTATTTTTCTTTTTACTTAAGTAGAAAATTAAAAAATAAGAATTTTTAAAAAAAAAAACAAAAAAAAATTTACATTTGATGATTAGTTTAAGTTTAACATATGGCATATGATTATTTTTGGACATGGTGAGCCTGTAGTTTGATTGTTTAGCATGAAATTTTATTAAACGCAGAAAATAATGTCTCTGATAATATAGGCTTCAGTATAAGGAATGCGCAAATCAATTTTGCGCGTAATGGCTGTTCTTAAAGCAGCCATAAGGTTTAAGATCTCGAATGTCTTAAAAGTTGTCATAGAACCGAATGGGCTTTATAAACGTTTTAAATATTTTTTAAAATTATTTGAAATTAAATCTTCAACATCTTCAACAACAAATCGGGTTATTTGATTATTTCGTTTATGTGGGGGCCTTATTTAATTTATGAAAATTTTTGGCCCTAATTTTTTTAAGTCCTTATTTCTTTTGACCTAATTTCACAAAGGGATTGGCAAAAATGTTTTCTTTTATATTTTCCGTTGATTAATTTTCTTGGCTTTGTCTTTTTGTTATTTAATTCGCTGTAGGATTTCGCTTTGAAATAAAACACATAAAAATTGAACAAATTACTACTGTGTTGGCTTTATTTTAAACTTTGCGGCATTAAATTTTTGTTTGCAATGACTCCTTTTAGTTGACTACCTCGGTTGCCCTTGACGTATGTACGACATTTGATTGACCCAATTTTTCGTCACTGCAAGCATTTCTGACCAAATTGCGTTGATAGCTCGCAATGTTGCCTTTAAGCTGCTCAATTGTTGCCGGCTTTTTCGCATAGACCAACGACTTGACATAACCCTACAAGAAATAATCAAGGGTCGTCAAATCGCACGATCGCGGCGGCCAATCGAAAGGTCCATTGACCGTTACGTTGGCTCCGGCCTTATTTTTGAAAAAATATGGTTCGATGATGCCTTCTGAGTGTTATACACATGAAATTGACTCGCCGTTGCTGATGTAATGGAGTATCAAGTATCTCGTGCGGCTGTTAATCGCACCAAATTCAGCAATACTGTTTCCAAAAATTAGCCTCGTCCGAAAAATGTGATTTTTTGATGAAAATCGGGATAACTTTTGAGCGGTAATTTAAAATAGAAAATTCCAATATTTGGAGACGTTACTACTCAGTCGATCTGAGTAAAAAATCTGTCAACAAAGTGCGTGGACTCAGAACTGTCAAATCGAATTTATTTCTTTATGAATTATTTTTTATATTTTGCTTTCTTTCGCTTTTTTGATAGTTATGGTTGGCAAAAAGAGAGCACAAGCAGCCCTGTATCTATCTTGTTTACCATGCTATTAGAAAAACTACAGTTAATTAAAGAACAACCTTGATATTTGAATTAAAAAAATGCATTACAACTCATATTCCACTGCACATTGTGGTTAGCTAGAAAATTCTTGAAAATAAACAAATAAAATCAAGCGGCCTAGGGGACTACATGTCCTGTTTCGACATAATATTTTGCATAACTAAAAAATTATTTTTACAATTATTGTAATGGAAACAAGCTCAGAAAGCTCAAAACAAAAATGTTAAGATCTTAAGATAAGATATTGGCCAACAAACAGAATTTTGATCAGTCCTGGTCCTTTATAATAAGGAAAACTTTTCCGACTTAATATTTGTTGGCCTAAATCAGCGGTAGTCACAGTTTATCACATGAGCACATTTTTTGGTGTATTAAAGGTTACTTATTGGAAGCTTTAATCTGGCTCGATGTAATGTATTCATATATTTTAACATATTTCATAAACTTAACCCCCTGCTTAACATCTTACAAAACAATTAATATCATTTAGACGACAAAATTTCTCGAGTAAACTTTGTTAATTTTGTCAAAGAGGAGAAATACGGAAAATAGTTTGAAAAAAATTGCAAAAACATCAAAAAAACTGTAGAGTACGGCAAGCAATCTTATTGTTTTTACCAAACTTAAAATTTAACAGATGGAAAACTGATAAAATAAGAAATCTTTCAAGTTGAAATGTTCTTATTTCAAAAGTTACAGACGAAAATGCAAATGAAATGTTAAAAATTTATTTTTATTGCTTTGTAAGTTCAGCATTCCATCATTCCTAGCATTATTTCTTAACATTTTTTCATTCTACTTATAAATATGTCATTTACATACACCACACCGAACAATATACATAGTATAGATGCTGTATTGCGTGAAAAATTTTTTATTTATTTTTTTTTAATATTTGTTTTTTTATTTTATTATTTAATGTTTCTAATATAAATTTTATTTTTATATCAATTCCCAAAAAAGCTTATGAATAATTTTTCATATACTTTCAACAATACTTTATTGGTCGAGGTGAATAAACGTTTTAGATACTAGCAAGTTAAAAGTAATTTTTTTTAACATTCCCCAAAGGCCTCTTTCTAACGATATAGCTACAGTTGTTTAAAAGGATAACAATTGATAACAAAATAATACCTGATTTATTATTTTTTAGTACCTTTTAAAATTTTGTAGCAAAAAAAAAAAAAGTTTTATATTAGGTCTTGACTATACGCAACTTGTTTTGAGATTTCGAATAAATTTGTTTAAATTTAAAATTGGTTTACGCAATTCTCTATAGAAATTGTCCTGGGCCTAAGCTTTTAAAATTATTTTATTTTTAATGGTGTTTTTTATTTCGCTTTCTTTTATAATTTTTTATTTGAACTCAACAATTCGACTACGTTAACTTGAACTTTTGTTCTTTTTCTCCCTCTCTGTTTTTCTTATTTGTTTCTTTAGCAAATTGATGGAACCTCTAAAATACTGGCCGTGCCCACCCAACCAATTCCTGGCTATAACGAAACATTTTTGTTATGTACGCTAGTGAACAACAATTATAAACCTATCGATAATGTTCCGCTCTATTTGGACCATGATCTCAATCAGCTTGTGCCTGTGCCACTCGAAGCTTTGAATGGTCAACCAAACTTGATCGTCAATCATCCGGCTCCAGAAGAAACTGTAAATCAACAACAGCAAACGTCATCGCCGTTGCACCAACGAAACAATTGCAGCGGTGCAGCTGCAAATAGTTCTCTTGCAGGTGGTTTGAAAAGTCCCGATGCAGATTCGTCTACACACCAAATGATTTGCCTGCAGGCGGAAGGCTTGGCATCATCACCGGTATCCAGTGATATTGCGAGATCTTCAGAAGCCGTTGTTAATGACGATGGAGATGAACAAATGGCGGTTTATATACCGCCTGAATGTGGTGCGGAACTGCCGTCCGATAACGCTGTCATTCTTAATATTGAAGGGCAACAAATTATACTTGATGCAGCAACTTTTGCTCACCTGCTGGCAAATCCTGATGCAAATACGCAACTTATTACAGACGATGGCACAGAATTTGTGCTGACGAGAGAAGTGCTTGCTGCGCTAGAAGCACAGCAAGATACGCAGGAAGAAGCAGCTGTCGAACAGCAGCATCAACTCGAGCAACAAATGCAGCAAGCGCATCAAATCACTGAGGCTGGTCCTACGGATATACTTGCAGTTGCTTTGGCGGGCACTGATTTGTATGGCAGCGAGGTCTTGGAAATAGAAACATCGCAAGGCCTTCAGTTGGTTGGTGCCGATGGCATTGTGTTCCAAACTGCGGCTTTACCACAAGCCCACTTAACACCACCTATTACCGCACAGACGAGCGAAACAAATGCTCTACTCAACCAAACGCCCATCATGTCAACCCTTGAGAAACCATCGACTTCCGGGAAAAGAAAACCGCAAAATGCTACTGCTGCAGAACTCTTTGCAGCTGCAGTGTCTGCAGATAATTTGCCCACTTGTCGTCCAAATTTAGAAGACAGCCTAGCAGTGATTGGTGTGACTGCGCAGTCTTCGACGATACCAACATCACTCGAGCTACCCATTACCGTGACTAATCCAGCTATAGCACCGAAGTCGACGATGGCCGGACCAACTGCACCTGTAGGGCTATCTTCTACCAGCACCGTTGTTGTCTCAGAGGCTGTGCAGTTCCAGTGTCTTCCACATCGAACAGGCTTGGCAGGTGAGGCGCGCATCTTCAATGATCCTGGCAGTTAATATTGTCCGTCTATTGTCTATATAGGCAATGATCCGGTAGAGGGTTTAAACGATGACGATGAAGAATTCGGAGAAGATTACTTTTTCAACAGAGCAATAAACTAGAGATCCTTAAATCCAGACAGACAGCGGTTGTGTGAGGATTTTGTAAATAGCAAGGAATGCATATAAAAAATTTATGCCTAAGTATAGTATGAGTACATTTTAAATGTAGTTGTTTCATTTTTCAATCAGCGAACGCTATAGGTTTGTGAAAAAACAATGATTTGACTTTTAAGTTTTAAACATTAAATAATAATATATTACATCTACATGTATTTTTTTAAACAAAAACGGGAAAAAAATTTAAATATCGACTTAATCACAAATTTTCAATACAACCTGATTTTTTTCTCGACACCACATCTTAGCGTAAAATTTGACAACTGAAATATTTTTTATAAAAAAAATTGAAAACTTCTTTTCCCAACTCGCCTACTTTTCTGATTTCCTATATAGTTTATGAATTTAGTTTACTTTTTTGGTAAAGTGTTGAAAATTTTATCAAAACTATTTCCGCGCAGAATTAATTTGTCACAATTTGCTTGAATTATTCTTCTTTCTTTTAATATTGATACTCCTAAAGACCAAATTGAATTAAATTGTAAATACATTTTTGACCTGCAGCCCAACCCAACATTATTTTTATTCAAAACATTTTTAAAATTTTTTAACTATCTTTATTTTAAATATATAACCACAAATTTAATTTAAACAGCTGCTTTTAAGTTTATTTTAAAAACTTTCAAGTATTTTGGTGTAACTCTGAACTTATCAAAGAAATTTAACGCAACTCTTTAATTCTCTTATGAATTTCTTTGACAATTTTGCTTTTTCTCTCAGATTGTTCTTTGGTTTGGACAGAAATACAACTCATGAAATAAGTTTTATTTTTTATAAGTTACTGTTATGAATATTTCGCATCAATAAAATGAAAAATATTAAAACATATTTTTACTATTTGTAGATTAAGGCAAAACAGATTATATGACACTATTATAATATTAATTGAGTATATAAAAGGAACTTGATCACTAACTATTTCATGATGACATCAATGTGCAAAACAAAAAATAAAAAAAAAAAACAAAAAAAAAAAAAAAAATAAAATCAATAGTATATAAATATATAGAAATATAATATTAATGTTTACATTTAAATATTTTAAATTTAAAAAAAAAAACAAAAACAAAAAAAAAATAATAAAATATACACATATATATTGCAATATAAAATGTTTAATATATTTTGCTTTTCAGATATTACCATATACATATTTAATACTACTTTACTGACAGTTCACTCAAGGTTTTTCGGTTGATGATAATAGCAAACATTTGAAAGGTCAGAACGTGAAAGGGAAACACACGAGAACTTAGGTCCTTTTGACGTGACGAAGTTACGTTATACTCCTCTAGTTTCCAAAAAAGTTAAAAAATTAATTTTTTAAAAATTCATCTGCGTTTCATTAAATTGTTACTCGCTGGGTATAAGAGCTATGATTAAAAAAATAGTATGGCCGTAAAGGTTAATTCTTTGGCTATATTAAAAAAACAAAAAAAAAATGTAATACGGCATAGGGACGTAGTGGGAGCTGCGTAAGCAACGCAACTGAAAATTTGTTACATGGAATTATTACTCGCTGAGTATTAGTGCTAGGATTAAAAATACGATACGCCAATAAAGGCCTATTGGAAGCCCTCACAACAAAATTAGACAAAAAATTTCTGACATCATAAGGACGCTGAGAGAGCCGCTCAAAGATCGATAACGCAACATTCATGCAGCGGCGTTGCATTGAATTTTTACTCAATGAGTATATAACCTACGATAAAAGTGTAAAAAGGAAAATAAAGTTTTTATACATGGCTTTACGACAAAAATAAAAAAAAAATTCCGGCGTCGTCAGGTCGTGAATATAGCAGCTTATGTAACAGAAACGTAATATCGTTTCATGGAATTATTACTCACTCAGGAGGAGTGCTACAGTAAATTTTGTTTAACGACAGCAGGGATGTGTTATTACGCTTCACAACTAAATTACAAAAAAAATTTTGTTGTTATGATTTCAGGGATGCAATCACATAATGTAGTAAAAATGCTACAGCCATGAAAAAACGTTGCATGGATTTTAACTCTGTGACTACTGGTGCAACGGTAAATTTTAAGGAACGAAAACAAAGGTGAGGTCTTCGGGCATATGACAAAAATAAAAAAAAAATTTTACGGCGTGTCAAAAACCCCCAGGGAACCGCCTAATGTGACGCATATGCATCACTTTTGCTGGATTAATTGAAATTAGAGCTCAACCAATGGGGAAGCAAAAAAAAAAGCTAAACGAAAAGCACCAACTCCAAATCCAACAACATCTCCAACACCAATACCAACACCAACACCAACACCAACACCAACACCAACACCAACACCAACAGCAACAGCAACACCAACACCAACACCAACACCAAGACCAACACCAACACCAACACCAACACCAACACCAACATCAACATCAACACCAACACCAACACCAACACCAACACCAACATCAACACCAACACCAACACCAACACCAACACCAACACTAACACCAACACCAACATCAACATCGACATCAACATCAACATCAACATAACCATTAACATCAACATCAATATCAACATCAACATAACCATTAACATCAACGTCAACATCAACATCAACATCAACATCAACATCAACATCAACATCAACATCAACATCAACATCAACATCAACATCAACATCAACATCAATATCAATATCAACATCAACATAAACAACAACAACTACAACAACAACAACAACAACAAAAATCTAGTTAGTTACGATTTCACTGCTCACAAACCACAAAATAACACAATGAAACTGGAAAAGGAAAATGACATGAATTTGGATATGGATTAGGACAAAAACTAAGACACACCTTTTTAAACTAGGAAAGGGATTCGGTATATTTGATTAAGTCAAAAATTTGGTCATGGATTAGAACAAGAGTTTGGACATGAAATAGGAGTATAAAGAAACACCGTCAAGTCAAAACTTACGGGTGTGTCCACGACACAGCCAACGCTCTTTTTTTGTAATAAAAAAAACCAATAAAGGGAAAATGCCAAATTCTTAGTAAAGTATGCCTAAAAAAATAGCGAAATTTCAAAGAAAACTTGCAGAATTAGGAAAATTGTTTATAATTTCCTCTCAAATTCTGAAAAATACAATAAAGAAAAAGGAGGTAACTCTGCGCTAAATTGTTGCCAACTTTTTTCGGTCGAAAATATCAGGTTTTTTATATTAGATTATTAAATTTTTTATATGATATTAAGACGATATCTAACATAAGAAAATTATGTAAATATGAGGTTTGAAAAAATTTGTAACTTTCAAAATTTTTGAATGAAAGAAAAGTTATGAGAAAAGTTTGCAACCGAATAGTGGAAAACTGTATTTCCGGTGTAATTTTCAAAAAATTTTAACACGAATTGCTGACATTTTTCAGCTTAAAGATGAAACAAGTCTATGTTTATTTCCGACAAAGTATAGTTACAAAAAAATCAATCGAAAGAATTAAAAAAAAGTTTGTCCAATTTGAAAAGGAACGACGGCATCGACATTTTTTGATTTTTGTTTGGAGGAAGCTTGGCATTGCGGGCGAAAAATTATCTAATTTTAAAATTAACCGAATAAATAAAAGGCATAAATTACTTATTTTTTACAGATAAAATACAAGTCAAAAGTAACCGTATTTTTAGCCGAAAAAAATATGAGGCACAAGGGAATTTCCCGTAAGGCACGTTTCTTATGGGAAGTGGCCCTTTAGTGAAATTTTCTGAAATTGATATACACCTAATTCTGTTTTTACACGGTGGTTAGGTTCCAGAAAAACCCGTGTAAAAAAACCGTTTAAAAAAAGACATTGACCGTATGAAAAAAAGGGGATTGGTTCCTTATCTAAAACCTATTAAAACTAGTGAAAAACAAGGATTTTTAAGAACAATTATTCATGTTAATTTTATTAAATCACATATGTATATCGTCATATGAAATCAAAAAAGGCGTAAGTTACCAAAAATTCAAAATTGACTTTTTGATTGATTATGAAGCACCGTATCAAAATACACGTTCATGCAAAATTTTACACTCCTACTACTAAAAACGAAGTTTTTATATACAAAATTCAATAAGCTTTTCAGTGCAAGCGCAAAGCAGAGCCCAAGCAATTTTTGCTTCTCCTGCAAAATTTTTCAAATGTAACTTACGGCTTTTTTGATTTCTTATGACGATATAATGTGTATTTACACAAGCATAGTTATTAAAGAAAAAAAGTCTAAACTTAAAAGCAGTTGAAATTTATTTTTTTTATAGTTCTTACTGTGGCTTCATTTAAACCGAACATTTGCCAAGAACTGTTGAGACTTCACCATTTCGAAGGCGATCTAAAATTTAAGTTTTGGTCTCCAAAGAAATAGCTTTACGTTTTTATTTTGTATTTGTAGTTTTTGACATTTTTTTTAGGGATACATAAAATATTTAACAAAATTAAAAACATAAATAACTGAATGAATATGAAATACTTTTTGGCTTCCCTTTTATCTTAATGCGTTAAAATGCAATTTAATTTAACGTTAGAAAAGCAAATTTGCCTATTAAAAAAGTCTCTACCAAACACGTCTGATTACATTAGGTCTGTTCACGTACTCAAAAGTTTTTAACAATTTGTACAAATTTTACAAACTGTTACAAGAAATCCGTTCGTGTACCCAAAAAACTTGCAAGTGAGAGAGGTAATGAGAGAGTAAGATTTTGTCTCTCCGTTCAAGTTTTGAAAAGTTTTTGCTGGCTGATTTTCTACTTGTAAGAATTTGCAAGAAATAAAAAAAAAAACAAATGTCTAAAACATGATATAATTATACAGGTAGCATTGACAAGTATAGATTTTCTCAGCAACAAGGCAACGACCATCTGTCAAAAACAGTTGTTCGTGCAACAAGAATTAAACGAATGTAAAAATGAATAAATTCCGCAAAATATTCCGCAAAATATTCAAATATAATAATGAAAGTTGTGAAAAAATTATGTGTGATATGTGTTTAACGTTTTCCAGCCGTGGTGTTTTAATTTTAATTGAAAACTTCTTCAATTTCGTCCACATGCATCTGCAGCTGCTGAGGTTGCTACATTTGAACGTTTTCAACATTTTTTCTTATGTTTGCACTTAATAACACAAAGTTCACAAGTTATCTTCGTTGTAGTAATAAAAATTCACTATTGATTAAATAAAATAGGCAATATTTTGTAAGAAAATGTTTGGTTATTTGCAAGCGCTGAAACATAAACAATGGCGAAAACATAAGAAATAATTGAACGCTCTCTTTCTAGACATTTTTTTTGACAGATGGTCGATGCCCAAGCAACTGTCAATACTACCTTATATTATTATACCATGGTCTAAAACAGATGTTTCTATTGTAAAAAAAAAAAAATCAAAAAGCGAACCAACGCGAAAATTTGTAATTTAATAAAATTATTTATAAAAGCTAATTATTTTAAATTCAAGCAAAGCGCCAGCAAAAACATGTTTGGATATAGCTTCTTTAGGATCCACTTTTCATGAACATATGTGGAATTTTCCATTTTATATTTGTCATGCGTAACTTTTTTTCACCGAAAGTCGAGCTTTTTTTCGTTTTTTGTTATTTTCTTTTTAAATTGTTTTGCGAGAGAATTTTTTCTTACTCTCAAAAAATGTTTACTGGCAAGTTTGTACTGGAAAAGTACGCGAACCATGGTATAATAATATAAGGTAGTATTGACAGTTGCTTGGGAAACGAGCATCTGTAAAAAAAAAAGTCAAGAAAGAGAGCGTTCAATTATTTCGTATGTTTTCGCCATTGTTTATGTTTCAGCGCTTGCAAATAACCAAACATTTTCTTACAAAATATTGCCTATTTTATTTAATCAATAGTGAGTTATTATTACTAGAACGAAAATAATTTGTAAACTTAATGTTATTAAGTGCAAACATAAAAAAAAGGTTGAAAACGTTTAAGTGCAGCAACCTCAGCAGCTGCAGATGCATGTGGACGAAATTGAAGAAGTTTTCAATTAAAATTAAAACACCACGTCTGGAAAACGTTAAACACATATCAAACATAATTTTTTTCACAACTTTCATTATTATAATTGTGTATTTAACGCACATATTTTGCGGAATTTATTTATTTTTACATTCGTTTAATTCTTGTTGCACGAACAACTGTTTTTGACAGATGGTCGTTGCCTTGTTGCTGAGAAAATCTATACTTGTCAATGCTACCTGTATAATTGTATCATGCTTTGAACGAGAACGGAAACGATCTAATTAGTAAAACTCAAAATAAACAGCTGATGTTGACATCTAGCTTACGTTTTTTTTTCGAATATGAGCCTACCCTGTTATTGTGTCATGGTCATAAACATGTAAATTGAAAAACACAGAGCGAGAGGTAATTTTGATCATCACACTCAACAAATTATGCGCTTGTGGAAACCAAATCACCGGGACCAAAAGTGCTGTGTGGTGATATTCTAATAACTATCAATTGTTATTAACCCTCTAATGTCCAGGCCCACTTCTAGGCGGGATTAACGTCGATAGCAATCACACCGTAATCTGTGGAAAATTTTTTTGTATAGACACAATTTCCGATAGAAGCTATTGATTTACTCTTTAAGACACATAAACTAATAGTTAATAATTGGCGCTAGTGTTACTTTTTATTTTAAAGTTCTTTATTGTTATTACAATGGTGGTTTTTGTTTCTGCAGAAAATCCAATAACAAATGTCAGAATGCATTTAACTATTTTAACAAAAAAACTATCGTTATACAAACATCAACATAAATTATATCAAATCAATCAATTAAAGAGAAAATAATTGATCTTGTGAGGTAAAATAAATAAGTTATTAAAAATTACACAATAGTTTAAACTTTTTGTTCAACATAACTTAATAAAAACAAAATTTCTTTGTTACTCGAACAAACAATACTAACGGATGCAGTTGACATTTTTGAAATTGTTGCTTTTTAGCGTTTGCAGCTTACTCATTATGAGGGCGACACAGATGTTTATTGTTTTTTTGTTGTGTGAACACTTTAGAGCTTGGCGCAAATTTCATTTGTGAATTCAGAGCATTTTGCCTTGCCACCAAGATCACCGGTCAAAAATTTGCCCTCCTTAATTGTTGCGAAGCAGGCAGCTTCAATAGCATCGGCATGTGTATTGAGTTCCATGTGTCTAAGCATCATGACTGCGGACAACAGCAAAGCAGTGGGGTTGGCTAAATCCTTTCCAGCAATATCAGGAGCAGTACCATGCACCTAAGTAGAATAAAGATAGGAGATTTTAAGATCAAGCAATAAGCCTGATTCGTTTATTAAACAAACCGATTCGAAGAGGGCGCCATTAAGACCCATGTTGCCGGAAGGTGTCAAGCCCAAGCCACCGACCAGACCAGCGCACATATCGGATAAAATGTCACCGTACAAGTTGGGCATAACCTTATTAAAAGAAAAACGGAAGTAATATTGGAAATTAAAAGCAATAAAAAACTAAGGCATGTAAGAATTACTGACCAACACATCATATTTTCTGGGATCCTGCACCATGTTCAAGCAAACCGTATCCAAATAACGCTCTTCAAATTGAATTTCGGGATACTTTTCAGCCACGTCGCGCACACAACGCAAGAACAGACCGTCGGACATGCGCCTGAGTTAGAAAAATATGGATTATGACAGACCTGCAATGTTTGAGTATAAACTCACATAATGTTGGCTTTGTGCACAACTGTAACCTTCTTTCTGTTATTATTTTTGGCATATTGGAAGGCGTATTCGGCAACACGTTTGGAGGCGTCTTCAGTAATCAATTTGATACTCTGTACAACACCATCGACAATCTCGTGTTCGATGCCAGAGTATTCACCTTCAGTGTTCTCACGAATCGTCACAACATCAACATCATCGTACAGAGTTTTGTAGCCCGCTAAGCTGCGGCAGGGCCTGACATTGGCATACAAATTGAACTCTTTGCGAAGAGCCAAATTTAAGGAACGATGTCCTTTACCAACTGGTGTCATCAGAGGACCCTTAAGACCAATTTTATTAGTATTGACTGAATCGATAGCAGCTTGTGGAATTCCGAATTTTCCATCGGGGCCCTAGTTGAGAAAAAAAAAGATTGTTATTCAAACATTGTTCAAGGAAATTTAATCCGTATATTCAAAATCATTCAATGTGAAAAATTAAAGTTTTTGCAACGCACCTTCACTGGTGTAACATCAACGGCCTCCCATTCGATTGGCACTTTGGCAGCAGCAAAAATTTTTTGCACAGCTGCAGAGATTTCAGGACCGATACCATCGCCAGGAATAAGTGTGACTTTCCTGACACCCGAAGAGTATGCACGAGCAGAACTGGGACCGGTGCCGACCTACAATTAAAAAAACAAATATTTCAAAAATTGTAGCTAGCTACAAACAATAAAATAAAAGTCACAAGGAATAACTCATAGCGCAGCTGTTAGTAGGTACCAGCTAAAGAATTACATAATACAAATTTTCTTCTTGTTACGCTGTGAACTTTCGTCTTGTCCATTGCTTTTCTTTGAGCTTGTGCGGTATATCAATCGGGTGGGGGTATGAAGAAGCAACATCACGGTGTCCATGTGAGGTTAGGACGTTTCTCTTTTGTCGAAAATATGCAAAGCTTACAATATTTATTAAGTTCCCTCCGAAATTTTTATTCTTATGGAACTCCACCAGCTGTATTTAGCATATATTAGCACCAAGAGCTAATTTATTGCTTTTTAGAAAATTAAAAAAATTCTGTTATGTAAAAGTATCTAGCAGAACTTTTGCCTTTTTGCATATTTTTTTCTTGTGCTGTAGCATTAACCAACCTTTATGTTGGTCACTAACTCCGGCACTTTTTTGCTGGTATCATTCACTGCTTTTATGCCCAAACTATTTAACTACAAATAAACATGCAAAATAGCAAATTGATTGTACAAAATACACATATTAATCGGAACAAAATTTGGTACACAATAGATTTAATTTTTAAGGGTTGTGGAACAATTTCTATTTGTAGTTTTAATATAACTCTATTCTTCATTTAGTAGAAGAATTTTTGGCTTACAATCTTTTGTATAAATCTTGCAGCCATCTTTTAAGTAATTTATTTGAGATTAATTTAAAGAACTTAATAAATATTTAGAATAACTGCTACACCAATTTAGCCGCACGATTAAATTTTTTCCTTCGGAAAACTGCCAATTGAAATTTGCAAGTGGAAGTTGGCTGTGGTTGATTTAAATAAAAACTATTGTGAATATATTGAATACATGAAACAGAGATGTTTTTGAAAAATGAAAGAATAGAACTTTGTTGAATAACTTTGTACAGACAATTTTGAATTTACAATAATTTTTCATATGAATTTTTCTTGAGCAGTCACCACACCAGCATCAACACGTATTGATCAATACATAAAATTAGAAAACGTTGACTTCAGTAAAATATAAAATCCTTTAAGTGTGTGAAGCAGCAATGCTGGATTTACAGTAATGCTACCTTCGCACAAGATTTGACAGCATGTTCGATAGTCTGAAAACAGTTCGCATGCATGAGAAAATTGGAAAAAATCATTGGAACTTTTAAAATATTTAAAGAGCTGGTTTATTTAACAATATAATAATTTAAAATTTTTCTACAGCTTGGCCAAATTTCCTGCCAACAGTCAGTAAATTACTGTCGTATCAGCCATTTCTGGTGCGTTTACGATAAAATTTTACTACAATTTCAGTCGAAGAAACTATCTTGGAATTTATAAAGTTTTATAGAATAAAAAGTTTTAAATGTAGCGAACGACAAAATTTTATTACGGAATATCTTTTGTACTTTGTTGTATAAATGTAAAGATAAAAAACTTATTAAACTTTAGTTTATTGCATTTTATAAAATTTTGTATTAGATTTTGTTGAAATCATAATCATTTGAATTCTTGAAGTTGTGTGAAAATTTCAGTAGATTTTCAATATAGATTTAGAAAATAGAATATTTCAATATAGATTTTTTTGAAATCTCACAAAATCTCAATATTTGGAGCAGATGGAAACAAGGATACATAAGGATATATATTTGACCATTGAACTAAATAGAAATCATGCGATTTTGAGAAAGTAACTTTAAAGTGTTTCCTTCAGGCATGTCATGACAACTAGATTTCAGTTGACAGTTAAGAATTCATTTGCTTGCTTATTGTTTTTTATTAAATTATTAATCAGTTGTCAATTCCAAATCTCAATATAACAATTTTAATACAAGCCGAATAGTGAGGTATAATTTTTCAGAGATGCCGCATTGAATTTTATGAGAATTAGTTGAAATCACAAGATGTTGAAATCTTGAACTTGTATGAAAATCTAAGTAGATCTCACTGTAGATTTTAAGAAATCTCAAAAAATCTCAAGATTTCGAGCTAATGGAAACATAGTATTAGTTTTTATATTCACTCAAAACAAAATGGCGGTAAATTTTAAAATAATTTTGAATTCTCAACATTTTGATTTTAATACAAACCCTAAAAAAATCAATAAGTAACGAAAGAAGCCAAGGATTATGAAAATCGTTCAACTACATAGAACTCGAGTTACAATGCTGGTCATTTTCGGATAGACTGTCAATAGATGAATCGGAACAGAATTGAATGCCATTGTAACATGACGAAATGCTTGCAAATAGAAAAGCGAATATAATTGATGCAGAAAAGTAGTTTGCTTATTACTATTAAAACATAGGAATTTTTAACAAACTTTTGAAAGATCTTATATTTTTAGTATCCGTTTTGGACAACAAGGTGTGTTAAACGTAAAAAAGCAATTAAACAAGTCAAATAAGTATTGGAAAACATTAGGGCTATTCCCAGTTACGGGAAAATAGCTTTGCAAATGTATGCCCTACCAAATATTTGCCATCAACTGTGAGCAAACTTTTTAGAATATTGTTGCAAATAAAACTCACATGGCTCGAATTTCATTTCAGAGTCTGTTTTGTTTTTTTAACGTAGAATACGTTATACGGGGGTGTTAATCTGGAGCACAAAATTTTGAGAAAATGTTTGTCACTTTCATTATAAGTTTTTAATACTTTATGCATGCATTGAAGAAAATTCAAGTATGGTCGTAACATATTTAATATGTCTTCTTTTGATTTGTATTTAAATGATCATATTGCTACATATAATTTATTTGATTCTATAAGTAAATCAAAATTTAACTCCTTCAAATTTTGTATTAATTTTCATATGCTTTGTATTTTATGTATTATAACATCATGTGTAAGAGCAGTACGTTTATCTGTGTGTTCATCACAGACAAAGAACTAAAATATATGGTTCTTTGATCACAGAACCAGTGTGAGAAAGAGAAGAAGTATAATGACCAAGTAGCGAACGACAACCATGATAAATACAACCACGATTTTTGTTTGTCTTTTCTTTTAATATCAAAGACATGCTCCATATGCGCCCTTTGCAGCATTTTTTTATGCGGCGGCCATTATAAATCCATAGGAATTCTTAATTTTTGTAGAGAATTTCTATAGTTCAGACACAAACCTTACAATCATAAGCAGAAAATGAAAAAATTTTTACGAATAACAATGGCTGCATTCTGGCAGAAACAGCGCTCAGGTAGCGAAGTAGCATAAAGTGATACATTCTGCTGAATGGGTTTTTTTGAGAAACGTCAAACAGCTGTTCATGATTCGATTCAAAAAAATTAATTTAAAGCAATATAATAAAATTAAATTCGCAAGGAAATCATGGAAAAGATATTTAATTAAGTATTTTTATATTAAAATACTAATCTTATAATTTTACAGCACAACTTCACAACAAAACACTTTTTTCATCTGTCAACATCAAGTGAGCGCAAACCGCTCAATCGAGGTAGCATAAAATATTTTCGCTACCTAAAATGGCGACCGCTCAGGCAACATGTTGTGTGAGCGCTTTATGCTACATACCATTCAGCCGGAAAGTTGAGCAACAGTTGCGTAGAAAGTATCGGCCAGAATGCGACCAATGTTAGCAAGGTTGCATAGAAGCTGCGTAAAGCCTAGAATGCTGTAGAAACGAAAATTTCTTGGCATATAATTCTACACCCGAAATATTTGTGTTGAGTCAAAAATGTTTGTGTGGAGCATGGTATAATAACCCAGGTAGACTTATTAGAATGACAGCAAAGTTGGCATACCTTTGCTATCAAAATACGGTGCTGCCATATCTTTAAGCAAAAATCCGAGTTTTCAGAAGAAAATGTTTTAATATTATATGGAATTATAATAGATATATAAATTAAGAACAAAAAATAGTACAATAAATTTATATGAATTAAGCGTTTAATTTAGTACTTTAGTACAGTTTAGTACTTTCTTCTGTTCATTGAGTTTCTTTATTATTACGTTGTATACAAATGCGGTATGTATGAATATCAAAGCGTGCTAATAAAACCATAGTTAGTATTTGTGTCAAAATATTGAAATGATGCTTTGTTATATAATATATTATTGGAATCTAAAAATTTAGTTTGGTTAATTATCAAAAATAAACAAAAATTAAGGTTGCTCTGTTATTATATTATTTTTATCCCTTTAGCCCATTATAAAATCCCAACCCAATTACTTTTTCCCACAAAATTCAAGATGTGGCAATATCAGCGCAGAGTTTGACAGCAAAGGCAGGTCGAATTCTAGGAACTCAACTCTAATAAGTCTACCTGGGTTATTATACCATGGTGTGGAGAAAAAAGCAACTACAATACGACCTAGCTCAATGCAACTAATAGAAATTCGGCCAGTTGACGTAGTTAATGTTGAAGAAACGCAATTAAACTTCTAAACATAAAGCTTTATGGCTCTGAATCCTAGATATTGTAGTTTTATGTATTAAGATATGCACTTAGTTTCCTTAAATATTGTTTTAAGAGATTTTTCGTACATCAAAAATGTATTTTACAAGAAAAGTAGAACTGAAAGTAAATAATATAAAAGTTTATGGAAGTGTACGCAAATGGAAGTTGCGATAATTGTGCATTTTTTTCAAGTTGCGTTTACTGAGTCAACAATATAAATTTTTGAGTATTGCGATAATCGAGTGTTGCGTAAAGCGAGGTCGTACTGTTTTCTTATTGAAATGTCAAAATTCTGGCACCATCTAAATGCCCGGACATATAATCGACAGCGAAATTTTGACATTTCAACTCTCCACATGGTGGTTGTACTTGCTAGCATTGAACAAATTTTTCACCTCTACAGCGTACTAAGTAGCGAAAAAAAAATCCGCTGCCTTTTCGCTGTCAAAAACTCAATGCATTCCTTATGGAAAGTTTCTTTCCGCTTCTACAGCATACTGGGCTTAAAACCTTAAACAGTACGTAACTAAACAAGCGTTTAAAGGTTGTTTAAGGAAATCTATTGAATAAGGCTGTTAATGACTAACGTATTCTACGTCTGACCTATGCGCTCGTGTTATCTAACACAGGCTTGAGCTTTTTTTTTTTGTAGCGGCGTTTAGTTACAATTACTATGTTTCCATGGCGAGTTAACTCGGGGTTAGGGTTTTCGTCGAGTTAAGAAAATGGCGTCGCTAACTCGATAGTGTTTCCATGCACAGCATAGAGTTGAGTCGAACTTGTCAATTTCATTTACATTTTTGTTATTGTTTTACTAGCGAAATAGATACTAAATGGCAGCATTCACTTTGACAGATAGAACCCAGTTAGTCTTACAAGTTTCGTGGAGTTTCGTGGATTTAACTCAACTCAACTCAACTCGCGTTTCCATAGCGAGTTAACCCCGAGTAAACCCCGAGTTAACTCGCCATGGAAACATAGTAATAGTAAATGTGACAGCTGATTGAATGGCAAATAAGTGTTGCCCATGCTCGACTTTATGCAATGAGATTTTAGTGTTGCAAATTTGACACAATCGGGCAAATGCAAATCTGTACATTTTGTTGTTGTGTTGAAAATATTCGCCATCATATTTTGCAAATGATACGATGCCACTCTATTTGCCCGTAATCGGGAATAGCCCTATTAAGTTTTATGTAATTTGGATCTTGCAACCATTGCAATATGTTGGCTCATAAGAAAGTTATGCTTTCTTTAATGCTGTCAAATTCTGTATACAATTTACTGGTATCTGTAACACCCTGTTTTTATAAGAAAAAGATTTTTCGATGGTTAATGATAAATTTTATTGTTTGTCAACGGAAAAATATTATAGTCTTTTGGCAAAGTATAGAAATAGTAACGTAACGTAGCGCATTGGTTCTATTGCAGATCGAACTCTATGTAACGATGCGCTGCGCTGCGTTACATTTGCTTTATGGATACACTAGCTTGCTTCTTCTTGTCATAACACTGTGCAGAGTTGTTCTAATATTTTCATAAATTTTTATGCGCGTTTGTTCTTCAAAATTGTTGCGGTTTTCAAATACATTGCGATTTATTGGATAAAAAAGTTTTTATTTTTTTTTTTTTTGGTCAAACAATTGCAATTTCTTCTATACGACACACAAGAGCTTAACAAACTATTTTAGCAGCATAAAAAAATAATCATACATGCATAGCCAACGAAGGAATAGGAGGAGCTAAGCATCCTTTTTTATTTTTCTTTGCACACAAATGCGAGGCACTGATTCGAGGAAACAATTGAATGGAAAGCGTGGGTGGGTGGGCTTGAAGTGCGCCTTTCGTCAAGCATTGTGTTGCATTTAAAGACGGTTGTTTTTTTATGTGGTTTATATTATTTTGAATATAAAAAAATATAAAGTAGACAAACAAATCATCTATGGGTTGGATTTTAACATTTATGTTGAGCTTAAAAATATTGTGTTAGTGGAACTAAGTTGATCGATGCATTCTTTTTTTTTTTTGTCAATCCACTTCGAAAATCGTAAAAAATCATCACCCGAAAATGTTCATGTGTTACATAATTCCATTTTTATGCTGAAATACAATTGAAGTCCGTAAAAGTTTAATGAGTGAAATAAATTTTCTTTTTTGTTTATCTAAACCACAAGTTATACTTCAGTTTTGTTGAAGAAACCACAAAGTAACGTCGATATTTTTCATCAACAAAAGAGATACAAGTAAAACCTAAAGGCGTGGTATATTCCTGAGCTCACTGAAAAGAACAATTCAAAAAATGTTAATTAAACAAATAATACCCATCTAAAATTTTCAATTTGTGACCTGATGTTTTGGATATTTTATTGAGGGGAAATTTACTTTTAGAAATCCTGTGATTTTCTAAATCACTTATTAATGTTTTTTTGTTTTTGATAATTTAATTATTTTTCATTTCCCAAGAGTAAAAAAAAGTTGTTTTTCACACTTAAATATCTCCTCTTCGGATAGGTAACATCTTCATATTTTTATGGTTGAAAAAAAACCATATAGCTCAGAAATTTAATATAATGAGTTTTTAGAAAATGGTTTTGGTTTTGAAACTTTTGAAGATCTTGTACTGCCATGTTTAAAAATTGTTTTTTACAAGTCATACATTGGGTGTTAATAAAGGGTGTTTTTTTTAAGAGCCAGAAAACTTTAAATAATAATACAAAACAAAAATATTGTTGGAATGAGGTTTTTATTATTATAATCTGGTAGATCATTTCATGAGATTTATTTTTTAAATATGATTTTCGGCATATGTTCGCCGCGGCTACGAGTTATATAGTCCATTCGATCAGTCCAATTTTTCATTACTTTTTCCAATAAATCTGGAGGTATGGCGTCAATGGTGGCTTGAATATTGGCTTCCAATGATCGAGGAGTTGCTAGTTTGTCGGCATGAACCAATGATTTAACATAGACCCATAAAAAGTAATCGAGAGGCGTTAAGTCGCACGAACGAGGGGGCCAGTTAACAGGACCACTTCTGAAAATAAAGTTGTCATCAAATTGATCTTGCAATAAATTGATGGTTAAGCGCGTTGTATGGCACGTTGCGTCGTCTTGTTGGAACGAAATGTTGTCGATGTTTAGCTGATTAATTTTTGGAAACAAAAAATCAGTCAGCATGGCTCGATAGCGCTCGCCATTCACCGTAACGGCAGCTCCTTCTTCATTTCGAAAGAAATAAGGGCCGATGATACCACCAGCGTGTAAACCGCTCCAAACAGTCAATTTGAATGAATGAAATGGTGATTCGTTAATGGCTTCAGCATTGTCTTCGCTCCATATACGGCAATTTTGCTTAGTAACGAATCCATTTAGCCAGAAATGAGCTTCGTCCCTACACACAATTCTTCGGTAAAAATGCTCATCTTTGGCCAGTTTGGCCAATTCTCTCACGAGCTGTATTTTATAGACACGTTAGCCAAGATCCTTGCATAAAATTATCCATGTAGTCAAAGGCCAACAAGTTGAGAACGGCGACGAATCGACATATCGGCGTCTTCTTCAACACTTCGCGCTACATAAGCAATATTCTCTTCGGTACACATTTTTCTTTGTCTTGTGGATGGTTTTAAATCGAGAAGAGTAAAATGAATGCGAAAACGATCAATAACTGCTCAAATTGCTTGCTCACTAGGCCGATTATGTTGACCGTAAAATGGACGAAGTGCTCCATGAATTTCGCAAACAGATTTATTTTTTTTAAAGTAAATTTCCACAATTTGCAAGCGTTGTTCTGGTGTTAAACGATTTATGATGAATTGTCAAATCTTACTGAAAATAAATGTCAACACAGTTTGACATTCTCAACTGTCAAACCATAGACAACAACAATCGAAACTTCTCAAGCAGCTAAAAAAAGACCCTGTACAATGATTTTCTTAAATTTTCGTTAAAAAAATTGGTACTCTGTTTTGTTTTTGTTTTTTGAATTAGCGCTAGGATATATCGCCCAAAGAAAAATCGCAAAAAAAGGGCATAAAAAATGGAAACAATAGGCTTTGAAAATTCTGCTCATTTCGTACAAGGAAAGAGTACCTGGGAACAATGCAAGAAATTGGGTGATTTTAAATTTTTTATTTTTTTTATTTTCAATTTTATTTTGGGCCATTTTTCATTTGGGTGATTTTGGGTTTTTTTGGCGATTTTTTTTGGGCGATATTTTATAGCGCCCATTGAAGTTGGATTTAAGCGCCCAAAAAATGCTAGACATAAACCGAAGAACACAGTTAAAACTATTAAACATGGTGGCGGTAGCATAATGCTATGGGGTTGTTTTTAATCGTCGGGCGTAAATCCAATATATTGGATTAAAGGTAAAATCTGGGCAATAGACTATGTAAATATATTAAATTATGCCATTTGCTGATGAAGGAATGCAGTTAAAATGGGAGGTTGTGCAAGATAATGATTCAAACACTCCTCGCAACTAACAAAAAATGGTTCCGGACAATGGCATTAATTTATTAGAATGACCATCGCAGTCACCAGACCTTAATCCAATTGAACACCTTTGGGGGATCTTAAAGAAGAAAATGGCTGGCTATAAATCCAAAAACAGAGAAGAATTGTGGAAAAAAGTGCAAGATGAGTGGTATGCTATTAATGCCTCAATATGTGCCAAACTGGTTGATTTCGTGGGCCGTCGGTGCATTGAAGTTCTAAAAAACCGTTGTGCCACAGCAAAATATTAAAGTTAAACTAGTTTTCAGTATAAAATTAGTAGATTTTAAAGAAGAAAAAAGTATTAGTATGCTAGTTACATATAAGCCTTTTGTTTCTATTATTTTTTCCCAGGAGATTAAATAAAATGATTTTTTTTTTCTGTTGTTTTATGAATTGCGTATATCTGATTTTTTTTTATATTCCGATAGATTTGGGTGGTATTAATAAAGTTGAGTGAAGTGAGTGTACTCGTCTTCCCTCAACTTCACTCAACTTGGTATAAATAAAGCATATTAATAAAATTGCACTCAACTCTACTTCACTCATGTCTTCTGTCATCAAGAGTGCTCACTTATCAAAAATTTTACTTCAATCAAGTTCCCTCAATTTTGTATGAATAAAAATGCAGTCTTCCATCTGAATTGTGAGTGTGGTTTTAACCTGCCTCAATTTACTCATTCAAAACATTTTAAAGTTTGTTTATTGAATTTTTCTTTATAAATCAAAATTTTCAAAAAATATCTTAAGATTTAAAAAAATATATGTATGCATATAAATGTCATATATAATGAATGTTCTTTTTGATTCTTTGGATGAAGAAAGTGGTATTAAAGAAAGAAAAGTAAAAGTGTATAAAAAGAGGAAGACTAGGATCCCTTGAAAATTATCGGGAACTTTATCGTTTCACGCCGGAGAACCTCTTAATATTTGGTAAATTATTTTTTGTCACCAAACGAAGAAACGCGTGGAGGCGTTTTGTCAAATATAGAAAAAATTAAAATTTTTCTACGTTATATCGGGCATTCTGGCTTTCAAGTCGGGGTCGCAGAAGATGTTGGTGTACATCAGAGCACAGTTTCAATTACAATTTGGGAAATTGCTCAAAAAATAGTGGCGAAAGCAGGTGATTGGATTCATTTTCCAATTGGTGACATCGACCGCACTTTGATACCAATAAAAAAACCATCTTGGTACGGGGACGATTATGTTTATGCTGAAAAAAATTTATTATTAATTATTTTTTTAATTAAAACAGACTGACAGCTGAGTGTTTACTCAGTTTTTAAAAATTATTGCACTTGGGGTGGAGTAAAGCATGGTATAATAATATAAGGTAGTATTGACAGTTGCTTGGGCAACGACCATCTGTCAAAAAAAATGTCTAGAAAGAGAGCGTTCAATTATTTCTTATGTTTGCGCCATTGTTTATGTTTCAGCGCTTGCAAATAACCAAACATTTTCTTACAAAATATTGCCTATTTTATTTAATCAATAGTGAATTATTATTACTACAAGAAGATAACTTGTGAACTTTGTGTTATTAAGTGCAAACATAAGAAAAAATGTTGAAAACGTTCAAATGTAGCAACCTCAGCAGCTGCAGATGCATATGGACGAAATTAAAGAAGTTTCCAATTATTATTAAAACACCACGGCTGGAAAACGTTAAACACATATCACACATAATTTTTTCACAACTTTCATTATTATAATTGTGTATTTAACGCACATATTTTGCGGAATTTATTTATTTTTACATTCGTTTAATTCTTGTTGCACGAACAACTGTTTTTGACAGATGGTCGTTGCCTTGTTGCTGAGAAAATCTATACTTGTCAATGCTACCTGTATAATTCTATCATGGAGTAAAGTTTATTTCATACGACTTTTAACCCTCAACTCTTTCGATTATTGCACTCGTTATAGCAGTCTTAACACACTCCACTCGCTCACTTCACTCAGTTTTATAATATCACGCATTCTCTTAATCTTTAAATCATATGTAAACTTTGAAAACAAAATTCATTACATAAAAAAAAAAACAAAAGAAAAACATACAAGCCGGCTTTGTAAATTCTGACTTCATTCCAAAATAAATATTTCAACTCATGGGTTGACGCAATGAAGTAAAAATTTGTATTAGATTTAGCGATAATAAATTCCACGAAATTTAAATACACAGAGCATTAAGAATTTGAAATTGAAACTCTTCTTTCTCCCTCTCTACCTCTACTCTACTCTTTAATCACTCGATTTTAACACAATCACTTGAAGCAATCATTTTGAAAGCATTTTTTTTTCAACTGAAAATCAAGGATTTACCACGATGACAGGGGTTGAGTCTGGGATATAAAAAAAAAAAAAAAAAAAAATAATTGTGCGAAGCGTATTGTGAATATCCTTTAGTTGTGTCCTTGGGGAATACAAAGGAAATTGTGGCATTTTTAAGTAAGGTGCAGCATTGTTGTTGTTATGATGAGAACGGCAAGATGGAATATCTCATGGATGAATTATTGCTGTTTACAAAGATTTATGAATAACAAAAGCTTTTTGAAGTTTTCATCTATGTTTTTAACTGTACACAGCCAGCCAGCCAGCCTGTTCCCACAGCTCTGAATCTGTCAACCGCTAAGTTGCGGAATAAATTTCCTGCAATTAGGTTGAATTTCAATTTTGCATGCAATTCAAGGATGAGCATCTCGTATTCGTCGTCCCACCCCGGTTCGGCTTATTGAAAATGATCCATTTTTTCTCTTATTCTCTGGTAATAAATCAAAATTGCTTTTTAATGAGAAAGAAAGTATAGTGAGGGTAATGCTTTAAGTTATGATACCCTGCCAGAAAAATGTAATAATCTTCAATATATTACTGACTACGCCGCTGAGCGTATAAGTAAAAATTTCGCATACAATACCTTGCCGAGACTTAAAACTTCATGTTTTCAATTGTAGAAAAATAAATGTCATCCGTGCGATTGTGAAATTTTGCACTTTTTCTGCTTGAACAGGTACGTTGATTAAAATTGGCATGAAAATGAAAAAAAAAATATGAATAAATGCGAAATGAAATCAATATGATTGATAAAAAGTCACGAAATCACACAAATGCAATCGACACACACCTGCAGAATCCAACAATTACGAAAACGGAAGCGATACTTTTAACAAAAACCCAATGAATGGTGTAAAAATTAATATCCTGGAAAAAAATCGAAATCAGCATAAAACAAGATGAAGCAGGTAAATCACTGAAGCTTCATCACTTCGTTCGCTGTGGTGGTTCTAGTTGGGCGGCTTGGTTGTTGTTGCAAGCATTAATGGCACATTTTAAGGCCCATCGCTACAAGGCTGCCTGCCCACGATGTGCCAGTAAATGATTTATGAAATTGCTTTCAGATCTCATCGTCAATTAAGCACAACTTGGAGATTTTTGACGTCACATGTTTTTTTTTTTTTGTTTTTCTTGTTTCATATTTTTATATTTATAAAATATGAGTTTCTCAACAGTATCTCTTTAGGCCCAACAACGACATCGAATGCTTGGGGGTGGCAGTAAGATGCGATTCGTCTGATTGTGTCGGGACGGGTAAATGGAACATCAAAAACACCTGTCTGTTAAAAACAATTTCGTAGCGGTTACTTTTAAGCATAAATAAAAAAAAAAAGCAACGAACATATGTTTAGCATCTCCGACGGATAAAAACCGTAAATACTCTCATGGTAGAATAAACAAGGTAGACTCGCGGTTGAGAGTCAAGTTTTAGAGTTGTCTAAAAAACCTTAAACAATAAACATTATTTATATTGATTTTGACAATTTTGAATCGGAGTGAGAGAGGAATTACAGTCGCGAAGTTACCTTATTTATTCTATCATTTATCATTAAATTTGCTCCCCATCATTTTTAATTAAATGATTATATCTGTTTTTACCTATTAACAGCCTTGGCTGAACGCGTTGACGGGCGTTAAATGCCAATTTTCCAAAACGAAAGATTCCTGATTCAAATGCCTTTTTGCAGAAAGGTGTTGTAATTGATTTTGATCGACCGTGACCTCTCTGAAAGGCTAGCAAACCTCAGAGAGTAAATAGAGCCATGTAAAAGTTTTGAGGACATTAACATTAATTGTTCGAAGTTCGGAGTGGGAAACTAGTACTTCCTCTTCTCGATCAATGTGTACAAATATTTAATAACGCGCACAACATAATTGATCATAAGAAGCTCGGCTAAAGTGTTTTCAAGGGCTGGATTCCCAGTTCGTTATTTTCAATTGTGGCGTTTTCTTTTCTCAAAAAATTCTCCATTTTTCTGCCCTTTTTGAGAATTCTGACCTTTATGTGTTTTTTCCCGAAAATAATCTGACCTGTAAAATAAATCGTGTTCTTTTCTCGAAAATGTTAACCGTATTAAACGTTATCATTGACATTTCATTAAAGTTTGAACTTTTTCTCGGACGAAAAAATAAATATCTTAAAAATTGTTCTCAAAACTAAGCAATAATACAGCCACGATACAGCCAGCAATAGTACACGACATCATTTTTACAGCAATAGTACAAAATGGAACATTTTTTCTGATCTTTTCTCGACTCAGAACAGGTCAACATTTTTTGAGTTCAGGTCAAAATGTAAAATATTTTGCACTCTCAGAGGGCACAACTTTTTGCCGAGAAAAGAAAACGCCATTAGAAAAATAATCAATGCGTGTTTTTGACAAACATTGTATTGACTAAGTTAAGGTCTTTCAGATAATCATACATGTCGTCCGACAATCTCCGACGACAAATGGACGGGTTATTTTGTTGAGCTTTTAAACAATTGGACATGTGCGACGAGTTCATTTTTTTTTGACGAGATCGTTAACAATCGCCGAATAGGCTTGACAATATTCGGCTAACATTTTAGAAAGAGAAGGAGAAAATAATAAAAAATAAAGAAAATAAAAAATAAAATGGGCTTATTTATTTATTTGTCAATTAATTTTTATTTTATATCATTTATTTATTAAGTGTGTTTTTATTATGTTATTCATTATATTTTCCTTATTATTCTAGTTCACACACTTCTTTTTTATTGAAATGAGAAATTCCATTTTACATACGTTCATAAGATCTTGCATGTGTGAAGCAGGGTTCCCAACTTAGGGGTTTTCCCCCTAAATTTAGGGGGAAAAAAGTGAAATGGGATTTTTTTAGGGGTTTTATATTTTTAGGGGTATTTTTAGAGACTTTTTGATAAACTTATGTGTTGGTTTATTCAATTTACTACAAAGTTTTCGTATTTACTACGATTTTGCTTTGGATTTACTCCTCAATGTTTTCCCTGTGTCATTCTCAGCCGTTACAAAGCATTATAATTCTACAACTTTGTGGTGACTGTGCATAATTTGTGTATTCTTATTAGAAATAGCTTGTGTGTAGTTATTCAAAAACTTATTTACTAAAATTATGTCTAAAGATACAAAAAAATATATTCAAAAGTACACGAAAATCTGGGAAACGGATCCTGATTTAAAAGGTTAAGTTTTATTTTTATTAAGTGTGTTGTAAACCTGTCGTTATTTACAATTAATGTTTTAATTGCAGATTGGTTGTTAATGACACATTGGCAAATTGTAAATATTGCAATGTAGTGTTAAAAGCCCACAGAAAAGATTTGGTTAGTCACGCTAAAATTGAAAAACATAAAAAAGCGACGGATTGGGAAAAATCAGCAAAGTTATGTAAGTCTATATCTCAAATATATGAACCAATCTTTTCGGAAAAAACTAAGATCGCGGAGTTAAAAATTGCTGCCTTCATCGCCGAGCATTGTTCTTTTTTAACAGTTGACCATTTGATTCATATAGTTCCTCATTTGGATCCCTCTTCAGATGCTCTTAAAAACCTTAAACTTCATCGCACTAAGTGCTCTATGTTGATTAAAAATGTGCTTGGTCTATCAATGCTTGCAGCTTTAATTGAAGAGATTGGAGATTTTCCATATTCGATTATTATCGACGAAAGTACTGATCTTTCGACACAAAAAGTTTTATGTATTATCGTGCGTTTTTTTGCACAAGGCAAGGCAAATTATGACAACTTTTTATAGAATTATAAAAATAATAGAAAGTGACGCAAAAAGTGTGCACGAAGCAATTATAAAGCAACTTGAAAAGGATGGCTTAACAGTTAAAAATTTAATTGGAATCGGCGTTGATAGAGCAAACGGTATGGTGGGTAAACATAACTCGGTGACCACTTTGCTTAAAAGAGAACTGTCTGATTTGATTGTTGTCAAATGTGTTTTGCATTTATGCATTGCTTTATGTGGGGAAAAAGCAGCTGAACTATTGCCACGTCAATTAGAATTTCTTGTAAGAGAAGCCCATAATTGGTTTTCATACAGTCCAAAGCGTTGTGAATACTATAAAATGCTATTCCAAATCATGAATGCTAACAAGGATCCAAAAAAAATTCAAGGACTGAGCGGAACCCGCTGGCATTGCTTGGAGCAATGGGAAGAATTAAAATTGTTTTTTTCACTTGCTAAATCCGACGATAAATGTTTTATGGCAGAACAACTTTGCGACATCATGAGGAGACCATCCTTCAAAGATTTTCTGATTTTTCTGAAAAATGAATTAAAAATTGTGACTCAACTCAATTAAATTTACTTTTTCAAAGTGACGATGTTGAGCCCACCAAATTATTTGAAGATTTATTTTTATTATATAAAAATTTGCTTACACGACTTGTTGTACCTTCACATTTGGAGAAATTGGTGGACAGTGAACTAATTGAATACAATTTCCGGGAGCATCTGATGCATACAGCATCTATGTATTTCGGTTTTGATTTTCAAAACATGTCGCATGAACTTGAGACAAATGACTTTTTAGATGTCAGAGAAAGATGCAAGAACTTTCTATGTTGCCTCGCAGAGCAGATACAAAAAAGGTTTCCGGAAAACTTATAAATACTATCAATATGCACCCAAAGATTGCTACATCCCAAGTCAAATCCGACATAAAACCACTATTAAATCACATTCGCAGAACTCATATATATGGGAACAAAAATGATATCGAGTACGAGTGGCACCAGTTAGGTAATAAAAAATGGTTTAACACTTCTACTTCAGCAGATTTTTATTTCGAAGTTTATAATGATTGCGACGCAGCTGGCTGCAAACGTTTTGAAAATGTCTCAAAATTTGGACTAGCATTTGTCACGGTTCCAATTTCAAACGCAAATGTCGAAAACGCATTCTCTGTCTACAACATTATTAAGAATAAGTTGCGGAATAGGTTGTCTATTGATATGCTGCAAAGTATAATGATGGTACGATTTACATTGCAACGAAATGGATCTTGTATTACATTTAATCCTTCCACTAAAATGTTAAAATTGTTTAATATCCAAATGTATGATTTTAAAAATATAAAAAGCGAAGAAAACGAAATTTTTTTGAAATATTAAATAATTTATAAATAAAGAATATAAAAAAATTAAATTGCTCTTTTCTTGTTTTAAGGGTATTTCCAAGAAATTGTAGCGATTTTAGGGGTTTTTCACTGTAGCTTTAGGGTAAAATATTTTTGGGAGTTGGTAACCCTGGTGTGAAGGACTGACAGAAAAATTAAAAAGTTTTCATTTTCAGCAGACATGTCAGACCGATCGTAGGATTAGTTTTCGGATGATTTCAAGAAATAGTCGAGATACAAAAAGTAATTTCACTGTTCCAAACGATCGCTCCAATTTTAAGCTTGTCGCCTTTTTAATTGGAAAGAAATCTAAACCGACAACAGTAACATGATTATGAACCCGTAGTTTCATTGCAATACTACCACAAAATTTGTCTCCATTGCTTAAAAAAAAAAAGTTACAGATATCGTTGAGTAATTGTCGTCGCCAATGTGTTCAGGCTATCAATGATAAGAATATACGTGGGATGTTACAAAAATTATGGGAATTTTGTTCGGAAACGAGGGATGTGTTGGTCCGATTGTTACGATTTTTTAATGTTGCGTTGGTAATCATGTCTAGAAAGTATCTATGTATTTTCAGTGATATTGGTTGTTTACTTTTAGTCAGCTATTTAAAGAATAACACGTGCTTTGGTACGATGGTTACGACATCGAAACTAAACGCAATCGTTCCATAAGCGGCATTCTGGATCGACAAGACCGAAAAAAGCTCGATAAGTTTCGTTAAATTTCACGGTTATGCTCACTGCGTTTTTCGATTTTAATGGCATGGTTCACCATGGGTTCTCTCCGCAAGTCAATAAGGAATACTACTTACAAGTTCAACGCCGTTTGCATGAAGCGATCCAAAGAAAACTCCCGGAATTGTAGAAAACCAATTTTTGGCTTTTGCATCACAATAATTCTTCACGACCTGCTCACACTTTATTGATTCTTCGTCAATTTTTGGCTAAAAACAACAACTGTAATCATGGCTTAGCCTCCATTTTTGCCAGACATGGCCTCATGTTACTTTTTCTGTTTCCAAAAATAAAAAGAACCTTGAAGGGCTGTCGTTTTGAGATCATACACGGAGATGAGATTAAAAGTGAATCGCCGAAAGAGCTCGGGTCTACCCTAAGGAACGAGTTACCGACCGAGTTTTTTGGGGTTTAGAAGAAATACTGGCATTAGTTCGTAATATCTAATGGGGACTACTTTGAAGGGGATAACATTAATGTAGGTGAATAAATAAAATTCTTTAAAAAAATAAAAATACTCTTTGTTTTTTGAACACACCTCTTATATCAGATTTTCCGTGGATGTTAATAAATTCTATTATTTCACTGCAAGAGGGATCTTTATTATTTCCTTTTCGGTTCACCTCATATTTCACATAAGTTTTTAAACAAATATTGAAACTCAAAGGGAAAATTGGATTAGAATTGGAAAAATGTTACCAAATTCTATCCTCTTACTACAGTAGAATTTTTCTCGTTTCTTTCTCCATTCCCTCATTTCAACTCAGTTCCTTTACAGAGAATGAAACTCAAAGGCAAAATTGGATTTGAATTGGAAAACTGTTACCAAATTCTATCCTCTTACTGCCTCTTACCTCTAAGTGGATCTTTCTCCTTTGTTTCACATTTTACCTCATATTTCATTTCAATTCACCTCGGGTCTTTAACAAAGAATGAACTCAAGGGCAAAATTACATTTATTTATACCAATATAAATTACAAACCTTTATATCTAATCTGTTACAAATCAGGCGATGTCATGATTAAAAATTCATTCACTCATTTGAAAAAGAGAAAGGATATTTTATATCAAGAACTAATAGATACCTGATAATACAGAGAAGACACTCATTTCTTTTTACGTTTTTTCAAAAAACTCCCAACTTCAAGAGTTAACTTCAAGAACTAACATCAATAGTTAACTTCAAGAGTTAACTTCAAGAGTTAATTTCAAGAGTTAACTTCTATAGCAAGAAATTCTTAACTTCATGATTGTAGATCTATTTATTTTATTGTATATTAAATAGATTATTTAAAATTATATTTAAATTCTATGAGTTACTGGCTAATTTTCTAATCGATTTGGGTCACAGATGCTTCGTCTCCACTGGAACAACGACTACTCTCACCATCGGTCCGATACTTAATGGACTCGATTATTTCAACATCGATATCTCGTTCGCGATATTTTGTGCTATCACTGCAATTATCTGCGGACAAACGCCCATCAACTGAATCAGCATCACAATCAGGCTCAGATTTGCTGTCCGTACCGCAGCCAGTGGTTTCTGAAGTATTGGCGGCTATAAGATCACGTGCAGCAAATTGACTATAGAGGCGGGGTAAATGTTGCAGCATGTAGCTGGCACTGTTCTTGGGACTAGGATGGTTTTCTTTGGTATCTCCCAAATCGTAGTATTTGGCATAATTTTCAAATTTGTTGGCGGATAAATTGATGGCATCACTGGCAGCAGCAGCTGCTGCTGCTGCGGCGGCAGCCTTGGCAGCATCGTTGGAACGTGGTACAGGCACAGTAAATGCAGAACCATGCCGATGTTTATTAAGCAGTGAAACGTTAGTAGCCGCTGAGCTTTCGGATTCCGTGGAAGCACTGCTGTTGTTGTCTGCAGTAGCCAAAGGCGAAACATTCTCCTTTTTGCGATCGTAGATGTGCCCAGAAACGCGAAGATCGATGAAAAAGTGAAGAGGATCAATGCCATAGGGCGGGTAAAGTGGCGGATACCAGACCGGTGGTGGAGGCGGTAGCACGAGATCCTGCGGAGGTAGTGATGCTGCTGGTGGTGTGTTCTGCAGCACTGCATCAATAGCACCACCACCGCTTACTGGGATCGGGGACTGTTCAAACTCTAGGCTTGGTTCCTTAGTGCTAGCCTCAGCTGTCAGTTTGGTATTATTATCCTTGACAAGCTCCGTCTTAGTGTATTTCGGCGGTAGTTGAAAAAACGGCTTATTTGTCAGTTCCAGCGGTTTCTCAGCCGCAGATTTGACGCCGCCAACTGCATTGCTCAGATGCTGTTTCTCTTCCGCATCTTTGCGCTCACGCATATTGTCGTAGAAAGGACGATGCTGCGACCATGAACGTTTTCTAGGACGTCGAGCTAGCACTGACTGTTGTTGCAGTTGTAAGTTACGCGCATTCTCATTATTTCTAGCCTGCACCAGAGAACGCAGCATGTCACTGAAGAAGAAATTGTTTGGTCCTACGGGAGCAGAGTATAGGTAAGGAGGCGTGGCGGCTAAGAGCCGACTTACGTAGTCCTGATTACGCATCTCATGAATGTTTGACTTACGCGGCGGTGTGGTTGGGGATACAGAATTGGAAGCTTGTTCCTTGTTAAGCTTATGTTGCTGCATATGTTGTTGATGTTGTTGCCTTTGTTGTTGCTGTTGGTGCTGCTGCTGCTGCTCATCTGACATTATGCACAGACTTAGGGCTGAAATTAAAATAAAGACAAAATAAAATGTCTATGTTTCATGCTCAATGCAAAGTACATAAATTAAGTAAATCTGAAACTCAAACACGACTTCATTTCAAACAAAGACAATTAAATATAAATTTCCGGCATTTGCATTCATCCTTAAGATGTTGGCATACTCATAAAAGCAGCAGAAAGCGGATTATTTTGCAATAAGTTGTTTTTGTTTTCATTTTCGCACAGCAGCATGGCTACAATAAAACTTGTCTTTCTTAAGAGGAAGTCGCAAAAAATGCAACACAGCTTGCTGTAAAGTGAATGGGATTTGTTTTCTTTTTAAATACAGACAGCTACAAGAAGGATTTAATATGTTGTGGAAAAGGATTTGGAAGAGGTGTGCAATTCAGAAAAACAATTGAAAGCGCCTTAAGACATTGAATAAGACAATCAAAATAAACTCTGCATCTAATGTTATTCAACTAATTAAAATTGTCGGAAGAGCATACGGAAGAAAAATTAAAACTCTCGAATGACTGGAATGGAGTTAGTTAGAAAAAGCAATTTAAAATTTAACAATTGAGGAAAATAACATGTTTTGCGATTTGATCGAAAATTTATTTTATTTATTATTGTTTACTCATTAAAAATACAATGGAGCTTAAAATCTAACAGAATCTAATAGCATACGAAAAATTAATAATGAGTAAAAAATTAGTGACATTTTTTATTTTTTAAAATATAAAAAATAGCATAAAATGCACTTCTTTGAAGAAAAATTTTTTTATTCAAGTATAATAAACTACGTGGGGTGAACTGAATAAAATAAAATGAATATAATTAAAAGAAATAAAATTAAATAAGATATTAATATTAAATAAACGTAAGGTTCTATACATTCTATAACAATTTTTAATGCGAGAAAAAATATTTGACTTAACAACGAATTATTATGACAGGAACATTACACAACAATAGTGAAAATTCTGAGAATCTATCTATATATATAAAAAAGGAGCTTATGTTTGAAAGGCCGCAATAGACTCCTAAACTACTCATCCGATTAGCATGAAAATTTGTGTATAGAAGTTTTTTGGTACGGTGCGTGTTTGTGGGTTATCAATTTTTATCCACCTTGAACACCAGAGGGCGCTGTAGTACAAATTTTTTACAAAACTGCCTAAAACTCCTAAACTGCTAATGCGATTAGAATGAAAAGTGGTATACAGTGGGTTTCATGTACGTTGAGTGTTCTGCTGCTATCGTTTTTGACCTATCTTGAACACCAGAGGGCGCTATAGTACAAATTTTTTACAAGACCACCTAAAACTCCCAAGCCGCTCATGCGATTAAAATAAAAATTGGTATATAGTAGTTTTCAGGTACGATGAGTTTTTTAGCACTATCTTCTTTGAACCACCTTGGACACCAGATGGTGCTGTAGTACAAAGTTTTTACAAAATCGCATATTTTTAGTTGTTTTCTTAGGTTACATGTGCAAATATTTACAAAATATAAAATATTTCTTAAATTTAGTAAAATTAAAAGAATTTCCGTTATTTTGATATCAAAAACATGAACATATCTTGAAAACTATGAAAAATTTTACTACAACGATATATTTAATGCAACATCGTTACACAAAATTACGAAAATAACAATCAGATATTCAATTTTGTGACTTTCGATTCAAATATCTCCGCTGCTTTTTTATATGTATATTGTGTTGGATTTTTTTTTGTTTTAAAGATTCATCAAAATACTATGAAAACCTTATTGCAAAAATACCGTATATATATTTTAAATATTTTTTTCAAAAAAGGTCTGAAATTTTGGAGTTTTCCTCACAAAAAGGCTCAAAATTTGTTTTGTTGTTAAAATAATTTAAATTCAAATTCGAAAATTTTTAGCTCTATTTAAAAACTACAATATTTATGGGCAAAAAGTATTTCAATTTTACGCAAAAATTAAAAATCATTTTTGTGATTAAAAAAACAAGGCCTATTCCTTGATTTTTTCGAACAAAATTTTTTTCCAATATTGTGTTTTTATAATTTTGAAAAAAATATAAAAGCTAAAAAACTAATTTATTAGAAAAAATTATCTAAGTATCTCTTACCAATCAAAAGTTATAGCCAATAATCTGTATCAAAAAGCAAAACGCTGTCTGTGTGATGGCTGGAAACTTCAAAATTACTTAGCCGATAGAGCTGAAATTTTGGCAGTACATTTTTTTCAAGTACGAGATGGCTTAAATTTCTGTCACACCCCCATTTACCGCCCACAAATCAATAAAAATGCTATATTTCCTACGGTTTTCGTCGATTTGGCTACATTTTGGTAATTTAGTTTGAATGCTCACTGTCGGCAACTGTACTAAAACACACTGCTCCTGAAGCAACTTCAAGTTGACCTAAAATGGCAACGTAAACTGAATGTCTCCAAGTGTTTGTAATGTTTTTCTGATGAAATATCACTTTGAATTAAAATCCTAGCTGATTTCGTTTTAAAAATATCTCAATTTTTGCATTTTCACGTCATTGAACCACCTTGTACATTAGACAGCGCAATATATTCAAGTATAAAAGTGTTTATATATGTATGGATGTATGTTTGTATATATTTATATATATATTATACCCAATAAACATTTATATAAGCCAGTTAATTAATCAATACTTTCCAAACGTTTTTTTCAACAGTTTCCAAATAAGTTTGTGAAAATCACTTGTCCCAAACATTTCGCAAAGCTTTTGCAAGCAGGCTTGTAAAAACTTATCTGTCGCAATATTTTCGTAAGTAGTTCGTAATTGGAATATGTTCTATTTCTATGTTCGAACTGCATTTTATGTCATTTGCTGTTTATGTTTGCGTAAAATAACTGTGTACATTTTTAAGCGTCAGAGAAAATGTCATATAAATAAAAAAATATTAGAAAACGAAGTGCTGGCTATAAACGTAAGGATACAACAAAGTAAAAACTTAATCTAATTCTTGAGACTAAAAGTTATTTTGATTTTAATTTCATTTTAGATGCTACCACCAAACATGGACCCGACGAGGGGCATTTGGCGGAAGAGTCGAAAGTATTCATCTATTTTTCCAAAAATAGGCAAAATCAACGAGAAGAGTATGAAAGCAAGGCAACAAAGCACTGTGACGACACTACTATATATTGTTAATTTATGAACACTTTATTTAATATTCAATAATTTATTTATTATTATATTATAAACATAATTTTAAATAAATATGTATGAAATTACAAGTTTATTACATGCGTCTTATTTTCTTTACTATGCAATACATTACAACATTTATTGTACAATTGTGATTCAGGCTTGGAAAATATTTGGAAATATTTGTAATTGCAAATTTATTACAAACTTTTGAATTTCTTTATTATGCAATACATTATCATATTTATTTCCAAATATTTTCCAAACATGAATCACAATTATACAATCAGGGATCCCTTTTGTTTATTCGAAATTTGGAAGCAAATGTGTTACAATGCTTGCGGTAAGGTTTTTCCAAATGTTATGTTTACTGATGTAAGTTTGTAGTAAGTTTAATGTAAATTTATTTTGTTTGTTGGGTACCTACGTGTATGTTTGTGTGTGTGTGTGTGTGTGTGTGTGTGTGCGTGTGTGTATGCGTGTAAAATATTGAGAATTGGGATATTGTTACCACACCATCTACGGAGATAAATATCGCGGCGCGTTTTTTTTTTAAGTGGTATCCCTTGTAGACCTATTCCACTATCCCGTCCCGTCCATAAATTACGTAATCACTTTTATACTTAAATTGGGTCAAATTGGACAGCCTCTACGAAATTCAGCCATAGTCAAAACTATTTACACATAGCTAATATTTTTAAATGTTTTAAAGAAAGAGCTCACTTTATTTGTTGTTGGAAAATTTTCCAAAGATATTTTTTTGTTGTTGGATTCTATGCAGTATGTTAAATAAAAACAAAAGTTTTAGCAAACCTAACGATATATATCACAAAATAAACTAATAATTGATAACTACTCTCTGGCGTCATAAGTATTTACACAGCCTTTCTTGGAGTCAATAAACACAATTATTTACAAACATAAGTGCTGCACGACCTTACTTTTTAGGATTTAAGGAAGATACATGAATGTTTTTCCAAAAGACTCCTCGAATTTACAGGAAGACTCATCAGTCCACAAAACATTGTGCGAAAACTGTATAGGCCAGAGAATAGTTATATTTTGCTAATTTTTTTTTAATGATATTTTTCGTTAGGTTTTTTAAAACATGTTTTCTTTACTTTGCATACTACAAAGAATACAACAACCAAAAATTTCTTTGCGAATTATGCAAACAACAAAAAAGGCGAACGCTTTCTTTAATCTATTTCTTCTGAAAGTGTAAATAATTTTGACTAGGGCCTTTAAACATCTATCATTTATTACAAATGTTGCGAAGTAAATGTCACTGCAGCATTTTTTAAGCGAGTTGAGTATGAAGAAACTTCGATAAGATTAATTTTAAATCACTCCCAAAACTTGTTAAATTCCCTGTGAATCGACTCTCCAGCCTGCTCCGACCACAACTTCCCGAACTTCATCTTTTGCAGGGCTTTGTCCATCATTTGTTTTCGAGTGGTATCGTACCTCTTGTTGGGCGGGAAAAAACATTGATTTGGGCCACAAAGTTGAAATTAATAGCTAAAAATGATCAAGGAGAGATCTTTGAAGGCAATGCATGCAGACAACTTTTAAAGGAATCTGCAAAACTTAATGACCCCGATATTTATGAAACGGTTGGACCTTATGCCTTGATGCCCTTTGAGTGTGCTTTTCAGACAATGAATAAAATTGTAGATTCTTGTTTTATAACCGAAAAAACCGATTCAACCGATTTAGATAAAAATTTGATAACTTTTCGCAAAGCCATTGAGAGTACTGGTGTCTCGCAGACGATAAAAATACATGTTATATTAGATCATTTGAAGGATGCTATTATAAAACTAGACTCAGATGGTTTGGGATTGTAGTCGGAGCAGGCTGGAGAGTCGATTCCCAGGGAATTTAACAAGTTTTGGGAGAGATTGAAAATTAATCTTATTGTAGATTCATCATACTCAAGTCGCTTAAAAAATACTGCAGTGACATTTACTTCGCAACATTTGTAATAAATGATAGATGTATATTTCTTAGAGGCTGTCCAATGTGACCCAATTTAAGTATAAAAGTGATTACGTAATTTATGGACGGGACGGGATAGTGGAATAGGCCTACAGGGGATACCACTTAAAAAAAAACGCGCCGCGATATTTATCTCAGTAGATGGTGTGGAAACAATGTCCCAATTCCCAATATTTTACACACACACACACACACACGTAGGTATATTATATATACATATATATACATACATACATACATATATAAACAGTTTTATACTTGAATATATTGCGCTGTCTAATGTACAAGGTGGTTCAATCACGTGAAAATGCAAAAATTGAGATATTTTCAAAACGAAATCAGCTGGGATTTTAATTCAAAGTGATATTTCATCAGAAAAACATTACAAACACTTGGAGACATTCAGTTTACGTTGCCATTTTAGGTCAACTTGAAGTTGCTTCAGGAGCAGTGTGAAAACAGGGTAATGTCCATCTACTAGAAAACTGGGATATATGTGGGTGTGGCTCCGCCCATACAATTAAAATTTGTATTATCGAATAGCTTTGAAAGTAAAAGTAGCAGTACTTACATACAAACTCAAAATGGAGTTACTATTTGGTGATCTTCTGCTACTGGGAAACTGTAACGGGCAGTGGAAAATGACAGTAGTGTCAAACTATGAGTCTAAGAAATGTTTTGAATACACCTATTATGTTCCCATATAGTTGCAGGGTGCAGCAACGCGCGCCGGTAAAAAGCTAGTATGATATAAAAAACAAAGATGAGAACATTGTAAGTAATCCTAATATCTGCAACAACTGAATCTAAATTGGACGTTAGTAATAAATTTTTAAATTAAAATATTGAGTTAATCCAGTAAGTTTTCCAGGTTATAAAAGTCAAGCGTTAGAAGCCATTGTTTAACATTTTTTATAAAAATGCTGCTAGATTGTAATTGTCGGAGACTGTGCGGAATTTTGTTATATAAACGACGAGACACCACCTCATAAAAACACTTAAAAGCATTGGTGCGATAATAAGGTACATTCACGCGGTGCATATTATTAATTCGTAAACTGCGCTCAGAAAAAACTCTGAAACTCAAATATCCAGATCTAATAAAAAAGGTTTTTAGCACTTTGTAACAATACAAGTGTCGTACAGGAAGAATTTTCAATTTTTGGTGGGAAGCTATGATGCAAACGGTTCTTTCTGCATATCTTTCTTATAGCAATTTTTTGCAAAATAAGAAGAGGCTGTATTTTTTTGAAGTATGTGCCACCGTAATGCCGTACTGTAGCTTGGAATGAAAAATACTATAATATATAGAATACAAAAGTTTAGAAGAGCAAACATTATTTAAATTGTAGAAGCTTCTGATAGAAGACCGTAGGTATTGCTGTAAGTAATCAGTGTGATTGTTATTAACCCGCATCCATCGGAAATTTCTAGAAACGAAAAGTACGTTGTGCATCAATTTGATGCAGATACAAAAAGACAATATTATTCCTTAGAATATTTTCAATTTATTAGCTATTCTAGCGCGATAAGTATAAGACTATCTCCAACTGTAGAACTGCACACTTGTTTATTTTGATATTTTTGGAAGGTAGCCAAAATTCTGAATTTAAATACGCATATTTGTTTTCAATATATGAATGTGTTTCAAGAATTTGCATCAATTTGATGCAAACGATGGATGCGGGTTAAGTGCAATTAAGTGATTGTTTCGAGTAGAGTAGTGTCGAGTAGAGCAAGCCATACCCTCTTACATGGACCACATTTTGTAATTCAATGGGTTCAGGTCTGGGCTACCCGTTGGCCACTGATCCATGGAAATGAAGTCCGGTATTGATTGATTTGATTTTGAGCCACTCTTGAGTCATCTTAGCCTTATGGGTCGGAGCAGAATTCTGTTGAAAGGTCTGTTCGTATTAAGCTTCAGAACCAATTCCAAAACATCGAATTCATACACTTTCGCCGAAGTTTTGACTCATTTTTCACAAAAATGGAGCTTGGTGACCCCATCATAGACGACTTCCCACACCAAACCACCACAGAAGCTGGGTGGTGACCTCTCTGAACTTTCGGAACGAGTTCTGCTGCATTTCTTATACTCTATACTCTATCATTCTGTTTATTGAACAACTCCTCTAAGGTGAAAATTTTTTCGACAGTAAACAGAATTCGTCTGTGGGCATTATCCGCGTGCTTGAGAAGTAACACTTTCGATGTTTTTTGTATGCTTTGAGCCCCGAGTCATATTTAAGAATTCGAGAGACCAATTGCGCTGAGATATTCATCTCCCGCGACAAGATTTTCTGTTGTCGCAGCGGTTTTCGCTTAATTCGAGACTCGGTTTTCGCTTAATTCCACCTTAATGGCTCGTGTTGTTCTATCAAAATGCGGGCGGCCGGATTTTGGAAGGTCGATTATTCCACCAGTACCCTCAAACCACTTCACAGTATGATACACGAAATTACAAGTGACTCGAAGTGGTCGCAAGGTCAGAAAGATATCGCCTCTTTCCATGCCACATTTTTTTAGATCAACTATAACACCAAGATATACGAGTGAACCCATTCCATGTTTATAAATAACTGACGCCGAAAACTTTTTTCGCGAAAAAGAAGCATAAAGTCAAATAGGCGTCAAAACGAAGCAAGTGCGTTCAGTAGAGCACATGATAACGTTCAGTCTTGTACCAAAACATATGAGAGTACTAAGTAGAAATCAGCGAAGTGGCACGATATTCTAAAAAAGTATTATGCTGCTGGCGTATGCTGATGATATCGATATCATTGGGCATAATACGCGCGAAGTCAGTGCAGCATTCTCCAGATTAGCGAAAGAGGCGAGCCGAAAGGGTCTTGCAGAATGCAGGTAAGACGAAATACCTAGTGTCAACAAATAAACAGTCCCAGCGTCTTGGAAACCACGTCATTGTTGACAACATCTCCTTCGAGGTTGTTGAGGATTTCGTCTACCTGGGATCCAGCATTAACTCTTTCAACGATGTCAGTATTGAGATAAAACGAAGGATGACTCTTGCCAACAGGTGTTACTTTGGGCTGAGTAGGCAATTGAGAAGCAGAGCCCTCTCTCGACGAACAAAACTCACGCTATATAAGTCACTAATCATGCCCGTCCTATTATATGCAGCACAAACCTGGACGTTGAGCAGTTCTGATGAAATGACTTTGGGAGTCTTCGAGAGAAAGATCCTTCTTAAAATCTTTGATCCAATCTGCGTCAATGGCGAGTACCGAATCCGATGGAACCACGAGCTGTATGAGCTGTACGCTGACATCGAAATAGTTAAGCGCATTAAAACCAAACGGCTCCGCTGGCTAGGTCATGTTGAGCGAATGGAAAACGACGCTCCAGCGCAAAAAATATTCGATTCGGTACCCGGTGGTAGCCAACGCAGAAGAGGACGCCCACATCTTCGTTGGTGCTTCCAACTGGCGCCAGCAAGCGCAAAACAGAAATGGCTGGCGCAATTTCTTATACGAGGCCAAAACCGACCTACGGTTGTAAGCGCCAGATAAGTAAGTAAGTAAGTAAGTAGAAATCAGTTTATAGAACAGTGAAATTATTAAACTTCAATCAAGCCTTATGTACAAAAATAGAGTCATGGAGTCATTTTTAAAAGATATTGAATCAATACTTTTCCACCAAAAAACTTTCCCAATTTTCTTACTTTCACTCCTATGCTTTTCAGATTGTACTTTGAAGAGGTTGTATCAGGTGTACAAAAAAGTTTTAAAAGATTTTTTTGAGATGGCATCACAAGTATTAAATCAAATCGGGCAATGTTGCAACCAACTTAATTTTGAAGCCTCATCATTAGGCTTTCTTTTTTAGTATTGTCGTTTCGCTAAAGTGTAAACAACATAGTTTTTGTGTGATCCGAATATGTCATCTTTTGTGCCAACGAAGTACAATTTGTGGGAAAGTTTACTTTTCTGCTTTTATTTGAAGAAAAATGCAACTGAAAGCGTCGTATTGTGACTGGCGATGAAAAAAATGGGTTTATTACGATACCCCAAGCGCAAGAAAGTATGCGGTCCGCCCGGCCATTGTCAAAATCGATGCCAAAGCCGAATATTCACAGTGGCAAGGTCATGCTTTGTATTTGGTGGGACCAATTGGGCGTGGTGTCCTATGAGCTGCTCCAACCGGGTGAAACCATCACAGAGCAACTCTACCGAACTCAATTGATGCGTTTGAGCCGAGCATTGAAGTAAAAACGGCCAGAATACGAGCAAAGGCATGACAAGGTTTTTTGCAACATGACAACGCTCAGCGACATACAGCCGGTCAAAACATAGCTTGAAAAGAAGCTATGAAGAACTCTTTTGAAGAACTCCAAAATTGGATCGATTCGTGGATCACATCAAAAGACGTATCGTTTTTTCGAGATGGAATCCGAAAATTACCAGAAGGATGGCTAGCGATGGACAATACTTTGAAAAATGAATTTGTAACAAATTTTTCACAATAAAGCATCAAACTTGAAGCTAGTCTGGAAATAAATTTTCTACTTGTTCCAAAAATTCTTCACTTTGAACGTATCAGCCTCCGAAAAGAATATTTCATCATTTTAATGAAGGCTAACGAGCAAATTTTCTGGCAAATCCCTGATTATTTGGACTTAATGAAAATTCCATAGGTAAATTATAAAAACCCCGTTTGTTTTTCCTTTTTCTATTCAAGGTGAATACATATTCATCCAACACAAACTCCACTTAGAAAAAGAAGCCATTTCACATAATTAGCAACTTGAAAACAAACCAAGTTGTTGCATAAATTGCAGAACAAATTTGTACAACACTTTTATTTAGCAACTGTTACCTGTGACATGAGGTAAGCTTGTTGCCATCAAAGCCACCACACCAACCATGGTTTCGAAACATTTACACTTTTTCAACAATACTACTCTGTGAAACAATCTAGCGCAAGGAAAAAAAAATCAGTTAACACACAGCCAACGTGTCATCACATCGTACCCCAAAAATTTATAAACACTCCTACCTAAACTCCTGACTCCACTTACAACCAACGCCGAATTATATACTTTATTTGCAGAATTTCGTTGCTAGCCCTCTCCCCATTAGAAACCCCTTGGAAACCACTCAACATATTTCAATTCATTTAAATGTGCCAATCTGTCGCACTTCGCTCTTTTATTTTCTCATTTGAAAGTTTGTTTTTATTGTTTTTTCATTATTCTAAAAAAATATACCGAAATTCCGTCAGTAGTCAGAGTACGTGTGGGGGTTGGTTTCTCATTGTTGGCAGTTGGAATGAGTGGCGAAAATGTTTCAATTTACAAAAATATTTCCACACCGCAGGAAGAAGTATGCAAAGTCTAAATTGGTTTATGTTAATCAAGATGCTAATCCAATGCGGATGTTTTCTCTGTGGCTGATGACATGTTTTGCAGGACCACAAGGCTGCGTTCTATGACTAATTTATGAGATATCAATTTACATTAGGCTATTTTTTTTCATTTAAAATATGATGGATTTAAAACTTGAGAGTTTTTCGGCAGTTTTGATTGAAGAGGCCGGGAAATTATGATACTTTTTACATATTATTTGTAGCTCTTCAAAGTAGTGACATTTTCAGCAGTTATAAATAGAGCGATATAAGTTATCATTAGTAGTTTTTCAAAGTAGTTACTTTGTTGCAGTTAGTAGGAAAGAGATTTTCTTTCATTCAGTAAATCGCTATAATTTATTTATTAACTTTGAGGGTCTAGGTAAGTCTTGCAAATATAAAATGTTGCAAAAAGAGGAGAGATGTTTTCATATTTCTCGCTGAAATGCTTGCATTAATTATTAATTCACAAACACCGTAAGACGTGCATTGCTTTGTCGTAAAAGACCCACTGTAGCGTCCTTAAGGCTTTCTACTGCGCATTATTACTACAGCCATAATGAAGGCGGCATAAATTATCCTGCAGCAATCTGACAAATATTTGAATTCTCGCTTAACGAATGAGCAAACTTTTCAGAAAACTTTATTGTTTCTGGAAAAGAAGTTGTAAATGCCAAGAGAAAAAGTTTTTATTTTTCTGCAGAGGCAATTAAAAGGCAGCTTCGTAATTTAAGATGCAAAAAACTTGCAGGAACATTAAGTTGCAACATTTCAACAGAGACATATCGAACAAATTTTAAAATATAAGTTTAAAGAAAAAGTTTTTTTTTATAAATAACAAAATACAATATTTAATTGTGATATATTAGAAACCTTATTTTCGCTTAAGAGCAAAATGCTGTCGGTTGTATAGTTATAAAAGGAAAATTTTCTTATTTTAAAGTACAATTATTGTCGTTTGTAAAATGGTAACTTTTTTAACTCACTACATTCGAGACAAACGTTTTATTCCCACTTTTCAGGGAAAAAATTCTACAAGCACAGGATAGAGAAAATTTGAAACCAATCATATTCGACGCATAACTAGCTTAATTTTTGCATGTGTCAATACCTTTTTGAAAAAATGTGGCCGAAAGTAGCTATATGTACTTTTCTGCGAATAAATCTAATTAATTGTCTTTCTATTTTTAATTTATGTTTTCGTATTGGAATCGAATAGGAATTCATATGCTTACTCCATGATACAATTACAAGATAGGCTCATTTTAAAATGGCTACTCAAATGTGAAAATTTGCAACAAAGCTGTAGGAGCTACAAACGTCGAACGACAAAAACAACAACAATTAGAAAAACTCTATATTACCAGCTGATTTTGGCAACTAGCGCACCCTGCTCTCCAATATGAGGCTACCTTGTAATTGTATCATGCATATACTCAAAATATCGCATCCGTGGACTCTTAACTTCAATTGTATGTGCGGCGAGATTTCAAAATATCGGGGAGTTTTTCAAATTGCAGTTGCTATCATCCAAAGTGGTGACACAAGGGTGGCTAGTTCTGTACAATTTTCAGAATTGTTTCCAAACACGGAAAATAGCCAAATTTAAAAAATTAAAGAAATTCTTCAAATCATCAGCAAAAGACGTAAGCTTATTTCTCCGAATTTTTGGAGATAAGCTTTGATTTTTTCAAAAATTGTCGAAACAAAACAAAAATACTTGTTTTTTTAGCCTTGATCCAAGAACTTCAGGTGCTACTTCTTTTGGTTCGAAATGGCTCTATTGCGTGAAAGTGGGAAAATCCAGTGTAGGATGTTCTATGTGCGGCGAAAAGCTGTAAAATCATGTGAATTTGAAATTGAGATAGGTGTTATGCCTTTATCTCACAGTCAATTCAACTTATTTAGCAATCCCATCCCATCTAACTTATCCACCACCAAACACTTCTATAAGTCTTAAATATTGATGAATTACCAATATCATTTAATGAGGCAGGAACTGAACAAAGATTTAAGCGTAGGACGATGACCAGGCCGGGTTGTGAACCCAAGATCCCTGGATGACAGTCAAGCATGTTATCACCTCACTAACGAGGCTGCTCTTTTTCACTTTCTCTAGTGAAACTTTAAAAAAAAAATAAAAAAGGAAAATATCCAGGTTCTTGTATACTTTTCTGAAGTGTTTTCGGGGCACAAAAACAAAAAAACTTTCTCATAGATTTTAAATTTTCTTGTCCAATTTGTCAGGAATTTTGGAAGTGCTGGCAATAACGTTGAGTCAGATATTGGGCGTTCGCATTAATTTGTTTTCTTCATGTCAAAATAAAATTGAAAAAACATGGCATTCAAGGTATTGTCCATCGTTAGACACTACTTATTCTCATCTTCAGGGCAGAAGACGAATACTACGTCAGAGGAACGCCTCATTTTTGGATTCAATCTACAAGTTGACCTATTTTTTGCAATCTTCATAAGTAGTGAGTTTCGCCCAGACAAGCTATGCGTCATTGATCGAAACAAGTAGTAATCAGAAAGAGCAGTATCTAGAAAATACAGCGGATGGGATAAGCCTAATCATTTGAGCATTTTCAAGTATATTTAAACTTACTAAAGTACCGGTCAGGTTTTCAATTGTATCAATCAATTCTAGTCAAAAGCTATCCCCAGTGATGGTCTTCATTCAGATTTAGCAGCTCATAGTAGATCACACCCTTCTGATCCTACCAAATGCAGAGCATAAGCTTGGACCCATGAATGCTTGGCTTCACCACTGATGTTAGTGGTTGGCCAGACTTAACCTATGCCTTTCTATCATAATAGATCATGAAGAGTGGACTATCATAATAGATCCACTCTTCACTAACTCCGCCTGTTCTCACGAGCAGCCTGTCCAAAACCAGGCTAAAGTAGGATGGTCGCAGGCAAATGTAGAAGGACTACCTAGATATTGGAGTTGGTCGCCCAATCTGGTTAGTAGGTGTAAATTTTGACTCAATCAACGGTAGCGTATGCCTACGAAGGAATAGCAATGATCTTTAAAATTTGTTAGCACGGGAATACCCTTTACACTCGACAAACGTACTATCACAAATTCCACCGGCACATTGGCATTGTGGTCTCTGCATAGTCTTATAAAGACTGGTTAAAACCATGATTAATATGGTGTATAGTTTGGTGTACAAGAGGTGTTAGAATTGGGTACTCCAAGGTGAAAAGTATATCTTAGTAGCCTCGGAGTGCCAGTTTAAAAAGGTGCAAAATAGTGGTGACTATGTATCACCAAAGTCAGAGGTGATGTGGTCTACGCTGTAGCACGTTCAATAGGCTTTTGCCACCACAGTCATGAACGATGAAGGTGTGTCGGTGTGTGTTGGTGCGTGTCGAGATAAATCCCTTTTGCCCGGGGAGGCTATCGCGGAGCTGGCCTTTCGGGGAGTATCGTGCTGGCTGTAGTAGTTCAATGTCGCGAAAGGTCTGTTGCGCTTAATCAACCCGGTGGCAATGCCCATAAATTGTCAGAGATGTTAGATGGGTCTCTGACCCAACTAATCATCCATAATTGGTACTGTTCCGTTCCAGCATTTGTTACTATCCATACAGTATTTTTTTTTAATTAAATATACACTTAAGTATGGTGTGTAACCGGTGCTGAAACTACTATGACAGGGCGTTGGTCGCATCTGTAGTCATGGAAGTAACGCCCAGGAGAGGTCGGATGGACTTTATATTTGTATTAGCATGGTACTAACGTCCTGAAGATTTACCTGCTGGGCATCAATTCCATGAACCTCGTCCCCATTGCCATGAGGCAACGTGAAATTAAGCTTATACGGCAGGTGTTCACGTTTCAATAAAAATAAATTTCAATCTACTCTTCATCGGTCGTGGTAATTCGATGCAAAAATTGTTTCCTTTTCTCACAGATTAAAAAATGCCTCACAACGTCCCTGAATTTCAATTCGTTTGGGACCCAATTCCCTTGATTTAGGATAATTCACATAGCTTTGGTTTATATATGCAATACCTCCTTCAACGATAAGTTTTAGATTTTGTTTTTTTACATTAAGGGAGTTTTTCACCTACAAAATGGTGGAATTTTCCGTGAAAAATAGCAGTTTTCACTTTTAAAGACCACTAAAAATTTTAAAATGAAAAAAATAATAATCAGAGAACGTTGGGGGAGGATTTGATGATACTTGGACTAAATTTTAATGATCTTTGATTTCAGATAATTTCCAGCTGAGATTCAGTGAACACCGCAATTCGTATTTTTCCAAAGACGTTCTTGGAAAAGCTTTGTCACCGGCTTGTTTGTCAATATTCTCTCATAAAAAAAATTATGGAATGATATTGAAATTATATTTAATAATATTTAAAAGTTTTGAATAAATTTTCTCTATTAATATTTATAAAAACAAATTCGCAAAAAACGTGTTTTTTTACGCTGAAATCCTTAAAGCAACAATGGAAGAATGTGCTTTACAACACCATCTCTTGTAAAAATGATAGGAATTAGTTCCAACGCCCATTACCTTCTACACAATGATTTGTATTAAATCAAAACTATGTTTGATAAGAGTATTTTAACTAAAAAATTTTATAAACTTTAAAATATATTTGGAAAATATTCTATTACGCAATGTGATTCTTTTCGTTGTTTGAATATTGAAGGATTTAAGATATCCTAAATATCTTTGTCAGCGCTTAACACTAATTCGTTGAAACCGATTATTATTTAGATATTAGGCCATTTGTAGTAGTTTGAACTCCACTGTATGCACTCATAATTTGTAAACAACCTCTTAACATAATTACGACAAAAAAGCAACCAAGCCAACTGCTTAACTTCTAATATCAACCCCGAAAATATTTCAATGATTAGTTGTATGCGACCACGCGTGAATACTTCCTCACACGCTGTGTCCTTTACGCATCATGCCGAGTTGTGTGGCTTGTTGACAAGCTATGGATACCATTGAGACCGTTGCGCCGCAACGGTAACTTCAGTGGCTTGCAGCGTTGGACAACAAGCCATCAGCGTGGCAAGTCGTACTTTAAAATAATGTGCCACTTGTAGCTTTTGTTGTTTTTGTGTCTGTGTTGGGCCAGATAGAGATCTACGAACATATACCATACATTCGATAGAAATTCTACAAAATGCAAATAACTTGTCACACAGCAGCACCACCAAACTTCCCCTTTGGCAGTTACGTAAAACTGTGTAACCTTTTATGTGGGCAAAGCTATGGTATGATGTCTACTTAAACGTACACGGAGATTTTGGCTTTCGATAAATGAGTGCCTGAGTGAATCAAGTTATAAAATCCGAACTTTTACTCCGGTCTAATCGAATTTGAATTGAACCCTTCTATATTTAAATGGATGCCACTTGATGATGTGCCTTAACTGTGTGTTAACATGAGTAACTGTGTACGTGTGTCTGTATGAGTAGGTATGCGTTGATGTCCTTGTGCGCCCACTGTAAGAAGACACATGTGAACTTGGTACGTTATGCGGTGTTTTAATGAGTTGATGGATGAACATGTACAGTTTTTTCGTGCGTATTATTAACCTTTTACGTTTGAGTCAGTTAAAACACGATTTACACCTACCACTGACACGAAATGTTGTTAACGACTAAATTTAAGCGTTATAAACTACCAAGTAAGTGTTGAACGGTGTTTGACTTTTTCCGAGCAAATATCGATGGCCGCATTTATTGGAAAATTGAACGGCAAAGTATTTGTCTCCAGTATTTTCAATCTCCAAAAAGCGAACTTTTAGCACTAAAATTGTTTTCAATGCCGAAAATGGATTGACTGTCTCAAAACTTATTGCTACTTCGTAATTAACTGTCTGGCGATATTTTTGAATGACAAAATTTTCTGATGATACGAAAGCCACCCTCAAAGTTTCCGGTTATGGTTTAAGGAAAATTTAGCATTTCATTCGGTAAATACCTTTGACAGATCGAAATTCCGTCAAGGAGTTAAATTTTAATAGCACCTCAAAACCAACAATTTTTTGAGGTTCGCTCATACTGCGTGGAATCTAATGACACAAATCAGCCGAAGGATGCTTCTATCTCCCGATGTGTCACATGCCGATCAGCTTGAGTGTGTGCCTTCTGAACGCATAAGTATCAGTTTCCGATCAGCTCAACATGTCGTGAAAACTGTGTGTCTTTGGCATCACTTTATTTTTCTGATATATTTACTCAACGTGTTGAGTTCAACTGTTGTACCTGCTGAACGCAGCCAATGTTTGCTGGAACAATAGTAGTTGATGGACGACCATCGCGAATTTTTTCACTAAGGCTCAACTGTCCACTTTTGAATTCCACAAATAAAAAGTCCATCAATTCATTGTTTTAGAGTTCGTCAACATAAAAGTCGTAAAATACATCGCACGAAAATGTCCGCAAGAAATTTCAATTAATTCACAAAATTTTTGGCTTTAGAATAACGGAATCTTGGCGGAATTTCGATCTTTCAATGGTGTTTAACTAGTTAAATGCAAAATTTTACGAAAATCAATCGATATAACAAATAAAATACACCTAGTGGGCTTTTCCAGAATATTAACTCCATCTCATACATTTTTTAAAAATAATTTTGCATTCAACAGAAAAACTGAAAATATTTCAAAACAAAACAACTGTTTAAATTTTTTTATTCCATAGTTTCCAGCTATTGCAATAATAAAACTAACAGCGTTGCATTTTCCAACTTTCAATTACAAAGGGAGTAAAAAAAAATTATATAAAGGTTCGGCTCTTCTTAAGACCGAGTTTCTTATGAAACGAGAACTTATGTGATCAAGAACTGGAGCTAAAAGTATTATGCCGATTTGAACGTCCAATGTTCTCAAGAAGCTTTATATAACATTGTTTACTTGTTTACTAGAAAAGAAACTTTTTCATTCAAGCCTTGCTTGGTTCGAAATGGGGAAAAAGATTAGTGGGAAAGAAGAACAATCAAGTTAAACATGTGTAGGATTTTCTAAGCGTGGCGGTAAGCCGTAGAAACATGTGAATTAGAATTTTAGGTAAAAGTTATGCCTTAACCTCAGTCAATTCTAGTTATAAAGCCTATCCATCCAAAAACTAATCTGCCACCAACCACAACTTTTTTTAGTCGTTAATATTGATGAATTTTTAATTTCAGTTGATTATAAATAAGAAAATAAATGCAAGAAGGCTAAGGCGTTGAAAAATTTCAATGCACTATTCAGTGTATAATTCACTGTGTGTTTAAGGGAGAAAAGAGCTCATTGGCTCGAAAGTTTCTTGAATTTCCAAGCCATGATTAATATACTAACCAAAAGTATGTCACGACATACACTTTCTCCAAAAGGTTCTTCCTCTATTAATATTCGAACCATTTGTCATAACACTTATCCCATTCCGCTTGAGACACCTCCAAAACATAGTTTTTAAACGTATCTACGACCGCTTCTGGCCTTGAAAATCGTTATCCACGCAGTTTGTCCTTGATGTGCGGGAGCAAAAAAAAGTCATTGGACCATTGGGTGCCAAATCAGCACTGTAGGGTGTAAAGTCCATTAATTTGATGTTTTGAGTCCTCAAAAGCTCCTTTGATTGCTGAAAAATGCTTCAAGCTCTCATTGTCCTGATGAAGAATAATTCTTCGGTGCTTGTTTGTTATCCTTATTTCACGGAATATTTTGTATTTTTCTATTTATATGTCTCAAGTGGTAGCATAGCAAAAATTGAAAAATTTGTTTTTTTTTTCAAATGAAGAAAACTCGGTCTATATTTATTCCCAAAATATATGTAGTAACTCTCTTATGTATGAAAGTCTATTTTTAACCGTTTTCTAAATCTTCCGCCATTAATGCAGAAATATTAACAGTTTTGCCTTTAACGCTCTAATTTAAAGATTATCCGTCAATTTTCAACTTTCGCCAGAAGTTTAAACACATTTAAAAAAAATCTTTGCCCTTATTTTCAAGACCCAAAAAATATTCTTATAAATTAAAAATCTTAATTGATTTGGCGTTTCACCGTAAAAGATAAAAAAAATTCGTTGGATTTAATATTGATACAAAATACAATAGTTGTCAAATCGTTGGGAACATATAGTGAACAGTTTTTCAAACTCTTGATATTTTTGCAAAATAAAGTAATTCAAGCACTGTAGACGGTGGAAGTCGCTTTTTCGCTTAAAGATCGCTTCAGGGTATAATACACACGGTATTCACAAAAAACAAGTGACTTTATTTGGTAAAAAGTCTCAAATTAATTTCACTTTATTGTATTTTTTCACAACTGTATATTCAAGTATATTTCACAAAATATAACGACTTTCTATGGCTTTGAACTGGCAAATTAACATTTTATGTTAAAATCTAAGCGTTTATTAATTTTTTATTTTCTTTTTTTTCCATTATATTTACCTTAATTTTTTTAGATTAATTTAAAGTTATATCAGCACAGATTTTATTTAATAAATTAAGATGCCGTCAATTAATGAACGCTTACAAGACCCGCCAGCGATACTTGTCTGCAATCAGTTCCGCCACTGATGACAGTTAAAAATCAAATGAAGTCAATTTCACAAGTTCGAATTATGGCAAAAGTGAAAAAACCGCAAAAATGAAACACAGCAGCTCAACATCGCGACCAGCAAGCAGCCCACAAAAGTGTTAATCTAAAACGACCAACGTGCGAAGCAGCAAGGAAGCATTTAAATAAAAAAATCCACCCCCTACTAAAGTACAACCATTTGCGGCACAGTGCGACATCAAAACATCAACGCCATCTGCTGCGTTGCTCTAAGCGCAGCAGCAACACAATCAGAATCACGGCAGCAGCTAGCGCAGCAACATCCAAGAACTTTGCAACAGCTTTTAGCGCAACATGCATAAACTTCAGCCTGAGTTGCCAACAACAAAGACAAGCTCCTGCATAGAGCAGAGACAGACAACATCAGCTCCATTCTAAGGGATGCTAAGGATATTGTTGTTGTTTTATTGTGGTTGTCCTCGTAGCAGTCTGGTTGAGGATGTGCAACAACAAGTTGTGATTTTGTCACTTGCAAAACAACTCCATTCATTGTCATCATCAATATCATCATCAGCATCATCATCATCATTGTCGTGCGCGTTGTTGGTATCATCAATGCAGGACGTTAACAGGAAGAAATCATCATGAATGACATGATATTCCCATCAGTTTGGGTGGCGCGGCATGTCATCAGATATGTATGTGTGCAGCAACGTGGCATAGCGGCCGCAATGTTGCTAACAACATGAATACAAGAATTTATGTGAATATGGAAATATTTATCAAGCAAACATTTTAATTTCTCTGTAAGTTTAATAAAAGAAGCGGTATTAAAAAAGTATAGAGTAATGTATTAACGGAATGTTACCTAGTTCTTTGTTTAGGTTCTTAATACTTTTATCATGCATCCAGTGGCGTAGATAAGCTTTTGCTTTAGAGGGTCTAAACATTTTTTGTACACATTTGCCTTATCCCATGCAAAGGGCCCGTTGCCAAACGTGATTTTTGGGGATAATGCAAATACAAAAACCAAAACTAAAACTCTTCCAATTAAAAAAAAATTTTCAAATGTCTTTAAATAAACTGTCAGAATTCACTATTCGAAGCAAAAATAAACCGTTTCTAATAGGGCACTGCAGGTTGAATTTTCACCTTGCAAAATTGGGGATTCTTAGTGATGACAACTTCGGTTTTACATGGAGGACGAAGAATCTGCGATGCACATCCTAGGACAGTGTCCCGCACTTGTTTAAACACGTCAGAAATATCTGGGTTATGTGGTATACCAGATAACTCATTAAAATCAAGAGATATAGAACATAAACATCGCCAAGACGGCTGATAACATGATTTGGGAATTTGGTGCGCAAAAGATCGATTGTGGCATGGGCTGTGTAGCATGGCGCGCCATCCTGCATGAACCAGAAGTCGTCCAAATTTATGTCTCCAATTTTAGTAAAAAAAAAGTCGGTTAACATGGCTCTGTAACGCACACCGTTGACCGAAACATTATTCCCAACCTCATTTTTGAAGAAAAATGGTCCAATGATGCCACCACTCCGCAATCAGCACCAAACTGTCACACCTGTGGATGCATCGGCTTCTTGACAGTAACTTGCGGGTTTTTCGAGCCCCAGATACAGCAGGGGTACAGCAGGTACAACAGGTGCGGTGGGTGCTTTATTTCGGCTAAAACTGCTTTTCAGATAATGCACTGCTTGGGCTACATAGCACTCACTTTGGAAATATATTTCCAACGTTTCCCAACGTTGTTCAAGCGTAAAGCGACTCATTTCTTTCCGCGGAGGTATGATACTGACTTTATGTCAAGATTTCGAGCGAGAAACAGCTATCAGTGTGAAAATAACCTATGATTTAAAAAGAAACCACTATATGGCCCACCCTGTATATGTGCCATAGCTGTCAAAATGACAAAGTTCAAAGAAACGTTAAAATATTGTTTAAAAAAAGCACTTGCTTACATTGTCATGAAACAACTCTGGGGACTTCGCACTCTTGACACCGCCACATTTGTACGCCACTGTATGAATCTAAGCATTTTATATTAAGGAAAATTTTAAAATTGAATATTAAATAGCATGCTTCTTTTGTTTTTTTGGTTATTTTCTTCTGCTCGGATCGTGTTGTTGTGACGATAAGGAAGGATCGCATTGGAAACGACAACCTGTCCGCAGGCACCATAGCCAAATTAAAAGGCAGGAAACGTGTTGCAAATCCGACAGCAATTGTTCGTTTACGACGCTTCCGCTTAAGCAATTCCTATGTGTACTTTTTTCATCTTCCTAGATTGAATGGATTCACACCCCCTCAACATCTCCCGACCAACACTGCGAGTGCGATGTGTTGCATGAATATTTGTTAAAGTGAATTTTTTATGCCGCTATTACACAACATTGCGCCATTGTTTTTGTTGTTGTTGTTGTTGTTGTTGTTGTTGTTGTTGTTGCAGCAGTGGCAGGATGAGTCCATTATGGCCGCATGTAGCCAGCAGCATTAACGGCTTCCACAACAACAACACAACATGTTGGCAGCCTCCTGTTGCCATATCTTTAAACAAAAAAAAATACTTTTGAAATAAATACCGTTTCAGTTTCGTTTTAGTCCTTGTCTACATACATTTTTTCTAAACTTTTTTCTGCCATAGAATTGTTGTTGTTGTTGCTGTTTACTTTTTGGATTTGGTTGATATGGAGAATATTTCTGATTTTTGTTTTTGGTTTCGAATGGTTGTGTAAAAGCATTGTTAAACATTTTTGCCTTCTTATTTTCTTTCAACTGTTCCACTTTGTTTGCATACTTGTTATTATCATCTATGCGGTGAGAAGATACGTCATGCATACGTTTGCGTCGTGGTTGATTGAATGGGTGCGACTAGCAACTAGCGCTGCGAATTTATTATGTTGAATATTATGATGCATCATGTATGTGTTCCTTTCTTTTTAACCGACTTCATTGGTTAGCGTTGTCGTACAAGTTCTCATACTTAACGTGTTTGTAGATTGAGCAACCCTTGTTTGGAACGTACATCAACAGCAATCAACTTCATGACAAGCCACGATTTTGCATAAATTCTCGCTTCTAAAATAATTGCAATTAGTATTATTTTATTGCGATTTTTTTAGAGTATAAATGCATACTCGAATAATTGTAATAAATAGTAAACAAAAAGTATTGGAGTAATAATAAAAATAGAATGCATCTCTGTGGAGTCGAACTAGATAAGGGCAAAAAAAAGGGCCATTTTCAACATAACTTTCCTTCGTAATATTCTTCCTTTATAAATTCTTATATGGAGTGAATTGTATCAATTGCCTTTTCTCGAAAAAAATTCTGACCTGTAAATTAAATCGTGTTCTTTTCTCGAAAATGTTGACCTCGAAAGTAGAAAAAATGCAGAATTTTTGCATTCTCAAGATTGACGATTTTAAATTCTGCGCTCAAATGCTACCAACTGAATGAACAAAAAAAGTGAAATGTTGGAAAAATATTAAACGTTATCATTGACATTTCATTAAATTTTGAGCTTTTTCACGGTTGAAAAAAAAAATATTATAAAAATTGTTCTCAAAAGTAAGCAACAAAATATCATTGAACTCAAAAAAGTTTTTTTGAGTTTAGGTCGAAATGTAAAATATTCTGCACTCTCAGAGGGCAGAATTTTTTGCCGAGAAAAGAAAACGCCTGTAGTGGCTACAACTATGCAGCATTATTTTACAAGCTAAATGGTGGTCCAGATTTTTTAATCATATGCTGCAATTTCACTCCTTTTCTGAGGCCGAAATAACATAGATTTTTGTGCAATTGCTCAAAGCCTATTAACCTTAACAATAGAAGATTTGAAGAAAAATGGAAGATTTGAAACATTATTAAAAATAATTTAATAATTATTATAAGCTAAAAAAAAAAACAAAAAAAAAAACAAAAAAAAAATAAACTACGAATACCTTTTAACAAATGATGAATTGCTGTTTAAAATTAAATAAGTTATTTTTCATTAAAAGAAAAACCGAAAATAACTTTTAAATTTTCTTCAATTGTCAGCTTCAACATATTTGTCTCCACTTTAACATTCTTAACAAAGAGTTGCTTCAGAGATTAACATGCATTTTCCCAAACACGACAACCACTTTTGAATCAGTACGTTAAGGTTTTTTCTTTTTACAACATGTCGTATGTGTTTTTCCCACTTGAGACCCAATAGAAAATCCACCAGCTCTTCCATCTCAAATCAAATTCTATGACAGACAAATTTAGAATCGTTTGCAAACAACTCTCACTGAAGTGGTTGGGCGGTATAGATGGCGTGAATGTATGTACAAATGTAAAATCGCTTTTGAAATCTGTAACAATCGCATTAGACCAACACATGCGAAAACACTTTTATATTTACACTTTCCATATATTCTTAGCTTAAGCTTCAGATTTAAATGCAAATGGGGAAAAAAGGTTTATCATCAGATAACAATCAGATTATAAAGTTTTCACACGAAAATTTTTAAAATATTGAAAATATACAAAATAATTGTTCCACTTATTAAAGAAAGTTTAACGGATTTTTATAAATGAAATTTATGGCTCATTACAATATATACATACAATATATGTACATTGAAGACTTGGTTAAAAAAGCCGCTTTGGGTGTAAAATCCCGTTCCATACAGTAATAAAAAAAAAATTTAATGAAGCTTATCATGTTTCAATAATGAAGCTCAAAAATCAGAATACAGTGATAACATGAAAAACTTTAAAAAATTAAAAACGAGAGTAATTATCTCTCTCTCTCTCTCCTTTTTTTTCTTCTTATTTTTCTCTCGTATAGTCTGCCAAACCCCTCCTTCAGCGCACAATTAACTACTATAAGTTAATAGGTTAATGGATTGTCTAAACTCGTGATCACCTATCACTACCATTTCTCTAATTACATTATTTTATTAATTAAGTAAAAAATGTCCTAGCTTAATCGCATTAACTGTAAGATAAATGTAAAAAATAGATTCCTTAATACAATCTTTTATAATAAAGATTTATAAAATAATAGAGATATTTTTAAAATTTTATGCATATTCGTATTCATCTATAAACTCATCGAATCATGGATTAAATTCAAATACGATCTTGTGAAAGCCATCATTTAAGGTTCATAATATAACCCGGCGTTTCGACAGGCAATAAATCATTGCTTTCCATCTGTCAAATTTCATTGCTGGCAATGAAAAAATTTCAATGGTGGGCATTTCATGTTAAGCAATAATCATTCTTCAAAAAACACAGTTCGCTGCGCTCGAGCGCTTGACTCGCTTAGAAATGCCATGCATGATTTTTTTAAATCTAATCTCTTATAATTTGGATTTTTGTTGCTTCATAAACACTCAAAACGTCTTTATAAATTTATTATATTATAAATATCAGCTGTGCACCACTCCATTTTATTGATGTTTTCACTCCCACGTTTGCAGAATTATGAAAATTTTCTCTCACACTGCAGAAGTAACAGTTCTATACATGGAAAGCAATATTGCTAGACATGAATTGTCAACCATGGCAATTGAGTGGTCTCAATTGGCAATAATTGCCAATTGACAGATGGAAAGCAATAAATTGTTGCCTGTGGAGACGCCCTGTAAGGAAAATACAAATATACCCCCTTTCAGAAGCTGGCATAAGATGGAAAGCTTTATGTGTAACCATATTGAGCACCCTTTGGGTCATAGTAAAGAAGGGAAATTCACGATATAACAATTTTTCAAAACTTCTCATAATTTTTAGAAAAAATTGCTTATATTGGCTTAAGTTTTGGTTTTTTTTACTATGCCAGAATATTTTTGGTTCGAATAAATTTTTATGTTTATGCTTCTGTAATGCCAAAAATACAGATATAATCTTATTTACCAAATGAAAGTAGAATAATTTTGGTTTCTTCATCAAAATACCCTTCAAATAATAAAAAATACCAACACCATGTTGTATAGAAGTATTTTTCTTTAATATACTTTACTAAAAAACACAAAACATTTAATGTCAAAATATTACATTTGGAACAGTAAAAATTAAAATTCTATTACAACAGATATATTGAAATTACTTTCATACAGAGACTGAGAAATTTTCGAATGGCACACAGCCTTACAACGCATTTAAAGAAACCCTTAACCATGATGGAATAAATATAATTATTCCACCATGCCCTAAACCAAAGTTTCGATCACAATTAACAGTCCAACCTTTTTTTTTTAGAAATGACAAATAATTGCCTGGTGAAGGAAAATGGCTGCAACAACAAAAACATAAAAACATGGCTGAAGGTAAATAAAAAAAAAAAAAAACAAAGCAACGAAATGTCAAATTTAATCTCGATCACGCTAGTGTAAACAGTTGAGATTACAGTAGGAGATTAGGCTAATCTTCTTTCTCTTAATCCTCATTTGTAAACGTACTATAAAAGAGGTCTTGCTAATCTCTTCAAAAAAGGTTTGCAACGCTGTGAATACCGATAACCTATTGCTCACCTATGCGACAACCTTATAGCATGTTTCCACGGCACTCTGAATCAAGTATTTTGGCTTGCGAATTAAGAATGTGAAATAGCCTGTTCCCACGAAGAAATCTTAATTCAGTTTGACAGCTGAAACTATGTAGAGCTGAAAGCAATACTCACTTTGACAGCGGTCTTTGACTTTTTGTTTTGTTTGTCTTTCTTCCATTGCTGTTTTCGATTAATTTCCGATAAAAAATAGAGATAAAACCGATTTCTACATGATTCGGATGTTAATTCAAACTGAATCAACTTCGAATGAGGTAATTCAGCTTGTCAAATGTTGTATGGCGAATTAGTTAATTCGGAACATAATTCAGCTTCGAATTACGAATGAGAGCCGAATTACGTTGTTCAGGGTGCCGTGGAAACATGCTATTATTCATTCAACCCATGGTATAATTAATCAGGTAGGTGTGCCAGTTTTCAATCGAACATGAATTGTCAAAAATCATACAAAACAAAACAAACAAAAAAAAACAGCCTGTTGTCAAACCTACCTGTATAATTGTATCATGCATTCAACCATGGTATAAGTAAAACTTGTGTTTTCACCATAATATATATACTATCGCATGGCCAGCAATATTCTGCAGTAAAGATTTGCAACCAAGTAAATTGAAGCAAATTAAATTTTATGGAATTTTGCAATTTTGTTAAATTTCTACGAGACGTAGGAATAATTTCATTCCAAAATTAATATGAGCATCAACTGGATTAAAATAACAGAAAGGTAAAGTAATCAAAATTGTATAATTAAGTATAATCTGAACTTTTCATAACTTTTATTCACAGAGCACGTGAAGGAATAGCAATTATTAATGCGCTGCCCTACGAAACTTTCATCACCGTGCTTGATTATGTATATCGAAATATGAGCACCGGTGGACAAAATGATGAGCCTGAAAATGCGCTCGAACAGCTTGAGAAGCTGGTAGGGGTTCCGCGTGCTGATTTCTTGCTGCTGATCAAGACATTTTCATATATTTTGAAGCGCACATCGACGTTTGTCATTAAGCCCACTAAATTGCAAGCAGAACTGCGCGAAAAACTGCAACTGCACGATGACAAAGTTGATGCTATTGTTAAACTGTGGGTTAAGAATACAAAGCCAATAATGGATAATTTGGCGAGTGAAAAGTATGAATCTAATGAGATTCAAGATGTGGCATGGAAGCTTAATGTGCAAATATCATCACATTGTCAACAACGTGAAAAAACAGCGCTGGCAGTGCTGCAACTGAAGACTGGTGCAGGAGAGGATATCAATTTGGAGATGAATCATGAGGAGCTTTTGCATCTATATAATCAATTTGAGTGTATTCAAAATGAACTGGACGCCTTGCGGAGCAATAAGTAAAGACAGCAGACATTTTGAAGCAGATCAATGAGGTTTTCTGCTTGCAGTATAGACATGCGATGAGAAGATAAAGTATGTTGCTACCTTACAAAGTATAAATATTTAATATTAGTCTAAGATTAGTTTATTATTCGACTTACAAATTGCTCAATTTAGCGTTTCTTGCATTTTGCTAGCATAGCATTAAGTAAAGAAAGGCTTTTTTAAATTCCATTTAAGTAGAAATTAGTAAATGTTTCCTTTTTTTAAAGATAAACGAAATACGTTGGCAAGGTATTAGCTCTCATAGCGCTAGGGTATCCCAAAAAAGAATGATAGTAAAAATTATAGTAAAATGAAAAGAATGATAGTAAATGTCATTTATTGCTGAATGATCGGCAATAAATGACACAACAAACTTCCAGGAGATACACTGCTGAAAGAAAGCAATGATGATATAATAGAAATTTATTCATAAAATAAATTTATCCGAACAAAATACAAAGCACAAAATTTTGTTTTTTCATTATTTTTTATTAGGATATATTTCAAAGAATCACCTTCCCTTAAAGACAAATGCACACACTTGTATACTATTCACAGCCGATAAGGCATAAATGATATGGTCCGAAATGTAAGGAGTTAAGCCCAAGCATCTACGAAGCATAGCATTCAGAAAAGTCAGAATTTTGTTATTTACATAAACAGGAAAGTAAGCTGACGTAGTAAATCATCTAAGGAATTTAGGAGATGGGCCTGAAATTTTTTAATTGGACGGATTCTTACCACTTGTTGAAATTGGTACGATTTTTATAATCCTCCAACTATCCTTGACATAAGAATTTATAAACGCTTCATTAAAAACAAAAAGAAGCAATTTCTGATCATGTGCAGAAAGAGCTCTGAGCATCTCATATGTCCCTTTAGCATATGTCTATGTCACTTTAGCAGTCCCTCCAGTCGATAATCCCGTCGAAACAGAAAAAAACATTTCTTCAAAGGTGAAGGGCCTATAAGATGAAATGTAAGGAAAGTTCAAATCAATATTTGCGATATACGCACCATTTGAGGGGATTTGAAATTGTTTATATAAAAAGTTATTTTCACAGTTCCAATACTATAAGCATATTTAGAATTTCCTTCAGTAGAAAGCTTCACGCCTCCCTCGTATTTGGGGGGAAATTCAACTCCTCAATTCTCTGGTTAAAGTTGTCTTTTTTGCTTCCCTGACAGCCTTTTTCCACACTTTACTGACGCACGGCCGGAAAATAATGAGAAGCATTTAATATAGTATAATTAAGTGTAATTTCTTCTGGTAAATTGCCCCTGGCAAAACCAATTTTAACAGAATAAGCGGGAATGAGCTTATTTGGATCTAGAGAATCCGTTCTTCTTAATCTAAAAACTGACAACACCTAATAGGGAGACAAAATTGAAGCCTTGATGCCTTAATCTGATAGATACAGAGGAACATCACGGACCACCCCAAAGTTTCGACAGAACTTTTTGGGATAAAAGCTCTTAAAAGCCTGTCCTCAAGAGTTTTTTGTATGACAAAACTGTTAGCATTAGCGACAGAATCAAAAGTAACCAATGGCAACAATGCCATTAATTTTCAAGTCCCATATTTTTTTCCACAAAAAGAGCCCATTTTTCAAACTCGTAAAGTTAATGCGTGCACAGCTAAATTTCCTTGTTAAAGCAGTGGATAAAGCGGCTGAGGGGTGCCAGAGAGATTAGACGATATGGCTGCAACACCGCTGAGGGCAAACGCCTTAGAAATTTTTTTACATTTTCTTTTTAATTTCATATATATCTTTTTTCGCACTCTTTTATAGTTTTTTAATAATGACAGAGGAACCCTATCAACCCTCATGCTCGACCGCAAGAAATCAGTGCATTTTATAAAATGCACAGAGTTAAAAGAAAAGAAAATATATAAACAATGACAACAATTTCTTAAAAGTACTAAACAAACAGATGCAAAAATTAATAAAAGAAATAAGACTAAAACAAAGTTTCAAAAATATGCAAAATCACCGAAAAAAACTACATACAAAGAAACGACACAATGGTTAATCATCCTTGATCGCTATATTCCATAAGACTTAAATGATTGCAGTAAAAATACATTAACATAATACATATTGTTATAAATAAATAAATTTATTTATATATATATATTTATAAATAAATACTACAAATATAATATTTAATACTAGTATTTCACGACATCGACTTCTCCGTCCGGCGGCTAGATTTCAACTGACTTTGTTGCTTGTGTCGCCTAATTAATTAGGTAAATTTGAATTAAAGTCGTCTTCATTAACTTCACTTGCAACAGAAATATGATGCCGTGATACCACAGTGTCACTCTCCATTCAAATATCGTTCCCTAAGCAGTCCGTCGCAATCGTGCCACGCACTATATTTTCTTCTAACTTTGGTACAACGACAAAGTTTCCTGTTGCAATCGACGCTCTTTTAGTTTTTGAACTGAGCTTTCCTTGTGCTCATTTTTTATATCACGGTAATAGCCTGCTGCAAGCATGCCTTCTCGGACTGCCTTCCATGCATTTTTTTCTTTGAAATCATGAACGTGTCATTCTTTGTGCTCGATTATTTTGATTTTGTTGATGCATTCTGTTAGGACCTCCTTCTCTTAGGAAGTCCTGACACCTTTTGTCATCCTGTATAATGGAGAAATTAATTAATAAAAAGTCTGTTTACAAAAACTTATACTATTACCGCCATCACTACAAACAACAACTATATTTTTTGTTTGTATTCGGCTGATTAATTAGTTCTAATAGTAGTTCTTAATTAGTACTAAAATTGTTGCTTAGTAGTAACCATTATTAAAACGACGATGAGATATGAAAACCTAAAGTCGGCTTTTAAAAGAAAATGCATTTTTAAGAAAAGTAATAAAAACGACTAATAAAAACGCATATTTTTTACAAAAGATTATTTTAATATTTAATAAATATTATTAACGGATTTTTTACAAATTTAACAAAGATAAAAAATTCAACAATTTTTCAAGAAATTCTAGTTGAATAATTTAAATTTAAAACACGCACGTCTGCCCTTTATGAAAAAATCTACGAGACTAACTTTTTTCGTTCGTCTCGCCAAACAGACTACTCGTTTTCTAGAAACGGTAGAAAGGGTAGAAAACCCAGATTCGAGCAATCTAGTTTTTTAGAAAAGTGTTTTTTAAGGTTTATGGTTGCCAAGTTGCCAGACGGATTATAAAAGTGTACCTTATTCTTGGACTATGATAATGCTTCAAGAATATTGGGGCTAAGAAGATGCCTAAAAATCGGCTGCTTTTCGGAAGCAGCACTATAAACACAAAGATCGTGGTGGGTCAGTACTCTCGAACTTGTTAAAACTTTCGAGTTCTTTCCAGAGAACTGGATAAATAGTTGCTTTTGTGCGAATGGACTGCGAAAATTTCATTTTGCTGTGTCGTTTCAACGTTTTACGTTGTTGTACAGCCGTTTTTTCCGTTGTTGCTTTGTCGCTTTAAGCAGCGTTTACCGTTTTTACCCTTTGCTCGTTTTTGTTGTACTATCAAATTTCAGCTGCTTTACCTTGAATTTATCCATTTTGCTTCTTTTTTTTTCACTTCTGTTTCTATGCGCTTTAGATCCCACTTGTGAATCTGTCAAGATTTCAATTGAACTCTAGGGAATTGTTTAATGTTTTTTGTAACGACTTCCTATTTCCCAGGATCTATAGCTGGGATAGATCAGCGAGTATCCAGGTTCGTACAATTGTTTATTGATTTGAGACACTGATATGGTTTTATGTTTATTTTCTCCTGCAAACGTTATAAATCGTTATAAATATATATTCTGTATGAGCTTATATAAACTTGAAATTCCTGTTGGCAGCGCTGTCGACGTCTCTGCTACTAGTCTGCCGACGTCCCTGTTAGTGTCTCTGCTTTGCTCCTATCGACGTCGCTGCTGATGTCCCTGTTAGCAGCACTGTCGATAATCCTGATTTTTCTGCTACAACTTCGATTCTTGGCAGCGCTGTTGATATTCATAATCCTGTTGTCGTTTGTACTACAATTTTCGACTTTAATTCGCGGCACATTTTAAATGTTGACTCGGTCTCTGATATTCACCAACTGTCCAAAAACTTTCAATGTTCTCCTTTTTATACCCTCGGTTCTTGCGTTTGTTCGTTCTCTTGTTGCAAGTACAACCAACACGTGGCCTACGTGACTGCTTGTATTTTGTTGTTGCTTGAGTTTTTTTTTTTCATTGGCTTCACTTTGAGCAAGCAACGAATGGCCTACGTGACTACTTGTATTTTGTTGTTGCTTAGGTTTTTTTCGTTTGCTATGTTCTCAGCTTTGTTGTGGGCTAACTTTTTCCTAATATTTATTTTCCAATCCATCCAAACCTAAAAAAAATTAACTTAGTTGTTTCAAGCTATAATTTATGTTGTAATCATAAAGTACTTTTTTCCACCCAGTGGCATCCTTTTGGGGTGGACCATGGCTATTTAAATCCTTTGCTAAGGTACTCCAGAGTGCCTCTGCTGCAACGCGATCACCTTTCATAAAGCCTCTTGCGAAATCTTTATGGTTTTCCATAAAGGAAATGAATATATTTTCTTGGTAAGAATTTTTATGTTTACCCCTGAATGAAAAACAATAGGAAAATCATTAACATTATAGCTTTATTATAGCCCTTATAGCTTTCTTATTTAGTGGTCTATAGTCTACACAAAGTCTCCCTTCACCATCTTTTTTCCTAATCAAAACAATAGCCGATGCATAAGGTGAATTACTATACCGCACTATTCCTTTTTCTATCAAATCATTTATAATATTTTGCACCTCAATCGTTTCACTATAAGCAAGCCTTCGAGGAGCACTATAAAAAGGCGTATCTTCTGTTAAATTGATCCTCATTTTCGAATTGTATGGTTTAATTGCTACTTCAGGTGCAGGGCAAAGGTAAGTGTCATTTATCATTAACCTAAATGCTTCTCTCTGCTCCTTCGTCAGGTCAGGGTTAATGTCAACATCTATATTTAGTCTTACTTTAGTATTCGTAAAATCCTGAACCTGCGTAGTGTTCATCTTGACTACAGGACTTTTCCAAATAACACTTACTACTGCCTACTAACTCCACAGCATATATGTGCATAAGAACATCAATATTCCTATCTAATAAATTTTGTATAGAACCATTTCCATCTAGCAAATCGTCTTTTACCTTCCCCTTTACCTCTGGTTGAATCAAAACGTCCACGCCTGCCGCACTCCCACTCTTCCCATCATCACTAACCACAGAACAATTCCTCAAACCAAAAGAATCAACCACACTGTTTTCAAATAATGATGTTTTATTCTTTAAACTTAAAAGGAAATTCATTTCATATCTTATTTTCTGTTTACGCTTACATAAAAAAATATTAAATTTATGGAGCAAATCACGTCCAACCAATAGAGGCAGCGATATGTCTGAATCTGGAAGAACCAAAAACATATGCGTTACAATTTGATTTCCAAACTTCGCAGCACACAAAATCTTGCCGCAGATCTTCAACTGATTGTTACCTATTCCTCTACGATTGGTGCATTGCCTTTTATTGCTTATAAAAAATGGTATTGCAGACTTTCTAATGAAGCTCCTCGGGCTACCAGAATCAAAAAGTGAAAGAATTTGTTTAACCTCAGTGTGTTTGTTTCTTCGAGTAGGGAAATCAACAGTTACCATCTGCATCACGTTAACTATATCCATTAATTTTCCTTCTTCTTCAGTCAGCTCACCAGCTGACAACTCTCCGTCAATAGCAGCAACGACTCCTCGCTTACGTGGACATGTCTGATGAAAGTGTCCTAATTCACCGCATCTGAAGCACGAGTTCATTGGCCGCTTCGGTTTGGGCATTGTGATTGGAAGTGCCCAAATTGCGAACAATTGTAACATCTGGGTTCCACTCTATTGGAAGCGGAGGCAGCAGCAGCAGTAGTAACAGCAGGGACAGAAGGGACGGCAGTGGCTGAAGGGGTGGCAGCAGCAGCAGTGATTCGTTGTCTCGGAAGGGCAGCAGAAGGGCCAGCCTTAGTACGTTGTTGTGAACAGCTTCGTAGTTTCTCATACCGTTCGAGTTTAGCCTTTAACTCACGCACGGTCTCAGCATCATATAGCAGCGTTGAATAACCAGACCCATCATTTAGACCAATAATGATCGAGTCTACCAAACTTCGTTCTGGGATGTCTACTTTTGCTGCAATAAGCTGCATTTCCATTACGTATCGTTGAATGGTTTCATTTGGTTTAAGCCGACGACTTTTGAACTGCTCATACACTTCTAACAAAGTGAGGCTATGAGCAAATTCATCAAGCAAAGCATTTTTTAATTCCTAGTAGCTCGATACAAACTTAGTGCGCACAAACATTTTTGCAGTGCCATCTAAAAATTTACGAGCACATATCATTTTTATGCGATCGCTACACGGTATCAACTCGAAAGCGTCTTCGAGATCAGCCACCCACTTTCGGATGTCATACGAATCGTCTCCTGAAAATTTTTCCAACATGGAGTCGAATAGCCTTACGTCCACCGCAAAATCAGATTGTGGCTCAATTTTTAACTGTTCCAACTCCCGTTTCAGCATCATCACTTCCCGTTGTTTCCTGAGCACCACCAGTTCACGTTCCAACTCCGCCTCCTCCCCTGCATTGCCTGTCGGCCCATCATCATTATTAATGCTATTAGCACCTCCTGCGCCTTCGGGTTTCATTGGCCCATTTCCACCATCAGTACCAAGTTCCTGATACATGGCTCTTATTTCGGAAATTGTAGCTGTGGCCGTAACCGCAATATTCGCCTTAATCAGCAAATCTAACATTTCCTTTTTATTCGCCATATTTTATTTTAATTGTTCCGTATCCCACTTCTGAGATTTATAATGATTTATTTTCCAGTATTTATTTTGTTGCGACTTGCTTCGTTGAAATCAAACAGGAAAAAGGAAGTTACAAAAAATGGCCGCAGCTACAAAAGCACAAAGTTGGCTGCACTTATACAAAATACAAAATTAGCTGCAGTTATCGATAAATTACCACATCTCAAGCCGGACCAAGAAATGCCATACACAAAACACGGTTATACAGAGATTTACATTATCATTTTTTCTAAAAAATCATTACAATACATAATTGAAAAACTATACTTTGAAATCCTGCTTTTATCAGGTAAAGCAATAAAAGGATGTAATTTTATATGTTTATGTAGATTAAATGTATTTCCACAAAAACGAACCGATTTAAAGCATTTCTTACAAGTTGTATTTTTGTCGTCTACTTTATTGAAATACAGCCACACGGAAGATTTTGGTGGACCCATTTTTTGATACGCAATTGTGTTATGCTGTAGCTAATTTATGCAGCTGTGTTGTAAATAACAAAATTATATATTATTCATAATTTTTCAGTTTTTAGACAGCAGACTGATAACTTCGCCTTTTCTGCGTCATACAAATACAAAATGACGAGACAAAACGCGCAACATGTGCAAGGCTGCCAAATGTAAAAAAAAAAATACGTTCGTAAATTCTGTAATTTAGTAATAATAAAATTTGATACATATGATGATACTACTCGGTATCGGTGGCAAAATATCGATACCAAAAGTACTTGGTATCGAAACAAAAGTATCGAGTATGTACTCGTATTTACTCGTATCGTTTCATCCCTAACCACTGGTAAATAAGAGGTAGTAAGAGCTGTTACTTATTTAGCATATTTAATGATTGAAGAGGACGAGGAGGAAGAAGAACGCTGGAACACAATGCACGCCAAACGTCCAAGGAAACCGAGACTGGAATGGATCCGTCCTTTTTTTGCTGAATGAGGAGGTTTTTATCGCTCTCAGCTGCAAGAAAATGACCCAGAAATATTTAAAAACTTTGTTACATTGACTGTTGGAGATTTTAAAATATTTTGGCAATAAAGAAAGCCTCCAGTGAGCTAATAAGCTGTATTACATTAAATCTTGATTTTACGGTATTATATTTTTCATATTGTGTTTTAAATTCTATTACTATTGCATTAGTATTATACCGCGACTAATGCAATAGAAAGCCTTGGTTTGTAGAGCGAGGCTTTAAAACTCGGCAGACGAGCAATTAATGCCCTTTTTGAGTTCAGTAAAATGACAAGACAGGAAAGTTCTAGTATCAAACTGAGACTGATTTTTTATTTCAAATTTTCCAACTTATATACTAATTTACAAATTATCTGACACATCTTGCATTTCATTCGTATATCCAAAATGCCCAATGTAACATGGTGTTCAACCTTTTGTTCATGTTACAAATGCATTTAGTCATCAATTTTAAATAAATTGCATTTCCCTATTTATGATATTTGACATATCAAAAATAGAAAGAAATAAAAGAAATTTGATTTGCCATTGTCACCAATAAGTACGGTCAAGCACCTGAGCAATGAACTGCATGTGCAGCAAGTGAAATACTCATGTTTCACTTCGCTGTAGGTATTTGGGTATACGTATGAAATGTTAGCATTTCTTTACCATACGTGTGTGTCATAATGTTCATGTGTGTCATTGACATGAAAAACAATATTGGAAGAATTTCTTTTCTTGGTCATACATATTTTCGGTTATTTTTCTTACAAAAGTATTGTGTGATGTTTTTGTGGAAAAGTAAAATGATTGTACAATGAGTGTACACCACACCCTTACCCTTAAGATAAAATTTATGAGATTTTGAATAAATTTAAATCTGAATACAAATTAAGAGTATTGAATTTTTTTTTTTTTTTTTTTTTTTTTTTTTTTTTTTTTTTTTTTTTTTTTTTTTTTGTGTATATAGTTAATGCATATAATATGTATTGTAAATGAGAATGTGTCTGATACGTTCTTATTTTATTTATATTAAGAATATATATATCTATTTTATTTTACAATTTTTTTTTTTTTTTTTTTTTTTTTTTTATACAATTTTAATGAGTTATTATGGAATACTCTTTCTTTATTATTTATTTCTAATATTGAATTACAATTTTGTCTTTCCAGTATTCTATATGGACCAATGTAGGGACTCTGATTTTTCTTTCTACTTTCTAGTTTTACTAGTACTAAGTCTCCTATATCAAAAGAACTTTTTATAATATTTTTATCATATTCTAATTTCGATTTTTCTTTTGTTATATTTATTAAATTTTTAGCGTTATCTAATGCTCTCTTAATCCTAGTCCTAAGTTCGTTAGCATAATTTTCTAAATTATAAACTTTAGTATTAGTGCAAAGTGCGTCCGATGGCAGAGTTGGTAATTTGCCAAAAATCAACTGGTATGGAGAATAATTGTTGTTAACATGAGGTGTGGTATTATACGCAAATGTATAATAAGGTATCCACTTGTCCCATTCTAAATCTTCTGCAAAATTTAACATGTATTCATTTAGTACCCTGTGATTTCTTTCTAGCGTTCCTATAGATTGATGGTGATATGGTGCTGAGAATTTTTGATCTATATTTAATAATTTGCATACTTCATTCATTAAATCGTTTTTGAATTCAGTGCCTCTATCTGATTTTAATACTTTAAAACAACCATATTTCAAAATAAACTGTTCTACTAGAGTTTTAGCTATATTCTTTGCTTCCTTTGTTTCTATAGGGTATGCTACAACATATTTTGTTAGTTCGCACTGCATTGTTAATATATACCTATAATTGTTTGAAATTCTTAATGGTCCTACTGTATCTATTTCTATTATTTCAAAACTAGTACTTGGGGTTTCAGTGATATTCATTTCTTCCTTAATATGTTTCGTTTGCTTATTTCTTAAGCATTTATCGCAATTCACAACGTAATCTCTAACCATTTTTCTCATATTTTTCCAAACATATCTTTGTTTGAGTCTTAGTACAGTTTTTCGAATGCCTAAGTGTCCTGACAATGGTGAGCTATGGAATTCTTCGATCAATTTATTTTGTAATTTCTTACTTTTAATGTACTGCAAAGGTTTATACAAGATGATATTCAAGTTAAGGTTCTTATATTTTTTAGATTTTATCAATCTTTGGTATACCTCATCATAAATTCTTTTCATATATTCTATTGATATCAGTTTGAAAATTTCATCGTCGCTAGCTAATGCGAGATCTTTAATATTCTGCTTATGCATATAGATTATCAGCTTCTCTAGAAACAAAACGTATTTTGCAAGATCATCACTAATATTCATATGATAGCTATTATTTATACATTCAATGGTACCATTGCTTTTCGTATTTATACTGGTATTAATTATAAATTTCAATTTGTGCACATTTTTAATATCTTGTAATGAAGTACATTCCCATATATTCGTATATTTTTCGTTTTGAGATATGTCTTTCTTATCTGAGTTGTTTTCAGTTGTTTTACCCTTTGCATTCATTCCACGTGTAATTGCTAAGATTTTTGTTGGTTTGGTATAATAGTCTTCTATTGGAATCATGTTTTTCAGCATATCGGAATCTATCTTAATTCTAGACAATGCATCAGCATTTGTATTAATTTTTCCTTTTTTATATACAATTTCAAAGTCGTAGTCTGATAAATCAATCCGTACTCTAGTTAGTTTGGAAGAGGGGTTTTTATGTGTGAAGAGTGAAACGAGAGGTCTGTGGTCAGTTACTACTATAAATCTTCTACCATATAAATATGGTCTAAAGAATTCAATGCCCCAATGTATAGCAAGTAATTCTTTTTCTATTACGGGTTTATTAATTTCGTGTTTATTCAAAGTTCTGCTTGCATAGGTTATTGGCAAATCTGTTCCCATTTCCCCCTGTGATAAGATTGCACCTAAAGCATAATTTGAAGCATCTGTCGTTAAAATGAATGGTTTTTGAAAATCTGGATATTGCAATATTGGAGAACTAATTAATTTTTGTCTTAATATGTCAAAAGTTTGCTGACATTCGTCTGTCCATTCAAATATTTTCCCTTTTTTTGTTTGATCATTAAGACATTTTGTAATTTTAGCGAAATCTTTTATGAAACGTCTATAGTAATTACAGAAAGCTACAAATCGTTTTACTTCGTCCGAATCTTTAGGTATCGGATAATTTTGAATTGCTTTGTGTTTTGCTGGGTCCGTTTTAATACCCTCTTTTGTTATTAGATGACCTAAATAAACAACTTCTGACCTTAGAAATACACATTTTTTTGCGTTTAATTTTAAATTGAATTTTGATAAACGTTCAAAGACTTGTCTCAGATTGTCATTGTGATGTTTCAAACTACATCCAAAAATTATGATGTCATCTACATATAAAAATGCTTTACTATCGAGATCTGAAAGTGCTATTGTTAGCATACGTTGGAAACTATTTGATGAAATTTTTAGACCAAATAGAAATTTTAAATTTTATTAGGTTTCAGTGTGTTTTGACATTAGTCACAGTGTGACAAGTTTTTTTTGCAATCTCCTCGAAACTCCTGCTTCTCAGATCACGGTCACTTTACAATGTTGAGTAGCAGTTCCAGATAGATTCTCTTCCTTCTATCATTTCTACTAAAATTTTGTTTGCTGCCTCCGTCCACTTCTTTTCGAGCTTCCGCGACCTGCTAGAATTTTTCACCGGCTCATTTGTAGCATATTCTCTACCAGTGTGTTGGCTTCATTCACTGAAAAAATGAAATGAGATTAATTATAATATTTAATTATTAGAATAAATATTTAATTAGAATGAGATTAAATATTCTTAAAATTTTTTAAATTTATACTTACCAGTCCATTTTCACGTAAACAGCTACATTCAATTCAGCAAACAGTTATGTTAGTAAAGAATGAACTTACATTTACACGATGTCATTTCAGTGACAAAACTAATGACATCTGCTTTTAATAATTTTTTTATGACTACAATAATGAAACAAAATAACGTCATTTACACGATAATGACACTTAATGATGTAAAAAATGACAAATTTGTCAATCGTGTAAATGAGGTATTATTATTATTATTATATTTTATTTATTGTAAATGAGGTATTATTGTTTTTCTATTTTAAAATATTTTGTTATGCCGAGCAATCTTTAAAGAATATACTTCACACATTGAATTGTACTTAAGAATTCGGCTCTCCGCAAAATCGCCCAAAGAAAAATCGCCCAAAAAAAATAATGAAAAATCACCCAATTTTTTACCATGCGAATTTTGGTAAAAAAATTGGGCGATTTTGGATTTTTGTTGGGTAAAATTTCGTTTTTTGCTTTTGGGCGAAATTTCACCCAAATCTGTTGGGCGAAATTTCACTTTTCGTTTTTGGGCGATTTTTCGTTTTTTTTGGGTGATCTTTCGTTTTCAATATTAAATAAGAAGCGTCAATCAGTTTTTAAAGATAACGGTATTTAAAGTAAAAGCAGCGGTTCCTCTTTTGCTTTTCTTTTGTATTTGCATCATTATTTGCATCATCGTCCGAATCTTTAGGTATCGGATAATTTTGAATTGCTTTGTGTTTTGCTGGGTCCGTTTTAATACCCTCTTTTGTTATTAGATGACCTAAATAAACAACTTCTGACCTTAGAAATACACATTTTTTTGCGTTTAATTTTAAATTGAATTTTGATAAACGTTCAAAGACTTGTCTCAGATTGTCATTGTGATGTTTCAAACTACATCCAAAAATTATGATGTCATCTACATATAAAAATGCTTTACTATCGAGATCTGAAAGTGCTATTGTTAGCATACGTTGGAAACTATTTGATGAAATTTTTAGACCAAATAGAAATTTTAAATTTTATTAGGTTTCAGTGTGTTTTGACATTAGTCACAGTGTGACAAGTTTTTTTTGCAATCTCCTCGAAACTCCTGCTTCTCAGATCACGGTCACTTTACAATGTTGAGTAGCAGTTCCAGATAGATTCTCTTCCTTCTATCATTTTTACTAAAATTTTGTTTGCTGCCTCCGTCCACTTCTTTTCGAGCTTCCGCGACCTGCTAGAATTTTTCACCGGCTCATTTGTAGCATATTCTCTACCAGTGTGTTGGCTTCATTCACTGAAAAAATGAAATGAGATTAATTATAATATTTAATTATTAGAATAAATATTTAATTAGAATGAGATTAAATATTCTTAAAATTTTTTAAATTTATACTTACCAGTCCATTTTCACGTAAACAGCTACATTCAATTCAGCAAACAGTTATGTTAGTAAAGAATGAACTTACATTTACACGATGTCATTTCAGTGACAAAACTAATGACATCTGCTTTTAATAATTTTTTTATGACTACAATAATGAAACAAAATAACGTCATTTACACGATAATGACACTTAATGATGTAAAAAATGACAAATTTGTCAATCGTGTAAATGAGGTATTATTATTATTATTATATTTTATTTATTGTAAATGAGGTATTATTGTTTTTCTATTTTAAAATATTTTGTTATGCCGAGCAATCTTTAAAGAATATACTTCACACATTGAATTGTACTTAAGAATTCGGCTCTCCGCAAAATCGCCCAAAGAAAAATCGCCCAAAAAAAATAATGAAAAATCACCCAATTTTTTACCATGCGAATTTTGGTAAAAAAATTGGGCGATTTTGGATTTTTGTTGGGTAAAATTTCGTTTTTTGCTTTTGGGCGAAATTTCACCCAAATCTGTTGGGCGAAATTTCACTTTTCGTTTTTGGGCGATTTTTCGTTTTTTTTGGGTGATCTTTCGTTTTCAATATTAAATAAGAAGCGTCAATCAGTTTTTAAAGATAACGGTATTTAAAGTAAAAGCAGCGGTTCCTCTTTTGCTTTTCTTTTGTATTTGCATCATTTGCTTAGTCAAGTCAAAGGAAATATTTAGTACCGCGCCCGCGCTTCGCGACGCGGCGGATCGCACGCGCCACCCGTCGCCCCGCCCTGCTCCCCCACCACCACCGCCGTTATTTTTTCTTTTTGAAATTTTTTGATAACCAAAAAAGAAACTTGTTTTGAAAAAGAATCAGTATTTTTCCCTTGTACGAAATATTTTATAGATTTTTAAGTATGAGATTATATAAAATTAAAATTAATTAAATTTTTAAATTTAACGCACTTCCTACACAATCAGTGGCTGATTTACATACGGGCTGAAAGGGCTTTAGCCCCTCCCTTGGAGAATTTTTTGTATGGAAAAAAAAAATGAAAAAAGTCCGAAAAGGACGTTTCAGCCCTCCTTTGGCATACAAAAGTGTAGTTTTAGCCCCCCCTCCCTTTCGCGAATCCTAGATCCGCCACTGTACACAATTAAGATTGATTAGTAACGTAGTAGTGCAATTTAAAAATCATAAAAGGTACTGGGTAATACCTTTTATCGTTGCAATAATAGTTCTAATAATAGTTTTCGTGCTAATAACAGTGGTTAATAAATAACTATATTAACCTGCAGGCGGCAGGGCATCACCTCAAAGTCGGCCCACATTGCTAGTCCATTGGGAACTTTTTGTATGGAAAAACTTTTCAAAGTATCACAGTTGGACATTCTGAAATGCAGGTCTGCAGGTCTGCAGGTTAATAAAAAATAAATAAATCGTATTTATCTCATCAAATGATTGAATTAAAATATACTTTAAAAAAAAATACTTGCCTTGAAAATGCTCATTTCGTACAAGGGAATTTTGTATCTCATGTGGGAACACAATGTAAAATATTGGGCGATTTTTCATTTTTTTTGGGTGAATTTTCGTTTTTGTTTTTGGGTAATTTTTCCAAAAATTTTTGGGCTTTTTTTCGTTTTCTTGGGTAAAATTTCGTTTTTTCATTTTGGGCGATTTTTCATAAATTTTTGGGTCATTTTTCATTTGGGTGATTTTTCTTTTTTTTTTTTTGGGCGATTTTTTTTGGGGGGATTTTGCGGAGAGCCTAAGAATTCATTTATGAAAAGCTATCGAGTGAGCTTCCAAGCTTATATCGAATATTAACCATTGTTAACCGATCAAATATCGTTCGTTAAGCAACGAGACGTTTAATGGCATTCGTTTTGAGGGTTTAGGGGAAGTGCACATTTCTTCAAAGCGTGGGTCAATATTTACATGAACCCAACGCTTGGTTTAATTTGTTGATGTCATCTTGGGATGTTTAGATTATCCCAAAGAGCTGACACATCTAAATTGTGTGTGTGGCAAAATTATTTATAGGAATTTTCTAGGGAATTGCTTGAGTGGCTTATTCATACACTTAGTTCCAATATTATCAACAGTACTAATTGCGAATCAGCATTTCTGTTGCAACATAAACAACTACACAATGATACAAAGTATAATGTTATTAAAAACAATATTTTCATCAAATTAAGCCAATGGCTTAACACTTGTTGATGATATCTTTATCTTTTTCTTAACTTTTTTGCGTCACTTACCAATTTTTTCGGAATTATTAGTGAAAGCTCACCTATCTTCAGTTATTTTGTCTTTTGACATTTTTTTTCAATGTTTTTTTTACAAATTTTTATTGTTTTTAATGTTCTTACTATTTACTTTCACTTTGAAAATTTTTCTTTAGCCCTCTCAGGAGAAAGTGTTCTTCCCGTGGTGGGAAAAAATCGAAAAGTTAATTTTCGTGATCAGCGACCTTCAAATAGTCAAAAAAGTTTTTTTTTAATTTTTACCAGGCTAAGTTTATCCTTGTACACATATGTGAACGAAAAATGCACACATATGTGAACGAAAAAAATTTCATGGAACTTTTTTGCACAGAATATCTCGTTCTCATATAACCAAATTAAGTGTTATCCTTTAAATTATTAAGAGTTATCCTTGAAGTTATGACATTATTGAAGAAAACGACTGTTTATGTATATGTTGAATACCTAAATTTATTCAAATTTCGAATAAGCAATTTCAATTTGTTCGAATTTATTCAAAAGAAGAAATACATGTTTTTTAAAGTTATATCATTATATTTATTTGTTTGTGTGGAACTGGCGGAAGCACTCAGGGCAAAGCGATACATTGCATGCGATGCATTCGTATCGAGTTCTACGATCGCATCCCTTTCGGCGACATCTGCTTGCAAAATTCTTGCTGCTATGGTGAGGCCAGTGATCACCTGCAGAGTATCGAACAGAGTCATCCGCCAGGCGTTTTTTTTGCTCCTTCTCTGCGGAGGATGTCTCATTTGGCCTGCCCCTTTTGATATTTTTCATACTGGCTCTAGAAAAAATTAAAGCGTTGGCAATCTCGCTTTTGAACTCCAAAAGTTATTTTTTATCCTCAGGAAATTTCTCTTTCCATAGGATTCAGGCGTTCACAGCAGAAACGTTGAGCATATGATAAAAGATCGCATGTACCATCTACGGTTCGTTGGATAGTTTCGATAGAGTGCCATCAGTGAGTCCATCAGGGCGGAGTATTTCAATGAAGCGTTTTGTTTTGCGGCAATAGCGTCTTATTTTCTCTGTTTGTGCGATTCCGGTATATGTGGACATCAAGTGGACACATTTGTTGTCGTACCAACGAACCACCGACACATTGGTATTTGAAGTGACGATTGATGACGAGCCCCGGCCTTCTTTCTTTAAAACTTTCTCATTTTTAAGTTTCCGCGCCACTCCATTCATTAGATTCGGGCGCAAAGTTCCAACATAAAGTGTGCCGTTCTCTCTCAAATATAGAGCAAGCGGCAAACTCGTAAACAAATTGTCAGCATAGATTTTATGGAACTTGCCCAATACATCAGAACATAATCGGACAACCACATTTCCACATTTGTTTATGCCAAGAATTTGCGCTTCGTTTACGTTTGCCCCTACTGGAGCTCAAATTTATGGATGTATTCATTTGTGCCAGCCAGACACCACATTTTGAATCCCCATTTCTTTGGTTTCTTTTGCAAATAACTTTTTCATGACGAGCGGCCTTTGAAGGGAATGAGCATCTCATCCACTGCCAAAGCCTCTCCCGGATCGCAAGCTTTTTTAAAGTTTTCGTTTAAGCGGTTGAGGATCGGTCGAATACGAATTGCTGAAGAAAATAAAAAGGAAATTTAATTTTTGAAACGCTACATACTGCATAACAAAGACAATACCTTTGTCTCTATTCTCAATAGGAATCTCATCGACATTTGTGAAGTGTAAGAAAGATCGAATTTTCTCGAAGCGATGGAGAGGCATGTTATTGGCAATGACGTCACAACGCAAGCCAGCTTTGGCTTCCCAATACATTCTTATGCGAGGGTACTTTATGTATGACATGAGCAAATTTATGCCGAAGAAGATTTTCATTTCGCCGACATTTGTACATAAGGAACCATTCTTTTGCAATGCATATCGATTCGTTTCTTCAACAATCAACGTCAGCATTCCTTCGTCGAAAAATTCCATAAAATATTCCAACGGCTTCTTCCCAGTCAAATGTACTTTCTTCTGTCCTTTGAACGATTCGGAACAGCCTTCGTTATCCCTATCCGGGAACCAAACAAGAGCAGGTAAGGGTACAATCACTTCTTCCAAATCGATATTGACAAGGTCGTTTGGATTATTCGTGTCCAACTCAGCAATTATTTCGCCAGGACAAAAGACATCCTCAACGAAAATCTCTTCTTCATCGCTCAAATCGAAATTTTCAAGGCAATCGTCGTCGCTATACAATTCATCGTCAGATTGCTCGATTAACTCTCGCATCTCTATTGAGGACAGTCTTTTTTTGGTCATATTGACGCTATGTATTTGAGACACTTGTAGTTAAAGAATTGAGGAGAGAATTGGAAGAAAAGAACCAATAAAAGCGGGAAAATTCGTGGAAATCCTTTGAAATGGCAATGTACACATATGTGTACAGTCGCAAATATCACTTTTTTCAATAACTCTGAGTAAATTATCTGGTGCGGTATTAGTATTATCTTGCTTTGTCTTTTTCTGTTTCAATTATGTGTTTATTTTTTCATTTTACAGGATATAAGTTTCTTTTTGGAGAACACACGATGATTCTTGACTTTTCAGTAAAATTAGGCGTAATTTCGCATATTTTTAATGAAATCCCGTTTCTCTCCGGAGCCATTTTGTTAAAATATTGAATCTTTCATATTAATAGAAATATTTCAAGTTCGATTAAATTCTATTTTAAACGTGATATCCACGTAAAAACAAAAAAAAAAACAAAAATGTATATAAAATTTCGCATTCAGACGATTTTTAGGTAACTATTTTATTTTGAGGTTAAAGCTTTGACGTTTGACAAAAAGAGTGAGATGTATACATTATTTAGAATTTAACGAGCATTATGATTGTTAAATATTGCCAAATAGCTGATTCGCTTAACAACTACTTAATAAGGATAACGAATAAAAGCCAATGATTGTATTTATTAAGATTTGTTTTTTTTTATTAAGCTACGAGCTATAAAAAAATAATTTATGTTTTGTATTACTATTTAATAAGACACAGTCATATATACAAAAAATTCTTAGACTTAAATGTATCAAATACTAAACAATGAAAGACAAATACCTAAATTGTCTTTTTCATAAACAAATTAAATAAAGTTATTGCTTGCATAAATTTAATTTAAATTTATTTCTACTAATATTAATTTTAAATAAATAATAAAAATGTACAAAAAAAAAAAAGAGAATATGCGTTTTACGAAAGAAACAGAAACTAAAGGAAGAACAAAAGAAACAAACTTATATCCTTGCAGTAAGTATATAGTTAAAAGACTAATTAGAGGAATTTCGATTACGTTTCGAAATATTTATATATTGCTGTTACATAGGTCATCACTTGTGTCCAGTCCGGTCTTTCAATCTGACACATATCGTTGATGTTCTGCAGGAAATAAAAAATATTTAATTAATACTTTTCATTATTTCAAAAATCACATAACGTGAATTAAATGTGTATATAAATAATTATTTTACTCACCAAAGTGGTTGGTATACCAACTGATTCAGCTGCCGCAAACGCCAATGAAAAATTTCGCCGCTTATTTGCTTGACTAAGCGTGTCATAAGGAATACGATCGGGCAAATATGAATGCAAAATCGCACAGAACGCCAGTCCATCATTCCAGGAAGAACTAAAGTTCGTTATATCTATATTGCGATAGCCAACAGTTTTATTTTGACACCACTTAAGCAGAGCATTTCGTTTGGAGCCACCATTTTTTGCCAGCATGTTTAAGGGATCCTTGCGTTCACCTTTAAATAACATATTTTTTAAAAATTTTTGTTATAACTAAGTTGCTACTTAGTAATTTTTAAGTACTCACCACTAACTAATGGCTTTGAGACATTGTTTATGCTACCAAAATAATTGTTGGATACATTAGTTTGCTGTTGTTGTTGCTCCCTCAAGGGTCCCTTTGTGGTTAATGACGTCACTGTGCTGCCGACACCGCCGCCGCCACCACTCACAACAGGTATGCGTACCTAAGTAAATAATATATGCGTCATTTAGCTATTTTATTTGTTTAATTTTATGATTTAAGCGTACATTATCAGTCCATTCGTTTGAAACATTCGTTGTTTCTGGTAAAATATTTGGTGATGTTGTATCAGGTGTGCCACTATTTAAGCTGGACGAAGAACTATAATGGGATTCAGGTTCCTCAACTTTGGACTGCAAAAAATAAATATTTTAAAGTATATGATATGAAATGATATAGATTTACGATATAGTAAAAATTAAAAATTAAAACAAAAATTTAACAAATGCAAAAAAATTAAAAACAAATATTTTAAGAACAAAATAAAATTTAGAAAAAAGTAAAAATTAAAAAACTGCAAAAAAAAAAAAATAAAATAAAAACCTAAGAAAAAAATTTAAAGAAACTAAAAAAAAAAAATTAAAAAAAAAATAAAACTGATACATTTATAATAAAACCGATTAAGTATCATTTGTAATTTAATAAATAAAAAAAAAAAAAAAATAGCCCATAACTTTTTAAATAGTTTTTTGGTTTTTTTATTTGATTTCTGATTTGTGTTGAGAAGACTTGAAAAACTGAAGTTATAAAGATTCACGACCAAAAAACGATTGAAAATAATCGGATTTTATTTTGAATGTCAGGAGGGGAGCGACATCAATTGCCGCGCTGAGTTCTCCAAATCAAATAGGATCCCCGATATCTTCCTTTGGAATATTTGAAAGATGTGAATACATGAATAAACCAGAGGCCATAATCCAAATAACAAAAAACAATAATAATCGAGAAGAAATTCGAGCTAACTGAAATTTTTCTGCAAAGTAATTGAGGAAGTCTTGCAAAGAGCGCAACCTTGCGAAGCTGAGTATAGGTACCACTCTAAAACGTTTTTTCCAAGTTTAAATTAATCAACTTTCACATTAATCTAGTGTTTAAAAAAAAAAGAATAAATCCTTAAAATAAACTATAGATCAGTGTCGACCACAGCAACACCATTTGTCTCATTTACTTCCATGTATACGTAAAAAGACGAAGGGTTGCTTCACACTCGTGTGTACTATGCGGTCGACACTGGTCGATCTTAGATTATCTTTGGTGCCGCCCTGCATCAACTAGTAAAAGCTTGGAGTGCGTAATAAACGAGTGCTCCTTAATTACTCCATCTGCAGCAATAGCCAACGAATTTTTTCTACACAAAACCTGTTTTTAACAGTTTTGTCAAGATAATTTCTTAAAAACTGATGGTTCAGAAGATAATGCACAGAACTTATCAATTGAAAGGTAATGAAAAATGTAAGTTCAAAACATAAGTTTTAAAAATTTCTGCGTGCTATAAGAATTATAAGCAAAGAGATGTGTCAAAAGGAGTGCTTTCCTCCATTGATACTCAAGGTAAAATAAGAGTATAAAAATGAGGGAATCTACATAATACGAAGAAGGTCACTCATCCTAATGGAGCGCTCTAAGAATACGCTTTGGATGATATTTTTCCAAAAGAATCTATTTTTTTTTATATCTTCCTACCTCATACTACTACATAATAGAACTACCACAGAAAGTATTTCTGTATTGTATTTTGTTGACGGTGCGACATAATTAAGCTGACCGTAAAACTTTTTAATCTAGAAAAAAAAAATTGAAATTTTTCGAAGGGCAGAAGAGTTTTAAGTATTTTCTAATATAGACACCTTAAATCTTTGAAAATTTCTAAATACAACTCAATTTGGGAAAGTGCCACATGGAATGCAATTTTTTAAAAGTTACTTAAATAACTTGTGCTTTTTAGTTAGTAAAAATTATAATCATTACGAAAAAATTCGCACGAATGTTCATATATTTGAATAAAGCTTAAAAGTTTGCCTGGTCGCAAATTAGAATCTGTGCGTGGACAGAAAGAGGGCTTAAGATATTTAGTTTGAATTTGGTTAAGAGCATTACGTACTTGTTTATTATTTTCGATGGTCTCAATCAAACTCTTTACTGACAGACGGGAATCTTGTTTGGTTAAGCTGCCGATTTTACCGCGTCGAGATGCCATCTCTTGTTGTACAGATGATAACACCGACTGTTGAGTTTCAGTTTGTTGAATTTCTAAATCAAACAAAATAGAGAAATATTAAAAAATTCACATGAAAGAGCTAGAATTTCGACAGTCTTACGTTGTTTGGTTAATTTCTCAATTTGTTGCTCAAGTAAACGAATCTTTTCCTTCTGCGTTTTGTTGTCCAAAACTAATTGTTCTCGTGCACTTAAAGCTTCAGTCTTAAAGTCATTGGCAACACGTACAGTCATCAAGAGATCCGATTGAAATTGTTGCCACTCCTCAGCCTGGATGGGGTAGTAAAACAAATTGATTAAAATTTCTTTAAAAATCAGCACAAACTCTCACTAACCTCTTGTTTTCTTATTTGAATCTCCTTTTCTAGTTGCTCCTCTTTTTCATTTATTTTGCGCTCAAGATCGCTCACTTGTTTTTGCGTTTCTTTGAGTAAATTTTGCAGTTTAGTTTTTTCCTCCACATGACATTTACACTGAGTCTGAGGAGAGAATGTTGAAAGATTAAAAATTCCACTTCTTTTGAAAAAAGTTTATATTTTTTAAATAAATAAATCGTCCACTCAGACAACACATCAAATATTGCACATCAAATGGAATGATTACCTGCAATTCAGCTGTGCTTTCCAGCAACTGCTGATAGTCAGCGCCCAGCTTATCTTTCTCCTGCTGCAGTGTCTCATAACGATACTCTAAACGTGATAGCGCACACTTGGCATTGTTTTTAGCCACCTTGCACTCCTCGGCCATTGCCGATAACTGATCCTTTAGTTTGCTTATTTCTGCTTGACTGCGTGAGCATTGATCCTGCAACGCAGCAGTACGTTCTTCTAGGGCATCTTTTTCTTTGCGTGCAGCATCTAAAACTTCAGATAGATCAGTTTTCTCACCACGCGCTAAATCTTGTTCTAGCTCCTCGACTTTAGCGCGCGCATTGTCAAGCAATGTAGTCAAGCGTTTTATTTCGATGTTCTGTTGTGAAGCTTCCTCTTTGGCCTGCAGCAGTGCAGCTTCCATTTGCTTGCGTTCTGCATTGGCTGCATCTACCGTAGAGTCTAGTAGCGAAATACGTTCGCGAAAGCGCACATTATCCTGACTAACAGTGTCTAAAGACTGACGCAGCTCCTGCAGCTCAGTATTAAGATCCTCCTGTTTGACAAGTACCGCCTCGCGTTCTTCCTGTGAAGTTTTTATCAAATCAAGTAACTTTTTTTCGCGCTCCGAAGAGCCAATCTCTGCCTGTTTAGCATCGCGCAAAAGTAAATCCTGCAGCGTGTTGATTTGCGTACGCGTCTCATTGAGTTTCTCTGTTTGTCGACATAATGATTGAAAGAGTACATCTTTTTCTTCGGACAGCCTTTCATTCTCCGTTTGAGTTTCGCTTAATTGAGCCTGCAAATCGGCGAGCTCCTGCAGCGTTGCTTGCAGTTCTTCATTTGTTGAATAGTGCGTTTCCTCCATTTGTATGATTTTGTCTTGCAGACAAGCTACTGAAATTTCACTGGATGATGAGTGCTTGTCCCAATCTGGTGTAACACATGGAGTGCCATCATGCTCAGTTGTCTGCATGCGAAAATAGCGCAAGTCAAAAAAAGAAAAAAAAAAATACAAACATTTTATGATAAAATTAAATTTTAAAAATAAAAAATAAATTGCTTCGGTACATATTCTAGTTTCATACACTTACACTAGGTAACGCAATCGATGCTGGTGCTGAACTGTGCAAACGTTGCGAGTCTTGGATAATTTGATGTTTCTCAGCATCGGAAAGGGGTGAGTTGACAACATCGCGTAGTCGATTACGTAAAGATTCATTTTCATACTTTAGATTTGTTATTTCCAGATTACTTTTGTCTTGAAGGCTCTGAAAAATTGAGGAAAAACAAACGGAAAATTCAATGATTACTGCTAGACGGCACGCTGTTTGTTGTTGTTGTTGTTGCTGTTCGGTTGTCTTTTGCGTTTTGATGGATTGTGGTGGCTTCTCTTAATAGGCAAAAAAGGTGGAGAATACAACAACTGACGCCGCTATTGTTTTTGTTGTGTGCAGTTGCGGTTTTACGTTTGAATTCATATTACAAAAAAGTTGATTTAATACCGAGCGCATCGTGTTTCATCAAACTACTAATGGGTGGGAGCGGGCGTGATTAACAGGTTAAGGGATGCATGCAAGCAACCAAGCGAGCGAGCGGTAGAAACACACAAGTATTTCCAATAAAATTAAAAACAATAAAAAACAACGCATTCAATAACGTTGCCAGGTTCGATTGATAATGCGCCATAATGAATGCAGCTACAGTTTATTCCAGTCTAGGTGTGACCAAACGATATTTCAAATATAACTAAAACTAGCGAAACCAATTAAGGACGCATGCAACACACAAGTTTTTGTTTAAAATATGAAAAAATGGAAGGGGGCAAATTAGAGAAAGAGGCTTTTAGAACACCCTTAATGTAGTAAATTAACCCTATCAGACTTTGATGGAACGTTTGTGCCCCAAAAAATTAAACATTTCCAATTTTCACAGCTTTCATTATTTGTGGTGACCATGCCCACCACCAAAACTGGGTGGGCTCATCATTCTGAACAAAACTGGTGCGAAAATGAAATCAAAAGTTTTACATTGTCCGTGGAGTTTTGAGGAATTTTCGAAAAATGAGTAAAAAAACTTCATCGCGTATGATATATCATAGGTTGTCATTAATGGGTTAATGAAATGAGAGATTCCTGGTTCAAATTCCATACAATATAAAAAATTTGTTCGATTGAAGTTCTCAATTATTTTGTGTAAAAATATTAACTAAAACGAACAATAATTGATTTTAAGAGGCTCGGCCAGAGTCGGAGTCCTTTCAGGGATGAAAATGGACAATCGCAGGTGTCGCAGGAGTCGCAGGTGGCAGGCTAGCACAGCTACAATTCTATTCCGTGAAACATAGCCCTTTCGTTGAGGCAACGGCTTTTAAGATCGGCGTTAAGAACTTGTACCAGTTACGTAAAACGAAACCCATGTTAAAAAGTAAATTCTCAAATATTCCAAAATGAAGATTTTTTACAAACGGGTTTTCTTGAGTTCAATTGAATACTGATATTACTTTTTTAATGCCACACTTAAATTCAGTATTAAATGTATTTGATAAGAAAAAAGAATGGAACATAAATAAAATAAGAACACAATTAATTATGAAGAAAAGATACAATTTATTTTTCGATTCTTTCCAAATATGAAGGTACATTTTCACAGAACCTTATCCCCTTTAACTTTGAACCAGGGATTTGGGGTGTCAAAGGTGGCAAGTAAAGTCTGACTTGGCTCGAAAATGAGTTGATATATTATTGGGAAAGTAGGAGCAATCAATTGAAATATGTGTAGGAAGCCGTAGAAATATGTGAATTAGAATCTGAGACAAGTGTTATGCCTTTACCTCCACAAACTCCACATATTCAATCCACAAACTCCTCTTCCTCCAAATACAACTTTTAAATCGTAAATATTGATTAATGCTCAATTTCAGTGGATTAGAAATGTTAAAGTCTAGGACCATGGCCTGGTCTGGATTTGAGTCCGGAGCCCCTGGGCTACCTTCTCGACTATCCAGGCCACCAATAGGCTCTAAAAGGCTTTATTTAATAAATAAAATCAGAAAATTCTGCGGTATCTTTACTTAATCGGATTTTTCTTCGTTTAATTTCATCAATTCATCAATGCTTGCTAAATATTCGAAAATATCTACTGATCCGACTCAAATAAACCGATTAAGCTAATAATCTGATTTAAAAAACCCGATATCGGAGAAACCAAAAAATTCATAAAAAACCGGTTTCTAGAAAATTCTAGGGTTTGAAAATTGAAATTTCAAAAAACCCCATTGAAGCCAATTGGATTGATGGTAAACGTCAGCATATGTGTCAGTATCCACTTGAATTTTTTGTAAAATTCATAAAAAATTAATTGGGTATAAAGTGTGCTATGGCACCATAAGGGTTAAGGTTTTTTTTTTTGTAAAAGAGTCAAAATTTAATCTGGCCATTAATAATTACCTGCATTTTCAGCAATTCGTTTTTCAGTTTTCCAACTTCATTTTGATATGGTATCAATTCAGCGATTTTAGCCTCCAACATGATATTCTCACGACCCAGACGCTCCAGCTGCGTTTGTAGTTCTTGCATTTTGTGCGTAGCCTGCAAGAGAAGAGGAAAGTAATTTTATATTAGAGGCAGAGAAAGTATGGAGCCAACAAAAACTACCAACCTCTTGCATTTGATGTTGTTGTTCTGTATTGTAATTATAATTGGCAGCAGCAGCTGAGTTCATCTTAAATAAGTCGTTGGTTATTACATTATCGCCGGCAAAAGTGGATGGATTTGCTGCTGCTGCTGCTGATGAGGAGCTATCAATGTAATGACTGTGATAATTATTGTTGGCCGCCGCTGCAGCTGCCGCCGTATGAAGTGAAGCTGCGGAATTGATGCTTCCCGGTACGACAGCAATTGTAGTCATTACATTTGCATTTATTTGCTGTTGTTGTTGTTGCTGATTTTGATTAGTGACAAATTGTTGCTGCTGCTGCTGTGGGTGTCCACTTGCTGCAGGTATGGGCAGTTGTTTGGGCTGCTTTTGACGTTTTGTTGCCGCTTTTGTTTTAGACTTTAGAGGCAAGGTATTCGAATTAACATTATTTGTTGTAACGCTTTCGGCAGTCGTTGTTGTTGTTGCTACGTCACTGGAATGCGTTGTCTCTATGTCATTGCCCACATCAACGCCACGTTCGGCTGCCACGAATTGTGATGTTTTCTGAAGGGTTCTGTTGTCGTTGTTAGTGTTGTGTGGATAGAGTTTTGTTGTAATAGCACCGGAGTTGCCTGATGCCTGATCCTGACCGGTGGAGTTCAGCGATGTTGTTGAACGCGATTTCGCCGAGTTCTTGCCCTGGGCGCTGGAATGTTTTGAAGATGTACCGGAGGAGGATTGTGCAGGTCCTCTGCGGAATAGGGACTTAAGTTTAATCATTTTGTGCGTTAATTATTTGCACTCGGTAGGAATCTTATAATTTCAAATTTAACACAAAGCAGTTGATGGCAATTTTTAGAGCTCGTTTGTTTTTAGATGCGATTAAGGCACTTTATATTAACTGGTATATATTTTGTTTTTGTAGGCACTACTGGTAATGTTAAGAGGTAGTTTTTTAAAGTTACATTTAGTGTTTTTCTTTTTAAAATAAAGTCAAGAGATGTCAAATCGATCTTTATAATTTTTCCTTTATGTTTTTAATTGCATAACTGGAGATTTAACCCGTACATAAATTGTTTTTTTTTTGTTTTTTAGATTTCGTTTTGGTTTTGCTTTTCGTTGTTTTTGTTTTATTAATTTTTATGATCGTTGTTGTTCGGAGATTTGTTTAGTTTAAACATTCGCTAGTTAAAAGAACATTAATATGCATTTTCAAAATGCTAAAAAGAACTGAGTCTGTTTTATGCGTTTTTTCGCACTAACTGATAATGATGATGATAATAATGTTGAAACTTTTTCCGAAGATTAGCACATTTTTTTGGCACCTTCACTATTTGTCCTGAATAAAGTAGACTAGGTCAGGTTTTGTTTAGAATATCTTTGCTTAAAACTTGCGACAGCACTCAAAAAAGCAATGAACTCAATACAAAGGAGAAAACTTTGTCTGCAAAGTGAAACCTTTTTGGAATTAAAGCGACCCTCGTGCTAGTTGGAATCAAAGCAGATAAACTGAGCTGGCATGGTTACAACTTTTCTCAACAAATTGTGTAAAATTGCAGTAAAGCCCAAACAATGAAGAAGTTGAGTGAGTAATAACGCGAAGATGTGTGGGGGGAAAAATGCAACAACTGCGGCAATTGGGGGAATGGAATCGCACTCTATGGCGACAGCATATAAAATACAGTTTTATATAGAAAAACAGAAACAAATCGAGTAGCATGTGGATGACGTGCAGTGAAGACACAATGGTTAGCTTTGTGTGCTTCAGCAGCTGCTTCTTGCCACACTGCGCGAGAAATCTTTTTTATTTTTTTTTGAGTCAGTCAATGAAGTAAATAAGTAAATGTTTGAGGAATAACTTCTAGAAACTGGCAGAACAGCGGTTGTTGTAATAAAAGAGAGAGTGAGTTGCTTGCACCAAATCACCAAAACGTGTGTAGAAAAGTAAATTATAAAACCAGGTTCAAGAATTTGAATAGATCTCAGATAAGTTTGATTTAGCGAAAAGTTCACAGAGATAGTTAACTCTTTGAGAAGCACTTTTTGGAAAGAATATGAAATGGAAAAAGTAGTGGCACTTTAGGTTTTCGGGGCCCCTTAATCCGATTTCGATGTCAGAAATGAGTTTTGACAGCTGTCAACTGTCGAATCAGTCATGTCATGTTACGCAATATACAATGCTAATTGGGAGAAAGGCGTTCATTGGCTGTTCCAAGAAGATTAAAGACCAATAATGTTGTGAGAAGAATTTTTTGACGGTTGACAGCTGTCAAAATGACCAGAATGTAGTGAAAATAAAAGTTGGGCATCATATTGGGCAGCTTATATTTCTATGACATTTACACCATCTTGACAGTTTGCCAACAGCCAAAATATATATCAGTTCCAAGTCGGGACTAGAGCACCCCAGAAAATTAAATCAGCATGTTTTCCGAGAATTTCAACTATAGCGTGAATTTTGACGTTTTTACAGTTGCAATAATTTTTGACAGTGGATTCGTAATCAGCGCCCCAAAGATATAAAAATAAAATAAATAACTGGCCATTTCAGCTCTTGAAAGAACTTTGACCTATCTTCTTATGATCAATTATGTGTTATTAAGTTTTTACACAATTGACCGAGAACTGGACCTACAGGTTTAACACCGACTCCGAACGGCGATGAACGGAATGTTCTTGTTCTCAAGAAGCGGAGAGGTGACGGCCGTACAGAAAAATTATTTTAATTCAAATAATATAATTTTCTGTCGCTGCTGGAGTCGAACCCGGGTCTTTAAGTTCGTTGACATAGAGGCCACGCACTTTAACCAACTACGCCACGGACGCCACAAAGACATACACCTAGGTAATAAAATCATATTGTTCAATGCCAAAATTTCGGGTGACCGATTTTTTTTCTGAAAAGTCAATTTTTACATTTTACAAAAAGTCAATTGTTAATAATAAATTACCAGTAAACAATGATGCTAAAATTCTAGTTTACACAGTTAAAGGAACTCATAAGGAACCCACAACACCCATTGTTCATGTTAGACATGGCCTAGGGTTCAAAATATCGCCATTTGAAAGAGAGAGAATGTAGGTGGGACGTATATGCCCCACCGCCCCGCAAAGGGTTAAAGTCAACCAGTACAACTCAAACATTTTAATCTTCAGATGCGTGCCAATAGAGCATAAATCCCCCACCCACTGGGATTTTTATATTATTGATAAATAACAATAAGTCGCCAAAAATAAAACTAGCTCAGCTAAGCTTATGGAACAATCACACTAGCTCAGCTAAGCTTATGGAACAATCACAGTTTTAGCGTGCAAATGTTTGAATGCCCAAAAACAAAGAATTTTTTTTTATTTTGGTTCGATTCGAAGTTGAGGCTGGATTAACTCTATCTATGTCCAGCAAACCAGATCGCAATGGTGGAATTTATTTAAACCATTTCTATATCGTGACGATATCTAACTCGCAAAATTGTCGATAATTTATGTATTTTTTATTGTTGTTATCCGACCTTTGATTTATGACCCTTACAATCAGCCTAATTTTGTCCTAATCGGTCATTTGCATTGCAGGAAATTTGTGTTTGCAATCTGCACACTTCTTCATGACTCTCCATGCAACTTTTGCAAACATGCCATACCCTCAAATCAAATTAAGAAACTATCTGAAATACTTTATTACTAAAAAATATAAAAACGGCTTTTTAAAAATGTCAATGATTTCGAAAATTTATTGAATCTCTCAAGAACATTAATTTCTCGACAACGATCTTCTTGTATCTAATCGATGTTATCTCAAACGATGTTTGCTGGGTGGTTAGTTATGAATATAACCAATTTCCTATATTTGCGGTAAAAGAAATGTAGTCGCTTGTTTAAAAGTATTTTTTCTGGAATTTTTATTTTTTGTTGTTTTTTAATAATGATTCTAGAAGAGATTTTAAGAAAGACAGAGAAATTTTGTAAAAACCTAAAGACATGTTTATACTTTAACTCGCCATCACTGTAAATTTGTCTTTTATAAGGAATTTCCGGCAGCTCCATAAACGATATGTCGCTATCATCATGTGCGTGCGTAAAATTTTTAACGATGATGCGAAAGATTAAATTGCGCGCCTTAAAATATTTCGCTGGATCATTGCCATATTTCTATAAATTCACATTTCAATCTGTGTTTTAAGAGATTTATACGTTGTCTTGTTATTCGTTTTTTATTTCAGCATTGAACTTTCAAAATGGATATAAAATATTTTTTGCTTTGTTCAATTGGATATTAATTATTTTGAATTTTTTCTCAAAAATCTTTTAAAACAAATGGAACATATTTTGGAACCTCTCTCAAATATCTTAAGGTATAATATACGTGTTTTTGTTTAATGTGTTCTTTATAGTTTTAAGAATATACATACACATTTTTAAATCGATATTTAAAAAAAAAACAGAAGTTATAACAGTTTTCGTTAACCTAGGTCTAAGCTCCATACAAAGAAATAAAAAACTTTAAACGCGATTTCCTCGAAACTAGTTTTTTTAAAACGGTTCGATAGATAACTCGAAAGCTATTGCTTCAATTTCAATGATTTTTTTTGCATTTTGTTCGTTATTTTGTTCTTTAAGCATCCCCCTTAAATTCAAGTCTTTATTTTTTTTTTTGTTTTTTTTATATAAACAAAAAAGCGCCCGAAAATGTATCTATTTTTCGAACTTTTTACTTCAACTTCCGCCATAATTAAAAAAAAACCCCGGGGGTCTTGCGTAGGGGGATGCTTAATATAAAGTCTATGCTTTAAAATGTCATTTGATTTTTTTGTTTCCTATACATGGGAAAGGCCATATCCATCGAACCGTTTTGAATGTCTTTTTTTCAATGCCATTTTCAGCGCCCTCTATATAAAAGCCAGAATTGCATTTTAAAAAAAAAAATGTTTTCATAAAGTATTTTTTATGTACAATAACCTGTATAAATTAAAAAAAAAATAATAATTTCTTACGTCTAAAAAAATTTTTTTAAAACGGATCCTGTTTTTGGTTGTTACCTTAAACGAGAAATTAAAGTTGTAAGAATTATCTGGGTCAATAGAAATAAAAGTGAGACTTCTCTACGTATTCATTTATTTTGGATGGAAAGTTCAAAAACCTATTCATAAAAAATTGTTGAACTCACGAAATATACTGTCAAACACAAAAAAAAAAAAAAAAAACGCATTCTGCAATCTGCGCTGAATAAACATTTTGTTCCAACTCAAAACTGGCCCTGATTCCTCTTAAAATTTACCAGATATTAGTTTAAAATGATGGAAGCGGAGTTTATTCGTAAAAATTATGAAGAATTTTAATAATAAATCCGAAAATCCGGCCACTTGATAAAACTGGTTCAAACTTAACTGGAATTACCTCCTTATCAGGCTTGTTTACTAACTTCAATACCAGTAATTGGACTTTCACACTCTATTATGAATACTACTACATGAGAGGGCTGTTCCGCCCAGGCAACACTAAATATTGCCAGATGAATTTTGACAGTTCCATTCAAAAATTTGACATTTTCTAGCAAAACTGCACGTACTCACAACGTTTTGGTGTATGTGCACTTATTGTGTTGTGTACAGTGGTTTGAAAATTGTATTTCAGCAAAAAAAAAAAAATAGAATTAACACGTGAACATTTTTGAGTGATGATTTTTTTCAGGAAAACCGCAACTGTACCACTTGAGAAACCGAGAACTATTAATGGTGAATGGTACACAACTATTTATCTCGAAGAATTGAGGATTACCAACCACCGAAGGTAGATCATCCTCCATCACGATAATGCGAGTTCCTCCATCACATCAGCGTAAACAAAAGAGTTTTTGAGCACTAAAAACATGGAATTGATGGGTCACCCATCTTACAGTCCCAACTTGACACCCAACATGACTTGACTTCTTCTTGTTCTCTTACATTCAGACAAAAAAATACATGTAACTTTTTACGTCCGAACAAGCCGTTAAAAACCTGGTTTCGAAGGTACCAACTTCAAAGTAGTAATAGTGTGTCGAAAATTGGTTCAAACGAATGCAAAAGTGCATCTTGGGAAGGTACAAAAAAGTTCATTTTGGAGAATACTTTGAAAAACAATAAAAGCATTTTCACGGATTTTCATTGTTTGGCATAAGACTTAAAAAGCAACCCTCGTATTATTGGATCCGAATATTCTATATTTGTTTTCATGAAAAAGACTTTTATTTTTTAAGAATTAATATAAGAGCAAAATGGTATAGCCACACCGACGCAAAAATTAAGATCAACAAAAACGCTTCACGAGATTATGTTTTTGAATTACTTACGTAATTTTTGCATATTTTCAAATAAATTTATCTCAGTTGTTTGTGTGAGTATTTTTACCACTTTCTCTACAGTCTCCCCATATATATTTAAATTAAAATTTTCGATAATTCTATACTTGAGGGATTTGAGGATCCGTTTCTCAGCTTTGTCTTATTAACATTTATTCTTGAAAAATATTTTAATAACCGCAGAAAAATAATGTTATGGTTATACTAAATGCAAAACTTGTATCCACTCTTTTAATATCATGTGAAGCTTAAATTTCTGAATTCTAGAATTCATCGTCAATGTTTTATAAATCATGGTATTATAACTAAGTTAAGGAAAAGCAAAAGAAAATTTTAAAATGATCGCTTTGAAAAAATTGGATGAATAAAATACGTAAATTATTTTACAATATACATCATCATTCATTTGAGCTTAACATACGTAAAAATTACGTAGTTAATGTCAATCTTGTAACACTGGGTAAGAACTCCATCTTCCCACTCTCAATAGTCTAATCATAATTCTTGACAGTTATTACTCATATACCATTAATCATACTTTTAGACCAGATAATTTTTTTTTACATACATTCTATGTACAATTTTTCTTCATATAAATTCTCCTATTAGAGCTGCCAGAGTATATTTGTCAAATTTCTCACTGAGATAATCAGAAAATACCTTTTTTCCCTTTTCCCTCAGGCTATAGGAAAATATATTAAATAGGAAAAATGGGAGGGCTATTCCCTTTATAATAAAAATTATCTTCAATAAAAATTATTTTTTTTTTATTTTATGCTCGTTTAAGAAGTCAGAGAAAATAAATTTCCCGCGCAGTAACTTTCAATCAGTGGTGCTCATTCTACAACATAGTCATTTATGCGTCTGTGTTAGAGAGCTTTAAGTTTCTTCACTGAGAGAAATCTATTGTGTACGTTTTACTGCCTGACCACAATAAAATCGTTGTCGCGTCGGCACGAGAGAATCGCTAAGAGTTGGCCTAGAACGATGATATAATAACTACCATGGTATAATAATTACAAGGTAGCATTGACAGTTGCTTGGGAAATCATCTTCTGTCAAAAACAGAGCGCTCACAATCGGCCATTGAAAACACGAATAATGTTAAAAACGTTGAAGTGAAAAAAACAACAACCTCAGCAGATGCAGATGCATTTTCCCAAACAACTATTTTTGACTGAAGATGTTTTCTTGTAGAAGAGAAAATAAGCAGTTGTCAATGCTATCTTGTATTATTATACCATGAATAATTACAAGGTAGCATTGACAGTTGCTTGAGAAACCATTTCTTGTCAAAAAATATACTCAAAAAGAGAGCGCTCACAATCGGTCATTGAAAACAACACAAAGTTGAAAACGTCGAATTGATAAAAAACAACAATTTCAGCAGCTGCAGATGCATTTTCACAAACAGCTGTTTTTGACAGGAGATCTTTTCTTGTAGAAGAGCTATAAGCTACCTTGTATTATTATACTATGGCCCAGAACTATAGCTTTGAGTTTGTTGTTTAAGACCCCGAACAGAACCAAAGCGGCTGTCGGTTGTCGGGTGCGCTGTGCAACAAAAAACGCCAGAATAGAATCAATTCTATTTTTTCTCCGACGGCTGGCGGATCTCTCTTTAAGTGGCGTAAGTGTTTTAGCTAAGAATTGGCTGTCTTCAGTGCTATTTTCTTAGTTTTTACCATGAGCTGACGTTTTGTTTTGTATGTGTGTGTGTTACATTCCATGAGCTGACGTTTCGTTTTGTATTGGTGTGTTGCATTTGTACCATTCACACAACGAAAAGCAACGCTGATCCGACAACCGCTCCTATTCTGGACGTGTTCTCAGTGGATTTCTTCGAGACAGTACCGCCAACCGACAACCGCTTTGGTTCTGTTCGGGCTCTATTCATTTTTCATTTTTTGCTTTAGTGTTCTCATCATACTTCATGAGCACTCCACATTTTACATGAATATTTGGACATGATTCTACATGAAAAGCTATTTGCGTGATGGGTGCCACGTTTGTTCACAATCGACCATTTACTGCTTTGTCTATTTTGCAAAGAATCGGCTAGTTGCAAAGTGCATTTTATATTTATAAAAAATATTTCACCCTTCAATTCTCTTTTTTCACTTGAAAGTACCTTTTTCCCTTTACTTTAAAACTAAAGCAAAAAATACTACAATCTGGCAGCACTGGCTTATGCTCTTATTTCTCTTTTGAAATTTTTCTCATATGTTGATGGTGTTGTGTGGTTGTTTGTTGTCTCCTTGCTGCTATTACTCACGATGTCTGTCAGTCTGTCTGTCATTCGCGTTTCTATATCTAAAAGTAACCTAAATTGTCTGTTTAATGTTTCTTTTTTTTTGCTGTTGAATTTTGTGTTTTTATTTCTCTTTTGAAGTGAACTTGTTCTTGTTTCGATTATTTTCGTGATGCACTCATTAGAGGCATGGTATAATAATACAAGGTAGCATTGACAGTTGCTTGGGAAATCATATACTGTCAAAAAATATACTCAAAAAGAGAGCGCTCACAATCCGCCATTGAAAACACAAGCAATGTTGAAAACGTTGAAGTGAAAAAAAACAACAACCACAGCAGCTGCTGATTTATTTCCACAAAAAGCTGTTTTTGACAGTTTATATTTTCCTGTTGAAGAGAAAATAAGCAGTTGTCAATGCTACCATGTATTATTATACCATGATTAGAGGGGAGACAATAAATGAGAAAAAAATAACCCTTTTTTCCTTAGATTTTAATTAAAAAATTGTGGGATTTAAAGGGGGTTCCTTCTATTTCTGTTATGTTGTGCATGGAACTTTTGTATGCACGATAAGAATTTTAACTGTGAAAATTGTATTTTGTGGATTGCAATTTTTAACTATAAACAAGAATATTTGTTGATTTTACACTTTTCGCTTCCTTGCCACTCTCTCTCAAAATTTTTTGACAAATCAAGCAAAATCCAACAAAAGCAATAAACGTCACGCTCGCCTTGTAAATTTCACCAGGATAAAGAGAACCTTCAGAATATTCGATCATGATATCCCTCCCATTTATCTTTTATATCCTGGGTTGCCATATTTGCTCAATTTATCTGTCATCATGTGAAGTTTATTATAAAGCTCAATAGTTGTCCAAAAATGCTATCTACTGGAGCTTTAATAATTAAAATCATGAGATCTCATTCAGATCGTTTGTAGTCAGGAGTTGTCATATTTTATCAAGTTATCTGTATGTTTATGACATCTCTCAAAACAGACCGGTAGACAGACGAGACAGATATTTTTACATGTTTTTACTGCTTGAGCAGCAACAGAGATTTTTTCTCTTAACCTTGTTTGCGTTCTAATCTGGCAAAAAAAGGGGAGACAGAGGAGAATATTTTATAGAACTTAGAAAAATTTAATGAATAATTCAGGCATTGTAAATGAACACGTTATCTAATCTAATATATTCTAGTTTTGTGCAAATAAGATAAAATTCATTTCTAGAAATTGTACTTTTTTCACTCGAAGAATTGTAAATTTTCCACCTTGAATTTGCTTGAATGCTGTTGCCGACTTGCGTAGGTTTCGCGATCACGTTTGGCAAATTTGCTGCTGATTTTAAGCCACTTGTTGTTGTTTTGGTCATGTTTTTTTTTTTTTTTTCTTATTAATTCGTACTTAAGCAATTATTAACAAACAAGTGTGAATTCAACACTATTCTTTGTATGTATTAATATTAATTATTATCATCAGCAACATCATTATTATCAACATTATCATCATCACCATTATCATTACGACGAAACAAGCTGGTTTCTTTATAAAATTGTTTTTATTGCATTTGTATACGTTGTCACGATACTTGAGCGACGTCTACGTCTGACTGACATTTGGACATTTTCTCATGTTTTTTTTTATTTTTTTCTTTATTTACTGGCTTGTTTTATGCACATCGCATATGTAAATAAATATGTGTGCATTTCCAAGGTTGTATTGGATATGAAAAACTTTCAACATCAGTGAAAATTAAAGGGCAAACAAAGGAGTGTACACAAGCGGACGTTCGTCCATTGTTAAACCATCAATTCAGTTAATTAACATTACTTCATTGTGCTTTAAACACCATTTTGCACCGTATTTATTCGTTATTTTTATTGCCGTTTTTATTAACTACTTTAGTAAAACATTGGTTAGTTCAACACAAAATAAATTTAAGTGGAATGGAAAGGCGTTGCACTCTTAGGTACTGGAAAATTATGGTCACCGACACACCGGGCAAAAACAACCAACTTCGTGGCGTTAACGAATCGAAGAAACTGAAAAGGCGCTTGTCGGCAGAACTCTTTGGAGCACTCAAACTGTTGCCTGTCTGCGCTACTCTACTCTGTTGAAGAAACTGTTGCCTGCTGATAGCGTGTATTGCAAAGCCATGGATATATGTTGAGCGAGTGAGACGAATATGTAGTATAAACCAAAATGTTGTGTGTAAAGCAGACGAAATCAAAACATAATTAAGTCCAAGATAATAAAATAGAAACCTGAATTTAGTTACCTTTAACTGGAAAACAAAAGCTGAGAAGAAGAAAAACCAAATAATATGGAACGCAGTAAATTTTGTTTGGATGATAAATTGTAATGAATCTATAGAAGTAAACTAAGAAAGTTAAGCGAAGGATATTCAATGTCACGAAAGAGAATTCTTACAGAGAGAGAGAGCGCGTAAAAAAGCAGATGTTGGAAAATGAGAGGCTTTAACACGACGATCTTGATGGGCGGCAAAACGTTAAACCAAAAAACTGGTACTTTTATTTGGTACTGTGCATCTTTTACATTGAAGTTTTATTAGAAAATCTACAAAAAATATTTATTATTCCTTATGTCATTTATGTCAGTGCATTTGATTTGAAATTTTGTCTTACAGTACAATCGTATAAAAAAATTTTCGCATTTTAGCATTTTATAACCCTTATATGTTGTAATAAACAAGGTGAACATGACAGTTGCATCTTTAGTTAGATCTGTCAAACTCATAAATGAGTGAATGACACAGTTTTGTTTGGTTTAACAGCTGAAAAGTTAAATTTTATCATAGAAAAAAAAAAAATTCGCAACCACCCTGTCATGATACAATAACAAGAAAGGCTCATATTGGAGAAAAATGTGAACTAGATGTCAAAATACACTGTTGATTTTGAGTTTTTCTGTTGCTTTTTTGTCATTTGACGTTTGTGGCACTTACAGCTTTGTTGCTGTAAAAGTTAACATTTGAGTAGCCATTTTAAAATAAGCATTGGTATATTACGCTGATTAAATAAATTATAACGTGTAGAAAATTATGTGACTAAATTTCTCCCCCAACGACTTGTCGTCATGTTGTTGTCGTTTGCAATGTATTCAAGCTATAAGGCAACACCGGCTTAATTTTAAATGTTTTAAGAGAGGAATCTGAGAGCATGAACCAAATTAAGAGCACAGGTCGGATAGCGTGAAAGTTGTTCTGCAACAACAATGCTAACGAAAACCAGTGTTGTCAACAGATGAATAATAGAAATTATTACTTCAACATTACAAATAACATTCTTACATGAACAAACCACAAATCTGAATTAATTTTTTGAATTCTTGTTTTAAATTTAATTTTAATCATGTAAAAAAAAAGTATATCAATTTAAGGTCATCACAGTAACTTAAGGTCAATCACAACCAACAAATAAAATATAAATTATCAACACTGTTAACGATCGCATAAAACGGTGAGATACAATTTAAGAGAACAATACAAAAATGAGAAGAGCAAAGTGTATGAGAAAGTCAGAGAAAGAGAGGGTCGAAAGAAAATAGCTGAAAGCAATGCTGCCAGATTGAGAGAAATTTTCGAGGTATGTAATGCTTTAAGAAAATGGAAAAGGTATTTCTACCGACAAAAAAGTGTTTTTGGATGCAATCTTCTTTCTTAATATATAAAATGCTCATTAACAAAAAAACTCTAATGACCTTTCACCCTCATATCCACTTATTCCTAAAAATTTATTTTAGCAAATAAATGTATAACTATAAGTACATAAATTTTAGACGGTGAATTTTAGACGGTAAATATCTGCCGTAAATTTTTTCATATTTATTTTCAAAATGACAAGAAATAATTCTTAAAAAACAAAATGTGTATATATATTTCGATTTGATAAATATTATGTTTTCACATGTTGTGTATAGCTCATTCCAATAAAAAAGTCTACCACACATCCGTAAAACAAATACAATCTAATTTTTTTGAAGATACCCAAGAGCCAACTCGTCAAAATGGATGCTAGATTCGTATTCAGAGGATTAAAATAAAATATGTGGCGTCCGTGGCGTAGTTGGTTAAAGTGTGTGGCCGCTATGTCAACGAACCTGGAGACCCGGGTTCGAACCCCATCAGCGACAGAAAATTATTTGAATTAAATAACGAGTACGGCCACCTCTCTGAAGACAATGACAAACCTCAGAGAGTAATCAAAATGCCATGTAAAGCTTGAGAACAAGAACATTCCGTTCATCGCCGTTCGGAGTCGGCGTTAAACCTGTAGGTCCGGTTCTCGGTCAATTGTGTACAAACTTTAACAACACGCACAACACAATTGATCATAAGAAGCTAGGTCAAAGTCCTTTCAAGGGCTGAAATGGCCAGTTATTTATTTATTTTTTAAAATAAATAAATGAGAAATTATTCATTAAAAAACGAAAAAGTCCCGATACCATACGAGAGAAAAAGAATATATTTTTTCATTGAACTGACCTCTAAAGATTATAAAGTGATGTTATGAAGGGGTAATGCTTTACACAAAATTCGTGGAGAAACTTTTATTTGTAAATGTATGTATGTATATAAAAAGCAGAGACTTGTGTTAAAAAAATATTCCACAAAATATTTCTTAATTTATATGTATTTCCATTTGCAAAATATGTACTTCAAATGTCCCAATGCCTTATTTGAAATGAGCGATATACAGCAAAATGTTTTTAACACCAATATGGTATTCACGTTGTAGTGTATGTTTGGTATATACTTTCAAAAATATTCAAAACATATATAGTATAAATGTGATCATATTCATAACAAATTGTTGTATTTTTTATATTTCAAATATTAAGATTGTTTATTTATTTTCACGTTGTCAAGGAAACATTCTTGTTAAAAAAAATATTTTTGTGGAAATTATTACTTTTTTTTTCCTAAAATATCACAAAATTTACTATGAAAACCATAGACTTTTTTACAAAACTTATGTATGTGAAACATCAAAATTTAATTCAATGTTAAAAATACAACAAAATTTACTATGAACACAATGGGACGAATTAATAAAAACTGAGTGCACGAGTGGAGTGGACTGCTTGAGTGTGCATTTTGAGTGTGCGATGTTAGTTAAGTGGAGTGTGAAATCTGTATTAAAAAAACTCCACTCCACTCTGAGGGCAAAAAAACATAGTTTGAGTGTTTACTCATGACAGCATCTGTCAGACAGCTACGTTTGTTTTTTAAATAGTTTTTCTCTAAGCAAGCACGTTACATTATTTTGAAAATAGTTTTCATTTTAATAAAAATGGATGTGATTTACGAAGATTCTTTTATTTTTTATTTTTTTTTTATTATTTCTTGAATTTTATTTCTTGCTTTTATTTTTTATTTTTTTATTTATTATTTCTTGAATTTTATTTCTTGAAAGCCAAAACACCAAAATAATTGAATGAAACCAAACGAAATGTGAACTTTATGATTGGAAATAAATAACAAATACGGCATTTGCTTAGCTTGAGTAAGGCTGAGGCAGCTTGATAGCACACTCAACTTTTACTGAGTGATCTCAGTTTTTATTAATACGAAATAAACAAAAACTGAGGGTGCGATGTTTATTCAGAGTGAACACTCAATGTCAAAAAAAAAACCATGAGTAGAGTGGAGTTGAGTAAATTTTATTAATATGGTTTATTCATACCGATCAGAGTAAACTCGAGTTGTGCTGAGTTCACTCCACTCCACTCACTTTATTAATTCGTCTCAATAGGCTTATTTCGATGTATATTTGATAAAGTTTTGTGTTTACACCTCATTATATGTATTTTCATTTTGTGAATGTTTCAAATTCAATACAAATATTAAATGTAACACAAATACACAATACAAGACCAAATACATCAGATTGTGAATACCTCTTTATTTATTTTTTTTTTTTTTTGAAAATCTGATTTTATATGGAAGTTTTTATGGGAACATTCATATGACCTGGGGGAAGAAAGGTATTTTCTGATCATCTCAGTGAGAAATTCGACAAAAAAAAACTTTGATTCCAAGCGGAGCCAGGGGTGACATGGTTGCCTTTTTAATTTTCTCTATGTAAGGTATCTGATTGAAAACTTGATGGTTTTTATTTTTTTAGAACATTATAAACATTATATAATAATGTTATAAACATTAAATAAATTTAATAAAAGCCGCTTTTACAAATGGATAGAATTAATGATTAACAAAAAACGGTTGTTGGGCAGATATGAATGAACATTTCTTCCGTACTTATGTTCAGTCATACGTTCACATGTCTAGTTAATCTTATGCTAAGTAAATATTTTTAGTATTTTACTTTAAGGAATAGTAGAATTATGCCAAAATATGTAGTGCTTTTCAAAATTTTGGTTACATTTAAATATAAATGATTTTTTTGTTTTTGGTTTCAATGCGATTAAAAATCAACCAACCGTGTGAGTTCTTAAGAGGCTTCTTCAATTTTGGATTATTATGAATTTCTTTTTTGTTTTTTTTTTTTTTTTTTTTTGAGACTAGGTAAAAACTCACACTTGCAGAAGGAACAACTAAAAAGGCAACCATCTAGAGCAGGTATTGTTATAGTTCTTTACAAACTTTGCGGTCGCTGGACATAAGAAAGAAATAATTAAAAGAATTGCTTAGGCTTCGTTCATGAAGAGAAGAACTTGGACTCACACTTTTCATGATCATGATTTTATTTTTATTTTGCTCAAATCAAACCGTGTTTGTACCGTAGAGACGAAAGCTTTGTTTAAAGGTAAAAAATAAGTTTCTTATTTATGTGTATTTCTTATATATTATTTTATCTAAGAAAATTTCAATAATTCAATAAATTTTTCTTTTTTTTCATTTCTTGTCACCCTTTGTTGATAGCTGGCGAGTAGCTTAGTTTATATGGCATACATTTAAAAATATGTTGCATATTTTTAGGCTTGATTATTTTGTATGGAGTCTCTTTGTTTTTTATATAAATATAAAGAAGATAAGCAACATCGACATTGTTGGAAGATTAAGTAGTCAGCAATGGAAGAATTTTGCTATTGTTCAAAATGTTGAAGAGTTGGAACTCCAAATCGTTTTAAATCATTCAAAAATAAAATTAAAAAGTTGAACTCAAATAATTTAAAGGTTATTATTTTTTTATTTTTTAGTTTCTTGAAACTTTCGTTTGATTGGTCATCAGCTATGTTCTGCTTCGCTCCACGGTATTTTTTTTTCTCCCAATATCATCTCGGATATCTGAGATACGATATGATATTCTTTGTCTTCTGCATCGTTGATTTAGTTTACGGCAGCGGCAGCATTACAACTGAGACCAGCAACAAGCAAACAACAACAACACTACTGTTGGCAGCAACAGCAATAATATAACAATAACAAAAACAACAACAACATTACCAAGTTTATAAGTTTCAATTTTAAAATCAAAACAAAAATAAGAAGATGAAAAAAAAAGAAGATGGTAGGAGAAAAAGGAAACATCATGCAAGTCAAGAACATCACAACAATAATACTCAGCTTATCTATAAAGCAAAAACAACAGTTGTTTGTTGTAATAGAAGAGATGCGCACTAGACCGGACCGCAAGACTGGACCGGATTTGGCACAAATGGCAAAAAATCCTGAGCTCAAACAACTAAAGATTTTATTCGGTGCGACAAAAGTAACTTAATTTGAGATGAATTTTTCTTAAATATTTTTTGTCTGAATTTCAAAATAGTTGAACAATATTTTTCCCGACCTACGACATTCTGTCTTGACTAAGAGAATGTGAGGTTGAATAGATTAAAATAATAATAGTACGAGTCTTTACGATAAGACTGAGTTTAATGGCCTTATTTTGTAAAACGTTCTCATCAGCAATCAGCTCATTTGGGTTTTTTTTTTTGGCTGGTAATACCAGCCATTTTCATATGATATAAAAAACTCTCTTTGGGGCAATTTACATTTCATTCAATTTGACTGAAGCATGGTTAATTTGAATTTCACGTGAACTTTTGTAAAAGAGAAAATACATTTTTAGATCTACATCATCTGGGACCTTATCAAACTCTTCCAGCTTGAAAACAATGTTGAAAAAAAGTACCCAAACCGGGTATTTCATTATAACAATATTTCTTCCCTTTTTGGTTGATATTTCGCGTGATTTTCTTTAATTTCCTAATTTTCTAATTTCCTAAAAATGTTCCTAATATATATGTCGAGTGTTATAAATTGAAATCACACCATAAGAAAAATATAAGTTTTTGAATTTTATGAAAATTTCTAAACTTTCCAGGATTATTAAAATATTCTGAGAATTTCATAATTTAATTGGGAATTAATAGTTTTGGAAATTTTCAATTTGATATAAATTTTCTTGAATTTTTTGTTTTTTTTTTTTTTTTCTTAAAAGACATTCAAATTCTGTTACTCAGAGGTTTCATCATAGTTGAATAAAGAAGGTTGTCTCGTGGCTGATCGTACTCTCTTTTCAGTACCCATAATTGTCAAAATCAATGAAAAGCAACAACAACAACTTCAACGGCTTTTCATGTTATTAATTTTCGTTTTCAGATTTTGTATGAGATGTCAACTTCGATTTGACATTTATGGGAACTCGCTCTCACCCATGCGACAACCTTATTTATTCAACCATGGGTTTCATGGAGATCATATATAAAAAATTTTCAAAAATAGATCTAAATTTTCAACTAAAATTACTTCGCAGTATTTTATCTACCGTAGTTGATTGAAAATATTTTAAAATTCTAACCTCAAATTCCCGAATAGTAACCCCGAAAACTACGGAGCAATCGAATTAGTATGCAAAATATTTAAAAATAGTATGCCGCTAAAGGTAAACAGTAGTTTTCAAAAAACGTAAGTTCTTAAATTTAACGTGAATTGTATGGTTTTACGATTATTTTAAAATTTCACGAAAATTTTAAAGTTTTGTGAAAGTTACGAACTGTACATGAGTGTTTGAAATTGGCGAAAATTAACACTTTCACATGAAATATTTTGAGAATTCTTGTGATTCTTGCGAACTGTACATGAGTGTTTGAAATTGGCGAAAATTAACACTTTCTCATGAAATATTTTGAGAATTCTAGAGTCAGATAGGAGAGTTTATAGGAATTATTGAATTTTATGAGAATGTTTTTAACTCAAGGGAAAATAACAACAGGAATAAAGAAATCACAGAATAAACAAATGCAATAGAATTTAAAATTCCACGTGAATATGAAAAATTGTATTATAGTTTTGAAATAACTCGCCAATATTTCGAATTCATGTGAATTTCTTAAATTTATGAAAAGTTTAAAGTTGGAAACAGATTCAAAATGCATGTAAAAAAAAAAATTATATATAGCTTCTTATGATCAATTGTGTTGTGCGTGTTATTAAGTTTGAACACAATTGACCGAGAAATGGACCTACAGGCTTAACGCCGACTCCGAACGGCGATGAACGGAATGTTCTTATTCTCAAGAAGCTTTACATGGCATTTTGATTACTCTCTGAGGTTTGCCATTGTCTGCAGAGAGGTGGCGGCCGTACAGAAAAATTATTTTAATTCAAATAATTTTCTGTCGCTGCTGGGATTCGAACCTGGATCTCCAGGTGCGTTGACATAGCGGCCACACACTTTAACCAACTACGCCACGGACGTCATCTCAAAATGCATGTGGATTATTAAAATTCACGTGAAATTTTCAAAAAGCATGCACGTTCTTTTAATTTTACGTGAAATATTTAAAATTTATGCGAGTTTTACATTTCAAGTGAAGTTCTGGAAATTTGTGAACTTTTTAATTTCACGTGAATTTTCAAGTTACATACAAAAAATTTTCAACTTTTACGATAAATTTATAATATCAAGCGTATTTTTCTGATTTCATGATTATTTTTCATGATTATGGGAATTTCAAATCCTTAGGGAACTTTTAGGCTTCACGGGAATTTTTCGAATTTCTAGGACTGAGTTACAGGTTAAAGCACATGATTTTTACTTCAAAGTGGTTTGACTTCAGTTCAAATAATACAATAAATATATTCACATAAATCTCCCAAACAGCGGCACTTTTTTTAAGCTATATTCGCATTAAGCACTCAACTTGGCTTCGGCTAAAATTTCCCATTACATACCAAACAAAGCAAAAAGTAAGCAATGACTTCAGGTCTGGTCGCATAAAAAAACTAAACCGCTACGTTGTGCAGTTAAAAGCAAAGCAACGGAAACTAATTATGTTTTATTGTTGTTATTGCTGTTGTAGCAGGTGTTGCTGCTGTCGCTGGCCGGGCATCTTGAGCAAGTTTAACAAGAACAAGTATCGGGAAGAAAATTATAAAAAAAACAAACTTCAAATACATTTCATAGCTTTTCTATTAATTCTGCCTAGGTCCATAAATTCGTTTTTTACCAACATTGTGGTGTCTGCTTTTTTTTTTATTTCTAATTCTTTTACTCAATTATTTCTATAGCAGCAGCTGCATGTATGTGCTGTGGATTATTGCCACTTTGTTGTTGTTACTCAAGCCAATAACAATTAACATGCCAGACCAAACGCGCTGCTTAACTCTAAGCATTGCGCTCAAAGACAGCGCTAGACGGACTAACCGCTACTGCGTTGGTCAGCTTGGCTCTATTTGGCTGTCTTTCTAGCCATCGCTGGTTATGCCATAAGCTATACTGCCATCAGCAAAGCCACAAAAATATTCATAATTATAAAAGAAAAAGAGAAAAAATATCAAAATAATAATGATTGAAAATGTAAAAGTTCACAATGAGGAAAGAAATAATTTCACTTCTGGCCACTACGGCTATGAAACCGCCGTTGTTTGGTTGGCTGACTGCCTCTGGCTGCGTTGAGCTTCTGGCCAGTTTTGTGCGCTGTCAAGCGTCATTTGGACTGTAGCACTTAAGCGTACGCAAGCGCAGACATTGGGCATTTTTTTATTTGTGATTGTTGTTTTTACTAGATAGCAATATTTTATTTGCATTTGTTTTGTGCACTTTATTCTATTGTTGTGTCTTTCTATTTTAAACTTCTCAAACATGAAATGCGATTAATGCGGTGATTATATAAATTTTTATGTTTTAATTATATAACACTGGCGCCAAGTACACGATTAAATGGGGCGCAAATTAGCGCAGGGCGCACGAGAATGTATTTGTTATTTTATTTTTTTTTTTTACACACTAGGGAGTAGATTTTTGTTTTTAAGCGGCACTTGTCAAGCTTTTGTGTTGCACATATTAGAGCATGATCAAAGAAATGAAAATTGTTTTGAATATATGGGCACGCTTTGCCAGTTGACTGGTTGTTGCATTTTGCCATTATGTCGACATTTCAAAATATATGTGAAAGTCTTCATTTTGGAAGTATTTTTTATTTCAACAGTTCTTAGATAACTGTTCGACGTCTTCTCCTTGAAGAGCCTGTTCCGAAAATAATTTGGGTACGGCTTAATATTTTTTGTAAAAAACCAACGTATGTATATATATCAATCGTAGTATTTATATAATAAGGTATTTATATTGTAAGTATTTATATCAAAAATCAACATTTCTTGGAGGCCAGTTCATCATCTCCTCGTTGGGTCTGACAGGTGTTGTGCCTGTTCCGGAAATTATTTGGGTAGTTTTTAATCTTTTTTCTAAAAAAAAAACAAATGAACGCTAGAAATATTCGTCACTATTCAAGAATAACACAAACAGCAAAACTTGATGCATCCACTTTTCGATCCAATTCTAAAGTTTATACAATGATGCAGTTTGTTGTTTTAAACAAGGCCTGCCATTTGCGTAAAACGCTACCGTTTTTTTTTTCTTTCATTATATATTTATATGTTATATTTTTCGTTTAATTCAGACATTTATGTTGCTTATAATTTCCTCCTTTATGTTGTGCTTTTGTTTGTGCCCACAATTTATTCAACTCTTTTCGTCGTCGTTGTCATCGTGTGTTAAACCCATAAATTATTGCTTTGCGTTAAATTTGAAAATATCGATGGTATGAAACTCCAAAGTAAAATTTCAAACATTATTGAATGGAAAATAGTTATGTATAAAATAGAAACTTACCGCTTAAAAAACGTTTTTGTGTGAAGATTAGTAATCTTTGTGACAAGCTAATGAAAGCTGTTGCGAAAGTAGAGAAATGCTGCTGCGGTGCTGCTTCGTCAGATGAAATTGATTATTTAATTAGTTATTTTAGATGGCTACTAAATAAATTTGAAAACTCTCGCCCTCAATTAAACATATGTAGGATTTTCGTGTCTTTTAGAAACTTCTTTTCCGGACTAGACTGCCTAGTTTTCGCTGCTTCAGCTGCTACTCCGTTATTCCAGACAGCTTTCCTAGCCAAACTTCGCTGCTCTGCGGTGTTTTTTTTTTTTTCTAACTTCAGCACAATTTTTTTTTTATATTGCAGTCACTTGTTCACAATTTCTTTTCTATTTTTGTTTTAGTTTTTTTTTTCCTATGCCGTTTTTCATCTTCTTGCGCAGTGCTTCTTATGCTGCTAACGGGATTTGAAAATAAATCTAATTACATTAGAAAAATGTGAGGCGAAATAAGAAAATGCTATTTAGGGGGAAAATTTATAGCAGGTGAGGACATTTTTCCAAGTTTTCCAATTGATTGACTTTTTTCTTCATAGAATATACTGCGTTATCACTTTAATTCTTTCTTGTCCTTGCGGCCTTTGTCCTTATGTCTGCAGCATTCGTTGCACTACTTTGTCACTGTGCTTTGCTTGAACATTAGCACAGCTTTTAATTCATTTTTATTCAATTAGATTCAACACAAATGTCTCAATTAAAGATCGCAATAATAAACTTTTTTATATTTTCTTTCATCTCTTTTCCAACCAATTAATATTTTTAACTAACTTCTGCAACGACCACGAACAAGAAAACAACTGCGCTGCGAACCGTTGCGTCTCTTTGATTGCAATTTGTCGGGCATGAGCAAAATAAAAACAAAAGCTATAGTTGTGAAAGAGAGGGAAAGAAAAAGATTTTCGGCGAATTTGTTTGGCATGGCAGATGTAACGAGTAGCTTGATACTCGTTCTCATGGCAACCAGTGACGGCTTGAAGTTCAATGCAAGATATTTAAGTATTTTATACAGTGCATATTTTTGCCGTAACATAATTTTTATTTTAGTTTTTAATCTATATTTTCACTATTCAATTAAATTTTGGACATTAATAATATTTTTAAACGGTTATTGGAAAAATATTAAATTTCATGATAATCTTACCAAATCTTCTTTCCAAATTTATACTTTTTATTAAAACTAAAAAAAAAAAAATATAAGAAAAAGGCCTTTTAATTAAAAATTTTTTGAAATTTACAAGCGCGAATACAGCTAGTAGGTAGTCTTATCGCTAAAATTATAAATTATGTACAGTGTGCAGCAAAAGTCATGGTACCCCAGCCGCAGTATAAAATCATTCGTTCTTTCTTAAAGAAATATATCGCAAAAGATATGATTCTTATTTTTATTTAATATATCCATTTATATACTACAAAAAACCAAAACAATATTTCAAATATTTATGTAAACAAAAATAAAAAAAATAGAGATCACGTTAACTTCAGTTTTTTGCCCAGCAAAAGTCATGGTACCCCTGGAAAAATATTTAAATTTTTATATTAATTTTACGATTCTTGACTTAAATTTGCTTACCTAATACTTAGTATGATATCCCTTTAGTCTGAGAACTTAATTTAATCTGTTCAGCATTGAGTGCACAAGTTTTTTAGCGTAATCTTCGGATATTTTACCCCATTCATTCAAAAGTATTTCTTTAAGCTGTGTTTTATTCGAAATAGTATGATTTCGAATACGTTTTTCTAAATGATCCCACAAGTGCTCAATAGGGTTTAGATCTGGACTTTGAGGAGGAGTTTTTAGCATGTGTGGTGTATTGTATGCGATCCACATCTTAGCGTCTGCAGCGGTGTGCTTAGGATCATTGTCCTGTTGAAAGTAATAGTTTTCACGAATATTTAGTTTTTCAGCACTTTGGTTCAGATTTTCTTTAAGAATATTCATATAAACCGTTTTGTTCATCGTCTCCTCAATGAACACTTAATTGCCAACACCTTCTGCAGACATGCAACCCCACACCATGACTCCACCTCCTCCATGCTTCACAGTTTTCCGTGTATTTTTTGGATTAAGCTCTTCGCACTTCTTCCGCCACACTAATACGCGTCCGTCCGATCCAAAAATGTTAAATTTTGATTCGTCGGAGAAAATTACGTTCTCCCAAAAATCATTTCCTTTATTTATATATTCTTTGGCGAAGTCAATGCGTTTTTTTCTATTTATTTCACTAACATGCGGCTTCTTACGAGCAGTGCGAGCATTGTACCCAGCCTTCTTGATGAACCTACGCACCGTATCTGCAGAAACATCTTTCCCAAATGATTCTTTCAACTCTGTTGCTATTTTAGGTGCACTTGTAAATGGATCTTTCTTTACAATGGCTTCAATTTTTTGTTCTTCCCTTTTATTGAGCTTTGGTGGACGGCCTGTTCGCGGTTTATTTTCAATAACGTTATCTCTTTTTAACCGATTAATAACTTTTTGCACAGTTGATTTACTTCTGTTTATAATTTGAGCAATTGCATAGTAAGATTTACCCATTTCGTGGTTATTAATTATTATTTTTCTTTCTTCAATTGATAATTCTTTTCTCGACATTTTAAGAAATAATTTGACTCTCCTTCTTGCAATTATAAAAAACTTTTTTTGCTGACTGGAAATTTGGAAAGTACCGTTTTATTTTTAAAAGAGAGCAAACAAAAACTTTAAGGGTTGCCAACAATTAGTACAAAATATTTAATCGGGTAAATCAAATGTAACTCTATTTATGACCAGGGGTACCATGACTTTTGCTGTGCAAAAAACTGAAGGTAACATGATCTCTAATTTTTTTTATTTTTGTTTACATAAATATTTGAAATATTGTTTTGGTTTTTTGAAGTATATAAATGGATATATTAAATAAAAATAAGAATCATATCTTTTGCGATATATTTTTTTAAGAAAGAACGAATGATTTTATACTGCGGCTGGGGTACCATGACTTTTGCTGCACACTGTATATATATTTAGGGTTTTTACCAGGTTTCCAATGTATCGTATCGCGCCTTGAATATATACATATAAAATCGTTGTCATGATATTTTAAGAACTATCCAAGAATAGAGAGATATCGTGTTTAAGATAGTTCAATTCAATCAGTTTTCAATAAAATATAACAAAACTTTTTGCAAGTGTTTTCTGCAGTACTGATAATTCTATTCTATAATTATAGAGGATTATTCCCAGAACTATTCGCAGTGTGAAGGGTATAGAGGAGAATTTCAATACCTCTTACCGAGCGTTTCCACCGCCCGAACGAACGAAGAAATCATCGTGAACAAATCGTCGCGATGAATTCTTCGTTCGGTCCAACTGTTTCCACCGCACGAACACAAGTTGCGAACATTGGTAAGTCGCCATCTTGTTCGTTCGTGCAGTGGAAACACTTAAATTCAATGCTTGCGAGCATCAGCGTTGATCAATATTTGTTTATGCAAACGTACTAAATTTGATTAATTTTTACTACTTTTATGCCTTTTAATTTAGGTTTTATGTAAGTATTTATGTAAAGAATTTATTATATAAAGAATATTATATAAATCATTTGCTTATATAAAGTGCTAATAAAATAAGAAAGTAAATTAAAGTTCTTTTGCGTTAAATTTTCAATATATTTTCTTTCTTTTTTGTTTTTCCTACGTTATTAACTACAATTTCAACAAATCTACTACCTATGCGCAAATAAGCACTAGATTCGCCCAAAAAGATCGAGCGTCGGCCGATCAGAGCGAACGAAGAAATCTTCGTTCGTTCGTGCTGGAAAAGTGTTTACACTGCGCGAATAGCGCTCGCGAGCATTTTGTAAAAAAACCAATGTTCCGAACCTTGGTTCTTTTCTTTTTTCTTTTATTTTATTAATTTGTTTGAAATTTAACGAATTTTTTGTTAATTTTGATTTCAAATACATTTAAGCAAGTGCGCTGTATCAGGGTGTTACGAATTTTTAGATATATCTCCATTTTCATTGTTTTAAAATATATATAATTAATATCTATGTATATTATGTACTTTTTTAAATTTAATTTAAAACTTTTTTTGTCTGAAAATATGAGACATTTCATTTATATAGGTATGTATATGTATGTGTGTGTGTTGCTTCTCTTGTGTATTCTTATTAAATTATATTCTATAAATAATATATTTTTTATATATTTGAAAAAATTTGGTTCGGACCAAACTGTTTACACCGCCTGAAACGCTCGGTTACACTGTGTTCGCACCGAATTATATATAGAAGAAAATTTTTATATATAAAGCAAATATTAAAAAATACGTAAATAAAATTCATAACAGACAAAATAACAAAATTTAGAGATAAAATAACATAATATGACAGAAGTCACAAAACTTGGAATTTTGAATATTTTTTTAAACATTACATAAAATTATTATTTTTTTTTTATTGGAAACTGGTTTTTATGTGAACAATATTGGTAAATTTATAAATAATTTAGATAGGAGCTATAGCTGATATCTACAGCATGTAAATAATTTAATTACATTTGTATTTTGCCAAATTTATTTTCATCCATTGTATTTTCTAAAATAATGTCATATATTGAATAAGCATGTTTCATATTTTTTAGTTATTCATAAGTAATGATATTAAAAACAAAAACAATTAACTTATTGAGTTCAATAATTTACGAAAATTCATGAAAGCGGCTTTCCCCATAATTGCAGCTCAATTAATTGCACATACACTATTTAATATTTTTGGCTCAGATGGACGTCATTTCGTTTGGCGAAGACCTAATACTTCTCTTAATAAAGAAAATGTAAAGCCAACCGTTAAACATTGAGGTGGAAATGTTATGGTATGGGGTGCCATGGCAGCTAACGGTGTTGGAAACTTAGCTTTCGTTGAAATTACAATGGACAAATTTCAATATTTATCAATTTTAAAAAATAATTTAAGAGTCAGTGTTGAAAAATTAGAACTCGGTATTGATTTCATGCTGGTCCAAGATAATGACCCCAAGCAGAATTCACTACTAATCAGAACTTGGCTTGTCTACAACTACAAATCGACACTTCCACATCCCCCTCAATCACCGGACCTCAATTCTATTGAGCATCTTTGGGATTTGCTCGAGCGTAAAGTACGAAATCATGAGATAACCAACCAAGAGCAGCTTCAAACAGTTATCCTAAAGGAGTGGAATAAAATATCGCCGGACGATACATTCAAATTGGTGGAATCGATGAAACGCCGTTAACGAGAGGTCATTAATGCAAATGGATACCATACTAGCTATTAAGTTCTTTATAAAATACTTAAATTAAGATATTTAAGCAATGTATGGACAATTTTTTGAGTTAAAGTTAATAAGAATACTTTTTTAAATAATTTTCATAAATGAAGTGTAATTTTCAGAAAATGTTATAAATTGTTTTTTGAATGCAATAACACCATCCAATAAATATTAATAAAAGTTTTCGATATTTAAAACGTATTTTGTAAAAAATATAGCTTTAAATGGAAAATGAACTACTGTATGTGCAATTGTTTGATTCAGTGTATATCATAGATAGTTATAAAGGACACATAAGTGGTTATAAAGTCAGTCACGCTTTGGCAGGGTATATATTTAAGGGTATATATTATTCTTCCAGTTCTTTCTAAAATATTAGAAAAAATTATTTCCAAACGAATATGGAATTCTTTAAAAAGCAAGTTTTTACCAGAACAACATTCTTTTTTACCATATCACGGGATGCATACCTTATGCCACTAACTTGAATCAAATTTAAAAGATAAGCTTGCCAAAATAACTCATTGCGTTGTTATATCTGCAGATCTAGAAACAGCATTTGATAGAGGTATTGTAACTTTTGTATTAAAGGAGTTTCACGAATGGGGTTTGCCGAGAAAACTACTCAAAGTTATTTATCCTTTCTTACTAACAGGCAGATATCTTGATATATTGAGTTGATGGGCATCTATCACTGAAACATCGTCTCAACAATGGTGTTCCCCAGGGCTCACCATTATCTGTTGTCCTTTACAATGTTTACGCAAACCCCTTGGTGCGAGCTCTACGAAATTCCGATGTTATGAATTATTTTGGGATCTATGTTGACAACATTTTCGCCTTTTCAAGTAGCTCTACAATAGAAGTTTCAAATAACTTACTCAGATTCGACAATAAGTAGAGGAGCAAGCATTCCTGCTTGCAAAACCGAGCTCTTGCATGATTGCAGAAAACATAATTGCAGCCCTTCATTTGTAAATAGAAGAGATGAAAATATTCGTATTAAAATTCAAATGCGTATACTAGGAGTAGTTTTTACCAAGACTCTTTTGTGGAATGAGCAAATCAAGTACCTAGTTAGCAAACTTAATAAAATCAACAACCTTTTAAAAGTAATTTCCTCTAGAAAAAATAGACCGCATATTGATACAGTCATTGGAATTTACAAGGCATTGAGCTATGGAACACTACAACATTGCATCGCAATGTATGGATAAACGACAGCAAATAATGTTGAAAAATTGAATGTGGCCATTAGAAAATGCTTTAGAACAGCGACTGGAATCCTAACAGCAACTCCAAAAGTAGTACTTCAAGTTGAAGACCTTTTTTTTTGACACAAAGCTACTGGCACCTTTCCAGTTTCGAATAGTGTGATAGACGAGCATTTAATTTAAGTCAACATGTAAAAAAGGAAACAAATCCTGTTGTTTTCAGAAAAATTTTTTCTGATTTTTTCTTTAGAAGAAATGAGTTCAGCAATTTTATTAATAAATTGTTTAATGGTATATTTCAGTATTACAAAAATTAATTATTTATTTGAAATATTTCTTAAACAAGAGTTTGGTTAAATAAAAGTTTAACCAGGTTATACAATATCTACAGAGCACCATTCGCAAATTTTCAGACCTTTAATTGTAATTAAAACATATACTAGTGTATTTTGGACTTTTTACAGAATTTGCGGACATAATGTCAGGTAAAATGACTTTATTAATTGCGAAAAAGAAATAAATCTAATATATTGCGGCAATAATTGAATTTACTCGTATGTATTAAAATATGTTAATCAACTGTGGATAATTTCCACTGTACGTAAGAACGAATCGCAGCTACTCGTCACTTTTTACAACGATTGAACGCATTTCCAACAACATTCTGTATTGGTTGTTAACACTATTTCCATTTCACATTGTTTACCATCAAGTTCCTGATGACAGACAGAAGTAGCCATAAGTGCCAGCAAAGCAAATGTACAGCACGAAAAAAATACAGTCGAATACAACAAAAATATACCAACTCGACTGCCAGAGGAGACAAGAAAATCAACGAGTAGAGAATTTTTTTTCATTTCAAAGTGAACGAATAGTGAAAAGACATCAACTTTCGGCAGGAAAAAAATTTTAATATTTTGATTAATCAGTGGAGTGGAGAAAAAAAAATTACCAACGCTTGTTGTTATTTTGCTGCCCGTTGCACCGCACTTAATTGCGCCGACATAAACAAAAGCGAGAACAAGAGTTAAAGTTGCAATTTAACAAAAAATAAAAAGAATCAAATTGCTAAATATCTGCGTCAGTGAAATAAATCACAAAAAGAAGGAACAACTTTGGAACCCCACGAACGCAGAAAACGGCGCTCCGCTGACTAAGTATCGAATTCAACTGTGCGTGGAAGACATTTTGGTTAGGTCAAAAAGTGTGCGGACAGTATCAAAAGAGCGCCATTAAAAGAAAGCATTTTCTTTGACTTTGTTTTATTGATTGCATCTTCAGTTTGCGAAAAATATTATAGAAAAAACTAAAAGACTGCGTTTGTGCGGACCAACGAAAGAGACCCCCTCGATGTTGGATTCCTTTGGTGCCGCCGCCGTCAGGGAACGACATGGAAAGCATCTGTAGGCTCTGTTTCCAACCAGCAGCGGTAAGTGGCGCATTTTTTCTAAAAACTCCTCAAAAAAACTGAACTTGTGAGGCGCTTAAGTAACTAATAAAAAAACCAAAAAAGTTAGCGCAAGTTCAATGCAAGGCGGCAATAAAATAAAATTTTGTAGTTGCGAAAAATTGTGTATTTTGTTATTCTTATTGATTTTTCAACTTGTGGAGCAGAAAGGCTGCAGAGCGTTAGCAGGGTGCATAGAGTGGCATGGCGGGAAGTATTAGGGAGCGTTCCGTAGGTACCGCCACCAAGAGTTCTAAGCAAAGTGGGCAAACATAAAACCAGGAAAAAAATAGTGGGGCTCAAATGCAATTGAGGGAAATCAGGTTGTGATGGCAATGGCGAAAGCGCGCTGTATGCGTTGGAGGGATGCGACAGAGTTGCCACAGCATAGCAACCATTTGCCAGAATCCCTTGTCAATTGCACGATTGTGGGTGAAACGCACTGCTTTCAAAAATGAATTGCACAATTATTTGAATTGGAATGTTTAATTTTATTTAAACATGGTTTCTAAAACAGGGTGTTAAGTAAAAATTTAAATAGCTTTTTTTTAAAAATTTAAATAAATTTTTCATTAAAAATTTAAATAAATTTTTTATTAAAAATTAAATACATTTTTTTTTAAAGTTTATTTTAGCAAGCATGGATCAGAATAAGAAGGGAAATCCACAATTATTTGCATAATTTCTGAAAAAAAGGATTTTAATTTTTATAATATTAAGTCTATTTTTAAATGACGCTTTTATAAAGCTATATTGATACAAAACCTAATTTAAGGGAGGTTTTAGACAAAAGCGGACTAAAAATATGGAATATTTAGAAAATTATGAAACGCGGAAAAAAGTTGCGAAATTTACATTAGTTTTGATCCTAAAAACTAGAAAAATTTTCTAAAATCGCTCATTTTGTTTATTAGAATTAATATACATTAGAATTAAATAACAAATCGATAAGAAAATGAAAATTGGTTGATTAGTTCTTTGCAGTAGTGTGGCCCGTTTTGAAAAAGTATGTACATATGTGTATTAGGGTGGGTCAAATTGTTCGGGTGATAAAAAAAGCAAAAATGAAAACTTCGCAAAATTCTAAGAAAACTTCCTTAAGAAAACTAGGGGTCTAAATTTAATTACTAGCTCCCGTCGAGAGACTAAAGATTTCGGTTCTAGGTATTTTAAAAAACTGCTTTGAAGCCAACATCATTATTACTTCGTGCCTGTTTTGAACAAAATTTCATAAGCTTTAAGAATCTGTTTCCATATTGTAAAAATTTTTTATTTTGAACCCTTGTGTTATTGAAGGTTTGATTTAAAGAAATACCAAAAAGTAATAAAAAACACCCTCTTCTACTAAGAAAGAAAATTCAATCTACGTTGTAGGTTCTACTATATTTTGAATCGATTTAATTGAGGAATATGGTCCACCAATGGACATTCAGGGAACCGAGCAATGTGTGCAGTTGCTAACGCATGTCTCACGATGCATAATTACAATGAATCAGGATGATGTTATGGCAGTGACTATAAAATCGTACACCTCGAAAAGAATTAAAAGGCTGAGCTTTTTCAATTTAATTTGAGCTTTTAATTTAACAAATAAATCCAGATTTTTTTTTATTTAAGACGTTCTGTTCTGTAGACGTTCTATAGCATTTACAAAGTAAAACATGAATTTGAGAAAAATTGTGTTTTTACTGATTGTTCAATGACATTACAAACTTAGGTTTTTGGGTAAATATATAAAAAAATTTCTAAAATTTTGCTTGAAAAGATGAAGCAGAAAAAAAAAATCCAACATTAATAAGAAATGGGTATTTCTTCAATAAAACAGTATTTCTTAATAAAACCACGCTGAATTAAAAATTTTTCAAATGCTAATTTTTATGTCTCTCGGCGGGATCTAGTTTTTGATTTTAGACCCATAGTTTCTTGGCGGAGTTTTTTTAGTATTCTTCGTAGATTACGTTTTTACTATACGCCTTTTGGCAAAAACAATTGACCCACCCTAATTTGTATCAAAGTTCGATCTACCCCTTACAAGTACTCTGGTGCACCGGGTTTAAAGCGATTTAGTAATTGTATTATGAGCGGGTTTGATTTAAAATAAATAAAAAATCTGTCTTAGAAAAATGTTCGCCTATAACCTTCCTTAAACTGGGACAAATCTGACCAATGTAACCATTTTGAATTTTTGTGTCTTAAATTTAAAAAAGAAACATAGTGTTCTTATGCTTTTAAATTTAATATAACAAAACATATAAAAAATATATTGAAATTTAAAAAATACAAAAAATATTTATGAGCAATATAAAAAAAATTAAAAATATTTACATTATAAACATGAGAAATATATTGTGTGTCTAAATCTTTGTCGTAATTTTATGTCCCAATCTTTGTCCTAATCCTCTTTCCAATCCTTGTCAAATGAAAGACGTAACTCCATAAGCAGCGCAAAAGCAAATTGAAAGAAAACTCTCTTACATTTTTTTTATCTACAAATCTACCTAAACATTGAATGCTCCTTAATAAAAGTCTTTCTTTGCTTTTCTTTTTATTATTTTCAGTTGTTTCAAGTACCAGGTTATAATATTCCAACGTGTGTCAAGTGCTCGGAACATTTGACCACCAACGGTTTTTATCAGTCTGTGCGTCAAGACGGTACAAATCTTGCAACAACCTCTGCGGCTGCTGTTGCAAATCAACTGAGTAACGGTAATAATTTGACACAGCAGCCACAACAACAGCAACAGCAACAACCACAGCAACAGCAGCAACAGCAGCAACAGCAACAAATTCAACAGCAACAGCAGCTACAATCAACAAGCTCTTCCGAAAATCTTCAATCTCAAGACGACTCTGAAGATGTAAGTTATGCTTATTAAAAATATTTAATTTATTTCAATTTTTACTATAACCAAAACCAATACCGTTCCGTTCCGTTCCTCCCTAAATATCACAATAAAGAGTGATAATTTTTGCAATTTATTTAGTTTGTTGCTCTTTTAGAAAAAACCAAAAAAAAAAAAAATTAAATGATTAACTTGTTCACTGTAACTGCAACAAATATTTTCTATCACATTCTTCTTTTGTTATTCTCGTTCCATGTATTTTTTCTTCTTCTTATTCTTCTTCTCTTGTCTCTTTTGCATTTATCTAGATATCTAGACAGCGATTAGGTTCGATCCAATCCAATCAAAACGGTGTGAAAAAAACCGAAACCATGTCCTTTGATTTGGAGAAAACCATACAGAATCTAGACGTATTTATTCATATTCATAATAATAATTATTCATTATTGCAAAAAACTAAAACAAAATCAAAATAAAATTTCGAAAATGCTTGATTAAAAAAAAAAAAAATTATTAAAATGCTTCTCTGCTCTTTAAAATACTTAAATGGAGTGGATAGAATTGAATTTATTCGGATTTCACGTTTCATTAAACTTTAATGACAAAATTTGCAGAGTGGAGAAGTATTTTTGTTAAAAAAAAAAAAAAAATTACATAGTATTTTTTATTAAGTATGCTACTGTAGTCAATACGGCTAATATTAAATTTGTTGCTATCTAGGTGGATCTTATATTCAATGAGGAGGGCTCCTGTCCTCTCTGCAATAAAACATTTTCGCGCAAATCCTCGCTTTTGACACACATTCGAAATCATGCTGCCGAACGCAAATTTGTGTGCAACTTTTGCCGCAAGGGTAAGTTAAGGATGTTTAGTTTTTTGAGCAGTTCCAATGATGCAAATACATTCTTTTTTTTAAGGCTTTACACAAGCTGCTAATTTGCGCAATCACGAAAGGATTCATACCAACGATCGTCCTTACATCTGTGTTGATTGCGGCAAAACGTTCACGCAGGTGGGTGGTTTTTCTAATCGCTATTTTATCTTAAACATTAGATATAAAATAATTCTTTTAAATATTTAATAAAATAAAATGATTTTGTTTCTTATATAATTTAAAGATATAATTATTGTGGTTTTGTTATATAAAGATAAAAAATAATTAAATATTAAATAAAACAATTTGAAAATTCATTATATTGTTGAAAAAAAAATTATTAAAGAATTAATTAAAAAAAAAACAAAAAAAAAATAATATAAACATTTATAAGCAACGTTAGAAAATAAAAAAATATTAAAAATAAAAATAAAAAAATTAAAAAATTAAAATAAAAAATTAAATAAAAAAATACATAAATAAATAAAAAAATGCAAAAAATAAAAAATAAAAGATAATGAAATTAATTAAAATAATAAAAATAAAAAAAAGAATAAATAAAAAAATAAAAATAATATGAATCATAAAAATAATAAAAATAATAAAAATAATGAAAATAATAAAAATAATAAAAATAATAAAAATAATAAAAATAGTAAAAATAATAAAAATAGTAAAAATAATAAAAATAACGAAAATGATAAAAATAACAAAAATAATAAAAATAATAGAAAAACAAAAATAAAATAATAAAAAAAACAAAAATAAAATAATAAAAAACAAAAATAAAATAATAAAAAAAATTAAAAGAATTAAAATAATAAAAATAATTAAAAAATAAAAATAATATACAGTAAATATATTGATTAATTAAAATTATTAAAAATAATGAGAATAATATTGTTTTTTCTAAATTTATTTTTTTTTATATAGATAACAAACTTAAACAATCATCGACGCCTGCACACTGGTGAAAGACCTTTCGTTTGCATTGAGCCCGAATGTGGACGTTCTTTCGCGCAGGTGAGTGTCTCATATTTTCGTTTTTTTTTTTTATTTCCCTATTCCCTACTTCTTACCCTCTTCCAGGTTACAAATCTCAATAATCACATGAAAACACACCATAAGGTACAGCAATATTGTTGCAATCAGTGTCCGAAAAAATTCACTCAAGTAACATCCTTAAATCAACATCTGCAAGCGCACGCTGGCATTACCGGTTACTACTGTCCGCGTTGTCCGGAGAAGACATTTAAGCAACAGTCCCAGCTACACACACATATGAAATCGCATGGTCTAGCTTTTCCCTTTGAATGCAGTAAATGCGATGAGAAATTCCTGCAACAAGCGCATCTTGATCAACACAATAAAATGCATGATGAATTTAAGTTCAAATGTGACATTTGTCCATCATCATTTAATCAAGAGTCGTTGCTCAAGAAGCATGTGCAACGTCATGTGGAGGGCAGGTTAGTTCATGTGGCTCAAAGCAGCCACGAAACTTATAACAATTCATACAATTACAAAGCCACGAAACTTATTACATTGGAAATTGCTTTTTGTGTATAAAATAGATACTTGGCCTGTCCCGTGGCCAATTGCAACGAAGCCTTTGCCGTGCGTCAACACTTGTCCAAACATTTGCTGACGCGTCACTCGCACGATGAGTTGCCGCCTCCGAAACGCTCTAAAAAGACGTCGTCGTCGTCATCGTTGCAGTCGCCACAACAGCCTCTGGCCATGATTGGTCAACCACTCTCCATACAGCATACAACGGGTCAACGTATGTAGTTTTTTTTGCCTAAAGCTTTGTTTTATTATATAAAAGTAGAGTTGCATGATTTCACTAACCTAGTAGTGGCAAAATTCAATAAATATTTAGTAAATATTACGAAAAAAGTTAATCGATTTATAAAAATTTTCATTGTAGTTAAATTTTGCAATATTTTCTATACTAAATGCTGTAAATATTGTATTTATTTGGAAATGTATGCTTTTTATTTATAAGGGATGTATCAACAAGGATGTAGGTGTAGAATTTGTTTTTTGAATAAACCGAAAATTTGTCTGGATGTCTCTTAAATTTTTAATAAATTATAACGTAGACACTTGAAGATTATGTATGGAAAGCCAAATTTTTCAAAACTGCCAAGCGTGCAGTTGTTTATTTATACTCCTTTGTAACCCTACACCTCTTGTAGATACAGCCTTATATTGGTTTGGTTATTAAAGCAGTTATTAGACTTTTTTAATATACATTGATGTAAAAAATTTTTCTAAATATTTTAGAATATTTTTTCTAAATATACTATTTGCTGTAATTTATTTGTTGTTAATGAATTTGCATTTTAATTTTGAATATTTTGTTGTGTTGTTTTTTTTATTTATTTTTCTATAAAGTTTTTATTATAATTTCGTCAGTTTTTCTACTTATTTAAAAAAAAAAAAAAAAATATTTAATTTATTTTGTTAATTAAAAAATATTTTTTCCCTGCTGAACTTTTAATTTTTTTATGATAATTTTTATTTCTTAAAATAATTTTTTTAAATAATTTTTTATTTTTATTTAATTATTTAAATTGGTTATTCTTTACCAATTTCCAAATTTCTTGTTAATCTTTATTATTGCTTTTTTTAAACTTAAATTTAAATGTTTTTATTGTTATTTGTAAAAATTTTACGAGAATTTTATAAACCTATTTTATATGGTCATTTTTGCCTCTGTGGGCATTTGTCCGATAGGGACAAATGTTTTTATTTTTTAAGTTCGCACTACTGTCACTGACATCTGTGCCAAAATACACGTCAAAATATTAATTAGTGTTTGAGGAACGCGTCCTTTTGTAAATAGCTTAAAGTGAATTTTTCGTTTTTCACAATGTTTGAAAATATTTAACAAAACAGTTCCATTAAATTGTGTATGCGGAATGAAATTTCTGCTGCCGAAACGTTGAAAATGTTGCAGAAGGTTTTCAGTGAGCAAGCTCGACCGAAAACAAGAGTTTATAAATAATAAATAAATAACTGGCCATTTCAGCCCTTGAAATGACTTTGACCTAGCCTCAGAAAACTGAAATCTCGATTGGTGGCAAAAACGCTCAATTTCATGGAAGAACAGCGCCGCGTTGATGTGTGTGAAACGATGCTTTCCGACAATTAATACAAACTGAAACGCATCATAACTAGAAAAGAGACTTGGGTCTACGCTTACGACCCGGAAAATGCCGATCAATCGGGTGAATACCGTTCCAAAAATGAGCCGAGACCGAAAAAACCATGTCAAAGCAAGTAAAAAATCAAGGTCATGTTGACAGTTTTCTTCGATTATCCTGGTGTGGTGCATTACGAATTCCTTCCAACCGGCCAAACTATCAACAAAGAATACAACTTGGGTGTTATGCGTGGTTTGCTTAATTGTGTGCATCAAAATAGACCGGATTTGTGGAGAGATAATTCTTGGTTTTTGCTTCACGATAATGCATCATCCCACACTGCACTCGTAATTCGTGATAATTTCGCCAAAAACTCGACCCATATCGTTCCGCAACCATCGTATTTGTCTTACTTAGCCCCATGTGACTTCTGGCTATTCGCTAAACACAAGAAACTGCTCCCTGGACACCGTTTTGAATCGATAGAAGAGATAGAAACCGAAACGAAAAAGGAATTGAAGGTTTTTACAAAAGGACGTGTATCTCAAACACTAATGAATATTTGAATTGCGCAGCTCTCGCTTGCGATCCCAAGTCATTGCTTTTAGTAGCTGTAACTAACAGGAGCCCGAGTCCGAGCTCTTTACGACTAACGAGCCACAGACAATAATTTATAGTTACTACCAAAATAGAAAAGAAGCTACAATTCATTTAAATGCTTGTCAATATATATCAACACTAGTAAAAATTGATTGTGGCCAAATATACTTTAGAGCATGGTAGAATTATAAGGTAGGGCATATAACATAAAGAAACTCGATATGAACAGCTGATTTTGACAACTAGCCCCCTTTTTCGCTGCTTTCCACTCCATTCTTCTCCGAGTCTGCCGTACCTTATAATTCTACCATGCTTTAGAGTTTAAATCTCAATTAAAATTAAAAATTGTTAATTTAGAGATAGTTTTTTAATGTAGCTATTTATCGATCTTGCTAGTTATCGACTTAAACATTTTTTTGTTTTTGGCTCCTTAACAGTAAAAAGCTTGACTCATGTTCACGAGCGGTTGTATATATTTTTTTGTTTGTCGCCTGGTCCAGGACGGAAGCATTTTTGAAACATTGATCGGCTCCGGTTCGCAAGCGGGAGGGAGCTGCGAAAACAAAAAAAAACAAATGGTTTCGGTAGTGAGCGGTAGCTGCAAATAAAAAATAAGATTAAGCTCGCGAGCTAAGAGTTAAACCGTAGAAAGAGCCACTTACCGAGCGAGCATTTCCGTTCGCTACTTCTGTTTTTTTTTTGTTTTTTTATTTATAAAAGTTTACTAATAGTTTACCGTTATCACTTTTTTGATTTATGGTATTATGGCAGTTTTTTAAAATTAGTTTGTTTTTAAATATATAAACAATAGTTCTTCTAATATTTTGAAATATTTTTGAATTTTTATGTTATCATTTGTTTTGGAATTCAATAAAAAAAGTTATTTTTTTCTGTATAAGTTTTAATTTTTCTGATTTAATGCAAATCCTATCAATTCTTTTATTGCATAAGATCTTAAAAATATTTATAAACAATGTCGCCTCCTTTAAAATTATACTTTTTATAATTTAAAGCTTGCTTTTATTTTACCAATATATCGTCGTTGCGCATACAAAAAAGGTTATGTGTTTTTGAACAATTTTTCAGGAGACGAAAAAAACATTTTGTTTTTTAACAATTTCAATACTATTTTCACATAGGCAGCTAACTTTCACATTCGCTAACTTCTGAACCAATAAAAACATCAAAAAACTATGTTGTGAGTAGATGGGGCATATGGCTATTAAATGGTAAAAAAAAAAATCTAAATTTCACACATAACCTTTTTTGTATGCGCAACGATGATATTTTCTGTTTTCTTGAAATTATAGAATTTTTCTGTGTATAATTTGTGTTTATAATATTTTATATGCGATATATTTTTGTTCTTAACTCTGATGCAATATTTTCTGTAATTTAGTTTTAAATTCAAACATCCATATCATACCATCCTTTTCTTTATGAACCCTAACTTTTTTATGCCTACAATTTTATTAAAACTCCACATCTTAATAATCTACAATAAACACAGATATATAAGTAATCTACTTCCTTTCTAAGGCTTGAAGTTGTATTAATACTTTTTCTTGGTCTTTTTTTTCCAATCAGGCGGTCGTCCACCCAAAAATAAGAAAGCCCAAAATGCAACTGCCGCTCCCATTAAAATTGAATTAAATGAACCTCTACACAATCAGCATGTTATCAGCAATGCAAGCGGCCTCTCGATTCAACAGCAGATAAATCAGCACATGCAGCAACAACAATTGCAACAACAACAACATCAGCAGCAACAACAGCAACAACACCAAATGATTGGCGCAAATCATGTTAAAGTGCGTTTTGTTCAATCGAAATAAGCTGTGTTGGTTTAATTTTCTTTTATTTTTGTTTTGTTTTTTTTTTTTTTTTAAATAATATTTTTCTCTCTGTAAGCAAATGAAAATTTAGTTAAGTTAGAAGAAGAACGTGTAGCACCAGCAGCTGATCTTCTACATTCAAGATGAAGATCTAGTTTCGCATATAAGTTTATTTTTAAAAAATATATTGAAAAAAAAAAACAAAACAACAGAACAGAATTGAAATTAAACTGTGTATATAAGGATTTTACAATTTTACTAACATTATTAATAATACTTTAAAAAAAAGAAAGAAAAAAAATACACAAAGTAAATCTAACTTTAAAAATGACAAAAAAAAAAAAAAAATAAAAAAAAAACGATTTATAAAATTTGGTAAGCTAGAGTGTAAAAGTAATGCTTTCATTAAACTCATAAAAGTATAATAATAAAATATGTAATCGTAAGCCGTTTCATTTCAAAAATGTTTTCATTGGTCTTCCGTTATGATTTTTCTTTTTGTCTTGTAAAATATACAAATTTAATTTGGAATAGTTGTGAAAGATTTTTGCATAAAAAATGTGTCTCGATTTCAAACCAGTAGCGAACAGGAAAGAAAAGAAAAAAAAAACAAGAATACTTTTAACACATAAACACAATTATTATAACTTAAATTATACAGAAACACACACAAATTCCCATTATTAAATTAAATAAAGTTTTTAATAAAAATATTAAAGAGTATGATTTTTTAACAAAATTATATTTTACGTTAAATCTATGAAGGAAAACGCAGCGAATGTTTATAAAGTTTCATTGTAAAGTTCTAACTCTGAAGGGTTTTGTTTTCGGAGTGCAACTTCTGTGAGAAGTAGGGAGGCATACACAAATTGTACAACAACAAATCTTTTAAGATATATATAAATGGTTATGTTCAGCAAACGGTAGAGTTCACCAGCAATTCAGTGAGCACGATTTCGTATAAATGTCAATTTTAAAATTAATAAGACTATTTCGGTCACTTTAACGACAAATATTTCTTAGTTTCGACTTGAATAAGCAAATCATTGTTCATTTAAAACCATTATAACATAACCCTTACTCAAAATGTATTATTCTTGCAGAAATTCGCTAGCAAGTTTCAATAAAATTTCCATGATTTTGAGCTCCAGGTAGGTATAAAATGACATTTTTGTAAATTTTTCGAGCAAATAAATTTCAGATATAATTATTTTCGCAGAATACAGACACTTAATCCCCCCATTTTATAATATTCCAGAAATTTTTTGTGTAAAAAAAAATATTTGAAAAATTTAAGGGGTACTAGTCGTGTGAAATTTTCAAAAATTCCAGGAGAGCTGCTGCAGTCCAGCATGTGCTTTTCGAAGAAGAGCAAAGTGAATTGCATTGGCCTGGAATAGCAGAGTAGGTCTAGATATGACATCATTTATCAATTTAGAAAAATAAAATCAATACTTTTAATTTTAAACGCGTTTTTCTCAAAACGACATTTTTCCAATTTGCTGTAGCTCTGACTCTAAAACAAATTATCCGATCTATTCGATTCTTGATTTAGCATATTTTGTACTTCCGTCTGCGTACCATGACCCTCCAGTTTTTCGATTTGATGAGAAATGTTATTTTGCCATGCCAAAAACCATCAAATTTTTTATCGAAATTTTCAATATTTTTATCGAAATTTAAAATTTTTTTATTAAATTCGCCATTTTTTTGCATTTTAATTTTTTTTCCACAATCGTGGGTCATGGTACGGATAATACCATCTAGGTATTTAATTTAAGGGGATCTTTTTGTTTTTTTTTTATTTCGGTTACTGTGAAGGCCGAAATCATTGCAGCAGTGGGAGAAATTTTCTTTTTTTGAGACTCAGGGGATGGCGGATAACTTTATAAAAATTAAATATTTTCGTTCAAAAAATTTACTGTATATTCACTATTAATGCTCGAATATATCTACAAAATTTTAAAAATTTAATGCAACACTTTTTCTTTTTTCTTAAATTCCCAAAAACCACCCCTTTTTAGGGCGTCACAGTAGTCGTCCCCCTTAAATGTTTGACATTCCTAAGAAACGCTGAGGATGAAGTCTTATTATATTTAAGTTCCAGTTTTACGTAAATTTTTTTTCCATGTGTTTGGAAAAATTTGTTGCAGGGTGCTATTAGTGAAATTTTTCGTTGTCGAAGTTGTATGGAGTCCCAAATATTCCCAAATGACGATATCAATGCTTTGGAGGTTAGGGCATTGAGACAGGAACTATTCATGAAGAAAAATAGGGCTCTTCATTTCGTGGTTTCAAAATCATAGTGTTGGCATCCCTGGTATGTCATTGCAATTGTCGTTCTATTAGTCTTTTGTCCGGCATTTACGGAGCTCGATTGTTCAAGTAACGAACAGGGCATTAAAATTGTTAAAACCTATTCAAAAAGTGGAGAACCGCGTATTTCACTTTGAGTGCTTTAAGAGGACATTGAGGCATTAATCATCGTGCTACTGTGCAAACAATTAGATAGTGATAGTGAAGAAATTTGAAGAAATTGGCATCGTCAAGGACGTGTAGACAATGTCGCTGCTATATCATCGTACGTAATTTTTGGATCAAAAGATCATATATAAAAAGATTTAAAATAATTTTAAACGTAGTAATATGATGCTAGTAAGTCAGAGATTCCGTTTTTGGCATGATTTATTTTTACATGATTTTTAAGATAAACATAAATTTCAATCAATTATTTGTGATCGATTCTTTTTTTGATCATATATAACAATAATTTTTTATTATTTTTTCGATCAGAAAAAAAAAAATTATTTTTTTATCGTTATTTTTTTTAAAATAGAAATAAAAGTTATTATTTGATCGTTATTTTTTCCGATCAGAAATAAAAATCATTTTGTGATCGTTACCTCCTTGTCATTATCCTATCGTTATCCTTTTTATCGATATAACTTCGATCCAAAAATAATTTTGTCTTCTGAGTGAAAAAATATTGATAAAAAATAACTTTTATTTCTGATCTAAGAAATATCGATGAAAAAATCAGTTTTATTTGTGATCAGAAAAATAACGATAAAATAATAACTTTTTAACGAACGAAAAAAATAACGATAAAAAATCAATTTTTATTTCTGATCGAAAAAAATTACGATTCAAAAAATAATTTTTATAAAATGATTGATTGATAACGATACTCATTATTTGCGGTCACTGCTATTCAAATTAAGAAGTCAGTGGTCTAAAACATGGATGTTATCGCTAGGCTCAAATTTCAGGGAAACCCCGCAGTAGTTTATGATTGATAGTTATTTAAGTAAAGAATAGTTAAAATGCCAAAATGAGGAACGAAATTGGAAAAGTTTCGAAAACAAAAAAAAAAAGATAACACGTTTTAGGCAGCACATAGGAAACTTACCTTCTATGCAGAAGATTGTTTAGCTTTATCTGTTTAAATACGCATTTTTTAAGAAAAAGTAAGACCTTATTGCACATCTGCAGAGAGACCTTTCTATTGATACCCCATTTATGAAAATAGCATATATGGTATAGATTTGATGGTCATCACAAAAAAAGCTTTTGCGTAGTAATAATAAAGATAGATAATATTCAACTGTGATAATATTCAACTGTTTCAATTGTCTCTTAAATTTTTTTAAAACCTCTTTTTATAAAAATGCTTCATTTGCCACGATTTACTGGAACACGACACTAGTCACGACAGAGCACTAGTTCTGTCGACAACTTTTTAAGACATTTTCAATGCATTTTCGCATTGATAAAGGAAAAAAAATAATTTAAACCGAAGGCTTACTTTCCAGGCTTACTTTCCAGTCTTTTTTAAATGTGGTTCTTGCATCTAATTATGTAGACCCGATTTTCTAGTTTTGACACAGAAAAATAAACAATTGGCTTATGGAACTCAATCAAAAAGTTAAAAAACACAAAAGTTCACCACTTTCGCGTAACACATGTTAACGCAATAAATTCTTAAAATGCTGGTGGTGGACAAAGTTCAGTTGAATGTATCGAACTGTTTTCGATAACTTAAGCGTGTTTGTGTTTTCTCTGTTGCTGTTTAAACTTGCAGTTTGCACCAGAGATAATGAGATGGGAAACTTCGTTTCTATTGTAAATTCTGTTGATTTTGACAGCTAAAAATGCTTCTTCTCCAATTTTTTATGCAATCACATATTGTGTATGTGAGTTCACCTTATATTTGTCAAAAATAGGTCCTACACCCAAAAAAGGTCTTGCATATTTAAAAGAAAATTGTTTTTACCTGAGCAAGAATATTGTTAATAAAAGTCGATAAAGAACTTTTGTTAATATATGTATGTCAGTATTGTCAATCTAATTTATGGAGTTGCTTTGATAATACACAAAAATATTTTTGATAGAAAAAAATTGAATTTAAAATAAAAACACTTGTTCTATTTACAAGTTAGCAGAAAAACATAAATCAATTTCTTTCAAGAACAGCTATATCTTTGTTTTGAAAACTCTGGTCCAATTTTTAAATGCATGAATTTGTTTGAACAAAAATTGTAAGTTAGTTTTACAATGTGTACACTGGTGGCTTAGCTGTCGAAAGTGAGATGTTAACCAGCGCTCATGTCCATCCTGAGGAGTGAATTTATCGAGAATCCATCGCGAGGGGTGAGTTTGTCATGAAATTTTACTAACACATTTATAATATTTGCATTAGTATTGACTGCATTTTAGCATACGGCTATCTCTTTTTTGCCGAAGTTTCCAATCTCATTATTTCTGGTTTGCACTGTTATAGAAAAAAGATGCATGTGCAGCAAGTATTCTCAAATAGGCGATGTTTTATTAATTTTTATACTTTCTGGACTATAAGGGGGAGGGGGGTATTAAGAACAGTAATACAAAATATGCATGATTATGAAGAAAACTTATTAATTCTTTTTAATAACTTAGATACATGTAACATAATAATATGTTATAACATTTTGTTATATATTATGTTCTTATATTTTATAGTTGTTCATAGTGTGGTATCTTTCAAAGCAGTCTCCAATATGCAGCCCTGGTTTTCAAGAACACGTGTCACAAAAATAATTAGTTTAGCGTCTTCCGCCAAAAAATTTTTTTGTTTGAACATAAAGAACAATCTTTACTTTTTACATCTTCACAGTGCCGCAATATATGAAGTTTGCCATTAAGCCATTAAGGACGATGGTCTACCTGGTTTTGAAGATGTTCCATCATGAGAATCACCTACAAGAAAATAACCTAATTTCACTTAAGCACAATTTATAAAATATCATTCGAATTCAACGAGAAGCTTATCAATTAAGAGCAGATATACGACTGGAACGGTAAAAAACACTTTGGTGGCTGAGAGCAGACATACGGTCGCAAAGAGTTAAAGTTATAAAATTAGGCTATTTTATAAAATTTTTTTAAAAAAGTTATAAAGTAAACATATTAAGCGTTTTTCTGAGCAAATATGTCACACTCATTAAAAAAAAGCATCCAAGAAAAAAATTGCCAAAGAAAGAGCATTATTTAAGTTTCATCCTAATAAGATGCATTTTTATTCTATTCCTTTTTTTATGTTCTCCACAAAATCAATTCTAATTAGCTGTATAAGGCCACAAAAATGCAACACCCTCTTACACCACACACACACCGTAGCACATAACATACTTTCCCACAATTTTCAACATTAACAACAACGACAGCAACAACAACAACATCATCGTGAAGAACAAACAAGCCACAACATTAAAAAAGCAGAGTATTAAACTGCCGTCTGAATGGCTTTTAAAATGTTTTACATTTTCATTATCATTATCCTTGATGCAGTGCAACCCTGCAGCTAATATTAATAGCCCAGCTTGTATGTGGGTGTGTGTGTATGTGTGTTTGTGCTGCGCGGCGTTAGTCTCAAAGGTAGAAATAAGTGTGCGAGCAGCTCATTTCGCTGGCTTTTATTATATAATTTCTCATTTTCATAGTCAATTAAGTCAATCACACGCCCCCTTAGCGATTGCCAGGGCGCGAATTAATCGCTCACTCACACACACCTACAAACACTGCCATAGGCTTGATTGTTCGTTGTTGGATGGTGTTTCCGCTTCCGCGTCTTCAAACTCATTATGTTGAAAAATAAACAAAAAAATTAAAGCAGAAATGAGAATCCTTCGCCAGCGCCATGTATGTTGTGCGTTCCCCCTTTCGTCGATTGTGCTTTTTTTCACAACAATTCACACCATGAGTCTTGCTAGGCCAAGGATATTAAATTCAAATTGCAACAACAACACCAACGCTATTATTTAGCAAACAAAAGTCAAGTCAGAACTTTGCATTCAGGAAACATGCGTTTCAACACGCCAATAACAGCAATAACAACAACAACAACAATGAGAGTCAGAGCAACAATCTTGTCTACAACCATTTCGAGCACTAAAAGGACACGTGCCAGCTGCTTTTAAAATTGAATTTCCGTCCACACAGCGGAGGGTCTTCAGCGGCGGCGTTCATTCAACGCTCTGTCGGTTTGTCGGTCGTTCGTTCGGTTTGTTACATGAACTGTGGCCAAAAAGGCAATGCAAGCATGTCAGTCAGTGTGATCAATCTGTGGCTGATTAAAAATATGTAACATTTTATTGTATTGGTGAAAAGTGCGCCAAATAGAGATAAAGATAAAGCTTTGTAGGAAAATGGGCTCCTAAGACCATCTTTTAAATGAAAAATATTTTTGGCAACAGCTACTTCAAATTCAATTTGAAGTTTTTGAGCGGATTCGGGCTGGATCACATAAAATTATTTTTAGTTTAATTTTAAAAATTTCATGTTTTCTGCATCAAAAGGAGTTGCTCCTTTTATCATTCACAAAAAGAGCTCCCACGCTCTAAGAGTTCAACACATGCTTCAATTAATGTTTTAAAAAATTTCACACAAAGTTGGCGTGTGTCGCGCGAAACATCTATTTAAATATGCTTTCACATGATTTGCATACAACAAATACGACCAACAACGATCACATGACCTTTAGCACTAATTTGAATATCGTATTTCAAAAGTCCCACGATATTGATGGATGCCCTTGTCTGCTGAACCACAAAATCACAACCAGCTGAATAGAAAAAAAAAAACTCAACCAACAGCAACATGCATCCATTAAAAGACACACATAAAAGCCAAACTTATGACAATGGAAATATTTACATTTTATTGACTTTTGGAAAATTTGAGCAAACAATAAAAAAATAGAAAGAAATTACGTGGTAGCACAACAATGTCGTCGTCAAACACCCTCAAACCCCAAAAGTCAGAGAAAAGAAAAGATTGCTTTCAACCTCAAATGCCATCCATTAAGCGTTAAGGTTCAGAATCAACGCCGTCGCTTGGTCTGGCTGACGTTAGTTCCGGCAGGCGCTTGTGGGTCTGCCATGGGAACACGTGAACACGCGTAGGTGTAAAAGAGCAAACAAAGCAATCAAAAAGTTATGATCGCACCTTGTCTCATATTTCACCACGACAGCCAGCAGCGGTTACCCCTTTTTCGATTTTATAACTTCCGTTTGTGGTTCAGCTTCTGAATTGTTGTAGTGTTAATTGTAGTTGTTGATGATGTTTTAGTTGTTGTTGATGTTGTTGTTGTTGTTGTTGTTGTTGTTTATTCTTTTGTTGTATCTTCGGGAGCTGATGATGTGGGTTTGTTTGCTGACTGATGTAATGGGCGAAAGGGTTGAGTTTACACAACTATTGTTTGTCAAAATAATACTCAATGATTTTGAATATTTGTTGAGTCAATTTTAAAAAGGACTTTGTCGAAATCTTCAAAGAAATACTTACATATACGAGGTGTACTATTTATATTTCGGGAATAGCAAATAATAAACATTTTTAAATGAAAAAGGCTTTATTGTTTTTGATGATCAATACACTTTTGCATTCGTTCAAACCATTTGCCACAACAGTTTTTCCATTCCTCTTGGGATACCTCCAAAACATGGTTTTTGAACGCTTCTGCGGCGCTCGTAAATCGTTGACCACGCAGTTTACCTTCGATATTCGGGAACAAGAAGAAGTCATTGGGTGCCAAATCAGGACTGTATGGAGGAGGCGTCATCAATTCGACGTTTAACTGCTCAAAAATGCACATGTTTGACGAGATGTGTGAGAGCTCACATTGTCATGATGGAGAATGATTCGTCTATGGCGGTTGGTTTTGCGAAATTCTCCGAAGATTTCCGGCAAACAAATGGTCGTGTACCATTCAGAATTGAACGTCCCACGTTGCTCAAGCGGAAAAGTGGTCACATGAACTATTCGGTGGAAGAAACAGCCGACCATTTGCTTCGCAGAGCTTCGTGCGCGAACAACTTTTGTTGGATTTGCCTCGTCTTGGAATACCCAAACGGTCGATTGCTGTTTTGTTTCCGGCTCATACGCATATATCAATGATTCATCACCTGTCACAATTTTATACACGTCTTTTGAAGCACCACAATTGAAATTTTTAATCATTTCCTTCCTTCTCACACCAATCGACGCGAGACTTTTTTGAGCGATTGATAAATTATGGGGTATCCAACAAGAGCAAATTTGTTTTACAGATAAGTATTTATGCAAAATCGAATGTATTGAGGTGGAATTAATGTGCATGGATGCCTCTATCTCACGATATGTCACATGACGATCTCGCATTATTAGTTCACGTACTGCATCGATGTTTTCTGGCACAACAACCGACTTTGGACGACCTTAACGGAATTCGTCGGTGACCGAACTACGACCACGATTGAATTCACTATACCAGTGATATACCGTGATTTTTTATGGTGCTTTATTGTCATACAAAGAACTGAGTTCATCGACACATTCTTGTTGAGATAATCCACGTCGAAAGTTGTGAACAATAATCCATCGAAAACCTTCTCTTGAAATTTCCATTTTTTAAACAAATTAATTTTTTTAATTCGCTGTCAACAAAACAAATAGCACATCAAAACGTTGTGAGTACATTTATGCTAATAAATGTCAAACTTTATTATGGTGATGCCAGATTTTAGCTATTGACATTAGTGTTGCCAGTTCCCGAAACATAAATAGTACCCCTTGTATGAGGCATTTATGTAAAAACGAGAAATCGACCAGAACGATGCCTCAAACGAAAAAGTTTTTTTGGATTTATAGAAGCTGCGTTCAATTCGCTAGTGCTGAACTCAATTATGAAAAAAACGGCTGTTTATTTAGCTGTTACTTGAAGTCTGAAGATCACATGAAGTCTGCCAATAAATTAAATTGAAAACGAAGAAACGAAAACGAAACTGCTTAAGGGGGGGAGATACCTTTAGACAGGATGAAATTAGTCTGTTTAATGAATTTTTTCAAGTTGATAAAATAGTTGGATCATTTTTTTATTTCCCTATCTTTTCCTAGTACATCTTTGAACTGTAAAAACATTTTTATTATATTTTTTTAAAAAAATGGAGGCTCTGCAGAGTATCTTCTCGGGCGTCTGCTGCGAGGTATCTAAAAGTGCTGCAGGTGTCAAAAATTTTCCACTTAAAAAAAAGACAAATTAGGTTTTTTTCTTCGGTTACTGATATGTTAAAGGAAAGGATAAACCTGTAAAATAATAAAAAACTGTTAATCTTTTTGTCTTATACCCAGCTCGTTCATAAGCTTAAGAATGGAGATGTGGCCTTTACTAAATATTCCAGCAGCAATGTAAGTTGAAATTTCGACAATTTTCAGCCGGATTTAAGGTGTTTCGGACATCTTCGCCAAACTAAAATAAATAAATAAATAACTGGCCATTTCAGCCCTTGAAAGGACTTTGACCTAGCTTCTTATGATCAATTGTGTTGTGCGTGTTATTAAGTTTGTACACAATTGACCGGTACCGGACCTACATGCTTAACGCCGACTCCGAACGGAATGTTCTCGTTCTCAAGAAGCTTTACATGGCATTTTGATTACTCTCTGAGGTTTGCCATTGTCTGCAGAGAGGTGGCGGCCGTACAGAACAATTATTTTAATTGAAATAATTTTCTGTTGCTGCTGGGGTTCGAACCTGGGTTTCCAAAGTTCGTTGACATAGCGGCCATGCACTTTAACCAACTACGTCACGGACGCCACGATCTTCGCCAAACTGTCGCGTTCAAACTTTCGTTGGCATTCTGGGTATGGCCACCCTAGCATCTTTCCAATAAATCAACTTTACAACATTTTGCAATCTATTGTGAAAGCAGCATTGCTCTGCCCAAAGCGCTCCGACTACCTGAAAAATTACGGTTACGGACTCGGACGTTTTTGACTCCGTAAATATTCAATATTTCGCTTTTTCCTTTTGACAGTATATTTTTAATTTTTTGTACATTTAAAATTTTGCATTTTTCCGAAATTATAAAGATATCTCCCCTTATGAAGAAAAATAATTTTGTTTTTGTACTCATGTCTCATTTTGACAGATTCTAATTAATTTATCCTTATCCGGTACACAAACCAATTAAAAAATAAGAACTTGGTAACGCAACTTTACTCAATACAACCGGTAATTGACCTACTCGTTACTCAACAAGCTGTAGACTTTGTTGTTGTTTTCCCATACAAATTTTGAAAAAAGCGAGTTGAGTATAGGCCGGCAAACCGAGCGCAGCCAGAGTTACAGCTCTATAAATCTCTAATTTGTGTAAAAATTTTGCGTTCTATGTAAAATCTATTTGGCGAATGACGGGCATCGGGAAATCTTTCGGGCCAAGGTGGGTCTGTTGGCCAACAAGGTCATACGAAAGTTTTTTCCTCCATATTCTCCAAATTTAGCCAACTGCGACTACTTCCTATTTTGAAACCCGGAAAATGGCTCGTCGTTAGGAGATTTGGGTCGAATGAAGAGGTCATCTCTGAAACTGACTTCTATTTTAAGGACCTTGATGAAATCTTTTATGAAAAACATACTTGTCAAATTCGGTAAATTTGGTAAAGTACGGTCTTATTTAATCATTTCGAATATTTTTCCTGTTACTTGCTTACTCCTTTAAAAATTTTCAAATTCCATCTTTTATTTTATTTTTATTTTAGTAATTCAGCAAAAACTGAGAAACTAAGGTGACCTCATTCACTCTGAACAAACTAAACATAAATTACATTAAAAGCAACACCGTGTAAATCATGATAAAATCATTGATCACAACAGTGATGATGCCAACTTGTAATTGAATTGCATAAACTGATTGTCAGTCAATATGTTGTCCTATACTTGACCCAAACTGATACGAAGACCACTAGATAAAGAAACATCAATGAGCAAATTTGTTTAGATTAGCATTAATGTCCTCGATATACTTGTGCAGCCATAAAAAGGGGGATAAAATCTTCGCACAAAAGAGCATGACTATAATAAAAATACTTTAAGCGGAAAAACAAACTCAAATCACGATAAAAAAAGAAAAGACACGATTAAACGAGATAAAAAAAAAAAATTAGATATATATTCAAACATCAACGACATAAAAAAACCATGCATTGCGAAATGTGCAAAAGAAAACCTCTGTTATACTAAAGTCAAACTCACCCTCTGGATGGCCATTAAGACCGAGGCAACAAAATAGCCAACATCGAAAAATATCGAATCAATTGCTACATAAAAAAAAAAATGTTTAAGCGGATAAGAGCTGGGCCTGGGCCATGGCGACAACGCCATGCGACTCAAATAAGTCGCAAGAAAGGATATTGCAGAATATTTTGCATTTTACTTAAAAGTCGTCGATAGTCGCACTTAAGCTAATGAAATTCGAAAAATAAATGAAACGTAAATGCCAAAAGTCATCACAGATCAAGGAAATAGAAGACAGTCAGTCTTCAAATTATACAGCCATGCAAAGATATTCGAGGTTTTTGCAGAACAGAAATATTTTTAGGATTTGAAAACGTAGGTTTTGTAGTATGGGAGATGCGGTTAAAAAATATAAGGTTATTTTTCTCCATTGCATTTAATTTTAGGTTGGAAGTCGAAAAAAATCAAGGAATCTTCAGCACTTTAAGTCTCTTTAGTAGGATCAAAAATTATTGCTAGACACCTTTTACCTACTCTTGAGCCCTCCACTTAAATCAGATATATAATATCCGTGTTGCCTTTTGGCCATAAACGAACCGTTTAACCGTTCTAAACATTATCAGCTTTTCCTTCTTCACCAATGTATGAATTAAAACATTCGTAGCTTTTATTAATATATTTATGATTGTTTGTTAACTCCTTAACTAAAAAGAAAACTGATATGGTACATGTGGTACCATTCACCTATTTGATGTTTCGATAAATTGTTCTAAGTAGTGGTGTAAAGGTGGTGATTTATGTAGTGGTGGCCTTTAAGGGAAATCCTTTGTATATAAATACCCTATGATTCATCATACCAACACACTAAAAAATTTCCAAGTTAAGTTCACAGCGGTGAGCGGATATTAACATCTTTTACACCGAACGGTGTTAATTTACATCGCTTATCCGGTGTGAAATGGTGTGAAATAAGAAAGGCAAAGAAGAAGAGCAACATTGAAATCAAATTATCATTGACAAACAAATTAAAAGTTGTAGTTTCTATGACTAAATGTGAAAATTTAAATTAAAGAAAAAATATTTAAACTAAAAATTAAACTTTAGTGCGTTAGCAAACTAAATAATTTGTGTAGTTTTTGTGAAAATTCTTGAGCGGAATTCGAAAGCAAGTTCAAATAAAATTTGGAATGCCTCTTTTTTGTACCAAATAATTAAAAAATAATTCATTCAATACCTATGTGATACAAATGTACAAATTTAAAAATATGTTAATTATTGCTTTTAATAACTTACGGAGTATTTTATATACTCGAAAATATTGTTCTCAAAAACAAAAATTGAATAAAAAACTCGTTGAATTAAAACATTTTAAGGGTATTCATGCAAATGGGCAAAGCCCTTATAAATGGTATAAACAAGATAACTTTATCCCCCTTATAAATGAACTATCAAAATTTGTACAGAGAAGCTTTTGCACAAACCAGATATATTTTCTCTTCGATTTAGGTGAGCAAACGAGGTGGCAAACTTATAACAGCAATCAGCTGTTTTCGTTCTTATTAATTTCAAGTGTTATTGAAAGAAAGTGGCGTTTTTTATTCAATCAGGCCGTGTGCTATTCGGAAACTTTTCACTCGTGGTAGGAAAGAATTTACTGAGTTGAATATATTTTCTGTCCATTTAAATAAAATAATGATTTTTGCTGTGCCAAAAGGACGATGAAATATTGACAACTAGAAATTTTGACATTTTAGTTTTCGGTAGTGTATTAGTGCAAGAAATTTATTTAATTTGCAAAATTGTTAATAATACTGAAAATTAACAGAATTTCACGCAAATATTTTCCACTTCTGCTTGCTATGCTGTCGGAAGCACAAAATTTTGAACTTCTTTGCGACTCACGAACTCACAAGTGTTTTTTTTCTATTTTTGCTTGTGTCAAAAAATTATCTTACCGATTGTCAAAATTTATACTAGCCCCTGGGGCTACATGAATTTTTGACAATCATATTCACCTCACAAGTGCCAAATATTGTCTTTCAGACTGTCAAAATTTCATCATCCGAGTGAAAAGTTTCCGAATAGCACACGGCCTCAGAAGGTAAATACAACATATTTCTAATTTATCCTGGAATGCAGACGGTTGACTGATTTTGTTTAACTTGGTAAACAGCTTTTATATAAGCAACAAATTCATCAACGGTTTTAGGGGATGTTCATGCAACCTACGTGATAAAAATAACTAATTGCCCAATATATAAGCTTGCCGCGTTGCATGAATACCCTTTTTGTCTTTTTTATTGTAAAAATCGATTATTACTCCGAAATTACACCTTTCGGTGTTAAGAAAATCATCATTTTGCTCTTTCTAAATAAACACCTAACAGGGGTAAAAAATAAAAAACCTATCTGATATTTACTTTTTTTATACCGAGTGGCGTGAAAGAAAATATTCCCTTTCGGATATAAAATTCCCTTTCGGATAAAACCGAACGGTGTAGGAGTGCGGTGGAAGACCGATCGGTGTAAAAATTCTATACAAATTTTTTGGTGTGAAGAGACGTGAGTTTAAGATCTAAACAAAAACCGTAAATCGTGGATGAATTCACAACTTCTTGACAGAAGTATTAGATTTAGCTGTCTAGAATTTACCACCATCCACACGGCTCCTTTTGATAGCGTTCAATTAAAAAATGTACGTGTTACATCTTTTGAGTGAAGTTTGTCTTAGTTCGAATATTAGATGAAGGATTACTTGGACGAAAGGGGGAATATAGTTAACCGTTTGTAGAATGTTCAATGTTCACATATTTCTTTAATACATAATGCATATTATCATCGGAGGGAAGTATAATGTCTTTACCAAAGCCAATTCAAGGTGCTTAATGCTCCTCAACACCAACGTCTCATCCGTCAACAACCGACAACGTGTAAAAATTTCTTTAAGAAAAAGTAAAAAGGTATCACGAAGGACCTTGACAGTCAACGGGACTTTTACCAACGATAACTTATTTAATGGGCAATCCAGTGATAACATTTCCGCCAAATTTATGGGAGGTGTCCTCTGTTCTGTTGATCAACCTCGACTGCTTTTTACATTTTCGAACTTGCTTTTTTGAACTGTGAACAGATAAATTATTTATGGGGTTAGATATGGTAATTTACTCTCCTATGCCATTAGTTTTGATTTTATGGATATAGGTTGCTCTATACCGAGAGAGCTGAGGCTACAAAGATTAAATATGCAGGTAGCTAGATGGTGAATGTCAAAGGAGGGTTTTTGAGAGGCAATAGGGAGCTGAGGGTAGCTCCAAAACTGGCACATGCTGGCTATAATTCAGCGTTATCTTTAATTTTTACATTTTTGTTTCGAAGATTGATGGCTACGTTGAACACGTACAACTGATGAGTTCAATACGTTGATACCAATTCTCACAGTCACTTTAACCAAAGACAGACAATTTTCACAACACATGTTGAACATATTGAGCTGATCAGAAACTTATACTTATGCGTTAAGTAGGCACACACTCAACAGTTTTAACAGCTGAACGCAGCCATTGCAAAATGTCAAAAAATTAACTTCGAATTTCGGAAGCATCGATGAAACACAGGGTGACACATACAAAAAAGCAGAATAAAAGTTGATTTTTTCTGCTTTTTTCTATTGGCATTTGTATGGCGAAAAGCTGATTTTTATGTTGTGCTTAGTTGCTTTTTATAAAAACCTGCTTTTTGCTCCAGCATGAACGCCTTATTAGATCGTTTAAAACTTCGAATACTAATTAAATTTTGAAAGGCTCAAGATAGATGATTCTTGCAAGATGATTATTGATTATTTTGCCAAACAAAAATTAAATTTAAAATTTATATTTTTTTTTAAAACATGTCATATTTCATTTATTCATATCAACTTTTTTCTTTTGGTGTTACGTTGTTTTCCGTTGTGTCGTTACAAAAATTTCAAGCACTATCGGAAACGGATGTTTAGAATCGAATTCAAGCTCGATTTTTTTTTTTAAATTTGTGACAAATTTAAAATTTATTCCGGATAATCCGGTAATAAATGTAAGCATTCAATTAAACGAGAGGGTTGCGTGCTGGGCCGCAACAATGCAGTGTGCCACCCCCTTAACAAATCGCCACAATTGTTGAATGAACAAATGACTGAATGAATGAATGCTTATTTTAAAATTTAAAGTACTTAAAAATCGACAATTTTTGGCCGTTGTGATTGCGGCCATCTAAATGGCGTTGATAATGTTCACCATAACATGGTGTGAGGGGCTGGGCTCTTAAGTACAGAGTTGCCTCATGTTAAATTCGAGTAACACAGTAAAATTTGTTGGCTTGAAAACTTTTGAATATGTTTTCCGTTGTCGTTCCTTGTTTTTTTTTTGCTTGTATTCTGTAATGCGCTGATTTATTTAACGGAAGGGTTGCTTAATTCGTAACAAATAAAAATGTTACAAATTCGCTTAACGACTTCTAGGGCTCATTGTTGTTGTTGTTGTTGTTTCTGCGTTTGAACTCAACATTTTCTCTGCTACAGTTATTTGTCGTGTTCGTAGTTTTACTTTCGGCTTACATACAAATCTATTCGAGCTCTTCTAGACAAGCTTCCGGAACTTAATGGCCTGAATCCTTTTTCAACTTTATTATTTTTCTAACAAACAAATTTCGTTCCTTGTTTACTCAAGTCTGATTACCGTATAAATTCCATGTTTGGACATCAGTAGCAGCGTCTGTGATAATTCCTTTTCGAATTTTGAAAATCATAATTTCAGTGGAGCGCATAAATAATTTGTGCAAAATCTAATCGTAAATCATTTTCGAAAAATTTTTACAATTTATGAGCGAGGACATTCACTGAAGCAATCAAATTTAATTCAAATTTAAGTGATTCGAAAAGGGTGAAGGCTAGCCTAGCATTTTTTTTAGCCATTCATGCTATTTTTAATCGAATATTTTAAGTAAATGTCAAATGTCTAAAATCTAAAATCTAAAATCTAAAATCTAAAATCTAAAATCTAAAATCTAAAATCTAAAATCTAAAATCTAAAATCTAAAATCTAAAATCTAAAATCTAAAATCTAAAATCTAAAATCTAAAATCTAAAATCTAAAATCTAAAATCTAAAATCTAAAATCTAAAATCTTAAATCTAAAATCTAAAATCTAAAATCTAGGCGACCAAGACCAAAATCTAGAAGACCAAGAGCAAAATCTAGTAGACCAAGAGCAAAATCTAGAAGACTAAGACCAAGTCCAATACCAAGACCAAGACCAAGACCAAGACCAAGACCAAGACCAAGACCAAGACCAAGACCAAGACCAAGACCAAGACCAAGACCAAGACCAAGACCAAGACCAAGACCAAGACCAAGACCAAGACCAAGACCAAGACCAAGACCAAGACCAAGACCAAGACCAAGACCAAGACCAAGACCAAGACCAAGACCAAGACCAAGACCAAGACCAAGATCAAGACCAAGACCAAGACCAAGACCAAGACCAAGACCAAGACCAAGACCAAGACCAAGACCAAGACCAAGACCAAGACCAAGACCAAGACCAAGACCAAGACCAAGAGCAAGACCAAGACCAAGACCAAGACCAAGACCAAGACCAAGACCAAGACCAAGACCAAGACCAAGACCAAGACCAAGACCAAGACCAAGACCAAGACCAAGACCAAGACTAAGACCAAGACCAAGACTAAGACCAAGACCAAGACCAAGACCAAGACCAAGACAAAGACAAAGACAAAGACAAAGACAAAGACAAAGACAAAGACAAAGACAAAGACAAAGACAAAGACAAAGACAAAGACAAAGACAAAGACAAAGACAAAGACAAAGACAAAGACAAAGACAAAGACAAAGACAAAGACAAAGACAAAGACAAAGACAAAGACAAAGACAAAGACAAAGACAAAGACAAAGACAAAGACAAAGACAAAGACAAAGACAAAGACAAAGACAAAGACAAAGACAAAGACAAAGACAAAGACAAAGACAAAGACAAAGACAAAGACAAAGACAAAGACAAAGACAAAGACAAAGACAAAGACAAAGACAAAGACAAAGACAAAGACAAAGACAAAGACAAAGACAAAGACAAAGACAAAGACAAAGACAAAGACAAAGACAAAGACAAAGACAAAGACAAAGACAAAGAAAAGGACGAAGACTAAGACCAAGTCCAAGACCAAGATTAAAACCTATACTAAGACCAAGACCAAGATCAAGACCAGTTTTAGAATTAAAGAGCGCCTAGAAAGCTTGGCTATCAGCGATATCTTACGTTATTCGATAATTTCTATAAAATTTCATTAGGTGCGTGACGTTTAAATACCAAGGTTTTTTTATGTAGAAGTTAGTTTTCATAACTTGTGTGAAAATATTCTTTTCTTGCAATTGAATGTTCATTTCAGATAATTTATTGAGTTTTTCATATATTATATGTATTTTTTTGTTTCGCACATCAACTCAAATTCATGCCTTCCCAAAACATTTTCAAATAATTTAAGGTTTTTTAGGGTTAACCCCATTTTTTTTCCATTTGTAAGAAAAATACATTTTAGAGAATAATAAGGAAGTCCCCAAGATAGCAATTTGGATTTTCTAGCTCTTTCTTTTATCTACTCCAGGATGCCTCATTACACCCACAGTTGATTCCTTTACACAAACCATCATCGACTGCTCGAGTCAAGATTATGACTATCTAATGCACTGATGATTCTATTATCCATTAATATTTGTTTATGATTTATGCATATGTTTCGATTAGCTTCCAAAAATGTTAGTCCAACACAACGGGGTGGGTAAGTGAAAAAATATACATGTAGCTACTTTATTAATATTTTTTTTCTTTATATCTGGAAATTTATGGACACTAACTTAAACTGGAACGGGCTTTATATGGTTGATTACAAAGCAGCAGTCCTTTGGCCGGTTGTTGGTATGAGTGTGATGTGCATTTAAGTGGAAACTATAGATAAAAACCAACGCGAGGTCATAAATGAAGATGCTTCCTTGACTCGCTTGAATATGTACGGGGATGAGTTGGTTTGCCACACCAGCCAAGCCGATGCTAGTGATCCTTTATGATTTATATGCATGGTCAAATAATTGTGTGTCAGCAGTTTTTTCGACAAAGGCAATTCTGGACACATACAAGATGACCAGCAAAAATGTTTTTTTTTACACAGTCGATAGATAAGAGAGGGTCACACTTGACTAAAATTTAAAATTGAGAATGTAAACATAGAATTTTCAGGTAAAAGTTGGGGAGATTTCACTTTTAATATCTTTTAAAAAAAATTACAAGAAATGTTCCAAGAAATAAAAACTTACACTTTGCAAGAAATGTAAGCTTTGCAAAGCTTGCATTTAATAGAGGTCAGAAGGGCAAAATTCTTAGAGTTTTTGGTTGTAACGATAGCGTCTGAAAACTGATCAACTCTAAAAAGTATTAAACCTTCCCTTTTCCAGCCTTCAAAATATGCCTTCAGTCATGGAAAAATAGCTATTAAGGAGCGTTAACGCACTGAGCCACTTTTTATTGTTCATAGTTCTCTCTCTCTCTTCTACCCTGTCTTACAAAAACTTCCATAGCAATAAATTATTTCATGTTAAGAGAAAAATTCTAGACGTCCTATTAATGCCTACACTAATGACCACTACGCCCCGACGACTAACGCTACAGGCACCCCACCTCCTTACTACAGAAATAGCTCCATAAAAAACGCTTAATTTGCTGGGTAATTTTTTTGCAATGTTGACAACATCCTAAATAACTGTCAGCTATCGAAAGTGACGTTTATGTGAGTGCAGCGCAATCAATACAAATTATTGCAATGTCCACGCTAAGTGGGCGTTAAGCGAGCACTGGGTAAAACGGGCTGAATGGAAGGGTCGTTGTCGTCGTCAACATCCTGTTGGTCATCATGCGCTCGACACACAATGGTTCATGCTTGTTGACTTTTTGGAACAACATCTTTGTTTTGTGTTGTTACAGTTGTCGTTATTTTTGTCCTTGTTGTTATTGCTGTCCATTGCGTAGGATATTGCTTGCGTTTTGTGTCTTCGTTTTTGTAGATCTGGCTTTTTTGTGTATTTTTATTTATGTTGCTCTTCATTTTTTATTGTTTGCTTTGTTATAACTTGATTTTCGTTTTGTATTTAATTTCTCGATTTGAATTATTGTCCATGTATTGTTATGTCAGCCGGAAAAGTCGTCCGACTTTGGACTGACTTTGATTGTTATAATTTTTTTCAATTTTTTTTAGCTATTTCAGAGTTTTTCTTTTGATATCTTTCGGGTCATTCGCTGCCGGAAATATTGAATATACATGAGTTGATTTTTGTTGTTGTTGATTTTTGCCTTTTTTTTTAAATTTAACAATATAAGCCTTCTAAATGCTGTTGTGAGCGATTATATCATGATCCTTTGTTTGTGTCTACATCAACTAAGTAGAAGAGTAGAAGAGAATTGCTTTGGGAAGCAGATTTTTTAAGAATTTTTCAAATGAACTCAAATAAAATTGCACAACTTTAATTGAAGCGGAAGCGGAAATATAGATATCTGGATAATCAGTTCAATTTGAAAAAGTAAACTTTAATATAATAGGTAACGGGCAGATCACGTAGCTGTTTTGGAAAATCTTTAACAATTTTCAAGTTCTTACACAACGGGATAAGGATTCGACTACGATTTTGCAGAGCACATAGCAAAGATGAAACTGCTAGAATTTAATACAACAGATAACTCTTACTCAGCAAAGTTATTGAACTAAGACTGCTTGAGACACAGCTGCCAATTTCGGCGATTTATTGGAAATTGGGTGTTTTTTTCGCGTATAAAAATTATGTTAAATCACGCCTAACGACATTTCTGATAAGAACAATTTTTCATAAGCAACTTATGTTTCTAATTTAGCGACTTTTAAATGTTTTTGTAACACTCTGTAAACAATGTAGCTGAACTCGCTCCCAGACTCATCGATAAATTATTTGTATCGGAATGTCATCGCTATTCTTTTGAATAAAACATTTAACAGGGGGTTTCAGACAATCGTGCATGAAGTCCGACAATGTTCGACGACAAATAAATGCGACAGTTTTGTTGAGCTTTCAAACCATGGTAAAGTCATGATACAATAACAAGGTAGGCTCAATTTAAAATGGCTGTTCAAATGTGACATTTTACAACAATGGCTGTTCAAATGTGACATTTTACAACAACAAAGTTGTAAGTGCTACAAATGTCAAACCACAAAAGCAATAACAACAATTGGCAACGTTCAAAATCAACAGCCGATTTTTGCAACTAGCTTAGGTTTTTCTCAAATATGAGCCTACCTTGTACATGTTTTATGGGGTAAAGTAAACAAGGCGTCTAAAAATCCTCTCCCGCTCTGATTGAAAAATGAATACAAATGATTTTCTGTTTCTTTTGACCATGGTAGAATAAAAAAGGTGGGCTCGCTCTGAGTCGAAACTGTCAAAATCAATACAAATAATTTTTTCTTATTTTTGCTGTTGTTTGTTGTTCAGTGTTTTTTTGACAATTCTGTCTCTTGGCTCTCAGCTGCGAGTTTACCTTGTTATCGTACAATTCTTGGTTCTCAGCCGCGAGTCTACCGTGTATATTCTACGATGGTTCTGACTTTTGACTCTCAGCCATGGGAAACTTTGTTGTTATACCAATATTATACCAGAATAAACAAGGTATTTCGCGGCAGGAATTACTCTCGCTTTGAGTCGAAACTGTCAGAATCAATACAAATAATTGTATGCTTCTTTTTGTTGTTATTCGTTGTTCGGTGTTTTTTTTGACAATTATAACTTTTGATTCTCAGCCGCGAATCCACATTTTTAATCCTACCATTGTTTGTTATACTATGTTTCAAACAATCGGACATGAACAGCAAATTAATTTCTTTGCAGATCCTCAGGTAGAACAATCGGCGGAAGGGCTTACTTTTTTTACTTTTCATTTATTAAGTTTTAGAAGGCCTGGAGGAAACCAACACTTAATAAATAAAAAATAACTTGGACTAATCTCTTCTTTTTTAAAATAAATTTTGTAATTAATTTAATTTAATTATTTTGTTTATTTTTATTATTTTATACGTTATATTTTCACTTTCTTTTCGTCACTTGGTCGTTCTCTTCACACGTTGACAATTTAATTAAAATGAGAAATGCATTGAGTCCCACGAAAATGAAAAATTCGTCGCAATAAATTTTTCGCATTTAATTTTTTGTTCAACAAGTCATCTAACGGCTCGACTTCAAGCATTCACATCATCAAAATTCTCATCATCCAGTTCCGTTATTGTCTTGTACACATGTCCACATTACATTGGTCAAGCAAAGGGAAAATCGAATAAATTTCAATGTTTAGTGTTCACATCGTCAAATTGGCAGAAAATGCAATGTTCCCTTACAAATTAATCGTTTTCAAATTAACACTTTGTAATTGTGTTTGCCTCCATGTAACATATTGTATCATACGAAGGGTCATACGAAGTGGCTGGACTCGAAGGAAGCGCAAAAGTTAAAAAACTCTCGCTCATAGAGAGACACAGAAAGTTACGTTTGGCATTGGCAAAAAATTACAAAAACTGGAGCTCAAATGATTGGGTTTAAGGTTATATGGTCATATGAGAATCAGACGGCCGTGACGGACGGTCTGGATGACTAAACGATCGAACTTCAGCCACATCATCTTTTCCCGACACTTAAATTTGGATGAGGTTCGATAATGGTGTGAGGATGTATGACTGCCAAAGGTGTTGGCAGAGTGACCAAAATTGAAGGTCGAATGACAGTGGATTTTTATATTGAAGTTCTACGAAGTCATTTTCTTGGTACTGTGCAAGATTTGGAAGTGTGTTCTTCGGATATTGTCTTTCACCAGGACAAAACATACCAAAACTGACACGAAAGGGGCTTCAAAATAATGGAATTGAAACATTAAGTTGGCCATCACATTTCCCAAACCTCAATTCTATTGAGCACCTTTGGGGGATACTAAAAAAACATAATAGTAGGCGAAACTGACACTTTTAATGAATTGTGGCCAGGTACAATATGCGTGGGATGCTTTTCGTCCAGAAACTTGTGAAAAACTTGCAGATAGAATGCTTAGGAGAATAAAAGCTGCAATTGATGCACGAGGAGGCTACACAAAATATTAATATTAGTTTCTTAGTCTTTCTTGGGAAAATCACACAATTTATTATAATTTATAATTCTAATTTTAATAAATGGACCCTGTACCTTCTTTATTGGAATTGGCGCTTGGTGAAATTTTCTAAAATTGACATATATTATTCTATTCGAGCTCCTGATCAAAAGCCTCTGTGGGCACAAAGTCAAATAATGGACAGATTTCGAGATATCGGAGGAAGAACGTGAGATATGAGGAGAATTTAATAGAGGAGATCCACAATGTCAGCTGAAGCCAATGCAGCCAAGATGATCAAAGAACCTATAGCAATCTCATAGATGATCAAAGACCTATGGCAATCTCGGTGGAAAAAAACACCCAAGGGAAGATGGACTCACGCCCTTATTCCGTCAATTGAAGTATGGATAAGTCGTGCACAAGGAAGCTGCAATTACTACCTAACGCAGTTCCGCTTTGGCCACGGTGGATATCGTAGATACCTTTTCGATTTGGATACGATACATCTCCTTATTGTCCGGAGAGTCCATACCAGGAGGAAGACGTGAAGCATGCAATATTTGACTATATTCGTTTCACGGAACTGCGAGGAACTCTACCAAGTCCAGAATTGCTTATAGAACGAATGGTGGATTCAGGACAATATTGGATGAAAATCTGTGCACTCGTCAAGAATGTACAAGGTGAACTGCGGAGAGCTGAAACTGAAAGAAGATTAGCAGCAACAACAGAAACACCGGAGTAGCATAAATTGCTTGCCAGCCCCACGAGAGTGGTGGAAGTGTGCAGGGTGTGGCTATGTTCCTGAAATTTCAGTTAGGAATACGAATCGTGCATGCCAATGGGCCACTGGTAGAAGGAGAGAATATTTTTTTTCAAATCCGAAAACTACCAGTATATTTAAGTGATTTTTGTGCTTTCAAAAATTTGGATTTATAAAAAGACAATTGTCATTTCCGACATTGGGTTAGAATTTGGAAATCACGAAAATCCCCTTTCAGTCAAAAACATAAAGCCAGGAGTCATTCTAGAGCCAACGATTTCTACAGTCGAGGTCCGACATACTTCACGTTCTACCTCCGAAATCTGTCCATTATTTTACATTGTGCCCATGGAGGCTTTTGATCAGGAGCTCGAATAGAATAACATACGGAACGTGCGGAGTCCTTTTTTTCTTGTTTCTTTTCTTTTATTTTCATCTACATAGTTTCAGCAAAATAAAGACAAGGTTAAAATATTAACATATTTCGGAGTTTTATTAGTAGTTGTATAGTATACTTAGCAAAATGACTGCTCAAATGTTAAATTTTACAATAATAAAGCTGTAAGTGCCACAAACGTCAAACGTCAAAAGCAACAAAATTCGAAAACATTCAAATTCCACAGCTGACTGACATCTAGCTCACTTTATCTCCAATTTGAGCCCAGCTTGTTGTTCTTCGACAGTCCCGGCATTTTATAATAAATGTATTTCCTGCAATTCCTGTTATGTTATAGAGAAACTTCAGAGCTGTCTCTTTCTTTCTCTTTGTAATCACAAGGTATAGAAATGCACCGTCTAAAAGATTTTGCACGTGAAAAATATATATTGCTGAGAAAAAGAAATTCAAAATCTTGCCTGAAAGTCACTCTAAGCTTTTCAGTTTTTAAATAATCGAATGACTGTTGGTCAAGCCCATAAAATTTGATCGCACTTTCATCTAGACAATTTCCCAGATAAATCAACATAGCTCGCAATTTAGCTGCCCTTTGATGGGCTATCATGTCAAATTACAATAGAATTACAGCACAAAAGTCAATAACAAGAACACCAACAATAACAATGACAGCTTCAAAAGTCAACAGCAAATTTCGTCAAATCCAAAGCTACACAAATCGTAACGCGTTGTTGTAACAACGTGTGCACCAAAGTAAACAACAAATAAAGATGTAAACTTTCCCAAGGGTTCTACGTGCACGACCAAAGACCATTGCGTCTAAGTGAGCCATCCAAAGTAATCGCCCTTCAACACCCTCATTCTTTCGATCAAGGCCAGTGCCAAAATAAGAAAAAAAAAAATAGCACAGAAACTCATAAACACTTTGCGCACAAATTGAAATCTGGTTTAAATGCTGTTTAACCAACATCGATTTCATATTCATGACCGTGTGTCGGCTGGCTGCCGTCTCATGCCCAGGGATTTTTTGTGCGATTCCTCACTTTCTTAGTTGGGCTTACTTTTGGACGAAGGGTGCGCATTACTTGCTTCATTAGATTCTAGCAACATGTAACTTCTTCTCTTCTGTTGTTTTTGGGTGATTCGTTTTGCTTGTTTTCGTCTGGATTTGCGCTCTTGTTAGCAGCAGTTCTGGTGACTGTTTATGGTGTGCTATGTTCTTACTCCATCCTACACAGTTGTTGTTTTAATTTAATAGACTTTCACAGACAATATGTTTCTGAGCCAACCGCCCAACTGCCCAGGACGAATAAACACTAACGTAAAGAAAAGAAAAAAAAAGGGGAAAGTCTATGAAATCATCCGAAATCTCGTTAGATGCTGATATAATGCGCAGGGACTAGAATTTACCATACCCCCGCCTCACTCGCTTTTGTTGGATTTCTTTCATGTGCTTGTCTTGTGTCAGAAGCACTTTTAGTTCGGGGGAGTTCTCTAAATGAGAGCGAAAAAATGCACTCTTTTACTTGATATGCTGAGGGGTGGAGTCTGTGGTTTCCTTAGTGGGTTTGATGCATTATTTGTTGTTGTTTTTTTTAGTTGTGTTTTTATTCCAACACCTTACTGCCTCGTCATGCTTTTTGATTTATTGAAACTAATTTAAAGTGATTTTTTACAGTAATATGGGCCGTTGGTTGGATATGTGGGGAATATTGTTTTATTAACCGGGCGTTTCAGAGGATGTGCTTTTTGAATTTGATAAGCAAAAGTTTTTTTTAAAGAATTAGGTTTTTAAGAAAGAAATCTTAAGACCCCAAATTAAGCGATTTTTTTAGGTTTTATCCCATTTTGAGCCAAGCTGCGAAAATTGTTATAAAAGGTGTATAAACGAGAGGTATAGGGTTGCAAGGAGTTTTATTTAATAGGCAGTTTACTATTTATTTTATTTTAAGGTAGTTTTGAAAGATATTGTGTTTCATACATTATCTCCATGTGTCGACTTTATAATCCAATAAAAATTTAAGAGACACTCAAACAATTGTTCGATTTATTCAAAGAGTCCAACCGACATTAAAAAAAAAACAAAGTCAGTCCGATCATGAAACACTTCTCCCAAGAAAATTTTACCTTATTTTCCCACTTCTCCAGATTTAAAAAATCCATTTCCGGAAAATTAGGCATTACGAAAAATTGGCAGAGATATTGGATAAGATAAATATTAATAGTTAATCCAAGGAAAAGGAGAATAGGGCTATGCTTTAAGATTTTTTCAATATTAAGTTGTGGAACAGGTTTAATGCAGTTTTCAATTAACCTTCAAAGACTGTTGTTGGTCTGTGAGACCACATTAAAATATTTAAAGTCTTTTTTTTTTGTCTTTATCCTTGTCGTAGTTCTTTTCCCAATCTGAATTCTTGTCTTAATCCATGGTTTAATCTTTCTTCAAAGCTTTGTGCTACTCCTAATGTTATTTCTGGTTCTAACCTTCGTCTTAATCTTTGACCTCATCCTTTTTCTAATCCTTTTTCTTCGGTCGCATTATAAAAATAATAAAAAAAAAATAATGACTCTCAGAAAATTTCTTAAAGTAATCTAAATACACCAATGGGAATATGAGGAATATGGGATATATATGTCGTGATTTTAATATTTATACATTTTTTTTAATTTTATTTTATTTGTTTTTGAGTTTTCTATATTGCAAGTCCTAACAAGTCCTAATCCTTATCTAAATCTTTGTCCTTATTTTAATTTATAGGTTTTTAAAGGTTATAGGTATTTATAGGCTACTTGAAGGTATGTAATTCCCTGAGGGGCTTTCATGACGCCATTATTTTCGTTTTTTATTTTTATCATGTGACTGAATACCTCAGTTTTACGGTCGTTTCAGACAATTTTCCTTAACGCTAATCGTCACAGTTATTATTCCATGCAGCTTTTTTCATTGCAGTTGCATTTTTACAGCAATAAGCGGTTGCATCTGTGGTATCATTGCTTCAACTTTTTCATATTCGTTATAAGGTCAAAGAATCATTTTTGGAACTACTTCACTTCACTTGTACTCAGTAAGTAATATTTAATTCCATGCAACGCTTTTGTGTTTTTGTTGCATGAACTGATGCCTCCGCGACCTGGCGAAGTCATAACTTCTATTTTATTTTTGTCGTAATGCCAGGCATAAATCCTTCACTTCTGTTTTATAATATTTACTCTGCCGCATATACTCACCGAGTAATAATTCCGTGCAACGCCGTTACATAATTGATGCATTTTAGATCTCTCAGCTGCTCTCGCCGCAGTCTAATGACGTTATTTTTGTCTATTTTTGCTTTTATCTATTTTTGCTATCAGGGCAGCTCCACCTAAGTCTAGGTGACATCTTTAATTTTTGTTTTTTATTTTTTATTTTTGTCGTAAAGTCAAAAGATTATGCTTAACTGTACCAATTCCATGCAACTCCGATGTATTTTGAAAAATTGAATTTTCAAATTTTTTTATAAACCTGCGCGATTTTATTAAAACAAAAAATTAAAAGAATTCCAAATTGTATTTATAAAGAGAACGAAAACTAAAGCTCTTACAGTCACTTGACACCAGTTGTCTCTTTTAATCATTTATAAGAGTCATTTTGATCATTTATAATAGATGCAATGAGATAGAGAGTTATTTGAAACAAGAGGCCTTTAAGATGTTATAAGGACATGATTTAAATTATTTTGAAAGAGTTCAATCAATTGACTTGAAAGACTTCAACATGTATTTTTGTGATTGCAGTGATTTCAAATGAATCATTCGTAAATGCTGCAATTAATATGGTTATGAAATCATGACTGCGATTTAAAATTTTACTGAAACCAGAAATGACTTTAATTATTTGATTACAGTCAATAATTCAAATATGATTTCAAGATTTTCTTTTTTAAGTTGTTAAAATCTTTAATTATTTCAAGATAACAGTCATAACTTGAAGTCACCGATTGCAATTCCAAATGAATGCAATCTTTTACAACTCTGATGGAAATATTTTTAAAAATCTCTTGAGAATTCTAAGGCTTGATTTTTGCTTCAGTTAAATTTTTGGAAATTGTTCAACTCTCGATAGGATTTTTTAATTGAATTATGTCTCTTGCCTTAATATTTTATATTTGTTACATTTATCTACGTTCAAATAGTCACGTGAATACCCTTTATAATTTAATAAAGAAATTTCAATTTTAACAAAAGCCGAAAACAATTTTATGCCACTGATTTATCAAAATCAGGATCTAAGAGCGTCACAACTTGTCATCAAGCAGAATGACTGAATTTTTCCAAAATTTTAAATCCGGGCATAAATTAAGTTTCCCCTCAATGGGCTCATGCCTAGATAGAGCTATGAGTCAAATGAATTGCCTCAAAAGCATTGAAAACAAGATTTTCTTTCTTATCCTTTTTTTTTTGTCTTATTCAAAATCCGCCCCTTTAAAATGTCGCCTTACCTTCTACCTTGCACACCACGACACATCACCGCATCAATCATCAGCTTGATTTAATTTAAAAATTTTACATTCATAATAAAACTGAAAAAAAAAAAAACAGAAACAGAGAAGCCAGGGTGTGAGTTTGTGAAAAGTAGCTGATTAAATGCGCAGCTACGCGCAACCAATTTAGGCGCATAAAATAAGAGTGAAGCAGCTATGCAGGGAAATTTTTAAATTAAAACGTATTGGGCGCCATTTTCCGGTAGCCATTGTTCCTTCACATTGCGGCGAATGGGATTAACTTGTTGTGAAAAATTTGTACAGAGTTTCTGAAAGAATTCTTGTGGTTTCCCTTTCATTGGCTGTATTGTGTCTGTCTGTCTGTCTGTTTGTCGGCTTATCAAAAGGGGGACTCAAATGAGGTGAATCTTAGTGATTGATGGCGTTTTTAATAAGCACCAAAAGTTAAAAAAATTCTGTTTAATTAACAGTTTTATTAATAGCACAATGAAAAAGGGAAAACGCGCCTTAAAAAATATAAAGTTAGAGTTCATTAATAAACAAGGTATAAAATTATTCCTTTGTATAAGAGGAGCTTATTATTTATAATCTAGGACTAAGAAAGCGGAATTTTTTGCAAAGGTTAATTAATCATATTATCGCTATGTGTCATATTATTATCATGCTTGACAAGTTGTCATATTAAGTCAAAAAAGTAAAATCTATAGCCTTACTTTTAAATAAAATATTTTTGAAAAAGAGTTGACATTTTTGAGAAAGAACTGACAAAATTATACCAACAGACGCGTTTATATCACAAATAAGTCATTAAGTGACTTATGGGGGTGTAGCCCCAAAAGTACCCGACCCGAACAAAAAAAAAACAAAACACTAAAAATTTGGGGAAAACATCTTCATTTCTCTACATACTACATAGTTTTCTTTTAGCTCCATACACTTTTCCCAGCTATGCTCGATACCCTGCTTATAGGAGAACCGTCGAGCTCCTCAAAAATAGTCCTCAACCGCAGACTTTATTTCTTCATTGTTGGCAAATATTTTACCACCGAACCATTTTTTCAAGTTAAGAAATAGAAACTAATCCGAGGGATTTAAATTTTACGAATTTAGGGTGCGTGATGAAGTAATTCGAATTTTAACTCATTGATTTTGGCCATTTTGAAAACGGATGTGTCAACTGGTGCATTGTCTTGATGAAACAAATCTTTACTTTTCGCCAAATGTGGCCGTATGTTCTTGACTTCCTCATTAAACCCTGCAATATAGTACTCGTAGTTGATTGTTTTTCCTTTCTGAATATTATCAACAAAAATTTTATCACGCGCATCCAACAAAACTGACGCCATCACATTACCTGCAGATGAAACTGTCTTCGCCTTCTTTGGAGCCGATTATCCGCTGCGTGAAGTGATGAGCCTATGTTTCATCCATGGTTATGAATCGATGCAAAAACCGTGCATTATGAAATGTATGAACTCATCCAGAATGAAATCGCAGGTCGTCAACCGCGACGATATATTGCAAAATTAAAATCTATTCTATTTTTTCTCTTGCGAACGATGATTTTCTCTCTGAGTGTTATAAATGTTGCCCTATTTTTGTAAGAAATAAGATATATTCAAAGTCATTTCCTTAGTATTTATTATGTCTTGACGTTTCTTCTTTGTCTGTGTTGTGTTTACACAATTGAAAAGACCAATACATTGAAATCATGGTATAATATTGCAAGGTAGCATTGATAACTGCTTATTTTCTTTTCTACAAAAAACATCTCCTGTCAAAAACAGCGGTTTGTGAAAATGCATCTACACATGCTGTAGTTGTTGTTTTTTTTTTTTTTTTTTTTTTTTATTTTTCTGTTTTCAATAGCCGATTGTGAGCACTTTCTTTTTGAGTATATTTTTTGACAGGAGATGGTGAATTTGTGATGACACCATTATTTCATTATCAGGGTGTCAATTTTTTTTTTTGTATTTTAGTTGTGAGGCGTAATAACACATCTACGCTGTCGTAAAACAAAATTTACCGCAGCACGTCTCCCGAGTGAGTAAAAATTCCATGCAACGATATTACATTTCTGTTACATGTGTTGCTATATTCACGATCTGGTGACGTCGGATTTTTTTTTATTTTTGTCGGAAGGCCAATTATAAATCCTTCATTTTATTTTTCAAACATTTATCGTAGCTTATATACTCACCGAGTAAAAATTCAATGCAACGCTGCTGCATGAATGTTGAATTGTCGATCTTTGAGCGGATCTCTCTGTGTCTCCATGACATCAAAAATTTTTTGTTTAATTTTGTTGCAAGGGCTTAGAACAGTCCTTTATTGGTGTATCATAATTTTAATCCTAGTACTAATAGTCAGGGAGTAATAATTCTATGTAACAAATTTTTAGTTGCGTTGCTTAAGCAGCTTCCACCGCATCCCGATGACATTTTGAATTTTTGTTTTATTTTAATAATGAAGTTAAAGAATTATCCTTTATGATCGTACCACTTTTTTAGTCTTAGCTTTTATACTCAGCGAGTAACAATTCAATGCAACGCCGATGAATTTTGAAAAAATTCATTTTTCAACCTTTTTGGAAACCTGCGCGGTAAAACGTAACTTCGTCATGTCAAAATAATAAACGCAAGCAACCCTGAATCGTCATTTGGAATACAAATACAAATCACTTACAATTCAGAACAATTGAGCTTGTGACAATTATTGCATCAGCTATTTATAGAAGCTATCTAACTTTTAAGTAAGCGCTCCTTATATCTTCTAAAGAGTGTCCCAAAAGTCACTGACATTTTAATTTTTTAATAAAATTAATTTTCTTGTTGAAATGTTTGTGAGTTTTTATTAAATTATAAAGAAGAGACATGGAGGTTAATAATGAAATAATATATAGCTCAAATGGCTGCCTCGACCTTGCTTGCTCACTTGAGCCCTTATCATGAAATTTCCATAACATTCTGGTATAATTCTGGATAAATTGCTGCAACGGCCAGTTGGATTTCCTGTTTTAGCTCCGGAATCGTTCGAGGTTTGTTGGAATAGACCTTCTCTTTGGGCAAACCCCAAAGGAAGAAATCCAATGGCGTCAAATCATCCGATCTGGGTGGCCAATTGACATAACCTCGACGCGAGGTAATCTTTCGTTTGCAATAAGTGCATGGTGTTGTAGGCTGTGTGCCAAGTGGCACCGTCTTGTTAGAACCACATGTCTACAAGATCCGTATCAGCAATATCAGGCCAGAAGGAGTTGGTTAGCATGTTGCGATATCCAATGGCGTCAAATTGCCTGATCTCGGTGGCCAATTGACATCACCTCGGTGCGAGATAATTTTCCCTTCAAATTTTGTTTGCAATAAGTGCATTATGTCGTTGGCTGTCTAGCAATTGGCACCGTCCTATTGAAACCACATGTTTACAAGATACATACTGTAAAAACAATTTCAGGCCAAAAGGAGTTCATAAGCATGTCGCAATATTGGGCAGTGCACCAATGGGCACCATTCACGATAACTGCGGTTCCAGCTACATTTTCGAAGTAGAATGGCCCGTTGACACCGTCAGTCCATAATTTACATCAAACATTGCACCATTATGGCTGCATGGGAAGCTCTTGAAGCGCTCTTGTATTCTCCTTGCCCCAACTGCAGCATTTCTGCTTGTTGACGTAGCCATTGAGATGAAAATGGGCTTCGTCACTGAAGATAATTTTCTTCGCAAAATCGTGCTCAATTTTAAGATGTTGTTCCAACACCCAATCTGAGAACGTTCAACGCTGCGCATGGTCTGGCGGGTTAAGTTGTTGGTTCTTTGGTCAACTTAACCTTGTAAGCGTGCATATGCAGATCTTTTGCCAAAATGGTCTGCAGCGAGCTCTTGCTAATGCTCAATCAGGATCAAGGTCATCGTCAATGCTAACTGCTGGTATGGGTATGTTTGTTACAACAGAGCCAGTGGACTTAAATTTATTGATAACAGTGTTGCGAGACGGTGTGTTATGATGACTAAGAAGTGTGCGGGATTTGCGTACTGTCTCCGCAAAATTTTCACTATTTTTGTAGTGCATCTTCACAATTTCTACGCGTTGCTCGACCGTAAATTTTTCCATGCCTAAGCCTTTATGCTCATGATACAATTACACCAGGTAGGAGTGACAACTGGCTATTTTCTCACGAGTGTCTTGCATCGAATGTCATCTTCATATTTATATATTTTACTTTCTACTTTCTTTTATACTTTTTTCGCTCGCTTACACTGAACCAAATATTGTTCTTAAAATCAAAGAATCTCGTTCAAAAAGCGAAATTCATTGATTTTTAAGAACTATTCATTGCTCCAAAGAACGAATTCTTTGGCTCAATGAATCGTTGTTCTTAATTTTAAGGAACAGTTCATTGTTCGTGTTCATTAAAATTTTGTTCCAGTTCTTGTGTTGTAATATCTAAAAAACCATTAGAGAATTTTATCTCAATAAGAAACTGATTTTGTAAAATATATCTTGATATTGTTTTAAAATTTCTAAGGACAGACTAACTTATTGCAACAGTTGTATGTGTCATTAATTAATCATTTTTCTTCATAACATATCAAAGAAATAACGTAAGAACAAAGATTCATTGAACCAAGGAACTCGTACTTTGGACCAATTTTAATGTATAATACATTGGGACAAAGAACTTTTTCTTTGTTATTAAGTACGTTTTTGGTTCTGTGTATTTATACTTTTTTTGACATTTGGTGCAAGACGAAGAAACTGTCACTCCTAACTTGTATAACTGTATCATGTTCATGTTTGCTGTTGACAGCTGTCATAGATTTTGTCTACGCTTGTCACAAATAAAATAGTGTCCGAATCAAAATGTCCGTTACTTTTGGGACACCCTTTATAATGATAACGTGAATTTTTAATTGTTTTATTGAATCTCTTCGACTTTTATAAAGTTTCAGAAGGAAGATGTGAAAAAAGGTTTTGAATTAATTATTGGAAGGTTCAATACTCGTGAAAAAAAAAACTAACAATATGGTGGAATATTCGGATTTGAACCCACGACCCATTGTTTTAACACAATTAGCGCGGTTGAGTATTCCTTCCATATCTTTTAAATATTAATTTTTGCATGAAAGTTTTGGAAACACAATAAAATTTTATGCTGAAAGTTATTGGAAATTTTTGTAATATTTTCCATGCATTTTCTTTTTTGTTTTCAACTGTGGTCATATCTACATTTTTCACACAAAATTTATTCTCTTTTTATGACGTAAAGTAAAGTGAAGTTTGTAGCAGATATCGCTATCCACTGTCTACATCATCTTGGTTATTTTTTTTTATCCATTAATGAGCTTTATTTGCAAGAACTCAATTCAGCTCGTTCTACAATTGCTTATCACAAATTTTTTTCTTCCTTACGCTTTTAAGAGTTTTTTTTTTCTTAACATATTTTATCGAACTGTATTTCAGGTCATCAGTTTAAAATGTTTTTCCATTATTTGCCAAACAATATTGACAAATATCTTTTTTCTATATTTTTCTCAATATGTTATCTGTTTATTTAATCAATAAACTTTTAAATGTGTTTTTTTTTTGTTGATAAAAAAAAATAAAAAATTGTATTCTTATCAGAATGAAAAAGAAACAAAAACGCTTTACAATCAATGAATGGGTGGTTAACAAAACCACACACATTTTCCATCTGTAAGAGGCGGGCCTTAAAACATAATCAGCAAAAAGTCTTGTGACACGCCCAACATAGATATTTGATATGAAATATTTTAAAGAATAGAAAAATTAATTTTATGGAGCTTTCTTTATACTTAGATGTATTTGAAGATAATCTTCAGTGAACTTAATTTAGAGATTTTACCTTTTTTTAAGAAAAAAGACTTTCGGACAGGTTTCGAAGATGTTGAAAAATTTAATCGCAGTTTTATTTCTGTAATTTTTTCAATTTTGTAAACGAATTATTAGGGGTATTCACAATATTACAATTTAGAAAAAGATATATTAGGGGCATTCTAATGTATTAGCGGCGCCTAATGTATTCACCTGAGGTATTCATCGGAGTTTTATTGTTTTGTGTATTTGAGATAAATTTGATATTTGTTGCAATCTTTGAAATATGTAACTTTCACAAAAACAAAATACTTTGAAATTTGTCAAAACTATATCAAATATAGAAAGGGAAACCTCTAACTGTATTTATAGTATATTTTGTTTCATGTGAAAAAGAAAACATTTTCAATACAAAAATGCTTCCGAACATTAGCATCTCCTTGACAACAATAAAATAAATGCCCTAATATCAAAAATATAACAATTACCATAGAATATGATCACACTCTCGACTTTATGTTATATATTTTTTGAAAAATATACCAGAATTACACCTCATTGTGAATACTCCTGTTAAGTTATTTACTGTTAACTCTAATTTTGAAGGTGCAATAACTTTCCTGTTTTCAAAAATTTTTGTTTAAATCACTTGTTTTTATAAACATGCAATGGTAGTACTCAAACAAGAACTTTCAAATTTTGCTTAACCCGTTAAAACCCAAATAAAAAATGGCTTAAGCTAAAGGAAATATAATTGAGAATGATTTCATTTTTTCTTTAAATGGTCTTATCGTCAGTTTTAGTAAATGTCCCTCCAGATTTTGACTTAAATTTAAAAAAAATAGACAAAAAAAAATAATAAGTAAAATTACAGCTTTTTGGAATAGCTTTTATGAATTCAAAACAAAAAAACCCGTTTTTTAAATTCAGTTTTTAAAAATTTTTTAATATTTGAACATGTGTCCGTCTTAGACAACATTACTTTTTTTTTCAAAATACAATATGGCGTAAAATGGCCTAAGACCAGAGGAATGTTTTCAATCAAAACAAGTTGGTTTTAAACAGTTTAAAAAAAAAAATGCTTGCACTCATTCAGAGAATTTTAAAATATTTCGATACATTTTTGAGTTTTTCCAAAAATATTGGTAACTGACGGATTTTTATTTTTTGCGATCAGTTGCAATTTTTTTTTTTTGTCGTAAAGTCGAAACGTGGTGTCCGTGGCGTAGTTGGTTAAAGTGCGTGGCCGCTATGTCAAAGAACCTTGGAGACCCAGGTTCGAACCCCAGCAGCGACAGAAAATTATTTGAATTAAAAATAATTTTTCTGTACGGCCGCCACCTCTCTGCAGACAATGGCAAACCTCAGAGAGTAATCAAAATGCCATGTAAAGCTTCTTGAGAACGAGAACATTCCGTTCATCGCCGTTCGGAGTCGGCGTTAAGCATGTAGGTCCGGTTCTCGGTCAATTGTGTACAAACTTAATAACACGCACAACACAATTGATCATAAGAAGCTAGGTCCAAAGTCCTTTTAAGGGCTGAAATGGCCAGTTATTTATTTTTTTAAAGTCGAAACGTGAATGATCCTATAATTAAGAAATTGTTCTGGAAAACTATTTGAAAAAAAAAGTTGGAAAACTTTTTTCCAATAGTTTATTCAATTATCACCATCTTATTTAAAAAAACAAACATATTGTCTAATAACAATAATGAGTAAAAAGAAGAGCTCAACTACAAGCGTTGGACGTGTAAAGGAACGTTTGGGCTTTTCTAGAGGAAAAGTGAATAACGCTATTATATGTATGTATGTATATATGCATTAAAAAAAAATTGAACTTTAAAAAATTTACCTAGAAAGAGACAAAGGAAGACAGCAATTACTGACGATAGACAATTGGTCAGGTTGAGCAAGTCAGATCCTTTTTTGAATGCCACTGAAATAAGGTCTCAAATGAAGGAGTATCATGGGTAAGAGTATTTGCGCAAACTGTTCGCCGAAGACTACAAGAAAATTTTTTGAATGGAAGAATTCCACGACGAAACCCCAATGTGTCCAAAAAGAATATTAAAAAAGACTGACATTTGCTAAAGAGCATCTGCAAAAGAACTCGAAAGAAGTTCTGGAATCTGATGACTTGGAGTAATGAAACTAGATTTAACATATTTGGAAATGATGGAAAACTATACGTAAAGGATCCTCCATTACAAGAACTAAATCCCAGATACACAAAGAAAACCGTTAAACACGGTGGCTCTTCAGTAATGGTGTGGGGGTATTTTTTTCTGCATCAGGTGTTGGCCCAATTGTACAAATTGATGACAAAATGACTGGCATAATGTACAGAGACGTCTTGGCGGAACATTTACTTGGGGATTATTCTGATGATTAACCGTTATCCTGGATTTTCCAGCAGGATAACGATCCCAAGCACTGTTCCCAGGTTTTTAAGAACTGGATAAATGCTAATCATGTTAAAACTCTTGAATGGTCACCCAAAAGTCCGGACCGTTAACCCAAAAAAAAATCTGTGGGGTGTTATAAAAAGAGCAGTTGCGTCAAAAAAACCTGTAAATAAGGCATTGTAGTGGCAAATAATCATCAATAATAATACAAACCAATAATATTACAAAAGATATTCAACGAAATACTGACTGTCTCGAAGGTGTAATTAGTTTAAAAGTTTATAACTTTATAAAACAAAATGGCGTCTTTGGACCAAGGCATTTGAAAGTGCACGTTCAAAACTAACGTTTTGATTTATATAATTTTGTTTTCCAACGACTTTGGGATCAATTAAATTTTTTTTTCAACGACGTTTGGACCAAAAATTACAGCTTAGAAAGTTGCTTCCAAATTTCGCGACGAAAAGGGTTAAGGAACAGTTAGTTTTTTTTTAATCAGGCATTTATGAGTCAAGAAAAAGTTCTATATAATTCCTCAGCTTCTGCTCAGCCTATTCTCACGGTGTAAAGAATTAACGGTGCGCTGTTGATAACTCTTTAATTTACCTCGTGCTTGTTTTTTTTTTTCTTTTTTAGTCTTTTCTCAACTCAAATTCAACAGCGAAATACTCACAACTACACATGTTCTGCTTAACTTGTGAAAATACAACGTTTCTTCATTATCGTGCGCCGAATCAAAATAACGAGATAACGTTTAAATGAACTGAGAATTCAACGAATACAAGTAGTTGGCACCAGCAGCCAAAAGAAATAAAACGACAAAGAAAAAAACAACAAAATCAAATAGAGAATAAAAGAAAAAAATATAAAAATTAAAAATAATATTTATTTTTGAAGCGATAACTTTGCTAACTGAAAGGCTGACTATATTGTTGTTGTTTTTGTTGTTGTTGTTGGTATTGTTATTTTTGTTCCAATATTATATGATGGCGCATATCACACTTGATAACGTAGTGTGCCTCGATAGGTTCTGATAACAATGCTGCTGCTGCTGCTGCTGGCCGTCTGTCGCTGCTGCCGTTGTTGCTGCTGCTACGTCAACTAAATGCAGCGTGCTGCGACGACAGATACACTTGTTACAGCGTGTTTATTGCTGTGGTGCTTAAGTACCTTAAGTGAATTACCAATTTCGAGGCTCATTTCTGTATGTTTTAACGGTGTTCATCGATTGTATCCTCCGCCGCCGTCACTGCCACCACCACTCCTACTGCAACGGTTGTTTATAGCGTTTTTTTTTATGATAAATCAAACTGAAAATTTATGGTACTTCAGGTGATTGTAGTGCCCCATAAACAAAAAATACAACTGCTCTCAAGAAGCAAAGCACTTCTGATGGAATTCAAGTGTTACGATGAGTAAGTCAATCAATTGTTCAGCTGTTGAAAAGGTGCATCAAAGCTACACTTCAGCTAGAGTTTGTTTTGCGAAATAGTTAAAATTTCAAATAAGTTGTAAAAATTAGATAATGTTGTTATAGCGACGGCAGAATTGAACATTTTTGCAAGTAATAGCCGTCGGTGGATATTGGGGTTTTTTTTTAACATCCATTTTAAGGATTTTTGTACATTTAATACTTATACTTTTTTTATTTTAATAATTTTAATAATTTTATTTTAATACTTTTTTTATTTTTTTTTTAAATACTTCTAGGATTTTTGTGGAAATTTTATTTGGCAAGGATTTAGAATTGGAACAGATAAATTAAAGATCTTATTGGAAAGTTACACAATTTGATGCCCAATTATATTGAACTATAAATTTGAAATTCAATGAGAGTGACTTCGATATCTCCTATCGCTGTTCAGAATGTTATTATTACTCGTCACTGAAACGAAAACGGTTATACAAATTTTGAAAAGGTGGTTAACTTACTTGAATTTTTCTTTTTGGCAGCCCTGTGTATCAGAGAGCAGTTAAAAAATACTCGAGTTCTTAAGCCGGTAGTAGAATGATTGCGTATGCGTTTTTCATCCGTTTACTCGCTAAAGCAATTTACGCAAGAAAATTATGGTAGAGTTCAATGATTGCGTTTTACGTTCGGATTAAGCAGGGCTACAAAATTATAAAACATTTGGTATGTTCTTAATGTTGAGTTTTTATTGCATTTACACAAAAATACTTAAATTGTCTTCATTTATAAGTAAAAAAAATCTTAAATCCTGAGTATAAAAAAGTTCTTTTGAGAAATTAATAATGAAAAAATTATAGACATTCTTAATTCTTAAGATTTATTCACAAGAGCCATCCCTAAAAGTAATGAGTTTCTGACTCGTTTCTTTTATTTCTTCTATGTGTTCGTTATAAGTAACGAGCTGTCAAAAAACGCTAGTTACGCAAGAAAAGTTGAAGTATTTTCAACTTTCTTGCGTAACTAGCGTTTTGCCAGCGTAACGTTCACAACCATTGAACTCGCTCCCATAAGCTTTCACATACTTCTATTTTATAACGCCAGCGAGTAAACGGATAAAAACGCATACGCATTCATTCTACTCCCGGCTTTATGCCCACTTATTCCAATTTATTTTAGAAATTAAATTAGAAGAACTTATTTCCAAAGACTTTTAACACAAACTTGATCGACCTTTAAAACTTTGGAGATTTACTTAATTTGCGACTTGGGATCGCACCACTAAGTGATGAGTATGCTTTTTTCTCTTGAAAATAGCCAACTTTAGAAATAATTCTTTAAAGAAGGAGCTTAAAATCATTTAATTGCATATTTTTATTATTTTTGGATCAGGCAATTTCTTGAAAAAAAATATAAAAATGTCTCAACAAAATAAAAAAAAACAAATGATTTTTTAAGTTTTTTGCTCTATGAAAATCTTTCTTAAAGTCCATTTACGGGAAAAAGATTAACTAAAATGAAGTATCGTTTCAAGCGCCATACACAGAAAAAAAAGAGTAGAACTTTTACCTAAAAATGTAGTCAATTCAGCTAAAGTAATCCGGTGATTTTCAGTCAACGAATTTGATTAGGTGCGCTACCAATTTCTAAATGTTAATTATATGCAATTATATTGGGTAGTTTAACTGCGAGAGTAGCTAAAAAAACCTAAATATTTAGGTGTACCTTCAACCATAAAATAGATAAGACACATAATTTATTAGAAGAATAAGCTAATTTTTTTTAAACTATGACCACTTCAGATTAGGCAAGCCACCTACTAAGTGTAGAAAAATCATCTAATTATTTAGATAGCATTCCCACTTAAGAGTGCAAAAAATATGTTTTTTTGTTTTGCAATTTCTATTTTGAAGTGAAACTTTCCTTAAGTGACTTTACTTCATTTCGTCACATGATAGAGAAGAAAGATTTGTTTTATAGTAGATAGAATGAGAGAGATATATATACATTTTATTATATAAATTACTGAAAAATTTCTTTGCCACCGCTGAGATTCGAACCTGTGATCTCAAGATTTCAACAACCAACGCCTTATCTATTGAGCTAAATTTCCAATACAGGAAGTAATCACCACATACCAATTAATCAAATTGCTGTAGATGCCCATAATTTCAGAGTTGTGGACCTCATATTTTTATATACATTTTGTTCACAAATTATCAAACGGCGTAACAGCACAGCGGTAAAGCGTTTGACTATAACGCAAGCGGCCCGAGTTCAATTCTCGCGTTAGACTTTAATTTTTGTAAAATTTTCTCACTTTGTTTTTATTTATGTTTTTTATAGGAGAGCGCTGTGCTCCTATAAAATTCAAATACGGGGAAAAAACAAGTTGTACGGAAAGCATTTGATTTATCCGCGTAAATATTTATATAAAATTTATACTGAGGCGTGGATAATGCTAATATGCGTTATTTCCCTAGTGTACGAACAAATCGACAACTTGCATTTGGTAAAATAACTAGAAGAATTAGATGATTTAATAAGCAAAATTTTAGTTGAATTAACTAATTGTAATTAGGTGAATTACCTAATGCATGATTGTTAAATTAACTGTGTAAGTAGAAAAGTTGTTGAAAAGATTAGGTGAAATAGAAACTTTCACACAGTGGCGTTCCTAGGCTTGGTGACACCCGGGGCGGATACTCATGGTGTCACCCCTATAAAAAATTTCTAAATGCAAAAAGAAACCAATTCGAATGTTTTACGAAAAAAAACAAACACCATATGACAAACAATAAGAATTTGTAAAAAACAGAACAATAATATTACATTTTCAGGTGTCTACATATTTAGATAAGTAGGCATAAGGTAAAAAAGAAAACTTATTAACTTCGCAGTCTTAAAAAGTGACGGAACAAAAACATTACATTTTCAGGTACATATTTGTATATGTAGGTATAAGGTTAAACAAAGAAATCTTATTAATGACGTTGTCTAAAAAACTAACTTTTCTTACTTTAAGAGCTCCAAAATTTGAAATAACCTTATCGAAATCAATATTGGGTCAATTGCAAAAAAAACGTACACAAAGAGGTTTTCATGTTTTGTTTTTAATGATTTTTAAATTTTCCCGTTGAGTAGTAAAATTAAGTGAAAGTTAATGGAGAATTCAAAGTTGTTTTTAGGCCCTGCAAAAAATCATTTTTTCTATGGTTTTTATACGAATTTTGTATTAATCGTCACACAGCAGATATACGGGAAAAATCATTAAAAATTTTAAAAATGTTGTAAATTAAAGCTTACTGTGATGTTTATTAAGTTATTTAATCAGTTAAATTTCAGTTACAGAAATAATAATTTTTTACCAAAAATCCCTACATATTTTGCAATTTTAACGGAAAAAAAATTAAAATTTTTCTCCAAAAAGACATCAACATAGAAGTTATTTTCAAAGTAGTAGACTTGCAGCAATAAAAAATAAAAATCTGTTAAATAATAAGCAATTTCAGAAAAAACAACACAGTGACGTTCAATACATTTTGTGACGTTCAATACATTTTGTTGCGCTTAACCAAATAATTTAAATCAAATTGGGAGTTTAACAAAAAACAGGTTTATTCTTTTTTAAAAAAAAAAGTAAATATAAAGTATATAATTCAGCTATACATAAACTTTTCATCCAATTTTTTTTTCTTTATTTTTTTACAAAAAATTAAAAAATTCAATAGCTAATTAAATTTGTATTGAAAATTTATTAAGACTTCACGTTTTACAATAAAACTTCTAAACCCGTTTAAACCACATCTTCATTTTATATCATTGGAAAGGTATAACCTAACGTAGAAACGTAAAAAAAATTAAAATTATAAACAAAAAAAAATTATAGCTCGTGTTGCTGGCATGGTATTGAACTTAAACAAATTAAGAATGAGTCAACTTATTGCAATATTTTCAAAAATTTTGTACTTTTCCTCAAAATAGATGAAATAACTTTTCCAATGATACTATATTACCGGTTATAGCGGTCTTAAGTTGATTGAGCTATGTTGTCTCAAAATAGACCCTATTTTGGCCGCGAACAATTATTCTAAAAATTTATAAATTCAAATTTGGTTTTCAAATCAATAAACCAATGCAAAAAAAATATTTGAGAGAAATCGGAGATGGTCAGAGCAACTGATCACTTCAATGTGAAATGGGCGATATCAGTTAGTAAACACAAAAAGAAAAAATGAGGTCAAAGTCGTACATAGGTACCATTATTTTTGCTTTCGTTTATATTCTTCATTTCGTTCCTTATCTAGCTTTATGTTTTCCCGATATCTTCGTGCTCTTTCAGCAGGCGTTAACTTTGCTATTTTACTCTCAGAGGAGGATTTTGTATGCAATTGACCCTATTACTTGCAAGCTCGTTTTCAATGGATAAAATAGCAAGATCGGAAAGCCTTGCCTGTCCCATGGAAGACCTTAAATAAGTCTTAATTAATTTTAGCTTTGAAAAACTCTTTTCGCATGAAGCTACTGATACACAAATTGTTGAAATAATTTCAATGCGACAAAATGGGACACAAATTTTTTAACGTAATGTATTTGTACCTTTTTCTTTCTGTTTGAGAAATAAAAAAAAAACGAAATGGTGTCACCCCTAAAATGGTGGTACCCGGGGCGGACCGCCCCCCCGCCCCCCCCCTAGGAACGCCACTGCTTTCACATTAGCTAAACTAGTTTAGGTAATAAATCAATTCTTTTATTTTCTGTGTATAGGATCAGTCTTGTTTAAATTTATTTTTAGATACATATTGAGGTAAGGTTCATAAAGTACCTCTAGGTAAGGTACATGAAGTTCTAATTTCAATTGCGAAGTTTAAAAAAAATATAAAAAAAAAAAATAAAACGAATTTCAAGAAGAAATCAAAGTACAAAGAAACTTATGATCAAAAACTCACGTTTGTTTTCACTTAAAATATCCGTGTGTTTATTTCTATGAATTTTTATTGAAAACATTGAAAGAGCACCCTCAAGAATATTCGGCCGGTTATACGAAATCGGAAATTGTGTCTTTAGAGAGTTACATAATTGGTCAGAGATAGATAATTTTATATCAATTCTTAATTTTTTTTTTAATTTTCACGTAAATTTGATAAATGAATTTGCGTGAAAATTCCATTTAAAATTTTAGGTGGACTTTCGAAGTTTCATTTCCAGTAATTATACCATCAGAAAAGTTAGAACGTTACTGAGAAGTCCTCTGTCAAAAAAAAAAAAAAAAAAAAAAAAAAAATGGAAAGCCATAGCCATTTCCCACAGGCCTAGAATTTAAATTCCCTCACTTTTGGAATGTACAGTGGAGTAGAATTAAGGGATGACATAAAATATTTAACAAATTCATTAAAATTACTTTTCACTAACAAATTAACTTTAAGAAATTACACTTTTATAAACACTTTCTTGACTCTTAGATGGTATTATTAGTTTTTTGATCGGTCATCAATTGGAACCAATAAAAAAATTATTGGAAATATGACCTTGAGATTTTGCAAAAATATTAACAACCACTAACAAACCAACAATTTATGACCTTTCAGATGGAATAACTAGTTTTCTAGAACTCTATTAATGAGGTGCAAGCCTACACCGAAAAAAAGTCTGGTATATTTAAATAAAATTGTTTTCAATTGAAGAGGAATCTTGTTGATAAACGTCCATCAAGAAATATTTTCAATACAAAATTTTGAGTATTGTCAGTCCATTATATGGAGTTGCTTTGATAACCGACGAGAATATGTTTAATAGAAAAAGATCGAGTTTGATATTGAACACTGACATTGCTTATAATACAAGATTTTTTTGGGAGTGCGTTCAAAAAAATTTTATTGCCTAAATATCCTTTTGAGTCAAATGTAGGTTTCTTTACCACAATTCCAAACAAAGAAAATTACTACATCATCTCTTAACACTTTTTGTTCTATAAAATAATTTTCGATTCATCCAGGGAAATGCCTTATCAACGTAGTCGCCATTCAGTCGTTAATATAGACGACCAGAAAACGGGCGATTGCAATTTTTACTTCATCCAACCCCCTTTTAAGCTCAGTTAACTCAGGATATAAAGCATATACCAGATAATGGGGGGAAAAGTTTTTACTCCGATCAGATTTAACTCACATTGGGGTGTTACTCATTTTCATCTATCTAAATTTCGTTTTTTAAGTTATTTAAAAAAATCCTTATCAGATTTGAAAAAAATAGCCGTTCTATACAACTGGGCATGAATAGAACATAACTTCAAAAGTTTTTATCTCCGCTTTTACATATGTATTCGTTAAAGATTTAACTGTGCCAAGATCTGACATCAGTTCACTATCAGCAACGGGTAATATGCCAAGACGCGTCCTCGAGTTCTATGCAGGAAATAATGATTTCATTCTTCGTCTACTTATAAGTGATGAAGGGCATTTTCATCTCAATGGCTCTGTGAATAAAGAGAACGTCCAATTTTAGGAATTGCAAGCTCGCGCATTCTTTTTCTTCTTTGGCTGGCCAATAAGATTAGCTAATTTACACAGTATGGTGAGAATTGACATCATACAATAATTTCGGGTCCTACTTCTTTGTCAATGGAGTAGATTCCGTGATATCATGTATAATTGCGTACGCCCTGTGGTAGCTAGCGGCCACAACATACACGGCCGATATCACAATCTCCCTCCTAAGAGATATTTATGTAGAATGCACTATTTTAAGAAATTCAAAATTTTATTTGGTGGCATGTTCATCCGATTTGAACACACCTTATTTTTTCCTAAGTGGTCTCCTTCAAGATCGGGTGCATGCAAAGAGGTCTCAGACTATAGAGCAGCTAAATTCGTGGGACTCGAAGTACGTGAACTCGATGCCGATTCGAGACCAGGTTCGAACCCCAGCTGAAACAGGAATTTTTTTCAAACGAAATTAATTAATTTTTTTCTTTGCAAACAGTGGCAAGCCCTAGAGAGTGAATAATGCCGTGTAAGTCTTCTTGAGAACATACACATTAGCCATTCGGAGTCGGCATAAAAGAGGCTCCACGAAATAAATCCCAAATGTAATAACCCCCAATGAAAAAACACCAAATGAAATAAGACCCAACATAAATGAAATAAACTCCATATTACCGAAATAAAATAATGCCCAAATGAAATGAAATAAAACCCAAATAGAAAATGAATTAAGCCCCAACGTTTGGGGTTTATTTGATTATGAAATAACACCGAAATAACGAAAAAATGAAATTAGCCCCAATGAAATATCCTCAAAAAGGAAATAAGCCCCAAAAAAAGAAAGGTTTAAGCTTAAAATATAAGCCTTTTACAGAATGAATAATTTGTAAAAAGCGCATTTCGTAAAAACATTAAATAACCCTCAAATTTATGGAATGAAATAATCCCCAAACCGAATGAAATACACAAAAAAAAAAAAAAAACAAAAATTAAATATTTCCCAAATAAAATTTGATTTCGGCTTCCAAAATCCAAGAAAAAAATGAAATATCACGTAAAATTTGTGAAATAGTGCCCAAAAATGTATGGAAATTTTTTGGGCGTTTATTTATTATGAAATAAGTTCCAAGCTTAATACGGAAATAATGCCTAATGAAATAAAGTCCAATATGAAAAATGAAATAAGGCCCAAAATATTTTGGGCTAAAAAAAAAATGAAATAAAGTTCAAATTCAAAAATGAAATGAAACCCAAACATTATGAAATAATGCCCGCATAGAAACTGAAATAATGAAGAGATCAGTTTGCTTTTCTTTGTGTCTTTAATTAAATAACGCCCGAAATTTAGCATGTGACATTTGTGATTGAATATACAAATTAATATGGAGTAGCCCACATCAAGAGCTTGCACGCATGCATGATGTTTGAAGCATGCCTGAAGTTGGCGAACTTTTAACTTTTTGCAGGCGTCAAAGCTTTGAAAGAAGACATGTGGGAAATAAAAATAAATCAATAGTTTAAAATATCATCCAATTCCATTTTAAACTATTTTTGATTAAATTAAATGTATTTTTATTACTTTTCCTTTAAAATTTCTATTCAGTTTGACATTTGTATTTGAAATTTATCACATATACGATGCATGCTTTCTATGTGTTTTAACCAAGCATGCTTCACAGGCATGATGCATGCTTGAGACATGTATGCTTTCTATGTGTTTCGGCTTTATGCTTTTTGCCATTGTTCCCAGAAAGGTAACGATCATCCGAAAAATGTATTTCAATTGAAACAATTTTCCATGTTGAACTGGGATTCGAAGCCGGAATTGAATTGACGAATGGTCCAAGCCCCTTTTTACGCACTTGGTCTCGGCTGCATAAGTGGACGTTATATTACTGAACTCCGATTTTCAGCGTTATTTCTATATGAAATAAGACCAAAAAATTGTGAACTGTTTCCTCTATAAATATGTTGGGTGTAAATTAATTTTCCACTTGGACTTTTTTAATGTTTTTGTGGTTCTTATATAATTTTTAATTTTGGGCGTTATTTCCAAAATATTTTGAGTAACTTTTTCACCATACGATCGATTCATTTTTAATTTTGGGCGTTTTTTATTGGCCGTTTTTTCTCTGAGTTGAAGTAGTTGAGGAAAATATAGGATCATCTTCCAGCTTTCTTGAGCAGTTGCTAAAAGAAATTTGTTTATTCATTACTGCCTCTTAAATCTTTACATTTTAAAATCCTGAACTGGCACAAACTCTCAACAATTACTCGCTGCTTTAATTCAAAACTCCAATTTTAGAATTTTTTCTATTATATATATTTATTTAATAAGAATTATAATAAACTTTATTTTACACAATTACAATTAATATTTAATCCATCATTTTTGTTTTTTTTTTTATGAATACATTTTTAATTTTATACAAACACGCTAATGACTATAAATTCAAAGGTTTTTTGTTTTGTTCATTACCAATTTTTCATATAAATCTCGAAAAGTTAGTTAGAAAATTGGCGCTATTTCACCCAAAGATGGAAATAACTTAAACTTATTAAGTAAAGCTAAGAGGAAATTATTTGAACTTTAGATAATTTTACAGGGTATAACAGTTTTCAGAGCGGAAAATGTACAGGATATGCTAAGTAGTGAGTACTATTTACAAAAAGTAGAACAAATGGTTAAGAACCAACCAATACATGTTTGGTTTACTACAAAATTTTTGGATTTATTTTGGGCAGATGATTATTTGCAAGGACTTTCTCCTTAAAATTGATTTTTTTTGTAATATTTACAATGAAAACTTTGTTGAAATAATTTTGAAAAAAATACATATTTAGCTTTGGCAAAAATTTATCTTTTCCATAATTTTGAATATTAATTTTAACGTTTCTAGATTTCTGCTGGCTTATTGCACCGATTTTGTTTTTATTGTCCAATATTCGAGTCGCTCTGGAGGGCGCTACACTTGCATATTTTTCAAGTACCATGCTTTAAAGTGGGTTATTTATGAAGTGCTCTTCACGCAGTAAAACCTGCTCGAAATGGTTATCCAGCTTATTCCCTACGTTGACATACGCTAAAGCGTCCACCTTTTTGACTTGGTATCCCGCACTCAAGCTTTGTATGTTTTCATGTCGTTGTTGGTGGTTTTTACTAATTGGTTACCTCTCATTTGACCCTATTTACTCACGCATTCACACGCTCTCTCTCACTCACACATTTTTGCACAAACCGGCCTATTAACAATATTAGGGCCACCAGCCACGTTGATGTGGATGTCCGTGAAGTCCGGCTGCAGCAGCCGCAGCCGCATGCTGATAGGCAGCGGCACCATTCGCCGTTAATACCAAGTGATGAGCAGCGGCGGCACTTTGCATCGATGACGTCACGCAATCCTGCGTCATTTTGCTGCCATCGCTCAAGCACGGCTTGCCGTTGCGTACCAGCACCGGCACGGCTACGCGTCTTGGTGAGGGTAGTGCAGATGGATGATGCGGATGCGTTGGATGCATGCCCGGCAAATGCTCGTAGACACCCTTTTCGTTCTGAGCTCGCTTCGTCTTGTAGCGATGGTTTTGGAACCAGATCTTAACTTGCGTCGGTGTCAGTCGAATGAGGCTGGCTAGGTGCTCGCGTTCGGGCGCCGAGAGGTAGCGTTGCTGACGAAAACGTCGCTCTAGCTCGTATGTTTGCGCTTTGGTAAAGAGCACGCGTCGCTTGCGTTTTTTATTAGGCATCGAGTCGCCGCCGTTGCCGGAACCGGCACCATCGTTATCATTCTCATCGTCCATAATGTCCTCGTCGATGCCATCCTCAATGAGGCTGTCGTCGTGAGGATTGGACGAGCCACTGGCATTATCGCCGACGCTTTTGTTTAGCTGCTGTTGTTGTTGTTGCTGATGCGTTGCGGTATTTGGATGCATATGCAGCGAATCGCCGACGGAGAGCGTGTCATCAGCCGAGCGGCTATAGGTTTTGTATTCAGAGGAAAGCGCCGGTGATGTTTGACAATTTGAGCCGATGTAGGTGTAGGAAACTTCAGAGGTGACGGGCGAAGTGCTGTCAGGACTGGCAGGTTGTTGAATGCCTTTAAAGAAAGAGAGAGGGAAAAAAATTTCAAGTTAGTCAAAATGCGAGAGAAAAGTAAAAAGTATTGTAATAACCGTGTCGGAAGGTAGGCGAACACCTCCCTAAAGCGATCTATCTTTTCTTATAGCGTTAAGTATTGGAAAAAGGCACTAAAACCTAAGGCGATGCACACAGCAGATGCAAAGCGCTGTGTTGGAAAGAAATTGCGTAAAATGCAAAAGTAAAAAACAAAACAAAACGAAACAGATTTTCGTGGAATCAGAGACAATGAACACGGATATATCCTTCTAAAAAAGTGGGCGGTATACGGAAAAGGGGCATGTCATTATAAGATAAACCCTGTATCTCGGTTAATATTGATACTAGGGTATAAAAATTTAGTACAGGGGTGGGAAGAATTGTAACATGCAACTGTCAAGAAACGGACCAAAATGCGTCAAATTTGCAGTATGGTGTAAGGAGAAATAGAAAACAAAAGTGGAAAACATACATAAAATAGAAAAAAATATATATATATATCCATATTGACATCGACATCCACTTAAAGAAGCTATCCATTTGCCAAGAAGTTAGCTTGGGATGACCGCTTTTCCTACTGGGAAGTCAAATGCGAGAGGAAAATAAAAAGTATTGAAATAAGGTAGTAATCATGATACAATTATAGTTTTTGTATCATGGGTAGTAATATTGCTAATACACTCAAAGAAAAATGGTGGTAGTTTAATAAGACTATTTTTTTAAGTAATTTTAGTAATATGGGTCTATTAAAATAAACTTAATGGCACTATTTCTTATAAACTGTTGAATTAAAATTTCTTCTGAAATTACACGTACTTGCACCTTCCTCCCATCCCCCCCCCTTACTGATATATGCTCATTTTATATAGTAATAAATGGTTATTTGGTAAATATTTAATGACTGTGACTGGAAAGTTCGTGAATCCCGCAAGGTTTTCGCAATCCCAGAATAATCGGGATTTTAACTTCGAATTCCGGAACTCCTTCTGGATTGTAACGACTGAATGAACACAAAATTTTAATGACTTTTCCATATATTTGCAATTTTTATGATAATTTGCTTCTTAAATATACCCATGAAAATAAAGACAAACTAAAAAATATTTTTAAATTTCACAAAATTCATTAATATAATCACTACATAAAAAAACTGAATGCATTGAATTCATATGTATAAGAGATGATCGCATAAGACCTTAGACTTCAGCATGAGAATATTTAAGCTATAAAAAAATATTAGGGGTATTCACGATGTAGTGTATTTGCTCTTGTATTTAGTATTCGTACACAAAATAAAATAAAATAAATTCAAATAAAATGAGTTAAGTTTTAAATACAAAACTTTATCAAATATGCAACCAAGAGTCTATTGTGTTCAAAGTTATTTTATTTTATTTGAAAAAACAAAATTATTTTCGAAACAAAAAAATTGTTTCTAACAAGAAAGTTTCCTTTTTGTGGCGTCCGTGGCGTAGTTGGTTGAAGTGCGTGGCCGCTATGTCAAAGAACTTGGAGACCCAGGTTCGAACCCCAGCAGCGACAGAAAATTATTTGAATTAAAATGATTTTTCTGTATGGACGCCACCTCTCTGCAGACAATGGCAAACCTCAGAGAGTAATCAAAATGCCATGTAAAGCTTCCTGAGAATAAGAACATTCCGTTCATCGCCGTTCAGAGTCGGCGTTAAGCCTGTAGGTCCATTTCTCGGTCAATTGTGTACAAACTTAATAACACGCACAACACAATTGATCATAAGAAGCTAGGTCAAAGTCCTTTCAAGGGCTGAAATGGCCAGTTATTTATTTTTTTTTTAATTAAAAATAAAAAAATACAACAATTCGCCTCGAATATGATTACAGTCCAATTTAAACCACAAATCCAATTTAAACACCACATCGTGAATACTCCTATCATTTCATCATAATTTTATCTAAAAATTTCGTGGCATAGTACTGAAAATTATAACCTCCTGAAAACATAACGGATCAAAAGAATTTCTGTAATTATATTATTGGCATCAAGTACACCTCCTGATAGGAAAAAGTATTAGCAGAATAAAAGCGAAAAAATACATATTTTAAGTAAATAAATGGGACGTTATGAGATAAGATTCATTTTTGTCATTTTAAAATTTTATTTGGGGAATTTTTCTTATCTTTCGACTGTCAAAATCTTAAACCTGATTAAAATATATTTAGCTTATGGTCTCAAAAGAGAAAAGCACTTTTAGCTATTTTTACATACATTCCAAGCTATTCGAGTATTGAATTATTTCTAAATTCACTAAAATTTTTCGTAATCATTATCCCCAGAAATTTTAATTTTAAAGATATTACCTTTGATTTTATATTTTTTAAGTATTTCTTAAGTTAATCGATCAGCTATTAAGTTGATAATTTTTTTTTATTTTATTTTTATAAATTTTAAAATAGATCTCACAAAAGATTTGCGACTTGTCTGAGAAGAAAGAGGAAAACTTACATCAAGTGACATAGTGTCTTTTTATCAAGTGACAGGTTTATTTAAAGAAGGCGTTTTTTAACTTTTTTTTGTTTTTTTTAACTTTTAACCATGGATGTTATGCCTACCAAGGATGTAATACCTAGTCTGTCAAGTTTGTCTTGGTTCGAAATGGGCTGATAGATTAGTGCGATGGAAGGGGCAATTAAGCAAAACATGTGTAGGATGTTCTAGGCGTGGTGAAAAACCGTATAATTTGAATGTGAATTTAAATGTGAGGTATGTGAGGTATAGGTTATGACTTTCATCTCAGCCAGTTCTAGTTATAAGGCAATCTACCACCAACTAGAACATCAAGTCGTAAATATTGATGAATTTTCAATGGCAGTTGATAAGAAATGAGGAAAGAAATGAGGAAAGAAATGAGGAAAGAAATGCCGAAAGGTAAACACGCCGGAAGATCATGACCTGGCCGGAATTCGAACCCGGGACTTCTGGGGTGGCAGTCAATCACGCTACCTAATCGACTACCGAGGCTGTCAAAATAAAAAGTTCTAACACGGAGAGAAATAATACTCTTATATTAAGCAAATATTTAGCTTGATCTAAGAAAATTTATAATTAAGCCTCATTTGCTCAAATCAAGCACAAAAACTAAAATTAAGAAAAATAACTTTATAATGAGTATTTCGATGGCTTAATATAGAAAAGGCGAAACTCGATTTTTTGTTACTTTACATGAGAAGAAAAGAACTGAATAAAATCTGGAAAACTGTAGATGTAAAAACTTTTTTATTGTAGTTTTTACTTTAAATAAGCAACAACAACAACAACAATAAACCCGAATTTTTTAAGGAAGGTGTATTTGAGAGTAGTTTACCGGAATATATTAAAAACCATGTTCCGAAAAAAAACGAGTTATGCCTTTTCTATATTAAGCCATCGATGTATTTCTAAAATTGAGTAAATTAAATGACTGCTTAAAACAAGAATAAAATTCTTGATTCTAGAACCTGGAACAAGACTTGAATCAAGAAAATATTTTCTTAATTTCACATAAATCGCAGAGAATTATTTTAGTTTTCAGCAAATTGCTTACTCAAGAAATTTTTTCTCACTTGCTTATAATTCACAACATGTTTATATGAAAACAAGATGGAAAAGATGGTGCGGATTGACAAACTATGGCATGGTTCAAAGGCGCTGTGCAACTTGAATCAAGCAAATTTTGTTGACTTCAAGTAAATATTAGTCTTGAATATAAAAAAAATTTTCTTGAGTTTTAAGCAAATGTTCTTAAATGTGTTAAATGTCTTTTTTAATTAAGCTCAATTCTAGCAAAATAATGCTTGAATTAGAAATTTACGTTTGATTGTAAACTGATAGATTATTTGCTTGATTCAAGCATAGAATGCAAGATTTTTTTCTCTCCATGAAATTACGTCAAAAAATAAAAAGTGCCATCAAGGCGTTGATGATATTTCTTTGAAACTGGGAACTTTCAGAAAGGCTTTAAAAATAAAAATGAAACTAGCTGAACCCTAAAACGGAATTGTTGAAAAAGGGAGGAGTTAACAACAAAATTAACACAACCTCTGTTGAAATAAACTTCCGGGTAACTTTGTCCGCATATTGGCAGTTAAAGTAGGACCTTAGTAGCTTGAGTGGATCACAGTGAAAAGTCATGCAAGACTAGTGATGAGTTGGTGTAGAGGTCAACGAAACAGTCTGTCTAGTCTGCTGTGTGATTTGCTCTATACAGAACTGTTGTTTTTGTTGTTGTTGTTGTTGTTGTTGTTGTTGTTGTTGTTGTTGTTGGTTGTTGCCTTCATTATCTTCATGTTGTCCAACATACCTGGTCTAAAACTCAAATTTGTTTTAAAAAAAAATTAAACTTTACCATTTCCTCCAAGTTATGGTTCCATGAGTCTAAAATCTCTTTACTAGTGTCAAGTCACTGTACATATACATATGTATTATTGAGACAAAAATTTTGTAAAAAACAAACTGAATTTTACAGTTTTTATACATGCTACCTCAGTTGAATGAATAACCTCTTTTGTTGGTTAATTCATTTTGCATTGAAACACATTTTTCTCAAATGTGAAACAATTATTGTATGAAATCGAATTTTAAAAACGTATTTAACCACACAAATTTTTTGATTGATTATAAATTTCAAAAATAAAAATTTCAAAAAAGAAGAACGCTACATAAAGCCGAGGCGTAAATAAATCATAGTAGACAAGAAATTCAGACAAACCGGAAGGATGGTCTATTTGATCACACCTCTATTTGAGGTTTTCACTTTTTTTTTTTCATTGCGATTCCCCCTCGCTAGGCTGTAAAAGGTAGACAGTTCATAACACATAAAGTGACAGATATTCACTATTTAGAGGTATTCCGGTTGTTGTTGTAACCGGAAGATTTGAATGACCTTCAGTCTTCATACAAGATGCTCTACACAAAAAAAAAAAAAAAAAATATATACAAAAAGCCAATAAACTGCCTGCAGCGTTATTGAAATTGTTTTTTGATTGTTGTAAAATTGAAGCCATGAATGAATGAATGCATGAACGAATGAATGTGGCTCAGGTACAGAGTATGCCGTGAGGAATGTCTTTTGAACAGTTTAACGGGGGGAAAGAACGCAGCATTTAGAGAATTTATGAAATCAATAGATGTGTAAAAGGCAAGCAATAAATTTTTTTGCTCTCTATAGAATGTTGATTTGCTTAGATTGCCAGGCAAAAAAACAAAAAATATCCAAATCTTGCTCCGTGTAGGGTGCAAAAGTGAAAAAATCGAACGCGCCCTTATTTGTGAACGTCATCGAACTGGGACAACGTAGAATGTTGGGAGTAACCGCATAAACAGCGCTGCTGGGAGACGCTTCTAAACGAGCTGAATATTTTATTGAGTCAACTAATAATCCAATTGTGTTGTGTGTCTGTCTCCTGTGTCTACTCTGCTGTGTCTATCTTGGAACATTGTCGGACTGTCTATTATACAGCTAAAATGTGTACATTTGAAATACAACGAAAACAACGGTAAACCACTCACTCGCCTGAGGCTGTTTATTGAGAGTTGACTCAAATTGCTGGGTCATAGGGTGTGTAGACAAATTTTCCGTGTTAACCTTTTGTTTGCTAATACAACTATTTAGCCCGCTGCTGGTGTTTTCTTTAGCTGAGCTTCATGTCATTAATTGTAAGTTAAAAAGTTATGTAGCTACGTGAGCGTGCGTGTGTGCGTGTGTTTGAGTGTGCATACAATATTGATTCCTTGTTGCGCCCTTAAATTGGGCAGATGTTTCGCCATGCCAAGTAGTATTTGCCTCTTAATAAAATACTGCCTCTTTTGTAACGTATTTTTTTTTTTTTTTGTTTTTTTAACTTTTTGTAGCCATGGTGGTTTTTGTTTCTGTTGTTGTTATTCGCAACTAGTTTTTCGTTAGCATTGCGTAGGGCTCTCTCTAATTGATACAAATGATGATAGTGGCAACCCTTAAGCGGTAATTTTTTTATTTTTTTTTAGTTTTTGAAAAATAACAAACCCCACACTGAGTGCTTGATAAATTTTGTTATTTTTTTTTTTTATTTTTTTTTTTAACTACACATAATCTTGACTAATATTTTATGTGTGCTTCACACTTGAGGATTATATCGAAAGGTTCTTCGCTTTTATGAGTTATGGCACGAACTTCCGTTTTCTTGTGATTGTTTTTTGTTTTTTTTTTTGTTTTTGTTTTGGGAATTTTCACAGCTGTACTGCTCTGTTTATTAAGTTATTTAATGCCCTTGGAATTTGAATTGATTGCCCAGAAATGTTGGTTTAGCTAAAGGATTGGTTCTCCAAGGCCAAAAAAAGTATGAATTAAAACGGTTGATGGGAAAAAAAAATAAGATAAACATACACGCAAAGAAAAGAAACGTTTATTGCCAGTTTGCCCCAAACGAACTTCGTTTGTCGTGTGTGGGATCGTTATTTGCAAACGTTTCAACAGTTGCCATAATAATAGTCAGCTGCGAGAAACGCGTCATTTAGTTGCAGGTAATTAATTTCGTTTGTCATATACGCGAAGGATTTTTAAATTGCAGCAATTGAAAAATTGTTTTTCCCAACTGAAAACTTCCTTTGTTTTTCCCTTCGTTGTATACCCACAACGCTTATAATTCAGAGTTACTTTATGGACAAACTTTTCTATACAAGCAAATTGGTAATTTACTTAACACGCGGATGGAGATAGCAACAGAGGTGCGATGAGTACAATCCATAAGAAGACGGACGGACATAGGGGGGAAGACAATTAATATAATAAATAATAAGGACCGAAATAATAAGATATATTTTTCAGTTGACAACTGAATATTCGTTTGTGGCAAATACAACTCGCAAACGAAATGTAGTTGGCTAATTTTTCAGTTATATTCATGTTTGTCAAGTTTTGATTTCGATTTGATTTATTTAGTTTAAGCTTATTTTAAATTTTATTTAATTTTATCTTAGTTAAAGTTTCTACAGTAAAGATTTTTTTACTTGACTAAATAATTTGGTTAATTTAGTTTTTATTTAAAAATGTTAAGAAATTTTCATTTCAAATACTAATAGAAAGGCTAATAATTGTAAGATGGTTTCTTAAATATCTCGTGCTTTCTGCCTCTTCCTCTCTCTCTCTCTCTCTCTCTCTTTATATTTTGTCTATATGCATTTTTTGTTTTTGTCGGAATAAAATTTTGTTTTAGCATATTTCGAGGAATTCGTATAAATCAATTTTTGTTAAAAAACTTTCACTTTTCTGTTTTTAAAATGGGTCCTGCGAACAAATTTCTCGCAAGTTTTTGTAATGTTTTTATATTTTAAATATTTAATTTTTTTTTCGAGAAATTATCTGAAGATCCATTCGCAAATTTTTAGCGTGTGATGCACATGCTATTTTATAAAATTTTTCAACTTAAAAAAAAAACGCTCCCATGCTATAATGTTCATATAAGAGAACAGTTTGAGTCCATTAAAGTGACGTTTCGAGTGTCTCGTCAATATACGAGCTACGAATGTGCCTTTTGCATTAAAATTGCATCACTGACTCGTTTCTGTGTCTCATAACGAAGGAGCACGTTCGTATCCGTTTCTACAGCCGTTTTCTATAGTTCTAGTGTCTCTGGTGCAACAGTGGTGGCAAAAGGGCAATTTGCCCCCAATTTAATTCAGGGAACAAACAGCACAAAGATGAACGTGCTGCTTGAGAACGGCAGGGAAGTATGAAAACAACAAAAATTGGTTCCCAGAATTTACTCCCAATGATCTTTAACAAAAAAAAAAAAAAAATGGTAAAAAAGCCCGATGCCAGAATTTAAAATAGCAAGTGAGCCCAAAAGAAGGTTATTATGCCCAAATGGTTCGAAAATGAAGCCCGAAAGTAAATGGTAGTTACGCCCGAAATTAAATTTTCAGCAGTTTTTCGGGCGTAATTTCCATGATCCAGATTCAATGTAAGATTATCGATTATCAAAATATAAAAGAACAAATTTGAGCAGTAAATTAATGTTCCTCTGTGAAAATATCAGCAAATATTTCCTTAATTTTATTTGTTTTTGATGTTATTCCATGAACAAGGCGTCCATGGACATTATATCCGAATAAGGTCCAAATAGTGTTCTTTTTTATGATAAAATACTTTGCCCTTATACGCAATGTTCCTTTTTTACGATCCGTACAAAGGCAAACCCTTTTATCATAACGAGTTTGAAATTTGTTTTTGATGTTATTGCATGAACAAGAGGTCTATGGATATTATGTCCGGATAAGGTCCAAATTCTGTTTTTTTTTATGATAAAATGATTTGCCCTTATACGCAATGTACCTTTTTTACCTTCCGTACAAGGCTAAACCGTTTTATCATAACGTTTCTAACATTCTTATCTCTTTGGGCACAAACAAAAATTCGGGCGTTTTTCTATATTTTAATATTGGCAAAAATGCCCAATTTTTTTTCAGGCCTGAATTCCAAGCGTATTTTTCGGATCTTTCCTGTTTTTCAAATTTTTGGAAAAAAGACCCGACGTTTTTTGGCACAAACAACCGAAAAAATTACATAATCGCCCGAAATTTCGAGCTTTTTTTTCTAGGAATTAATGTCCGATTTTGTTTGGAGAATTTCGGGCTTTTTTACCATTTTTTTTTTTCTGGCGTAAATTCATCGAGCGTTAATTTCGGAAGACACAAAAATTCATGTAGCAGCAGACACTCGAGTTTTAAGCGAAGCATTCGAATGTCTTCATTGTTTGAATGCTGTCTTCGTATCGACTCGCAATCGTGAGAAGCTGTGCTTTGCAGCAATCGTTGTTTACGAACTCGAGCGGTATGCATGCATTACTTTTTGTGCGCGATTGTGGCTGACGACGAATGTTATTCGAGTGACAAAAAATTTCAAATTGTCTCATGCAAATTTCTGGTTCATATCCTCGAAGTATGGTTCGTGTCTCTACTTTCTATTGGTTGCATGGAAATGATAAAATCAAAAGTGTTCGTGCTTTGAAGAATAATACAATAGCAATGATTCATTTGAAGGACTAGTCAAGATTTTCCCGAGAGCAATACAAAATTCTAAAATATTTAGAGGCCAGAGTAGTTGATTTTTTGCACGGTTACCAAGTTTGAATCCTGGTAATGGTGCTACTACCAAACTTTATACAACTTCAAAGAACTCTGAGCCAGTGGAGAAGAAATTAAAATTTAAAGTATGTGTACGTGTCATATTTGGTGACCTGTGTACGAAACAATGTAATTTTGGTGAATTACCTAAGAAACATTTTGATATCAACTAGATTTGTTCATTAAGTATTTCTACATGATGAGGGCAGGTAAGAGTTTCAAGTTTAAAATGAAACAATATGATTAGGGGCGTGTTCTATTAAGCTACTTTAATATCTGCCTAAATCTAAAATTCGACAGTTTTTTGGCAAATACTACCTTTCAAAATTTGTAGGAATCTTTCAAAGACCTAAGCGATACTATAAATTTTGACCAATGTGAAATCTTAAGCGTGACAACAAAAACTATCAAACTTTATAGAACTTAAGTGAACTCTTAGTCGCTGGAGAAGAAATTAAAATTAAAAGTAAGCAACTAAATTCTTTCTGATCGTGATAGAAAAACAAGTTCGGCTCATATTGAAGAAGAAAGTGTACTAACATATGTCAAAATCAGCTGTTCAAAGTGGGTTTTTTTCGGTTTCGTGCAAATTTTTTTTTTCTTAAATGATGCCTCCAAGGGAAGTTTTTTCAGGTTTTATCTCAAATTTATTGGCTTGTAACTTCTAATTGGTTTTTTTGGCAAGATTTCTTTGGAAAAATTGCTAAGAATGTTTCGGACTTCAACTTTTGTGAATATACTTAAATATTTTCAACTGTTGTACTTTTATAAAAGTAACTTTATACCAATTCATGTTAGGATAGAAATATCTTTTGTGTCATATAATATGTCAAAATGCGAAAAAATATAACCTAATAGGACCCAAGGAATTTAGCATTTTTGTGCAGGTTTTGCAAGTTTTGGTGACTTATAATCCAAAAACAGTCAAAAAGCTAGAAAAAATATACAACATTTTGGAATTTCGACCTTAAGGTGCCCAAGACCTATTTTTGTGGGCTTGGTATGTTGAAAAAAGCTAAAACCAGAGACATTCTGAACAACTTTTCCAAAGAAATTTTGCCGGAAAAACAAAGCAGATACAAGTAGCAACCATAAAATAGGGAATAAAACCTGAAAAAAACGCCAACAACCCATAAAAAAAGGGGATATAACCTGAAAAAGGCAACATTTTCAACAAAAGGCGTGCAGACAACTTCAACAACTAATGATGCAGTTCGATCCCACATACCCGAAATAGGGTGGAATCCTTCTCTCTAGGCATGTCTTTTTTTGCGACTATTATAGTGTTATTAGTATTTGCTAGGATGTTCAATTAATCTATGTATAGCCCAAGAGCAAGAGCATTGGAAATATAAATAATACATGAGTACAATCGGCGCATCAATAGTGCTACTTCATCGGTGGCAACAGTTCTTCAACAACAACAAATTTATTTACCCGCCATTTATTTTCTGAGTGATAGGTATAGAGAAATGAAATTTTGATTCCGGAAATCAAGGTAGCACACTCAAAAATAGCAAATTATATCGTTTTGGTTGGAATCTCTTTTATCTATGCATTCAAAAATGAAGCTAAAAAAAGCCTGACATTGCTTTTCCAAAGATGTTAAGGGGTTAACATATCGTTAGATTTTTTCATTTTAAACTTTCCAGTTCAGTTTCCCGCTAATCCAACCTCTCTATCCTAGGACGCAATTTAAACGCCCTTTAGAGGATACCATTCTTAGAAATTAGATAAAAAGTAAAAATATCTAATGGAGGAAAAACAATTTTTTCGAAAATTGGTGTGACTTTAAATTCTTTAAAACTAAAATGAAAAGCTTTAAGCTGTGTGCTTACCATACAGTTCGTTCTCCTTAATCCACGCACTGCGCGCCGGATGTGTCAGCATGGTGTGCGCCATATGCTGATACGGAGTCATTTCATCGCTGAATTGAGCGAAATTCTTTGGTAGATACTGTCCAGCAGCAACTGCCGCAGCCGTTGCCGCATTATGGCTGGCTATCAGATGGGCAGCCGCTGCATGCGCTGTTGCTGCATGATGGTGATGATGTTGATGATGATGTTGCTGTTGGTGTTGTTGTTGACTTTGTTGATCGATATTGGTGACATTGGTGGGTAAGCTGGATGCATGCGCCGATTGTGTCGTCTCGTCGGAGGGTAACGCAGCCGTTGTCGCGGTGGTGCCAGGTGTCAACGAAATATGACTATGATTGCTATTTGCAGCATCGGTGCTATTGTTGTTGTTGTTGTTGTTATTGTTGCTAATAATATCACTATGTGCGCCATTATGGGCATGGGATGCTGCTGGTACGACACCATTTTTCAAATCCGCACTATCCAGATTGAGTATATCGGATATGTGAAAGCCAGAGGAACGCTGAGAGGATGGCACTTTGGCATCGAAGAGGCTAGAGACGGGAAAGAGAAAGAGAAAAAGAGAGAGAGAGAGAGTAAGAAAGGGGAATTAAAATAATGCACTTGGATTACACAGGTACACAAAATGAAAGAAATCAAGATCAAAGATCAGGAGAAGCAATTTTTTACTATTTTGATCTACTTAATTCGAATTTCAAAGTAGAATTTCATTTAAGGAACCATTCTCCTCAACAGGGCTAGAAAAATACCAATATTCACAATTTTTTTTTCTGGGCAGACAAATCAAGCAATCATTTAAAATCTGTTTGCCAATAATTTATTATATTTGCGTCCACAAGTAATAATCGCTTAAGTCAACTTTGGTTAGAACTGAGTTTTTTATGTTACTATATTCCTTGAGTATATCTTTACATTTACACGAAATCTGAAGCTTTTAGCATGAACAAAACCAAAGTTATGACACAAAATTCAATCCAGACTCCATAGAACTTTTAAAAAAAAATTTTGAAGCAAGATTTCTCAAAACACTGATATAGGATTAAAGCTGTTATTGCTTATGAAAACATATATATTCAGGTACAAAAAAAAAAAAAAATCGCCCCCCCCTCGCGGTGAAAGTTGACTTGTAAAAAATATGCATCCATGACGGGAAAGTTTCTGTCTGCAAATCTCATCTGAAATATTTTTATAGTCCGTCATATATCGCGGTCGGAGTAATAGCACGAATTTTTAAAATTTTGAAAATGAACAAAATGGCGTACTTTTGCAAAACAAAACTGGGTTTTGGCCCTTTTTTCTTATTCTTTCTGCGATAAGTAATCAACGGAGTAAAATATAAAAAAAATTAACCTATTACTCCTCGGGACATGTCTGACGAACAATTGGATCCAATTTAAATGAAGATATCTTCATCGGGTGCAGCTGGAATCTATTCCATCATCTCGAAAAATACCGTTACGAGAAAAACGCGTTTAAAGATAAAGTTATAGTAAAGGACGCTTGGACACGCCCGCACTAAACTACGTGTAACTTTTTTCTGATCGAGGTATCGATCTGGGGTTTTGATATGATGTTCTACACATTTTACCCTTTGAAAAATGGAAAAAAAAATCTATTTTTTTTAACCCAATTGAGGAGAATGAACCCTAAAATGGGGCGATAATATAATTTTATCAATAATTAAAAAAAAAATTTTTTTTAACACAACTGAGGAGAATTAACCCTTAAACACAATCGCTATTTTTTTTGTAAATTTGATATGAAATTCAGGATAAGGGAATATATATCCACCTATTTTTTTATAAAATTCCCGTTATGAGACATAACATTTTACTTTTTCGAAAGAATTTATTTTCAATTTCGTCAATTTGCCTAAGAGATCGCACATTTGCATACGTTTTTGTCAAGCAAAAGTACTGTGTGACGTCATGCACTCAGTTGAGAAAGAGAGCATTAGATAACGGGACTGCGGAACGCGTAATCTTGTTTCTATCATTCTTGGGAATGAAACTATTTTTGTTTTTTGTTTGTTAAAGTTATTAACTTGAAAGTAATATTTTATTGATTTATTTATATTTAATCAGTATTTTACAAACAAAAATACAAAAATAACAAAATGATGGTTTTTCTAAAAACTGTCATTTATAAAGTGTCATATACCAAGCTTGCAATATGACGATTTTATTTTTTATACGGACAATTCACCCTCTAAAAACTGACAAATAATCTACCGGAAGTCTAAACAATATCGCCGCACTTTCTTCTTTCCAAACCGTTTATTCTAAATCAATTTTTTCGTTACTAATTTTCTACCTGTTGCTTTAATTTTAAAGCGTGAAAATCTCAAACATCATTAACAACATCAATTTTTCTTCACTCTCCTAACATTGTTATTGGTATTTCCGGTTTTTTATAGGCTGTGCTGAGCTCGCTTTGTTTCCTGTTCCTTTTCAGCTCTTAAAGCCTTTAGCGCTGAGCCTTGATTTGATAAATTTAAGTAAAATTTTAGAAACAATTAACTTTGATCTAAGCCGATTCTGCGTCTTTTGACACTTTTTAAATGCAGTCGCCAAGTAGCCAAGGCTTAAACTCGGCCTAAGCTTAGCTCTTCTAAGCTAAAACATTGAGCGACTTAGTCACATGTTGCCGTTGAGACAAATTAAAATTTTTTTTTTTTTTTTTCAGCTACATAATTTAATTTAATACCATCAACAATTAAAAAAAAATATCCGCTTGGATTACAATGTCGCGCAGACCTGAATGAAGTAACTATACCTGTGGCCACATGTTTAAATGTGTTGTTGGCGTTCATAACATTTGCTAGTTGCACGTATTTTCCAAACACATTGCATCGCTAATGCACCCAACCGTGTTACTGGCCAGCAATCTTGAAGGAATTCCCTTCAAAACTGCACAGGTTTGTGCTCTACACCTAGCCGTGATATTTCTTAACGCTGGGTTTCGCCATCATGCTCAGGGATTTTCCAGCGCTCACCGTCGACACTGCCAGACAGTGTGTCGCCGATGTCTGCTTTAGAGAAATGTGCGCACGCGCAACATGATGTTGCTGCACAGTCTGCTGCACACATGTTCGCTTTGTTTTTCTATTATTTGGCTTTGTTTTACTTGGGGTTTTCCTGACGACACCTATGGGAAATTTAGAAAATTTCCAAACAATTTAGCTAGCAATGCGGCAGCATCAGCCTCGAGCCCATGTAAGGTGATTATAAAGAGCGATTTAATATAACTTCTGTTCAAAACATAAACTCAAGCGCACCAACAAGTCCTCAGATAAAAATAATTTTTATTATTATTTTATTAGAAAAAAATGTGCACATCGCGCCTTATGGCTGTGAAAATCCAAGCGATTAACTGTCATGGACAATATTTGTAAGTGTTGTTGTGGGAAATTTTTGTCAACACTACATCCAAAGGTGCCTTAAGTGTAAAATGTGTTTAATTCAAAGCATTTGCTGTCGAATAGAGCGTAAACAACAACAACACGGAGAGAGTGATCTATTCTTTTCTATGAAGATGTTAATCGTGTGCATGTTCTCAGCAAACTACTTAAATATGTTCCTTACTTGAAACAAAAATAAAGCAGAAAAGCTTTTTAAATTTTGACTAACTAAACAAATTTTTGCTTAAAACAAATCAAATTTTGTTATTTTGTGATTTTTATTTGCTTACGTGTATATGTATATTTTTTCAATTTTTTCTTGAAATGTCAAAAATTAATATTTTATCTTTTTTATGCAACATTTTTGTCAATTACTGAGAACTTAATGGAAACATTTGTTTTAAATGTTTATAGTTCTACTATGGTATGGAAAACTGCAAGCCACGCAGTGACGCGGAATTATTTTAAACCAAAGCCGAACTATGCCTGCTTCAGAATATGTTTCGCTTTTTTCAGAATTTAGATTCAGATCAATTAAAATTTTTTTTTATTGAAACGAATTTGAGCTTTAGGCCAAGTATGTTGATAATAAGACAACATGAAGATAATGAATGCAACAACCAACAACAACAACAACGGCTCTGTATAGAGCAAATCACACAGCAGACTTGACAGACTGTTTCGTTGGCCGCTACACTAACTCTTACTAACTTAGGTCCTACTTATACTGTCAATATGCCGAGAAAGTTACCTGGAAGTTTATTTTGATAGAGAGAACGCCGCTTTTATATTAGTAACTGAGTTATGAAGTGATTTGAATTGAAGCTTTTTTTGAGTCTCAGCGTTATTACCAAATAAGGCATTGGGACATTTGGAGTTCATATTTTACAAATGGAAATACATTTAAGTTCAGAAATATTTGTGAAATATTTATTTTTTTCTACAATAGAACTACATACATACTTATGTCTTTAGGAAATACATTTATATCTTCTTATATATTAATACGCAAACATCGAATGTTGTCGTACACTTTTTCAATACTTATTTTAGAATAAGGACAATGAAACGTATATCATTCGAAAGGTACTGCACCATAGATGTGCCGAATTATGTTAGATTTTAAATTTATGGCCTTTGACCCGAAATATTAACGTTGAAAGTTTATATTAATTTTAGTTAGGGATCTCAGAACTGGGAAGAGGTAGAATGAATAATGTGGTATCAGATGAAAGGTCTGGCTGGACACTATGATTGAATATACGATTGGTGACCTTTGACCTCAAATATGAGCGGAAAAAGAGTATTTATTAAATTAAAGCTAAACTATAAGAGATGGAAAAATATGATATAAGAGAGAAATTTAGGCATTCATAAGATGTGCAAAAAAAAATTCAATATTTTTCACCATCGTTTACGGTTACCCTACAATAAGCACTTTTTCATGTAACAAGTGTCAATATATATTGTGATGGTTAAAGTGCTTAAAAAAAAAAATAAATAACTGGCCATTTCAGCCCTTGAAAGGACTTTGACCTAGCTTCTTATGATCAATTGTGTTGTGCGTGTTATTAAGTTTGTACACAATTGACCGAGAAATGGACCTACATGCTTAACGCCGACTCCGAACGGCGATGAACGGAATGTTCTTATTCTCAAGAAGCTTTACATGGCATTTAGCTTTACATGGTTAAATTGCTTACAAATAGTTAATTTTGAAAAATTTGCGTTACTTTGACATCAAAATTGTTGTGATGTCTCGAAAACTATAGATGTTTTCAGTACAACGTTTTTTGTATGGAAATTCGTTGGTTGAGAAAAATAACGGTATACGAAAACTTTTTTGCTAATATTTTCCACGAATAGTATGTTAAAAAAATTTCCCGTTATTATGACATCAAAAGTATTGCTATATTTCAAAACCTGTAGATTTGTTCCATGCAATGCATTTCTTAAAGCAATGTCATTGCCTCAGAATGAGAAAAAAACAATTGATATTTCAAATTTTGATTTTGCATGCAAATATCTCAGCCATTTTTCAATCGATTTTCCCTAAATTTTCTTTGTCTGAAAGTTTAATTAAATAACTTTTGAGAAATAAGAAAACATTTACCGTTATCTCACTTACTCAATTTCTTGTGTTGTTTTCAAAAAAACTCTAAAATATTCTATATTTACTCAAAAATTAGACCAGACATTCTTTTTTTGCAATTTTATTTTTGTTTTTCTATTTTCTTCTCTCACACTCTTTCATATACCATATCAATTATTTGCAAAAATTGCTTCATTTTGACACATAATTTAATTAAGTGTTTCTATCATCGAAAATCATGAGCTACCCCCTATGATTTTTTTGATGAAAATTACATCTTGCAAAATGTTGTTTTTGTATTTTTTATAAAGTTTTACAGCTAATTTCTGTGAAATAATTTTTCAAATATTTCAAACCACTCCAAAGTTATATACACAAATATATGTTTTAAGCCATTTCCCTATCTACTTTATATATTTCTATTATTATTATTATATATCTATATATAAATAGGTGTACGCAGGCAGAACAGTAAAGAAACAGTTACTCCCGTGTTTCTCAACCAATTTTGATAATTTTTTTTTTAAATTAATAAGAGAAGGGAAGAGGAGTGCACCGAATATCTATGGTGGGCAATTCGACCTCAAATCAGACGTTCCATTCCACTGGTTACATTTGATGAGCGTTGAAATAGAGGCGAGGCACTTTTCATCAGCCCAAATTTTCGGTATAACTTTTGAACTATAAGTCACAAATCAATGAAACATGGTAAGAACTTCCTTCCTTGACAAAGTGGCGTAGAAACACTCATACAACTCAAAGTTGTTATATCAAATAGCTTTGGAAGCATTTCTACTAGAAAGTAGAATAAGGGAAGTAGGGTACTAGGGATTTTTACTAGGGTAAAGTAAAAATCACAGAGCATGGAAAATCAGAATTGAGTTACTGTTTTGTGATTTCCTGCTGGTGGTGCGTTTGGTGCTGTATAAGTTCGGTTACGTTTGCATATGAGTGAAGAAAGAAAAAAAATGTTTTCAATAAAAACACAAAAAAAAACAAAAATCAATTTTTAAATGGTCGAATCTCGACCAAAGGTGATACTAGTTAATATTAAATGTGCAAGAGTTTTTTATGCATTAAAAAACCATCAGGCATCGGGACACGGAGAATTTTTAGTAACACAAGTCTCTGCGTTTAGATACATTTTCAAATAAAACTTTTTCCACGAATTTTGCTTTCGTGGCTAAGATAGCTTTATAATCTTTATAGGTCAGTTCAATGAAAAAATATCTCCTATTAATCTCGTATGGCATCGGGACACAAATTGTAAGGCATTGGGACTTTTCCGTTTTTTCATGAATAATTTCTTATTAAACCGACATACAAAAAAAAAAGTTTGAGTGCGAGAAGGTAAACCCACATATTCCCATGTATTTTGACGAATCTGGAATCCATTTTGACCAGTTGGCTCTTTGCTATCTTCAAAATAATTGAATGATGTGTGGTAGACTTTTTTTTAATGAGCGATGGTATAAACAAAAAGGAAAAAGGCGTTTGTTTTCCTCTGCTGCCCGTAATTTTCAACCAATTTAGTTGATTTTCTTTTAAAATGTGTTTTTTAAAATTATGATTCGGAGATTATAGGCTAAAAAGAAATAGGGTTGCCACCTAAATTTTTTTTATTTTTATGAATTCAGTGGGCAAACACTACGCAAAAATGGGTCACTGAATCCGAATTCGTTGTCAGAATTTCAAAAATTATGTTTTTACCACAGGGTTTTCACATGAATTGTTAAAGTTTTACGAATTCAAAATTACGCATTTTTCCATAGGGCCACATAAATTTTTTTGTTTTTACGAATTTGGTGCTGAAGCAAACACTAGGTTAAAATGGATCACTGAATACAAATCCGTTGTCAGAATTTCAAAAACTTATGTAATGTTTTTTATCATAGGGCTTCCACTTAAATTTTTAAATTTTTAGAATTTGGTCCAGAATCCGAATCTGGTGTCAGAATTTCAAAATTATGTTATTTTCTTACCATAGGCTTGTTACCTAAATTTTTTCGTTTTTACTTACTTGGTGCTAGTAAACACTGTATAAAAATTAGTCGCTGAATAGTCGCTAACTCGTTGTTTTAATTTAAAAATGATGTAGTTCTTTTACTATAGGGATGCCAGCTTATTTTTTTTTTTAAATTTTACTAATTCGGTGCTAGGGCGAATTTTACACATTGGGTAAAAATGGGTCAAACCGCAAACGTTGTCAGAATTTAAAAATTATGTCATTTGCTTATGATAGTGTTGCCACTAAATTTTTTTTTTTATTTTTATGAATTCGCTGGTGAAAACTACTATTTTGTAGAAAACTTTCACTATTTAAAGCACTATTTGTTTTCACGAGCGATGATACAAAAAAACACCAAGAATTTGGTTTATCTAAAAGTATTGCAATAAATGATTTAATTTTATACAAATTGTTCGAAAAAGCTTTTTTTATTTGCCTGGCAAATCGGGCGGGGTTTCCGGGGGTTTAAACAACAAAAATTTGTTTTTGTTTTTGTTTTGTTTAATAATATACAAGTCATGAGAAAAAAAAAACAAATAACTTTTCGAAATAAAATAAAGTAATCTTAGTGGTAATTATAAATATTTTGTTTGTATTCAAATTCCATTAAGGGGGACTATCCACTCAGAACTTTTTTTAATTTCTTTTATTTTTTTTTTAAAAGCTTCAAGTCTCAAGAATTTGTGGTTAAAATTTCAAGTCAATATTTAAAAAAATAACGAAGTTATAGCTTAGTGAGGGAACCGCCTTCGAGAGCGCGACGTGCCGGCCCTTATTTTCAAACGCGTTTTTCTCAAAACCATGTTTTCAAAGCCGGTGACCAAAATTTCTCGAAACTAGTGAACTGATCGCTTTGATTTTTTTGCAGGCTTATTTTATGCAGAGTGTTTTTTTGGTTGGTTTTGGTTTTTTGGCATGAAAAGTGGTTTTTGTCTATGGTTTGACAGTTGACAATGTCAAAATGTGTTTACATTTCAGTTCAGTAAGGTTTGGCACTTCATCATGAATCGTTTAACGCCAGAACAACGCTTCCAAATTATGGAAATTTACTTTGAAAAAAAATATATCTGTTCGCAAAGTTCATAGAGCGCTTCGTCCATTTTACGGTCAACATAATCGGCCTAGTGAGCAAGCAATTCGTGCAGTTATTGATCGTTTTCGCACTAATTTTACTCTTCCCGGTGCAAAACCATCAACAAAATAAAGAAATGTGCGTACCGAGAAGAAGACGCCGAAATGTCGATTTGTCGCCGTTTTCAACTTATTGGCCTTTGTCCTTTGACTACGTGGAAAATTTTACGTAAGAATCTTGGCTTACGTGCCTATAAAATACAGCTAGTGCAGGAATTAAAGCCAAATGACCATATTTTAGAACTTTATTTCCAGAAGTGGTCCTGTTAACAGGCCACCTCGTTCGTTCGACTTAACGTCTCTCGATCACTTTTTATAGGGCTATGTTAAGTCATTGGCTTATGCCGACAAACCAGTAACATTACTTTTATTTCGGCTTCTGGGTGGATATTCCTCCTTAAATCAAAGCTAGGGTTAAAATAAAGTCAAAGATTTTTAACCGCAAAAACAATGAAACGTCCGGGTGAGTTTCCATCAATTAAGTGGTTTACTTTAATTTAAAAAAACTGAATCCCGACAATGTGGCGTCCGTGGCGTAGTTGGTTAAAGTGCGTGGCCGCTATGTCAAAGAACTTTGGAGACCCAGGTTCGAACCCCAGCAGCGACCGACAGAAAATTATTTGAATAAAAATTATTTTTCTGTACGGCCGCCACCTCTCTGCAGACAATGGCAAACCTCAGAGAGTAACCAAATTGCCATGTAAAGCTTCTTGAGAACGAGAACATTCCGTTCATCGCCGTTCGGAGTCGGCGTTAAGCATGTAGGTCCGGTTCTCGGTCAATTGTGTACAAATTTAATAACACGCACAACACAATTGATCATAAGAAGCTAGGTCAAAGTCCTTTCAAGGGCTGAAATGGCCAGTTATTTATTTTATTTTTTATTTTTGAATCCCGACAACTTTTATTTGAGTTTGTAATAAATTTTGAATGTTCCTCAATAAGTAAACGCAAAGGCACTTTATCCCAATTTACAGGAAGCCTGAACGAAATTTAATTGCGACTTTTTTTGAATGGAGTTCGTTCAAAGGACATATAGGGATATGTTATATGTTAAAAGAAAATCGTAAGGGCGTGTTTTATGAAAGCCATTTCTTTTGTTCTTGTATTAAATGGTTTTATAGAATTTAAAAGTGTGTAGTCCTTCACGAAATGTTCTAGAGATTCCAGGCTTGATAGAATTAAATATAATTAATTGCTCGGAAATGAAAATGTACTCTCAATATTTCGGTTTGTGGTCAAAGACTTTCAAGATAGGTCATTTAGCCTTGTCATTTAGTATCTGTCATTTAGTGTCTTCGTCAGAACAATGTTGATTTCCTTTAAATTTAAACGAGAGAATATAACTTGAGATAAGGAATGAAAAATATGCAAATCGTCCGACACAAAAGTTAGATAGCGGTAACTAGTTACGTCCATGCTTGACTTGTCATTGATTAGTAGTCGGAAACATATCCACTTATTAAACTGTGCTTGACATTACAAATAATCGCATGCTTCTTAAATTGTGTCACATTTCGCATCAAAAATGGAATTTTCGCTATAGGTACTCGTCAGGGAAATTCCCTTCAAGTTTGACCTGCTTAAGTGTTTGGGAAAATCTTTATTGTTTGGGAAAAACTTGACTCTGCGAAATTTCCGCGAGTTTATCCAATAGTTTTATGATTATTTTAATTAGCACTCACACACACACGCAGGTAATCCGAAGGTTTGGACATTATTTTGGACACGGTTGATTTGGAAAGCTTACCCTGGTAGCGCATTACGTAATGCCGCCGGATAGAAGGCTGCTGGCAGTAGAGCGTGACCCCAAGGCGGTAGCAGAATAGGCGACCAAGGTAGAAAAGGAGCCGCTGCAGCTGCAGCGGCCGCTGATGGCATCATTAGATTGCTCATGCTGGTCAGTGAGGGAAATCCGCTGAATGCGGCCGCTCCGGTAGGTATCCTCAGATGTTCCGTAGCCATAGTTATACTAGGCGTGGTCGTTGGTACGCTTGTGGTAGCGGTTTTTGGCGGCGCTAAGGCGTTTTCTTTTGCCTTTGGTGTTGATGCCGTCGCTGGCGGTGGAGGTGGTTGTGGCGGCGTTGCTGGTGTACGCGCTCGCGTTGGCGTGGACTTTGGCGACGACGGTGTTGAGGTTTTTCGACGCGTCGGAGACCGTGTTGGTGACGGCGAACGTTTGCGTTTCTCTGCCACTTTGCTGGTGTTTGTTGTCAGCACTAGCGAAGTAATCCTGGGTGGGGGTCAATTTATTGACGTGGTTTTGCGTGGATTTACTAAGACGTTAGTGAGTGGCTCGCACACGTGAAATGTTTTTTGTTTAGCGGTTATTTTTTTACGGCTTAAATGATAACATTTAAATTATTTATTTATTTTTAATTATTTATTGTCGCACTTCATTGTTGCTTTTAACAGCAGATTTGTTTGTGTGTTTTTATTTTTTAATATTTTTTTTATGAGTGGTTCATGTGACTCAATGGATCATCGCACTTGTTCTTAACCCGGATAAAGTAATAATTTTCTGCGCTCTTACATGCCCAAGTGAAGTGTCATCGACAACTAACGAGTCTCAGACATCAAGAACTCATCGCAGCTAACCAGCCAGTCAGCCAACCAAACAACCAACCCAAACAACCATTCATCTACCCGTGCAACCATTCAACATTCGATCGATTTTCCTAAGTGGCTTCTCATGTCCTTTTCAACAACAAAAACTACAACAACAACAACAACAACAACAATAACAACAACAGCAGCAGCACTCTACCACCAACCATATCCTTGAGCTACACCCTTCATCTGTGCTGTGTGCGTAAAAGAGTGCGCCTTTGTTACGCCATCTCATTCGATCCTTGAACGTATTCGTTCGCTCGTTGAAGCCGGATACTTGAGTGGCGGCACCATTGTGCCTAAGTAGGTAAACGTATAGTTGTTGTTGTTGTTGGTTGTTGAATACATTGGCCATTCATGCCACTGCAGCCAACCATCATTCAGCCTGGCCTGAACCACCACTCGTTGTCAAGAACTGAACTCAAGTGCAGCCTACGTGGCCCATGCGTGGCCCAGTCTTTCTTCCTGCAGCACATAATGTACTACATCGTTTTGTTCTTGTTATTGTTGTTGTGTCATCAACACTATCATCATCATAATTAGCACAGCCATCATCATGATCATCATCATTATTATCAACGTTGTCATCAAGTTGTTCTTCTACGTTCGTCATCTCTAAAGACAGCAACAAAAATGTTAAAATTTGTTGCTTTTCTGGGTTATTTATGTAGGGACTTTAGCTGGTACGTAAAAACTACAGTGGAGCCTATAAATTTTGTTTCTAAAAGTAATGTTGTAAACGTGCCATTATGAAAACCATCTCTGGCTTGACCACGTTGAAAAAACTGCGTCAATCGATTCTGAAGAGGTCTGGCGGTTGTCGTATTCTTTAATAACCGAAAGGCCCCATAAAACTTTTTACGCCTTGGAGTAAAATATTTTTCTTATTACGAATAATTGCAACAATTGCAGTTTAAAGAAGTCATTTAAGGATCAATCAACAGCCTATCAAAAAATTTTTAAAAATTTTTTAAGCCCTTGAAGCCCACACAAACACCTAAAAACACCCTTCGACTCAACGAAAAATTTCAGAGTTTATTTGTTTTTCTAAAAAGTAATGGTTTTTTAAATTTAAAGTAATTCTTTATGTTATGAACAAAGTTTTTTCAAAACTACCAACCCATCCATAAATTCCCGGTATAGTGAAAACTTGCTTAATTTCGAATTTACAAAGTATACTTTGTGGTACAAAAGTTTTGACGACTTCAGGTCTATAGAAATATTCTTAGCAGCGAGGCTTTTGAAAGTTTTTTCAACAAAGAAAAATTTGGTTCGATAACAAAATGTTCTTCTTTAAGAAATTGTTAAGAGTTCTTTGCAGACCTTTTTACCCCAAAACATTTATTTTTTTGTAAATTCCCATCGATTGAAAAACTTCATTCAATTTAAATTTTCTTATGTATTTCGATTCTTTGAAAAATATTCTTTTATTCTGAAAGGTCCATTTCTACGAATTTTCATCCAATGATTTATTTTTTATTCCGAAAGTTTACTTTTACGAATTTTAAGTGACATTTTTTCTTTTTTTCTTCATTTAGAATTTAAGTGAAATGTTTTTTTCTAAGGTTTCTGGTCTGGTTTAATGGGAATTTTAGAATTGTATAGTAAGTTGGTTCCATTTGACCGCATTGGATTTGTTAACGGTATTCGAAGTATTAAAAAATGATTTGTTATCCTTTTCTAATAAAACACACTTTCATTTCATTTCAAAAAATGGCTTCAAATCGAATTTTGAGGAAATTTCCGACGAACGTATTAACCCTCAACTATTTTTAACGATTTTTGGCCAATCGAAAAATTAGTCTCTATATAAAAAACTAGCTAAAGTTCGAACATATTGGTATGTTATGGAGTCTCTAGTCCATGCAATATTTGCTAAACATCAAAAGAAGATTAGACATTCAACCTTTTCAAAATTTCTCTCATTCATACATATTTTTTCCAATTAAAATTTTGAATACTAACATCTTATATATATTACGCAAACCCAGATTTTGTCCGGAGCAGGGCTTTTTAAGTACAAGTCCAATTTTAATAAATTTAGTATGGTTTGGTATGGTATGGTGCAAACTGGACTTTTTATTTCTTAAAAATTTATATATTTTTTTAAGTTATAGCTTATTAAAGTTTGCATATAATTGCATATAATTGTTGTTGTTATGTTGGTTTTTCTTTTATTAACAGAGCAGCTGAGAACAACGTTATCAAACTCAGATCAAAACTATTCGGTGCTCACATTTCGCGCTCTTCTGTCTCTTTTTAATAGAGCGTCTGTTAACAACAAAATGAAAGTCAGAAAAATGTAAAGCTCTCGCAAGCCGCTCGCAACCAAGATACATACAAGTTTTTTTTATTGCAAATTTCCGCTCACATTTCGCTTTATTCTGTTTCTTCTTTATTGAGCGCTTGCAAACAACGGCAAAACTCTTAGAATATTATTATTATTATAGTTGCTGGGGGCAGCAACGCGCACCGGTGGTCGCTAGTTTTTAAAATTATCAAAAATGATCTTAATCTCGAAAAAATTCTCCAATTTGATAACTTACTTTAAAATCCAAATTTTATGCAGTTGCTTTATGGACCAATTTACCTCAGAATATTTTTCAGAAGTCCCGAAATTCTGAAATTCTCAGAAAATACTTTCGAAAACTGGCTGATTTCAAAATTCATCAAAAATGTTCGTAAATTTTCTGTATTGGGTTGGCTTCGAGGTTCTTGGGCCCTCAAGGTTCACAAAATTTGAGCCTAGAATATATAAATTTATTCAACCTATTGAAATATTGTCTTTTCTTAAAAAATGGCTTCAATTGGATTATTTGTCTTAATTAAAATCTTAAACAGATGCTTTGTAGACCAATTTACCCCACACAATTTTTAGGAAATCCTGAAATCCTCAGAAAAATCTTTTGAACACAGAATATTGTTTTCGTAATTCATCGAAAATATTTGCGAATTTTCTGTGTTGGGTTGGATTTGAGATCCGTGAGACCAGACGATTCGCCAAATTTTCACCTAGAATATTTAAATTTGTTCAACCTATTGAAATATTAATATTATCTTTTCTTCAAAAAATTGAATTATTTTCCATAAATAAAATTTCAAACAGGTACTTTGTGGACCAGTTTACCCCACAATATTTTTCAGAAACCTGTCTGCTTTCGAAATTCATGGAAAATGTTTGCAAATTTTCTGTGTAAGGTTGGATTCGAGGTCCTTGAGATTTCACGGTTCACAAAGTTTTCTCTAGAATATTTAAATTTGTTCAACCTATTGAAATACTATCTTCATTTCAAAAAAGGCTTTAATTGGATAATTTGCCTTGATTTGCCAGAAATCCTGAAATCTTCAGAAAATCTTTTGAAAACTGGCTGCTTTCGAAATTCATCGAAAATATTTGTGAATTTTCTATATTAGGTTGGATTCGAGGTCCGTGAGAATTCATTGGTTGGAATCGAGGTCATCTAGAATATTTAAAGTTGTTCAACCCATTGAAAAATTATCTTTACTAAAAAAAAAATGCTCTAATTTTATCATTTGCCTTGATTCAAATTTTAAACAGATGCTTTGTAGACTAATTAACACCACAACATTTTTCAGAAATTCTGAAATCCTCAGAAAAATCTTTTCAAAACTGGCTGCTTTCGAAATTCATCAAAAATATTTCCTTGAGACCTCACGATCCGCAAAATTTTCACCTAGAATATTTAAATTTGTTCAACCTATTGAAATATTAACTTTATTTGAATAAGGCTTCACTTGGATTATTAGGCCTTAATTAAAATTTTAAACAGATGTTTTGTGGACCAATTTACCCCACAATATTTTTCAGAAATCTTGAAATTTGTATAAAATTTTTTTCAAAACTGTCTGCTTATTGTGGGGATTTGAGACATATTTGAGTCATTTATCCTCCTCTTTAGCATTTCCAGATAGAGTTTGAAACTTCAACTTCTATTTGAGATCAAAGGAAATCAATTTTTAAAGAATTCATAGTATCCCTGAAATTTATACTTCATATATCCTCCTTTACAAACATTTCCAGGTAGAATTCATAAATTCAACTCCTTTTTGAGATCAAAAGAAATAAATTTTTAAAGAATTCACGTTATTCCTGAACTTTATACTTCATCTTCATTCTCCTTTACAAACCTTTTTAAGATGGATTTCGAAAATTCAACTTCTTTTTGAGATCAACGGAAACCAATTTTTTAAGAATTCAAGTTAATCCTAGAATATTTAAATTTGTTCAACCTATTGAAATATTAATATTATCTTTTCTTCAAAAAATTGAATTATTTTCCATAAATAAAATTTCAAACAGGTACTTTGTGGACCAGTTTACCCCACAATATTTTTCAGAAACCTGTCTGCTTTCGAAATTCATGGAAAATGTTTGCAAATTTTCTGTGTAAGGTTGGATTCGAGGTCCTTGAGATTTCACGGTTCACAAAGTTTTCTCTAGAATATTTAAATTTGTTCAACCTATTGAAATACTATCTTCATTTCAAAAAAGGCTTTAATTGGATAATTTGCCTTGATTTGCCAGAAATCCTGAAATCTTCAGAAAATCTTTTGAAAACTGGCTGCTTTCGAAATTCATCGAAAATATTTGTGAATTTTCTATATTAGGTTGGATTCGAGGTCCGTGAGAATTCATTGGTTGGAATCGAGGTCATCTAGAATATTTAAAGTTGTTCAACCCATTGAAAAATTATCTTTACTAAAAAAAAAATGCTTTAATTTTATCATTTGCCTTGATTCAAATTTTAAACAGATGCTTTGTAGACTAATTAACACCACAACATTTTTCAGAAATTCTGAAATCCTCAGAAAAATCTTTTCAAAACTGGCTGCTTTCGAAATTCATCAAAAATATTTCCTTGAGACCTCACGATCCGCAAAATTTTCACCTAGAATATTTAAATTTGTTCAACCTATTGAAATATTAACTTTATTTGAATAAGGCTTCACTTGGATTATTAGGCCTTAATTAAAATTTTAAACAGATGTTTTGTGGACCAATTTACCCCACAATATTTTTCAGAAATCTTGAAATTTGTATAAAATTTTTTTCAAAACTGTCTGCTTATTGTGGGGATTTGAGACATATTTGAGTCATTTATCCTCCTCTTTAGCATTTCCAGATAGAGTTTGAAACTTCAACTTCTATTTGAGATCAAAGGAAATCAATTTTTAAAGAATTCATAGTATCCCTGAAATTTATACTTCATATATCCTCCTTTACAAACATTTCCAGGTAGAATTCATAAATTCAACTCCTTTTTGAGATCAAAAGAAATAAATTTTTAAAGAATTCACGTTATTCCTGAACTTTATACTTCATCTTCATTCTCCTTTACAAACCTTTTTAAGATGGATTTCGAAAATTCAACTTCTTTTTGAGATCAACGGAAACCAATTTTTTAAGAATTCAAGTTAATCCTAAAATGTATACCTCTTTCCATGCTTGAGGAACTATTACCACCAATAATTTCTATTACCCGATTTCCAATTTAAGGTCCTTGCATGTACTTTATTTTCTCACTTATAACTTCGACATATATTTTTTCGCCACCACTGTAGTCCTCGAAGTTAAGCAAACATGAACTCAGCCAGCAGCAGCAGCAGCAGCTCTCTACATAAGCTATTATTTACATGAACCCTACAAACGCCTAACAATAAGCGTTGGCTCTTGTGCACATAAGAGGCACTCCACTCGTTCTACATGTCGAACACAGGCGCGCATCTGCCAGCTTCAACGATCAAGGAGCAAAAAAACAAAAAAAGAAAAAACCTACAAGGATTACAACCACGACTCTTCGTCTGAGCTCAATACTCGTAGAACTCAACGACCAGACAATGAAGTGTACTGAGGACCAAATGTCGTGGCGTCAGCAGCAGCCGCCGCAGCACAGGCAGAGCCTTCTGCAGAGGTTTTGTTGAAAATTTCCCTGTTTCCGCTGGTTGCGTCAAGTATTTCATTGGCCGAACAGCCAATCAGCAGCTGGCAAAGATTTTTTTTTTGCCCAAAAGGAGGCTTATGAGGAAACAGGTAGGCAACAACAACAACACCAACAACAAAAACAACCGTTGACAGACTTGCGCACGCTGCAGCTATGTAGTTTCCCAGGCCGGCAGAGTACCGATGAAAATGAGGACTCTTTTTTTCGACACTCTAGCCTCAAGAGGGTTCGGTACTCTATGTGCTCTTCTATATTTTCCTCTTCCACTTTGAACAGACGAGAAACGCGTTCAGCATGTTGAACACGCCCTCAATTGTTATTTTTGTTATTTTCAATGCTCTGTAGTGCAGAAAGTCCCAATACGTTTTTAGAGTAGGACTTTTTGTTATTGTAATTAAGGAAGTGGTATATTTTGGATTTTAAAAGCGGAAGTATAAGTAGCTTGCTAGTGTTTTTTACTATTTTTTCCTTGTTGTTGTTGTTGTTGTTGTTGTTGTTGTTGTTGTTGTTGTTGTTGTTTTCTGAATAGCATTCGAGGAGGAATGAGTTGTGTGTCAGTGTGAAAAGCCATTAAGTTGAGGAGTCGGGGTTCCAGTGTCGTTTATTATTATTACGTTTATTATTAGCGGATTTTCTGTGTTTTTGTACTTAATACAAATTTTTTTTTTGTTGTTTTTTACATCATATTAAATTGAGGACACTTACTCAAATGTCGTAGATTTATGATACAGCTAGTTGGAAGTTACTTTTTTTATAGCAAAGCAATGATTAAGTTGAATAGAGCACAAAAGTGACCTAAACCTAGTCAAAAAAAAAAAAAAAAAAAATCAAAAAAAAATGTAGAAATTTATTGATTGCAAGTGAATTATGTAGATATTTTCACCTCTAAGTATTTATAGCATAATGAAGGAGTCAAAGTTTTAGGCGTGTAGGCAAGGTCAATTATTCAATTTGATATAAAAACTCAACACCACAAAAAACTACCTTAAAAAAAAAATCACTGATTCATTTAAAATCGATATCTTTTAAATAATTTTCGAAACATCTACAGAAGATTTATAAAAATAAGTTCACAATGAAAATGAAAGATTGGGAAAAATTGTTTTACTTTTGCCCTTTATGTCCATTTACATCCATTTCTTCACATCCTACCTCGCCTACCTCGATAAATATTTCGCTTTGAAAATTTAAAAAATAATTCAATTATAAGAGTATACCTTCTGATCAAAAAACGCCTGAAATTTCCTACTCAAATAAACCGGTCTTAAAATACGAGGGTTGCCTTTTAAGTCTTGCGGCATACAATGAAAAGTTAATGGTTTATCAGTGAAAATGCTTTTATTGCTTTTTAAAGTATTCTCCAAGATAATCAATAATACACTTTTGCATACGTTTCAACCAACTTTCGAAACAGTTATGCCAGTCTTAAGTTAGTATTTCCGAAACCAGGTTCTTGAAGGCTTCAACGACCTATTCGGAAGGCCTTTTGAAGAAGAAGTCATCGGCTGCCAAGGTGGGACTGTAAGACAAATCCCCCATCAATTTCACGTTTTGAGTGCTCAAAGACACTTATGTTTGAGCTGATATCTGGGAGCTCGCATTATCGTTATGGAGGATAATCTTCCTTGGGTGGTTGGTTTTCCTCAATTCTCAGAAGGCTTCAGGCACATGAAATTACAGACACAGGAAATTACAAGTGGCACATTTACAACATGACCGGCTTTTCTAAAAAAACGAGCAACTATTTGCTTGAATGTGTTCCGTCCGCGGACAATTTTTGTTGGGGTTTGCTCACTTTGAAAGACCTAAACAGTGTTGTTTCGTGCTCATAAGCGTAGATCCATGATTTGACACCTGTGGTGATGTCATAGGCGTGTTTTGAACTACCTCCGCTGTATTATTTCAACATTTCCTTGCACCATTTGAAACGCGCCTTTTTTGGAGCAACCCTCAAATTCTGGGGTATCCAAAGGGAAATACTCTTTCTGAGGCCTAAATGCTCATGTAATTTCGAATGTATGCTGTCCCACTAATGCCACTAATGCCCAAGGATAACTCAAGGTTTATCACATGACGGTCTTCTTCCAACAGTTCACGCACAGCATTGATATTTTCTGCCACAACAGCAGTTCTTGAAAGACCTTGAAGAAATCTGTCTTGAAGAAAGAACGAAGACCACGCTCGAACTTATTGAGCCAGAGTTTTACAGTCGCTGGTTGTAGTACTTCATGACCAAATGTCGAACTAAGTAAATGGATGAATTAATTTCTTGTCAATCCACTTCGAAAATCGTTAAAAATCATCACACGAATATGTTCACGTGTAAATTCCATTATTTTGCATAAATAGAATTTTCAAACCACTGTAACCCAACGGGCCGAAAACGGAGTCCTTCCAACAGGAGCACTCAAAGAGCACTCTTTTCTGAGCTCTTTTTGGGTAGAGCCAGGAAAAGAAGAAGAAGAATGCAGGAGAAAAATTAAATAGAACGGACGATATTACGAACGAACGACTGAAGTACAACTGCTCCTGCTACTTTCACTGTAGTTTGAAGTACCAATGGAGCAGTAGCGCTCCCTTCCAATGACATGTTATGTTAAAAATACAATGTAGATGGGAATATAGACGGATAATTGTCAGAAAAAGCATGTACACGACCAAGTCGTGCTCCAACGTGCCCGTCGCCGTGCGCAAAAAGGTGTCAAACAAAAAAGTGTTCTGACAACAAATGTCAAAATATAATAAAACTTAAGAAAATAGCACTGAACGTATATCATCATTAGGAAAAATACGGCAACACTTATCAGGTTTAAAACCACTCAAAGAGAGGATCGCTAGGTCGCCAGAGAAAAAATAGAATAGATTCTAATCTGGTGAATGTTCGTCGTGATTGACGACCAACGATTTGATTTCGGACGTGTAAGATACATTTTAATTTATTTTTTTGCCTGAACATATCGCCAATCGCTAATCCCTTTGATTCTGTTCAGGCTCTAATTATAACAATTTGGCTCTTCGAATTTCTTCACGAAATGTGTCTTTCTTGGTTGAGTGGGTTGACGCTTGAGGTTAACATAGTTGTCTTTCTTCTTAGCATCTTAGAGCAGATGTTGGTTTACCTTAACGCGACATAATATCTCCTTACGACACTTTGAGTGATGAACATGTGCAATACGAACGTTGATGCGCTTGGCTAGGATCTTTCCAAGCACACGTCCCGTATTGTCGACAATATTGCCGTTCTTGAAGATGCGCATGTAGGTTGATAATGCAATGATACCATGCCTGGAGAAGGAGAGAGAGAACATGTATCTGGTTCAACGACGACAATTTTTAGAGTGATTTTGATTGTCAATTGTTAATTGATCCATTTTTAATTGAAAATTCAGCAAGAGGAATAGGCTTATGAACATGCTGATTTGTGATATACAAGGTGGGGCAAAAGTAATCACCCAATGTTCTTTTGCGGTAATTTTTTTTTAATGAAAAACTTTAATTTTGCTCGTGAAATTTGTTTATTTAATCCATTAGAATTTATGGATTTATGGCCAAGTGGCCGCCACCAGAGTTGATGACCATACGGGTTCGTCTTATGGCATTTTCCATCACTCTTGCCAGAACTTCGGGTGACAGGTTCTCGCATTCTTGGCGAATATTCTCCTTAAGAGTGTGAAGAGTCTGAGGCTTGTTGACGTACAACCGTGACTTCAAAAAACCCCATAAGAAGAAGTCTGGAGCGGTTAAATCGGGTGATCTGGCAGGCCAGTGCAAATCACCAAAACTACACTGAACCAAATATTGTTCTTAAAATCAAAGAATCTCGTTCATAAAGCGAAATTCATTGATTTTTAAGAACTATTCATTGCCCCAAAGAACGAATTCTTTGGTTCAATGAATCGTTGTTCTTAATTTTAAGGAACAGTTCATAGTTCGTGTTCATTAAAATTTTGTTCCAGTTCTTGTGTTGTAATATCTAAAAAACCGTTAGAGAATTTTATCTCAATAAGAAAATTATTTTTTAAAATATATCTTGATAATGTTTTAAAATTTCTAAGGACATACTAACTTATTGTAACAGTTGTATGTGTCATTAATTAATCATTTTTCTTCATAACATATCAAAGAAATAACGTAAGAACAAAGATTCATTGAATCAAGGAACTCGTACTTTGGACCAATTTTAATGTATAATATTTACATTGGGACAAAGAACTTTTTCTTTGTTATTAAGTACGTTTTTGGTTCTGTGTAGAGATTAAGCGACCCGGAAATGCTTCCTTCAGAATTTCGGTTGTGGCTCGAGCAGTGTACGCCGTTCCACCGTCCTTTTGGAACCACATGTCCCAATTCATCCAATTGAGGAAGAAAAAAATTCGGTAATCATGGCTCTGTAGCGTACGTCGTCCACAGTCGTCGTTTGGCCCGCGGCGTCGCAAAAAAAAAAAAAAAAATGGCCCGATGACTTCTCCAGCGTAAACAGCTCACCACGTAGTAACTTTGAGCGAGTGTAACGGTTCTTCGTGGGTGATAAACGGATTTTCCGTGCTCCAGAAACGATTATTTCGTTTATTTACGTAATTTTCGATGAAAAAGCGTCCACCTCTTCGTCGAGATTCAGGATGGCTTGAGCGTAGGGTACACGCGGTTGGAGGTCAACAGCTAACAGCTGATGCACTGTCTGCACTTTGCAAGGGAACATCTTCAAATCTTTCCCCAAAATTCTGCGTAGGGACTGCCGGCTAATACCTAATTGCGTGGCACGTCGTCTGGTCGATGTTTCTGGGCTCAACAAAATCGACATATTGTTGCACAAAAAAATGGAAACAATTATTCCGGGTTCTTGCGGAGTAAGCCGATTCATGGCTTGTAGATTTGTATTCTGTGTTTAATTACTTCACAAATGTAAAAACCGAATTGACATTTGGCGCCATTTGCAAAAGTTATAGGGTGTTCCAATAGTGTGATTACATTTCTGATTAGTGATATGTAAGCAATATTGTCAATAAATTTACAACAAATTTTTTTAAAAAACCAAAAAAAAACTTCAATTGGGCTTTTCTCTAAATGAAGTTTTTTAAATGGCTACGACTTAATCTTCGAAACCACCTTGGTATATTTTGTTCGATTGAGTGTTTTGTAAGACAATCCACCACACTTAGACAAAAAAGTTTAAAAATTAATTTTTTAAGTGTAAAAAATATAAAATAATATTAAATTTATAATTTTTTTAGTTTTTGTAACTGGAAAATATTTCTACTTTAAATTTCATTTCGGATTTTAGATCATCTACCGCAGGATTTTCTTGTTTGCGAGATTAAAACAAAATATTGCATAAGTGCATTTTTTCGCCTTATAAAGTGTACAACAGGGTTCTCCAATAGGCACTTGACAACTTTGAATCAAATTTCTGAACGCACCTTTTCACTAATCATCGAACTGTCACTGTCAATTTATTCAGTAAACTCAATATTTTCATCGGACGTGGCGTCCGTGGCGTAGTTGGTTAAAGTGCGTGGCCGCTATGTCAACGAACCTGGAGACCCGGGTTCGAACCCCAGCAGCGACAGAAAATTATTTGAATTAAAATAATTTTTCTGTACGGCCGCCACCTCTCTGCAGACAATGGCAAACCTCAGAGACTAATCAAAATGCCATGTAAAGCTTCTTGAGAATAAGAACATTACGTTCATCGCCGTTCGGAGTCGGCGTTAAACCTGTAGGTCCATTTCTCGGTCAATTGTGTACAAACTTAATAAACACGCACAACACAATTGATCATAAGAAGCTAGGTCAAAGTCTTTTCAAGGGCTGAAATGGCCAGTTATTTATTTATTTTATTTACAATATTTTCATCATCGTGTACTTCACGAACGAACAACGTTTGCAAATTATAAAAATTATAAAATTAATGAATTTCATCGTAAAATCATCTTCAGTGACGAAGCTCATTTTTGGCTCAATGGGTTCGTCAATAAGCAAAATATGTGTTATTGGTCGGGTAAAAAACCACATGTGCTTCATGAATCACCACTTTATCCACAAAAATAACTGTTTGGTGCGGTTTGCATGACGGCGGCGTCATTGGACCATATTTTTTCGTCGACGATAACAATCGTAACGTTACTGGGAATGACCTAACGATGGCCATGATGGCGATGGCGATGGCGCCATGATTACCGATTATTTTTGGCCCGAATTGGAAGCTATGGACTTGAATGACATGTGGTTCCAACAGGACGATGCCACAAGCCATAAGCACACGTTACAATCGATTTATTGAAGAGTAAGTTTGATGAGCGTGTTATCTCAAGAAATGGGCAAGTCGATTGGCCACCTCTTTCGCGCGATTTAACGCCTCAAGTCATTGATCTATGCCAACAAGCCGACGACGTTGGAAGAGCTCAGAGCCAACATTGAAAGCGAAATAGTGGCCGTTTCGGCCGAAATGTGTGGCCGAGTCATCGAAGATTGGGTCCAACGAATTAACCGCTGCATACATGCCCGCGGTGGCCATATGAACAAAAACGAGTTCCATTCATAAATATTTTGATTGGACTTCAAGCAGATAATTCAAGTTTTTGAAATATCTCAAATGGTTTGGGTTTTATTAAAAAAAAAGTTGTCAAGTCCTTAATGGAAAACCCTTTAGTACCTTGAAACAATAAAATTTATAAGATACATCTTTAGATAAAATTGTAATTAGATCAAACAGCGGCACTTTAATATGTCCTGAGACGGCACAGAAAATTGTTGCGAACAAAGGTAACAAATGACACAAGGACGAAAAGGAAAAATTCAATTGTGCACGAAAAAACACAAAAACACAGCCAGAGCAAAAGGCAAAAACAACAACGAAAACAACCTAAAGATAGTCAAGCAATCAAAAGGTGTTCGAGTAGATGCAGAAATAGACACATACACAACAACAACAACAACAACAACAACAACAACAACAACAACAAACAGTTCATTCATAAATAGTGCCAAAAGGTGAAAAAGTGAACTGAAATAACAACAGCAACAACACCAAGAATAAAAACAACAATCAATACGAGTACAGAACCTCAAAAAGTACACGTACACTTACTCGTAACAAAAAGTTAACCAAATCAAACAAAGCGTATTCGAAATAAATTGCAATTGTATCTGAGTATCTGTTAAATGCAAGGCACTCACAGCTATGGCCAGCACCACACTCATTTGATTTGTAAACGTTCATGTATCCGCTTGCTGTGCATGCGGAACAACGGAAGGAAGCAGCCCGAATACAGACACCAGAGGTTTTTTTTGAACATCAAACATTTTTGTAATTGCCTTAGAATGAAAAACCATTTGTCAGGATTCAATTATTATTAGGCAGCTTAAGGAACCCCGTTGAAAATGAATGGCAACTAGCTAGCCAGCCGTTTGTCTGTCCGTGCATCCTCTTAATTGTTTGTTTTCTTTGATGCTACTTCCACTTTTTATTTGTCAATGAGATTTGATTTTATTTAATTTTTTTTTTTTTTTTCTTTGTTAAACTATTTTTGAATTGCTGAGGTGTTCGAGAGTTGTGAGTTTTTATTGTTTTTGTATTTTTTTTTGTTTTGTGTAATGCTAGGAAGTTGCATCCGGTCATGCTGCTTAATTTGTCACTTATAAAAAAATAACGCTGATTTATGTAAGAAAAATTTTAATTTTTTAAAATTTTTTACTAAATCGAATGTCATCTTAAGTAAAATTAAACGGTCGAGTGAAAATTTCTTCTTTAAAGTTTGTTTCCTTCGAGAGAAACCCTTTTTAAAAGGAAGTATTGTAGCTGGAAAGACAGTTATTGCGGCTGTTTGGGTCCCGCTTTAAAAAAGTTTCATAAGATTTCATTCCTTACATTTATGATGATGTTTGAGTGCTAATTGTACGCATGGGTACGCTGAGTAAAAGCCCAGGGTTCTACGAATAAGTAGCCTCAAGCAGAGAATTATCCAACAACATAACCGAAAATAACAAAAGAATTGATTGAAAAGTGTATCCTCATGGCGTTGTGGTAGATAAAAGTATTAAAATTGCGGAATTTATTACTTTAATTCGAAAACTTTTTGCGCCTTTTGAATGTCGAGGACATTTGAGCTTCATTGGTATCGCCTAAAAGAGTCATAAACATGTGTTTATTATAATTTTATTTTAGTTTTTTTTTATATTATAACCTCTTGTAATTCAACCAAATAATAAAAAAAAACTTTTGGAAAATTAAGCATATACCCCGTCTCCAGGTTGGTCCCACGTGCTGAGTTAAGTTGCATACACTTCAAGCTTACGGCTGGGAATTTCTGCAAATGTTGCGCGCTTTGCATGTCGAAATGCGTTTAATTCGTGCTATTTTTATTTTACCAAAACCAAATTTTTTTCAAATAACTTTTCCTACGGCTTTTTTTCCTGCCTTTTCCTGACATCTAAGTTGTATGAGTGAGTGGGAAACTAAAGTTTTTTTTTTTATTATTTACTAAGTTTTTCTACTCAAGCAGCGCAATAAAATAAATTTTTCTGATGAGCTTCGAATAAATGTCAAGCTGCTGTCAATCAAATGTAAACAAAGTAAAAAAAGGATTGGAGGGTATTTGTGATATGAATAAATAAAACATACCGTTAGTTTTTTAAAAGGAAAACATTTTATTTTTTTTATTCTCCTTATAACGTGACATTTGGCCATAAATTTCTTTTTGCTATATCATTGTAAAAGTTGGTATGTGGAGAGTCCTTAAAAATATTTGAGTTGCTTTTTTTGACAATTTTTTGTGTGCTTGTGATATTGTTTTTTTTTCTCATTTGCAGCGTTATTGTAAGTAATTCTATTTAGAAATAGCTATTCGTGATTTAAAAGCTGTTGCACCTGTTTTAAAAGGTACTCGTATGCAACACTTTTTTTAATGGGTTGCCATTGTTATTTAAACAGTTCAATTCTTAGAATGTAAGGGCATGACAAACGTACCGAGTTTGTCTTCAATGTAAAGAAAAAGTTTGTATGTGGTCTTGGCCGCCAACATGTGGTCTTGTATGTGGTCTTGGCCGTCGTTAGAAGAGAAACTTTAATGGAAACATTGGAGATCTATGTGTGGTACAATAATTCACTTTTGAGAAGAGAGTCTGAGTATTCAAAAATTCCGCATCTTATATAGAATAAAGCAGAACCGGGTCAGTTTTATTAGAATTTTTAAAAATGTTAACATTTTGGAAGAACATCAGTCTGAAGATATACAAAATTGGGAATAAATATAATCTTCTTGTTAGTTAATGCTATTTACTACACCGTACCACAGCACTTTTAACACCAGGAAAAATCAACATACACACGCAACTAGAAAAAATTCAGTTTTTAAATAATTTTAAAAGTTTTTAAATATTTTTGAGTTTTTCCCGAAAAAATCAGCATTTTTTTTAAAGGAGCTTGAAAAAATAAAGAAATTTCAAAAAACTATTTAAGGTATAATATACGTGTAACAACCAAAAAATAGGGGCTGTTTTCAAAAATTTTTTTTAGATATGAGAAGTTATTTTTTTTTAATTTATGCTAAAAAAAATTAGTATAAATGGAACATAAAAAATACTTTACAAAAATATTTTTTTTTTTTAAAATACAGTTCTTTTATATAGAGGGCGCTGAATATGTCATTGCAAAAAAGGCATCCAAAACGGTTCGATGGATATGGCCTTTCCCATGTATCGGAAACAAAAAAATCAAATGACATTTTAAAGCATAGACCATATATTAAGCATCCCCCCTAGGCAAGACCCCCGGGGTTTTCTTTTAATTATGGCGGATGTTGAAGTAAAAAGTTAAAAAAATAGATACATTTTCGCATGCTTTTTTGTTTATAAAAAAACAAATAGATACTTGAATTTAGGGGGGATACTTAAAGGACAAAATAACGAACAAAATTAAAAAAAAAATCATTGAAATTGAACGAACAGATTTCGAGTTATCTATCGAACCGTTTTAAAAAAACTAGTTTCGAGGAAATCGCGTTTAAAGTATTTTATTTTTTTGTATGGAGCTTAGACATAGGTTAACGAAAACCGTTATAACTTCTGTTTTTTTTTTAAATATTGATTTAAAAATGTGTACGTATATTCTTAAAACTATAAAGAACACATTAATAAAAAAATTTTTATTTTTCGAAAAATGTACACATACCTATAAGGTATATTAAGGTATATTATACCTTAAATCTAAGTATTCAACAATTTTCAATATTTTTTCTTTTTTTTTATGTATTTATTTATTTGACAAAAGAATGTTTAAAAGTAACCTTTAAAATTGTTGTATTTTGTTTAATTTTGTATTTTCTACGAATTTCTTCAGATATGTTTGACAAAAGTAGTACTATTTTACAGAATGCTCACTTCGACTCCACCAAATGGATGCAATATACGACTGTTCTCCTTAGAACCATGTAAACCGTGGTAGCAATAGATTCGGCTCTATGATATGTTGGGTGTAAAATTTATCAAAAAATATTGCTCGTAGCATTCTAAGAATATTTAAGTTATGTTACGTAATTTACACAGCAAAATTTATTTCGGTTAGGACACTTCATGTTCACTTTTTTTAATATTTATCACTTTTTTATATATTTTGCATTCAGTTGCCAATAAAGTCTTACTTTCCTCTTGATATAATGACATGTAGGTCTTACAAAATTTTGCAGAAGTTTCGAATAAAGATTTCTAAATTTTTACACCTTAAGGGTTATACAAAGAAATATATATTTTTTAATGAAATCTTGAGACCAGGAATAAAATATCTGCGAAAATTTAACCGAAACTATACCAACAGATACCCATATAAAAATCTTATGATTAGTCTTAGTATTTAATTATTTTTTTTAATGTTTACATAATTTTAGTTTCTAAGTCCTTTTAAAAAATCCTGACTGGGTTTTGAAAAAATTGATAATTGCTGCACGGTGATATCACAACACTTCTTCTTAACTATCTCGGACCCATTTAAATTCAACTGCAACTCACTATTAGTCTCTTCTTACAGGAGAAAGAGTAAGAACCGGAACAGAATCAAAGCATTGTCGACCGACGATGTTTTAAAACATTATTGGAAATGAAGGGGTATGAACCGAACGAACGTCTGTAGACAATATCGACGAACAATTGCCAACTTAGAACCGAAAGAGAATCAAAGCAATGGTCAACCCATGATGTTTTCAAGCAAAAGCCTAAATGAAAAGGTATGAGCACGCCTAGAATACATTCGTCGGTCTACAATCACGACAATTAGCTACTTCCAGCAGAAATAGAATCAAAGCTTTTGTCGACTGACGATGTTTTCAAGCAATAAAATACATGAACACGTACGAAAACGTCCAGAATGAAATCTTGGGTCGACAATCACCATAAACATTTGCCTATTTGGAATTTGTTTTGTTGTTTCTCTGGCAATCCTTTCTTTGAGTGCTGCGTATTAAAGAAGGTGGAAGAACTAGGTGGCATCCATAAAATTAAGGCAGTGACGTTGGTAAATTAAAAAAAAATGAACCCAATGAAAAATCCATTGTTTTGTTACTTGTTCTTACTGTTCTGTTTCGAGTAAGAAAGACATTTTAGTGTGATTTTTTTATTTTACAATTTCTATGATTCTTGTGTGATTTTCGTTTATAGAAGAAAAACATAAAATATCTCTAATAAGCAGAATATATATCTCTCTTCAAAGTTCCAAACGATGTCTCTAGAAGAAGGAAGTCGATCGACTGTTGTGACTTGGGGCTGAAGTCCACGGGTATAGTCTGCGCAAAGTATTTTAGGACGCAGGGTTTTATAAATGCTCCACGTAATCTATTGTGTTAAAAAGCAAGTCTTTGCAATGAAGGCCATCGGTGCAAAAAGTTGATTTTGAATAGGTGTACAATATTGATTTTTCGAGGGAAGTACCAAGTAACTTGGGTCAACCAAGTTTCAAAGGTAGGCCTTAAAAAGCCTTCCTTGGAATTTTTAAAAAATATTTAAAGCATTGAGTCTATTTTGAATAAATTAAATCAACGAAATATTAATTATGTTCCAAATTTCAAAAACAATTTGCTAGAGTTCCTAATTTTCGAAATAAATAAAATACTTAAACACACAATTAAAAATACTAAAAAACAAAGAAAAAATCATGTGTCTAAAAAAATCGGTTTTTATTAACTACAAATTTTTAGTTACAAGCACAAAATGGCTTATGCAACGGAGAAAACCACAAACTTTTGCCAACTGCCCAACCGGTGTGTATTTGATACCTACTGTATTCATTACATTGATATTTTATGCCACAAATGATAACTGAAGCATGTCATAAATTAAAAAAAACGCTGAATTTGTCGACAAACGCCAATCGCTTCGTTCTGGACTTGTTTTCAGCAATTGGCGATAAGAGAGGATCTTTAAACTACAACCGCTAAGACACAGTTTCGGTTCTAACAAAACAAAATAATTTCTGTAACCGGCATCGGTTTAGTATCGGTATCGTCTGAAATTTAAGAAGCGTCATCGATTGAAATCGGTTTAATTTAATCGTCATCGACCGACATTTTTAAATCGGCATCGGCATCGGCATCGGTAACGGTGAAAATTGAAATTATTTGCAGATACGATTTCAATTTTGTGCATTATTAAAATTTTGCAAAAAATTTCATCTGAGTCATCCTATGCTTTGTTGCTTTATGTTTCACTTTAACGTTTAACTATTGCATTGACTTCTTTAACGTTTGGCTGTTACAAAACACTTAAAAACTGGTGAGTTTTTAAATTAGTTATGTTAAATTACAAATAGCTTGAACATTTTTTTAATGTTTTTATTATTTATACTCTTTGTTGCCTATCGGGCCACAGTCTAATGCTATTTGAATATTTAAAACGAAAAACATTGCATGGCCGTGCGCAATGAATGCAAAAAAGAAATTCAATTGGGACATATTCTTCCTCGGAAGCAAACCATGACGCATATAAAAATGAAAATTGGCAAAATTCTATGAAGACATCTATCGAGATTTGCAGAATCTCCGAAAAAAACGAAGTACCGTAAATTACAGGAATATGAAGCCACAACAGTACGACATGTGCAAGTCTTGATAGATTTAATGCAGTACAAATCAATCAATCCGCTAGTATTTGAATTGACAGGTTAGTCATGAATTTAATTTTAATGGACTTTTAAAGGCTTAAATATAGGCTTCATATAGCAGATTCAGATAATGAGACTAAACATAGATAAAAGAAGAAAAATAACTTTTGCTGGAGAATATTGATACCAGCATATTAGGACAGTGTCAAAGAAAAAGTTTAACCCATGATGTTTAGAGCTGATTAATAGCTTTATTAGCCAAACATAGCTCAACGCAACACAGCCGAATGCGTTTTTCTATATCGAATTAGCCGAAACGTGACGTTACGTAAAAGTCTATTGAAATTTTAGACCTTTTCAAGCTCTAACAAAAACAGCTGATTTATATGACACTTGCTGTGATTACTGTGTTGGAATGTACTATATATGGAATAAATATAAGGTGTTCTCATCCGGAATATCAGAAAAAATAGGCTACCTAATTTTGACATTTTAATACAAATACGTTTAGACGAAACTTTTCAAATTGTCATAATAAGGCAGAATGTTAAAAATATATTAAAAATGTCATGGGATGAGAACAGCATATAATTTTTTCACCATGATTGGTAGCATAATCAACAAAAAGTCATAGGACGTTATGTCATTTTAACCTATGTTACGTCAAGTTTGTATAATCAGACCATAAGTTGGCAAGTTTCACTACCGATGTTGACGAGCTCATCAAAGGCTCAGTCAAAGGCATGTTCCTTCTTGAGCTTCACAGTTCACTTTATTGAAGGACTTGGAAGACCAAAAGTGTTGTGCTGGCATCTGTTGCTCTTAAAGATAGTCTCACGGGGACTTTAAAGTGATTGAGTATAGAATTTGAGAAAATATACTCTCAGGTGTTAGTGATAATGTAGTTAATATGGGTGCAACCATGCAAAAAGGATGCTTTGCACATTTTGGAAGATTGGTCAGCAATTTTTCCCTTAAGTTAAAGCTTAAAATAAAAGCATTATTTAAATTTTCCCAAATAAAATACACAATTAAAAATTCATAAATTATATTTTTATGAATTCCACTATTTTTATAATATACATTCTTTTTTAATAAAAAGAAATCACACCCATCGTTTCGCTTGCCCATGATACAATTACAAGGTAGGCTCATATTAGAGAGGTGGGTGCACTAGTTGTCAAAATCAGGTGGTAATTTCGAGTTTTTCTAATTGTTGTTGCTTTTGTCGTTCGACGTTTGTAGCTCCTACAGCTTTGTTGTTGGAAAATTTCACATTTGAGCAGCCATTATAAAATGAGCCTTCCTTGTAATTGTATCAAGCGCATGCCATTCTTGCCATGCCCATCAGACCCTATGATCTATAAATTATATTATTTAATATGTCTCACGCTCACTTTTGCTCGATTAGGTGAGTTAGTGTTATGTTTGGCATAAATCTTTATGCAAAATCTTTGACTTATCTTAGTTATGATGAATCTTTTTCAAATACCTCTTAGCCTACATTATCAGATTCATCCTTCCATAGTAGATAGAGCCATACGTATAGCTTTTAGTTCGCAACACTTGTATTATCTGAGATTGAAATGTATTGATAAGCGAAAATGTGTTTTTGATAAATGTATTTCCCCTCAAATGCTTCTAAGACCTTGCAGCACTATTTTTGATTTTATTCTTTTTCTCTAACTGTTGGACATACAATGTATCTAAAAGCTAAAATACACAGTATAGCTTATTGCCGTTTCCTTCAGCCATGCCCGTAACTAAGGGCGCGTTTTTGGCGTTAAAAGAGGATCGAAAAAGATACAAAGTACCAAGCAAATCAGATCAATAATCGAAAGTGCGCGATTTGGCTATATATTTTCAATATCAACTCCTCCCCCCCTAAAGTAAAATCCTGGCTACGGTTATGCCTTCAGCTGTAAGCACTCTGTTATGCAAAAATCTCAAAAAACTCCGTTTCAAATGTTGTGAGATTAATAACCTTGAACTTAGTACCAATTCTTACTTTATACTCCTAGTATTAACCGTAGCTCATTAACGTTCCTTTAATTGATGTGAATTGATCATGAAGTGTAGCAAAACAAGCTCGTTTGAGTAGCTATCCAGCATTAAGGGTTGCAATGATGAATTCAATTAAATAATGCCAACCCCAGAATAATTCAAAATATATTTTTTACACATTGAGCTAAAGCGCGATTGTAGTATCTAAATGAGTAAAAGGGAAAGTAATAGGTACATTTATAGAAAAAAAAATCTACAGGTAAAGGTGTACAAGCAAAAATGCAGGCAGACATGGCGGCGGCTGTTAAATCCCTACAACTCAAATCTGTGCATCTGTGTACAGCGCATGTTGAAGCTGTAAGGCTCTCAGACACGTCAGCTACGCGTTGCCATTGTGCCTATGGTAGTAGCAGTGGCGTTCCTAGGGGGGGGAGGGGGGGCGGTCCGCCCCGGGTACCACCATTTTAGGGGTGACACCATATCGATATTTTTTTTTATTTCTCAAACAGAAAGAGAAAGGTACAAATACATTACGTTAAAAAATGTGTGTCCTATTTTGTCGCATTGAAATTATTTCTAACAATTTGTGTATCAGTAGCTTCATGCGAAAGCAGTTTTTAATAGCTAAAATTAATGAAGACTTATTTAAGGTCTTCCATGTGACAGGCAAGGCTTTCCAATCTTTTGATCCAATCTTGAAAGCTATTTTATCCATTGAAAACGAGCTTGCAAGTAATAAAGATTTCGATGAGGTTATTTTAAATTTTGCAGCTCTTAAAGTAAGAAAAGTTCGTTTTTAAGACAACGCCATTAATAAGATTTCTTTGTTTAACCTTATACCTACATATACAAATATATACCTGAAAATGTAATGTTTTTGTTCCGTCAGTTTTTAAGACTGCGAAGTTAATAAGTTTTCTTTTTTACCTTATGCCTACATATCTAAATATGTAGACACCTGAAAATGTAATATTTTTGTTCATTAAAAAAATGCTATTTTTGAGATTTTTGAGACTAAAATTGAGCTTAAAAGTGGTGAGATGGATCAATGATTTTTTGTTTCTATTTTTGAAGAAAGCTGAGGACATTGTATTTTGATAAAAAAAAATGGCAAGAAGTGTCCAATTCGATTTTTGTGAATTGTTTTAATCTCAAAAATAGCATTTTTCTGATAATGTATTCAGTGTTTTCCATATAACTCCCAGGTCAGAAGGTCAATTTCTGAAATTATTTGTTCAAGACATTAACAATGCTTTGAAAAATAAACTGCAGAAGGACTTTTGCAATTGTCTTCATTACCAAAGTTTTTACAGAGTCGCATGTTCAAAATTTTCAGAATCGTTAATTTCCTTTATGCCAAAAACGCCAATGTGCACATTTTTTCACTAAAAATGAGCTTGTTCCCGCTACCGACGAGATATGACATTGATTGTTATTTTCTGTTGACGAAGAACATAATTTGCTGTGTACGTATGAAAGACATTTTTTTGATGGAGCTTTTTTCATGATTTTGAGATTTATTTTAATACAATTTTCTAGCAATAATTGTTACATGATTGCACAAAAAGTTTTTTTTTTATGTTTTTGTAGAGTAACTGGAACCAAATTTTAACTGTGTATAACGAAGACATGTGCCATCCATTTCCGAAAAGAAATTTTGGAAAATGTGGATGTTTCGCTTTTTCTGAGCCATTCGAATCTTTAAACTCAATTTCCCAAAAAACACAAAAATTCACATTGGCGTTTTTGGCATGAAGGGGACGGACGATATGTTGTTTGTTTTTTTTTCGGAAAACATAAAGATAATAATAAAAACACTTAATCTCATCGAATTGGTTTCTTTTTGCATTTAGAAATTTTTTATAGGGGTGACACCATGAGTATCCGCCCCGGGTGTCACCAAGCCTAGGAACGCCACTGTGTAGTAGTTAGCTGCATGTCATCCGTTTTAATTTTTTCCGGTACATTTTGTGAACGCCCGTCATGGTTTCAAACGAACTTTACGGAAGTGATTAATTTTTCTGTTGCTGCAGCTACTTGGTGTTTTTTTTTTAATAATATTATTTTATCCAAAGAGAACAATTCTGATGAATGCTTTAAACAGTCACTTCATGTGCGCTGATGATTTTGCCTCCATTTTGCCAGACTGTGTAATATGCTTGTTATATGCTGTGTAATATGCTTGTGTAAAATTTCTTGTTAATGATTTTCTAATTGTATAGAGAAGAGAATAAGTTTTCATGTTTTTAGGATATTTCATGTTTTTATTGCCTGTATTGTTTGATTTGATTGCATCTGTGAGTTGTAGGCATCATGTTTTACTTTGTTCAGCTGCAGTTTGCAATTGACATTTACTAGTTCCGAGCAAAGTCATGCCTTGTCCTCATTGTGTCCAATTGAGTGTATGAATGAATGAGTGATGTTTTCGGAAGTGATATCTTTTCGTTATTTGTTTTTCATACTTCCTTGTATATGACTGTCTTGATTTATTTTCAATTGTTTGTCAAAGGAAGTGCTTTCTTCTGGGGCGTTACTTTGTCGGAAAATTGCAAGAATGTCTGCAATTTCCTTAAGAAAACACTTTTTTAAAAAGACTTTTATACATCCATTGTATTCTGCAATTATGTGATTGTGCGGAAATAAAAATGGATTTTTGGGCTATACAATCCATTTTTAAATAGCTCATACATGCAAAGAATGTTATTGTATTACATACAATATTAAATGATTTTTAAATTCAAGTAATTTTAGAATCAATGTAAATAAATTTCACAGAAATTTAATTCAGTTATAGAATTATATATATTATTTTTTATTTCCATATAAACAAAAAATTTTTCTTTTTAATTTTACAAAGTTTGTGAATTAGTGGATTGTTATATTTTGAGCTTCGAAAAATGTAATAATTTCATAAATTTTGTATGAATTCTTAAGAGTTATACTTAAAAATCCTGAATATTCTAAGAAAAATTCAACTCTTTATGTTCCTGCTTTGATCATAAGAGCTTACGTTCTATGCATTGTTTACGTGATTGCATGTGTATTTCATTTTTCGTTCTGAACTATATAATTTCTCACTCCTAACTTCAAAGAAAGAAAAAAGAAATGAAATTAGTTTTTCGAACTTCATATTTCATTCAGTAACTTTATATAAACTAAAAAAAAAGTTTGCCAACTCTTCAGCATAATTGAGGACACTCTTGTGACAAGTGCAAGGCATAAAGTTGACATGTCATTCCTTGGAAGCATGTTTCACGTTTTGCAATTTTACTGTCTTAATAGTTTTCATAGCAGTAACAGAAAGAGGGGAAAAGTTTTTTTTTCAAAATTTAACGATGCAATTGAGAAAAGAATTTGGGAAAGTAGAGGGTACCATTTACTAGATGGTACCAAGTTTATGTGGCATTTTTTCTTGGTGTTTATTTTCTTTTTCTTTTGTGTTTTTTTTTTCTTTCTAAAGAGAAATGTTAGAATTTGGACAGCACAGAAAAGCTAAGGGTTGATGAAGGAATGAGAGCGTTTCAACAATTTTTGAGAATTAAATCGTTTCGACCCGTTTTGAAAAGTGGCATGGATTTCCACATTTTTTGTCAATGACCATATTTGACACGGTCAGTCTTGGAAAAATATGAAATAGACATTTATTCTTTATTTTTCGAGGTTAATCCTTATCATTCAGTGAATATTCTTTTTGTGTTATACTTATCCAGTCAAATCTGCCTTGGTTCGAAATGGGGTGATATATTAATGGGAAAGAAGTTGTAACCAAGCGTAAAGCGTAGGATTATGGACTTTGATTCGAACCCGGGACCTCTGGGATGGCAGTCCCAGTGCTACCCACTCGACTACCGAGGCCGTCGAGTATTGATTTTGAAAAAGTATCAACATTCGTAATCAGCGACTTCGGAAAGTGCCACTTAAATACATCCGGGCGGAAAAATGGATTAGATTTCGACAGTTTTTAGCTATAGCCACCATCTTAGATCTATTAGATTTTGCAATAGCGCAATTCTAAACTCCTTAATCAACGACCTCGAAAAGCCCCAATTACTGGTCCAAAAACTAATTTTTTGTAATATTTTCAACTTAATTGCAAAATAGTTCACAATTCCGGTAAAAAGGTGGCCATTTCGGGTTCGCCATATTGAATTTCGAATTTTTTCCATAGAATTTCAAAATACACGCTAATATGTATTTACCGAATAAGTAGTTTTTGCCAGTCTAAATAATGTTTTATAAAAAATGAAAAAATAAAACGCCAATGTTGGTACTTTTTGTTTTATGCTAAAAAGTCGATTTTTTGGTTAGAAAATGAATAGAGAACCCTCGAAAGTATAGCATGTACCCTATAGTTTTTTCCAAGGTTTACCATGCCAAATATAGTGCCAAAAAAAGCCGAAAATCTACGCCACTTTGGGTCGAGAGTGGCGAAGGTGAGAGGAGAGAAATAAATTAGATATTTTTAAATATCCCAGCAGAAAAGTGGACCAAATTTGAAATAGTTCTGAACTTGTTCCAAAAAGGACCAGTACTAGTTCCACTACAATACCCTTTAACATTGAACGAACTGACGCTTTTTGCGGGTTGATGTCATAGGAAAAGACAATTGTCCCCAGAAACACTCCTTTTTCCCTATATTTGAACTAGTTGCATTAGGAACATTTTTAAACTGGTTGCTTTCGCAGTAGCCTGAAAGTGGTTCCTTTTTAACTAGTTTTAAAGTGAACATATCAAAAGTGTAAGAATTTAGTGCAATGGAAAGGTCCTAAAGATCTCATTTGTACCATCTTTTCCATCCACAATCCAGAAAACATTTTGTCTATAAGCATTTTTTTTTATTATTTTTTCTTGTACGCAGTAAATTTTAAAAAGTATCCAGAACGCGTTTATTTTTGTCAGCAATACTTTTGAAAACAATAGCAAAGATAACTGTTCTACACTGAACGCCTTTTGTACTTTTTCAGAGCTACTGCGAACTGCGCTAGAAATGAACTAGTTCACTTTTTCAATTGACTCCAAAATAACTTCTGGGAACTTAAAGATACAAAGTAATTTATCAGTTTCACAAAAGAGTAGCGGAAGTCCGCAGAAGCTATTCCCTGCTGTTGAGCGAATAGCCAGGCGCTAATAATTTCAGGAAGTTATTAGAGAGTTCCATGGAGACAATGTCAGTAACAAAACAATTCCCAGATGTCTTAAAAATAATGGATTCAAAGCTGGAGCGATTGTAAAAAAAAACCATTTTTAAGTGAAAAGCATCATAAGATACGTTTAAATTTCGCTAAAATATATTTCACCATCAATGAATGTAACAAAGTTATTTGGTCCAATGAGAGATATTAATCGAGCAGCGTTGGATGGGTGCATATTGACAAGTGTCTTAAACAAGTGTCTACATTTTAAAGTGAGAAGTTCGTCAGTCAAGTCGTTACAAGTGAATTACCTGGTGAAAAGTGAAGTAGAATAAAATAGTTCACCTTCAATGGGTTGCAAGCCCGCCTGTTCAATATAGAAACATTGTCCGTGACTTGTAAGCTCGCGTGTTGATTTTTTCATCGAGTAATGGTGCCGTGGCTTGTAGGCCCGTTTTTTCAGAGCAGCAGCAGCAATAGCAGTTGGAAACCCGGCGGAATAAGTCCAATCATATTTTTATATATTTTTTTATAGGTTCCTGAGAAATCCGTGTGAAGTGAAAATGAAATTTTTGTATGAAACATCGGCGTACTTCGGCGGCTCGGTGGTGTTATGCGTGCCACAGATTATATTACCATTCTGGAGGACTCGTATCTCCCAAGTCTAGATATATTCGGACTAAAACGTGGGCAAGGCGACATATTTATGCAGGATAATGATCCCAAATATACCGCAAAAGTAACAAAAAGTGATTTGTTGATAATGGGATCAAAATGCTCGATTTGCCTCCCTAGTCCCTGATTTGAACACCATCAAGCATCTTTGGGCTATTTTAAAAAGGAAAATTTTTGCCGAAAAGGAAGCTCCAAGGACTATAGATGATTTGTGGGAGCGGCATGGTAAAATATAAATCCAAACATTTTAGAAAATCTTAAAAATTGTATGACAAAAAGGATCGAAGCAGTAAAAAAGTCGCGTGGCGGTCTTACACAATATTAGTCTGTAAACTCAGCATTTAAGTCAAGGGGCAGAGGTGTTCAGTTAATTGTTTCAAATTATATTTTTAAAATTTTTGAATTTATTTGTTGGTTATGTTAATATAGTCACTGATAAAACTGTTGCTACTTAACAGAATTTTTGTTTTTGGTAACCACTTTTTTCCTTTACTGTTTGTATCTCTTTCTGCTTTGAATCATCGGACCTCTATCTGCTCTCGTTTGGAACTGTTGGATCTGCATATTTTTCATTAAAAATGCGGTATATTGCCAGTAAGTTACCCTAATTTTTTTCCTTGTTGGATATGGATACTTTATTTGGTTTGATCCGCACTACAAAACTGTCAAAATATTTCTAAGAAATTATGAAACACAATCCTTACGAATTTGCTAAGGCATTAAGAATTATTACCACACTAAGTAATGCGGAAAATATTGCGAAAATAAAGCCAAAAAAACCGTGTGACAAAAGCAAAGCGAACCTGCTGAGAAAACAACTTAAGAAAGAAGAAACAATGCGCACCAAAGAAGCAACTCGGCTGATCTAAAGCAAGACCAGATTTCATTCAAGAAAACTAATTTTCTTATATTGAAAAAAAAAATAATAATGAACTGCTTTTATAAGTTGATTTAATCCAATGTTGTACGCATGTGCATTGATACCAAACACTATACAGAGAAGAGCTCTGTACAAGCTACAAACAATAACGGTTCAAAACAATCAATAAAATAAATGCTTAGGCACAGAAAATAAATCAGCAACAATGCGAATTATTTCCACTTTGTCACCTTTGGCAAGCAACAAACAAACCAACAGCCATCCATCCATCCAGTCATCTATCCATCCATTCACCCAGCAAGCGATACTATCCTACAATACCAGGTTATGTTTTAAAAAACTGAAATGTGTTTGCCTCGGTTGGGTTTTTACGTGCTTGCCTGTAGTTGTAATTGTAATTGGTTTGGCTTTAATCGTCGGCTGAACCTCCGGATAATCTCTGCTAATGCTGTTTGCCATAATAGATTTTAAGCGTGGATGCTGTTATTTTTGTGTTTATTTTTTTCCTTTTTTCTTTCCCAAATGTTTGCAATTTTCCATCAAACATGGCTTCGCATGTCACTTTCATCCCGCCTGTTTGTGTTGCGGAATTTTTCGTCTACTCTCTCGCCTTATGCACAGGTTCAGCTGGGTTTGGTTCAGGTATGATTTTGTTTTCTTTACGCTTTTCTAAATATTACTAAATGGGATGTTAATTACAGAAATGTGCTTAAGTTTGAGGATTTCTTCATTTCTCGTGTTTGTTTGTGGTTTGCTTGTTTCACTCAACTGTAGCGTATTTTTAACTAACGTTCGTGTTATTACTTAAACGTAGTGTAACGTATTTTCTTTTCTATTGATCGCTCTAAGGACTTAAGATGAAGGAGACTTAGGACGGCTTCCAATACTATATCAAACCCGTAGAGGTGATTTTAACACAGTTAAAATTTTCAATTAAACAACTAACATCTATTTAATCTAATTTTCCCAATCGTATCACGTGTAAATAGATTTTTAGGTTACTAGCAAAAAATTTAAATACATAAATTTAAAAATTCAATGAGTTTTCGTCACGAGATTTGAAAACCATTCAGCTAAATCAGCCAATAATGAAAACTTAAAGGAGAATCAGCTCCCAAAAATGTTCATTCTCCCATGAACAAAATTCTCTCTTTATGAATCTCTCGGGAACATAGTGTGATAATAAAAGTACACGCAACGAAAAAAAAAAACGTTTATCGCCAGTTTGCTGAAAATGAACAGAGTTTTTCGTGCTTTAAACCGTTATTTGCAAACGTTTCAACAATTGTCAACAGTGGCGAGAAACGCGTCATTTAGTTGCAGGAAATTAATTTCGTTTGTCATAAACGCGAGTGATTTGTAAATTGCAGCAAGTGAAAAATTTGTTTTTCCCAATTGAAAACTTCGTTTGTTTTTCCCTTCGTTGTATAAACACAACGTTTATAGTTCAGAGTAACTTTTTGGACAAATTGTTACTAGATGAGCGAATAGGTAATTTACTTAATACGCAGACGGAAATAGCCGCAGAGGTGCGATGAGTGCAAACCATACGAAGACGGACGGACATAACCAGAAAGATAATTAATATAATAAATAATAATGATCGAAATAGCTTGTGGTATATATATTAGATATATTTTCAAGTTGATGACAATTGAATATTCGTTTGCGGCAAATAAAACTCGTGTGTTTTATTCGTCAAATAAAACTCGTTTGTTTTATTTCAAGTGCAGTTAGTGAATTTTTCAGTTGCGGTAAACGAAAAATTTTCTTGCGTGTTAGCTGCTTGGCTGAGAACCAAGAGTCAGATTTGTCAAAAAACACCGAACAACGAACAACAGGAAAAAGTAGAGGAACATTTTTTGTACTGTTTTTGACAGTTTCGGTTCAGAGCTTTTTTTTCGGTTCAGAGAAGATTTTTAGCCGTGAGATTACCTTGTTTAAGTCTAAGAATGATAGAAACAAAATTACGCGTTCCGAAGTCCCGTTATTTAATGCTTTCTCTCGACTATTGACTGCATGACGTCACACAGCACTTCTGCATTACAAAATGAATGCAAATGTGCGATCACTTATGCAAATTGAGGAAATTGAAAATAATTTCTTGCGGAAAAGTAAAGTAATAATAACTACTCTTCTGTATAAAAAAGTTGATATTTTCGTATACGAAAAAATGTATATATTTCAAACTTACACGATTTTTATCTCTTAAACCATTCGATATCGATAAAATTATATTACAGCAATAGGTTTAGGAGGTCCTAATATAATATTTGGTATATAGAACATAAATGCATGCAGTTAATGTGAATAAAAGTGCTGTGTGACGTCATGATCTATATCTTTCATTTGCGGAACGCGTTGTCTTGTTTCTATCATTCGTGGTTTAAACCATGATAAAATATACAACGTAGGAGTGACAACTGGCTAATTTCTCACCAGTGTCTTGCACCGACTGTCATTTGCCTGTATATTTTACTTCTATTTTCTCATTTGCTTTTTTCGTTCTCTAATTTATACTATTTTTAAAAGTTGGCAGCTGGTAAAACAACGTGTAATTAGCGAATATTTTTAAATCATTATGATTCTTTGTCTTAAAAATTAAAAATTGGTGAGTTCTAGTTATTTCTTTAAGTATTTGAGCTACATTAAATTTATAATTAATTTTTATATCACAGTTGCAACCATAATGCCGAAGGCCAGTTACCTACGCGATGAAGAAAAGGTTCAAATCAAGCTGTACCATAAAGAAGGCTATTCAAATCGGAAAATTAGACAAAAAATTGGAAGATCTGAGGGAGTAATTCGTTTGTCTTTAAGAAAGGCAATAATTACGTCGTTGAAAAACCTACAAACGGGAATCAAAAGCTTTGAAGCTGCCAACAAAATCAAATAAAAATGGAAGCTACAAGAAATCATTTGAAATGCCACTCACATCAAAAATAAATTGGATCTTCCAGTGACGGCTAAGCACATTGCCTACATATTGCGCACAACAGAAAACGTAAAGTGGAAGAAGCCCAAGTGAAAGCCCGTATTGAAGTAACAACATATAGAAGCTCGCTTAACATTTGCACGCAATCACATTCACTGACGTAAAGAGTGGGACAATCTTGTGTTTTCTGATGAGAACCGTCAATCTGGACGGTCAAGACTCGTACGCATGTTATTGGCACGATTTAAGAAATAACAAAGTACTCATGTCAAAACGAAACTTCGGTGGCGGTAGCGTTATGGTATGGGCTGTGTTTTCGGCTTATGGCAAGGCAAATATTGCCTGTGTTTTACCGAAAATGAATTCGGTTGGAGTTGGACGATGCATCTGATTTTTTGATGAAAAAAATGCACGAAGACAGCATTTTCCACCAAGATAACGCCTCTATCCATGTTTAGAAATTTTCGATGCAATGGTTTCAGGAACACAATATAGCACTTTTGAAAAGGCCGGCATGGATTCCCCATCTTAACCCCATTGAGAACCTTTGGGGGTGCATTTCCCGTAAAATGTATGGCAAAAAAGCACAAGGACATAGGTTTGACACCATGCTCGAGTTAAAACTAGCTATCAAAGAAGCCTGGAAGAATATATCGAATTATGAGCTTATAAAATTTGTGCAATCCATGGCCAATCGTTTATATGAGGTTGTATTGAAAAATGGTGGACCTACCAAATTTAAATTTTCATAAATTTTTTCATAAAAAAAAAATGTGTTAAAATTGTTAAAATTTATAAAAATGTTAATGCGTTTAAACGAAAATGCATCTTAGTTCCTCTTTATTTTCTTATATTTTGCATTAAAATTGTCAATTTTGTTATATTTATATAAAAAACAAACGATGAAAAGTGATTTGCAATTCTTTATTTAAAACAAAGTAAGAAAAAGAGTTAAATTTATAATTAATAAAAGAACAAACGGTAAAATATGTTCAAAAAAAAATTGTGCATTTAAACGAATATGTGTCACTGTATAGTTCAACATTAAATAAAGATTTCAAATGGATGAATCTACCTTTGAAAATTATGCACTTTCTGAAGTCACTTTGAATGATAAATTGTGAAAAAATCGATTGCATAGTTTTACCAGTAAAAATTCGAAAGTAAAGAGTTATCAGTGTCCCAATCTTCGTCAAAGGGTTAATAAATGGACATTATCATGAAAATTTGATGAAAATTTCTTCAACACAAGTATTTTTTTAACATTGTTCAGATCGTATGAGAATAAAATGCCGTCGGAAATAATAAAATTTTTTACAACCGCCAACTCGTTTTTCAACTCTAGGCATGATTCCTTGTTGCAATACTCACTCGTAAACATGTTTGTTGTACTCGCATTCTTGTTGCATGTAATAATCCTGTTGATATAAGTTATTCGTGTAGCTGCCATAACTGCTATAATCCTCATAATATCCACAATTCGGGTTATAGTTGGTCATATTTGGGACAATTTTTTTTAAAACTTAAAACACACTTAAAATTATACAAAATCCGATTGTTTCCGATTGTTTCCGCTTGATTAAGTAGAATTATAGCAAATTGCCTCTTAATTATAGCAATTAAATTATAGTCACTTCGATTTTAAACAATTATTTAAAACAAAAAAAAAATATACTACAAATTAAACCGACTTAAGCTACACTAAATGTAATTGATTTCTAACGGTATTTATTGTTGTATCAAAGTGTAGCATAAATTGTTGAGCTGTTGTTGTAGATGTTGTTATAATTGGCTAATTAATAAATTATTATGATATTATTGAGGCTTTTGCTTTTGAGCCATACACGGGTGCTCGACATTGATTTGGTATAAATTTGAGACTCGAGGGTGTCGTAAAATTTACCCAATTAATGCCAACTAATAATATTAATGATGTTAGGTACTTAAAAATCGATTGCTTTCAATTTTTGTGCGCGCTGCCTGGTTCGAAACGCGTTTGCAGCGATATCGGTCTAAATCTGCTGGTACACGTACTCGTACAGTTCGATACCCGATAGTTGAGGGGTTTTGTGTAGCCGACGTATGTCGTCGAATCGAAAAATCGACCAACTCAAACTGCGGACTGATCCTACCGCGCGTAGAAACTGTTATGGATGGATCCGTGATGATTGCCAGTCGTTGGTTGTTGAAGTTGTTAAAGTCTTCTCTCTTGAATATTTAAGTAATAAAGTATTAAATCGTATATCGATTGTGTATTTTACAGATACGCAGCACAGATAGCACTTTTGTGTACTTAACTTATATTTTCCACCAACAAACAGTGCCAACAACAACAACAACCTTTGAATATATATATGTTTGTGTGGCTGTGTGTATATTGCTATTGATATGATTGATATGAAAGGACGATAATAAAATATTTTTTAATTTTTGTGGTACTTTTTTGTGATACGAAACAAATTTAAGCAAACAAAAAATGTAATGCTTACGTCGATTTCCTCCAGGCAGTGGTTCTTAAACATTTTCAAACATTTTGCCAGCTAACGTGAGCTAAAAATTAACCCTTCCCGTGACACATGGGGTCTTTCATGGGGGTTAAAAAAAATCAGTTTTTTTCTCTGTAGTATTCCATGATAAATCCCCCAAATGACAAATTTCAACATTAGAAAAATGCAAAGCGATCAGTTGTCAATATAATTTGCCCTTGCAATCCAGATTCTCTTGTTGATACACTTCATACTTTTATGATGGACTTTTAGAAATTTCTAACGGGTGTTTTTTTGTTTTTTTAGAGGTATAGTACTTCCGATAGGCATAATTGTCAAACTAGCTGTCAGACTAATGAACTGTCTTTTAATTTTTTTACAGTATATTTTGGCAAATCACCATGCAAAGACTGACACTAGAACAACATTTACAAATCGTGGAAATTTATTTTCAAAATTTGCGCTCTGTTCGCCAAACTTATAGAGCACTTCGTCAAGTTTAAGGTGCGCATAATCGTTCATACGCAATACTATGGATCGATTCATGACCACATTTACTCTTTTGGATAATATCCATCGAAATCGAGTCCGTACCGTGCGTACAGAAGAAGCCATCGCCGCTGTAGACGTAAGTCTACATGAGAGGACCCGACTTTATCGATTCGACGCCATTCTCAGCAACTCGGTCTCTGCCCGTCCACTGCTTGAAAAATTCTGTGGAAAGATTTTGGCCTACATACACATAAGATCTAACTGGTGCAAAAATTAAAGCCAGCGGACCATCAATTGAGCCATGTGTTCGGCTCAGAATCAACTGGAACTTAAAACAGATTTTTATCGTCAAAACATCTTCAGCGATGAGACTCATTTCTGGCTTAACGGGCATGTAAACAAACAGTTTTGTCGGTTTTGGAGTGAGAACAATCCTCATGACTCTTGAGACTCCATTACATCCCGACCAAAAATCACTGTTTAGTCGGTTTACATGCCGAAGGCGTCATCGGCCCATTTGCCTTTAAATCTGAAATCGGTGCCAAAATTACCGTAAATGGCGAACGCTACAGGCAAATGATTCGTTATTTTTTACTCCTCATGTCATTGCAAATGATTATGAATTATGAATATTATGAATTTAATTTTAAAAAGCTGACATTTTGAAGTTGAATCATTTACTTCATAATAAACTTTATGTTATTTTAGAGCACTTAAATGGAAATAACTTTGATGATTGCATTCATTTTTTGGATACGGAGCTCCTTACCTTGTTCTCTCAGTCCGTACCATATAGCCCCAAATTTGCGAAAATCTCTGCGTACCATTGGTACACAAAGGATTAAAAAACTCTTCGCAACAACACGATTAGGGCATGTAAGAAATATGTCTGTAGTTTAGACTCAAATGACCTGGAAATCTAGAAACGTTTGTTTCTGGAATATGAAAATAGCTCAGCTGCAATATGTAATGAATATTTAAACAATATAAAGCTGAGAATGCTGTCTGATCCAAAGAAGTTTTGGGGATTAAAAAATACAAAGAAGAAATCCGATGGATTCCCTTCATCATTCAAACTGTTGATTGAATTACTGATGATCCCGTCATTATTTGTGGTTTATTTGCAAATCTTTTTAAAGAGTCATTTTGTTCGGATTATTTTTATCCTTATGAGGGGTATTTTGAATATATGAATTCTACACCCAAGGTTTCTTTGGGGCCTATATCTTTTTTTTCAGAAGATATATTAAAGTGTATTGGATCAATCGACGAGGATTTTGGCGCTGGACCTGATTTAATTCCTGCTGCAGTGATAACTCAATGCGGTTCCGTTTTGTTATTATATTATACCTCTTTGATTATTATTTTATAAACCTATCAACTATTTTGGAAAAATTAGTTTATTAGTCCAATTTATAAAAAAGGTTGCAGAAATGAAGTTATAAATTATAGACCCACCACTAGGCTTTCATCGATTCCCAAACTTTTTGAGCGAATAGCTTATGATCACGTTAAGGGTCACTGTCGAGAAGTTTTAACGACTCGTCAGCATGGTTTTGTTAATGGCAGATCCACTGTGTCGAATCTTGTCGATTTTACAACATTTTGCTTAAATTCGATCGAATCTGGTAATCAGGTCGACTGAATTTACACTGACTTTAGTAAGGCATTTGATAAACTTCCTCACAAATCATTTGGATGAAAAATAGTTTCAACAAGACCGCGCAACGTGCCATACAGCGCGTGAAACCATCACTCTGTTGAGCCAAACTTTTGGTGACCGAATCATCTCAAGAAATGGACCTGTGAATTGGCCACCTCAATCATGTGATTTGAGACCTTTGGACTACTTTTTGGGGAGGTCCGGCAAATATCTGGTCTATGCTGATATACCAGCAAAAATTGATAAACTAGGAGCCAACATTCCATGCACTTTTGACGATTTAAGACCGGGTATTCTTGAAAAAGTGGTGCAAAATTAGACCGACAAGAAGGGGGTCATAACCCACAGTCGCGGAGGCCATATGCCAGAAATTATTTTTCAACATTAAATGCCATGGAATTTGTGAGTTAGCAAGGCCAAAATTTTGGTCGTTCCATTGAATTTGTTGTGTTTTATTTTTATAAAAGTTCTATGTCTTTAAAAAAAAAACACCCGACATATATATAAATACCTCGATTCATAGGTTCTCAATAAATGTTTGAGAATCGCTGTTAAAGCAATCTTTCGCACAATACTAGCTCAACGACCCGCTCAATTTTGCCAGGAATTCATAGTTTAACGTCTGGTTTCTACACACTATCTCTCTCCTACGAATACGTATACGCTCTCTTTCTCGCTCATGTTGAAAGACTTCAGTCGATCGTTTAACTCTTTCCCAGTTCAAATCTTTCTTTTGTCATCAATAATGACAGTTCATACCTGCGTATGTCTGTATTTGTTATAGTGCCAGCGGAATCAGAATTTGTATTATTATATATATCATTATGTATGTACTTATATAGTTTATTTTTGTAGTTATTGTTAAACGAAATTTAACTAAAACATTTATTTGCCTTCTTATCAGATGTTGTAGGAACAAAAAAAAGAGTTTAGTTCGCTTATCTCTTGATACCAAACACTATAGAGAGCGAGGCATAATTGCGGTAGAAAGGGTTGAGAAGGAGCGAGATTGGGCTTAAGAATTGTTGTCAAAATACTAAATATTTACCTGTCCATTGCTGTTCAATGTGTTCAATATTCACTCTATTTGTTTAAACTAAGATTAGGTTGTTTTTGTTTGCGCTACTTTTCGAGAGAAAAAAACGACAATACTGGACAAGCAAGACTGACAAACTTTGTCAAAGACTTAAGTGGATTAGGCGTGGAGTTAATGTGGAAATGCGGTTAGTTTATTTTTGACCTCACAAAGAGGTCAGTATTCAAGGAAATAAAATGATGCAAGGTTTGTTTATTCTAGTTGTTTTATCTTAAATCCTAGTTTCTATTAATATATGTTTATAAAGCATAAAAAATTTCTAACTCTATCCTAAGAGAACAAAAACTTGAACGAGTACCTGTCGCTTATATTTATTTATATCATTTTCTTTCATATAAAGACGCTAAAGAATAGAGAAAATATTAATATATTTAAGTGGCTTATCACAATAATACTCAATATTTTTGAGTATTTTGTAATTCAATGAAGTTGGCAATAAATCAAAGTCGAAAAAATAAATCAATGTAAAGGTACTTCAAGTGTCGTCAAGTATCGAGTGTCGCTCGATAGAAACTGCGTCATTAAAAAATATGACATGCATAAAAAGCGAAAAAAAGAATTAAAAAAAATAAAAATTAGATTCGTTAAAATGAAGATTATGCTTTTGATTAATTGAGCTCTAGAAAATGAGTGGAAGTATTATTAAGAGCACAATTGAAATAATTTAGGACTTAGTCCAAAATGTTTAGACAAAAATAGCAAATGTGAAATTTGATTTATATTAAAAAAAAAAAAAAAAATTGCAAAAATAGTACTGATAATTTTGAAAATTTTGTTTTTTTTTTGTTATTCATTTAATATGATTTTAGCTGTCATGACAAAAAAAATACACCAATTGTTTGACAAATAATAGCAAACTTCAAGTGTTCGGCAACCATGAATAATTGAATGCTCTCTAAACAATTACAATGCAAACCTGTTGTTATTGTTGCTGCCGTCGTTTTGACTGTGTTTTCATGTCATTCACGCAACATTGATACGAGAAAACTTGAAAATGCACTTGAGCGTCAATTTAGAACAAATGCGGGAACTAATAAAAATTATCTCTAAAACATTGCTAATTAAATGAATTTAATTTAGTACCTGCCGTCGTAAAGTGGCTGCTTTTAAATAACTTGACATTTATAGAAAATAATTTTTTTTCACTGTTGATACTTCAAAATTTGGGAATCAGAAAATAAGCTCGAATATTTTATTTGTCAACTGCAAAAATAAAAACAAAATATTGCGTGTTTTGACCCCGACGTGATTTGAACACGCAACCTTCTGATCTGGAGTCAGACGCGCTACCGTTGCGCCACGGAGTCACTTAGGAAAAAAAAGATACAACATCATTATTAAGTTTAAGTTTCATCCCAATACAATTATCAGTTATTTTGGAATTATATCTTATTTATAGAAATTACCAACATTAGGGATCACTTTCAGAGGACTTTGTAGCTTAAAGCGATTAAAAGCTTATACGCAGTCACGAGGTCGACAAATTTTTATTTAATTTCTTTTTGTGCAAGCACAGAACATATCGTTAAGCCCGTATGATACTTCATTTTTTTGTCCAATTTTATAATCTGAAAACAAGTGGCGGGTGGGCAAGACAACAATATTCTTGTCTATTGTGCGAGAATAGGATAGAAACATATTCAGTGGCAAGAACCAATTTTGACTGTTCAGCGAGGTTGCTAGTTGGCGCTGATTTTTTTTTCTTGCAAGGAGCTACACCATCAAAAAAATTCTGATATATAAAAATAAAATTGTTTTCAACTAAACAAGAATCTTGTTGATAAACAACCATCAAGAAATCTCGGCAATACAAAGATTTGAGTGTTTTAAACTATTTTCAATAACGAGAACAATTATATATTAATAATATTTGCTGAAATAAATTCAACAACACTGACATTGTTAATAATACCAACAAGTTTTTTTTGGGTGAAGTTGCGTTGAAACAAGAAGTTGACAGCAAATATTTGATCGAAACTTAACGATGAGCGAATTGAGAGAAACGTCAAAAACAATGCATTAAAAATGCAGTCCGTCCCACATTTTTTTCTCCAATTCGTACTATATGCGTACTCACACACACCAATGGAATCTATGCATTAGTACTATTTGAACTGCTCTATTTTCATTTTTAATGACAAAAAAATGAGCAATTTAATGAAGTATCATACGGGCTTTAGTTCCACAAATATTCGCGAAGTTACATGCAGAGTTGAAAAGACGTCTCGGAGAGTCTTGCTCAGAAATGCGAAAATTGAAACGCGATTTTTTCAAAACTTGCTTTAGGTCGGTGAATATATTTCTCAAGCATATATTTCTTAATTTGAAGTAATTATTTGAAAGATTTTTCTCACCGATAAATTTTTTCCATTTTATCAATAATTGAAGGCCTTAATTTATGTTGAAAATCGCCCTTTTTTGTTGAAAAGATGCAATTTTTATAAAAATTAACATTTTGCTCATTCCTTCCATAATTGTTTTAAATGTTTTTTTTTGTTTGTTTCAGATGATCCAGTCTAGAGATGATGTGTTCACCACAAGGCGTAATTTTTAAGGGAAACTCTCAGAGATCGACTACAACAGCTTTAAAAATAATTATTTTTACAAATAAAAAATATGAAGGTGCACTTAAAAGTCAACAGAGCTGAAGAAAAGTAGGTATTCGGCGTTTTTTAATAAAACTATTTCAACAATTTCTTATTATTAAAAAAAAAAATTATTCATCTGAATATTATATATTTTTTTCAGCTTCTTCTGTCATTTTTCAGCAAGAACCATGATTTCTTTATTTCGGAATTTTATCTTTGAAAAACTGACGCAGGTGCTCTTCTGAGACAAATTTTTTTCCAGTAAAAGAGTAGAGAGAGGGGAACAAATTATAATATGACAGTGCAATATCAGGACTTTACGGTTTAGGTATTATTAAATTTCTTAGGTAAAGTTTTTTGGCGTCCGTGGTAAAGTGGCGTCTTAGGTAAGTTTTTTGGCGTCTTAGGTAAAGTGGCGTCCGTGGCGTAGTTGGTTAAAGTGCGTGGCCGCTATGTCAACGAACTTGGAGACCCAGGTTCGAACCCCAGCAGCGACAGAAAATTATTTGAATTAAAATTAAAATAATTTTTCTGTACGGCCGCCACCTCTCTGCAGACAATGGCAAACCTCAGAGAGAATTCAAAATGCCATGTAAAGCTTCTTGGGAACGAGAACATTCCGTTCACCGCCGTTCGGAGTAGGCGTTAAGCATGTAGGTCCGGTTCTCGGTCAATTGTGTACAAACTTAATAACACGCACAACACAATTGATCATAAGAAGCTAGGTCAAAGTCCTTTCAAGGGCTGAAATGGCCAGTTATTTATTTTTTTTTTTATTTTAAAGTTTTTTAGCTTTTGCCGGGTCAACACTGATCTGTGTGCCTAGCGTTGTCCTGATGAAATAAAACACCTTTCCTGTTGTCAATTTCGGCTTCTCTTCTTTAATTTCTTGCTTCAACCGCATTAACTGCTAGTAACATGGTAGAGATTTCAATCAATCTAATAGCCAGAAGACGGTAGTAGCTCATATAATGGATGATACCCTTGTAGACCCAGCAAACAGACAACGTCCGCTTCATTGTCGTGAAACTTAGCTTTGACACCGTTCTTGCAGCTTCACCTTTTTTCGACCATGACTGTTTTCGAACAACATTACACAGTGCAACACGAAAAAAATAACCATATACGGACACCACTACGTGATAAAAGACTAAAAAAAAAAAGAAAACCCGTGTCTCCCAATTTTGTCATGCACTTTTTTGTTTATGGGCCCCTAAAGATTTGGGGCCTCGGTATCATTTTCGCAAAAAAGTGATCATTTTCTCGGGCTCATATCATATGCAAACCGTTCAGAATTTCGATTTACTCTCTGAGGCAAAGTTGTAGCTCTTGTCATAAAGAACAAAAATTGCGAACATATAATATAAAAAAAAAAATTCACCTTCCAGATCAAAATCGCAAAAAACTTAAAAAAATTCGATTTTTTTTTACCTTTTTTCCCGTGTTCAGGTCCATAGGTAGCAAACCGTTCAAAATTCAAGGAAAAAATCGACTACAAAAATTTACCTAAGATCTCAATAAACAAATTTTTAGAACATATAAACTTCCTGGGAATTATTCTTAACACCGTTTTTTAATTTCATTTGTTTTTTATTTACTTCAACATTGAGATACTATGCTATATATTACAAAAATATTAAAAAAAAGTATTCGTATTATGTTTATAATGTTGATGGCCCTGGACTTGCAAATCGCGCTCTCTTAAGTTGTGGATCCAAATCGTCGTCCGAATCTGACTCTGATTCAGAACTTATGGTGTCCACAGGCACGTTGCTTCCAGACTGCCCTCCATCATCAGCACTTTCTTCTTCAAATACTTCATAAACATCATACAGGGTGATCTTGTGACTCAAGCAAGCAATGCGTCGAGGTTTTTGCCTTTGTACCGTTTTTCCATGGGCATTGTGGTTTGGTGAAACCGTTCTCCTTGCTCATCGGATTCTGTAGGGAGTTGTTTGATAAAATCGTCAAAATGAAAATGAAGAAAATGCAGCTTTAATGTCATCGATGCGCCGATTATCTCAAAATAATGCAGCATTTCTTTCACCCATTCTCTTGCTTCCGGTTCCGCGTCTCGATCACCTCCCAAGACTCTGGTGCATACACGCTGAAGGTAAATCCATGCCATTGAATGATTTTCATCAAGCGATGAATCAAAGTTGCTCTTGAATAGCTTTCTAATGTCAGGGCCATTAAGTACGCCTGTTAAATGAAAACAAAAAATAAAGACAGAAAAGAAAACATTAACGGTGTTAAGAATTATTCCCAGGAAGTTTATATGTTGTAGAAATTTGTTTATTGAGATCTTAGGTAAATTTTTGTAGTTGATTGTTTCTGTTCAAATATGAACATGTGTTTTTAATATGTGTTTTTGGAATAAGGAACCTATGGACTGAACAGGAGAAAAAAGGTAAAAAAAATCAAATTAAAAAATTTTCGGCAAATTTTTCACTTTTGCGTGCTACCTAAACAGTGTTAAGAATCATCTCTAGGAAGTTTATATGTTCTAAAAATTTGTTTATTGAGATCTTAGGTAAATTTTTGAATTTGATTGTTTCCTTGAATTTTGAACGGTTTGCTACCTATGGACCTGAACACAGGAAAAAAGGTAAAAAAAAACCAAATTTTTTTAAGTTTTTTGCGATTTTGATCTGGAAGGTGAATTTTTTTTTATTTTATATGTTCGCAATTTTTGTTCTTTATGACAAGAGCTACAACTTTGCCTCAGAGAGTAAATCGAAATTCTGAACGGTTTGCAAGATATGAGCCCGAGAAAATGATCACTTTTTTGCGAAAATGATACCGAGGCCCCAAATCTTTAGCGGCCCATAAACAAAAAAGTTCATGACTTTGGGAAAAATTGGGAGACTCGGGTCTTTTTTTTTTAGTCTTTTATCACGTAGTGGTGTCCGTATATGGTTATTTTGCCATGACTTAAAAAATTACACACAGTGTTATCGTATGTGATCACTATCATCAACTGTTACCATAAGTTTCAAAAATGGCTGAATTTTGTTTCGTTTCAAGAGCGAATCGCAGGTGAAATTAGGTCCAAGATCCTATAGAACAAATTTTGAAATGAAACAACAAAAAAAAACAAAAAAATTCCTTCAATAAAAACTTACTCTGACCCCGACGTGATTTGAACACGCAACCTTCTGATCTGGAGTCAGACGCGCTACCGTTACGCCACGGAGTCTTTTACTCAAAGGAAATCGTTGTCAAAATGGCTACTGATATAAATAAAGGCGTTAGTTAGAGGTTCGCAAATAAAATTTTTAAAATTATTTCTTAGTTGTTTCTTTATTGCTTTCTTGTTATTCTACTAGATAATCTTGCTAAAAATAAAACACATGTTTTTGTTTGTTTTGTTGTTTTTTTTTTTATTTTTTATTGTTTATTATTTCTTACGAGCACATGTTGTTTTTAATATTTTTTGTTTTTTTTTTATTATTTTTCATTTACAACTAGGTTTAATTTTAAATTTTTTTACTTCTTCAATAATTTCTTATTTTGCAAATATTATTTAAACTTTTTTTTTGTTCTTTGGAATTTACATACATAAATAAGTTATAATTAGAGTTTTGTTTTTGTTTTATGAAATGATTTGCTGTTATTTATTTAATTTGCTTTTTGCTTTGTTTTCCTTTTTCAACTTTTGCAGCCTGCGCCATTTTATTGTGTTTGCTCTAAGACAATATTCTTCGATTTGCCATTATTTAAAATGATTTTTTTTCTATAAAATTATTTGAGATGGTTTTGATTGCAAGAAAGTATTTTTATATGTTTGGAAAAAATTGTTTTTTTTTGTTTCGGGAAATTGTTTTTTTTTTTTAACTTCAAGTTAAGAAATTATTAATTGTCTTTAAAATATGCTCTCTAAAGAGGATACATCTAAGAAATTAAGTGATTTTCTGGTGATAGGCGAAAATCCATCCAAATCATCTATATAACGGCGAAACTATAAATTATAAACGAAAGGAAAAAGTTATTAATTTAAATCAAAACTTTATTTGCTAAATTTATTTTCAAATATGAATGAAAACTAAATTTATTTATGTCTTAAATAAAGTTTTTTATCATTTTTTTTATATGCATTTAATCATATTTTATTATTTATATTATAATAGTTTTTGTTTTGTTTATCTATCTGAGAGAAAAAAGCTCAAAGCTTTTTAGTTTTATAAGCAAAGCGGGTTAAATAACGTTAAATTTACCACCGTCTGCAACACATGCCAAAATGTGTGTGTATGTGTGTGTGTGCGCATTTTACATATATATAAAACATTAATTTATATTTATTTCTTAACGAAAGGTAGTTTTTTGTCAAACATTTTATGTATGTGGATGTGTGTGTGTTTTTTTTTTTTAATTGTGTATTTTTTTAATTTTTTCATTATATTTTTATTGGAGGGCAGCATTGTAAATATTTATTTATACATATATATGTCTTTTTCTATTTGCTACATACACAAATACATGCAATCTTTCATAATGTGACGTACTTTTACATGCATTGCAGAAAACATTTAACGTTCTACAATATATATACTTATGTATGTAAATGAGTGTTAAAGCATTCATAATTCTTTCTGCTTTTTTCTTTCTAAATATATAAAAATATTATATATAAATATAAGTTAATTGTAAGCATGTGTGTATGTATATAAATCTGTAAATAGTAGTTATGCATGTATGTGTATATATGTATATATAGATATATATCTATATATGAGAAGAAGGTATATATTTTGTGTATGGGGTACATATATAGCATATTTATAGGGTTGTATGTTTGTTGTGAATATATAAATATTTAAAAAAAGAAACAATTTTTTGTTGTAGTTGTTCTGATTTGTTATAAAAAGCTTAACCATGTAAAATCTATATTTTAATGCATAGGTTTTTTAAAATCTTTAATTTACGCTTTTTATAAATTTTCGCATAGGTATAAATTTGTATTTACTTAGATATATATGTATATAAATGTATTTTTATTTGTGATATCAAGCAAAAAACCATGAAATATTGCTAAAGTCAGCGTGTTTAAGGGTGAAAAGCTTTTAAGCGTGCTTTAATATTCTATTGATATAAAAAAAAGAATTCCGATTTTAAAGTTTGTCAGAATTACGAATGATCTTGTAAATATACTTTTATTCTATTAGAAAGAATAACTTTTTGAGCTTTTGTAAACTTAGTTTCATAGACAAAACATCTGTATAAATTATAAAGAGCTTAAGAGAGCTTAAATATTTAAAGCTTAATGAACACAAATAAATCTCTATTGGATTGAGTGATGCGGAGTCACATTGAAAGCTTTTTAATCTTGTGCATAGGTTTTAAAACATTATCGTGCATAGCATAGCTCGCGAGCAGAAAGCTTTCTCTATGTTAGCATGCGTTTCTTATGGCAGCAGAGAAAGCGCTTTGCTTGCTAGTGTAAGAATGCCCATCAATGCATTAGAGAAAAAAAAATGTATTTGTAGAGCTTTAATAAGAGAAAGATCTGTTTTACTGCTTCAGAAAAATCAAAACATATAAAATAGAATTTAATCTAAGTTAAAGGAAACAATTAAATTGAACCGTTAATATTCAGATCTTTTATTTGATTATCAGATTTTAAACACAGTTGAAACAATTATTAAAAATAAATACAAATTTTCGAACCCCTACCTTTAAAGTTGCAATGATTACCGAAGATAATGTTCAACTGCATTACAAACTACGAAATCTCTGAAGAAGATCGCTTGAATGTGCTTTTCTTGCTATCATTTCCATATTCTGTGAACTTTCAAGTTCACAATCAATACTGCTCACATCAGATTAAAAAAAAAAAATAGATTTTGAATGGCGAGGAGCTAAATGTTACAGTTTTATTTTGGGAGTCATTGGTGAAAACAAAAAAAAAAATTTTAAAAAAATTTCGGTTTTTAGGGTTTGAAATAATACAGTTTGTATGAATTTCCTAGTCAAAAAATAATATTCTAATTCAAAAATTACTGTTTTAAAATTTGCACCATTGACCGCTACCATGAGTGGTAAAGTTATGTTAACAAATAAAACTTTTTGACCACTAGCGGTAGAATACCCACCAAAGCAAAATGGAAAAGCAAAAGTACAAAGAGTTAAATTTTAATTTTTTAATTTTGTACCTTCCAAAATATCTGCGCGTAAGATTTCAGATCTTATTAGAAAAACATAATTAGGGTATTCACAAGGTCTCATAAAGTAAAATGTCTTAAGTTGAAAACATAAAAATTTACAACTAGTGTGTACAACCTCTTATAACTTATTGTGCTATTTCAACTCTCAATAAGCTGATGCAAAACAAATTAAAATAAATATTTGTTATCACAATGCAAAAGAAAGCGAAAAAGACAAAATAATAGCCAATTTGTGCAAAAAGCATATTTTGGACGTTATAATTGAATACGACACTCAATAAACATAGCTTTTAAGGTTGTAATATTTTAGTACTATTTTTATATGGAAGGCAACAACTACATTTTTAAACTAGTGTAAAATTTTATAACATTATGATTACATGATAGCACATCTTGTGAATACCCTAAATGTGATGTTGTCGTAGCGTCAAATTTAAAATGATTTCAACTTGCACTACAACTACTACGACGAGCCACAGACGTACTACGCATTCCAGGCGATTCAGTGCATTTAGTAGATTTAAGCTTTTGACAGCTCATACTAAGTACTACAAGCTACACCATTCTGGTTTTCCACTTAACTATGGCCCAAATTTTCACAGTAACATAATTATTAAAGAGCTCCATATAACTATCTATTTATCACTCTTCACTACTTTAGAGTACTTCAGTGTACTGCATTTCAAAGGTATCTTTATATCGAATAAATATGTTCTATAAGACGCGAAGCAACAACATCGCATAGCAAACATTGCATCAATTGTTTTGAAAAATTTTTGTAAGTGCTTGAATTCTTTTGTGAAAAAATATCCTCTTTCTGCGCTCACATATCAAAACAGCCAGTGTAGTAAAGAAATCTTCTGAAACACATACAAATGCTGAGTGAAAAAAAAAAAAAACAGTTAAACGTTCAATCATTAGAACTATAGGACAAAACTGCAGTTGAATTAACTGCCAAAATTAGAACATGCAGCCAAAATTCTATTAAGTTTCTGCTGCATACGAGTTGTGACAAAGTGACATATGACATGACAAATGATATGACATGACATATAGCTTGAAATTTGATTTGACATATGACAAGACATATGACATGACATATAACATTACAACTGATGACATGACATATAACATGACACGTGACATGACGTATGACATGACATATGACATGACATAATACATATGACATGATATGACACATGAAAATTCTTGAACTGGACCGACCTTGGGCGTACGTTTTATACCAAATTGGATAGAAAAAATATACTCCCTCATCACAATCGAGCCATATTTAGAGTCGCTATGCTTGTTAAAAAATGTTAGCCTCAAAAAATCAAAAATTTTAAAATTGCGATAGAATATAACACTCGAACCATGTGTCTTTTAACGAGGGCCGGCCATATACCACGCTACAGTAAGAACTTGCTTGTAATTTTTATAAACCGTAGAATCTGTCACTCTTTGTAATCAGGAGAAAAATATCAAATGAAATTATTATCCAAGGAAGATGCACGCTTATTGGTGAAATTTTTGGTAGGATTCTTAGTAGTTTTTAATCGGTTTTACTTTGCATTTTTACTTTGTTACAATTCTGAATTTGCTCTTTTATCAAAACCTGCAACACAATATTAACTGAAATGCGTTGAATTTCTCGGAAATAATTTCTTAAGCTGATTTCTTTAAAAGAATAAAAGTTTTCATCAGCTTGATGATAAACACTATTTCACTACTTTTCTTTTAAATTTAGTACTATTTTTTTTTTTCAAACGCCTTAAAAACAACGTTTTTTTTCTACTGCAGTAGAAGTGCGATTGTGACTTTTCGGTGGCGGAGCTTTTTGTGTTTCTATGATTTATCAATAAGCAGAGGCGTAGGCAGGTTAAACTAACTCTATGAATGGCTTAACTCAAAACGACGTAGTTACTTTTTCCTAGTTATGTACAGTTATTCTTGCATGCTTGTTGTTTGTTGTTGTCAAAATTAAAGAAGAAAAGAAAGAAATCGAATTTTTGTTGTTGTTTTTGATATATGGAAATAAATATTTATTAAATTATTATTAATAATAAATTACAAATTTTTGCTTAATAAATTTAGCGTACATATTATTGTTGCAAATTACAAATTGTCATACATTCATATTAATTTTATGGTTTTTGTTTTTTAATTTATTTTTCTGTTCAATATATGTATATATATATATATTTTTGTGTATATATATATATTTATATAGCAATAAAAATATTAATCATAATAATAATAATAATAATCATAATAATAATAATGATAAAAAAGAAAAATTCTTACAATGAAACGAAGTTTTGCAAATACGCTGATATTTATTATTTTTACTTGCTGTTGTTTTTGTTTCCTTGTGTTTTTTTTATTTTTTTTTTTTATTTTATCATTTTTGTTTTTAAAGGACGGGGCTTTCTTATTCAATATTACAATGATAACGTTAGATATCGAAACTTACATAATTCAACATAATGACTGACTAGTAGCAATGTGTAACCTAGAGTTGCCAGGTTGTTTTTTTTTAATATTTGTTTGTTTTATGTTAATAAAAAATAGTATTTTTTGTTTGACTTTAGAGCAGTTAGCGCTGAAGCAGTTTAAGTATTCGTACATATATTCGAAAAATTGTGTTATTCAACATTTAAGCAACATATAAGAGTGGTGAGTATATTATTTTGGTTTTGTAATGACTTTTTTCTTAAGCACAAATAATTTGTCTCTAAAGAACTTTTCTGCGAAATTCAATACCAAGCAAACATCATAGATTTTAAGGTTAAAATCTATGTAAGTAAATCAAAACAAAAAATTTTCATATTCATTTTAAAAAGCGCGCTCTTGAAGTTAAAACAAATTTATTTGATTTAACAAAAGCGGCGCTTGATTTAACAAGAGCTCGCATATTCTTGCACCTAAACTAAAGTTTGACTAGTTAGTGTTAATGTCCGGATTTAATTTTTTTTTCTTAAATGATGAATTAAAAAGAAATAATTATACAAACCTAAGTATAACATCGAAAAATTAATAGTAAATGAACAATTATTTTGCATTTCATTGAACGCAACAGCATGATTTAAGTTTAAATATGTTTTTTTATATAATTGAGTTTATATAAATTAGATCACGTTATACAATTTATAGATGATTTTATTGCTATTATGGTTTGAGTGTTTAATGATTTTATAATTTTTGTAAACGAAACAAAAATAAGTCAACAATTAAGGTTGGTTTTTAATATTGTATAAAAGTAAATAAACCAGCCAGAAATGCAATGCAATGCAATGAAAAGGTGAGAGTGAGAGTATTGCCTTAGATGGGTTCAGATATCGGCTAAGTTGCTATAAAAACTTATTGGAATTGGATTGAACACTTGGTTAGTAATTTGATTGACCGGAAATGAAATTATCTTGTGTTCCAGTGCCTTGAAAGTATTATTGCAAGAACAGCCATTGCTTTTTTTATTTAGTTGTTATTATTGGCAAGAGCACATATAATTTTTTTAACAGAATTAGTTCTAAATCGAACCAGAATTCATCCATAGCTGTAATAAGACTGCCTATCTCTTTTTCTCTTTCTCTATTTTTTCTCTCATCTGAACACGAACTTTGAAAAAATTTTTAATTATTGAAAGTTAATTTAAGACTTAAAAATATCCAAGAGTCTTAAGAGAAGTAAATATTTCCTATAAAATTGGGTGGAATTTTTTTGAGTATTTTCAGTACCTTATGGAGGGATTTTGACACAGTTTTCACAAACGTTTAGTGAGTATTGTTTGGTAGTGCTAATGGCCATTAGTCATCACTTTTGGAGAATGGCACGGAACTTTTGGGGAACGGAGCACACATAAAATTATACCCTTAAAATAAAAAATGTAAAGAAATACTTTAAGACACAATCTTTCAATGAAAAATCGTCGAGATGGAATAATAATGGTTCATGAAATCTCCCATATAACGCTACAATTTAAAAAGTGATAGATATTCAGGGGATTTTAGTAGGTGTTGGTGATACTAACAGTATTAAGATAAGCAAATGTCTTAAACAAATATCGCCGAGATGGAATAATAATGGTTCTTGACATCTCCCATATAACTCAACATATTGCGATAGGTATTAAGTTGATATTAATAGGTGCAGTAGATATTAAAAGTATTAAGATAAGCAAATGTCTTAAACAAATATCGCCGAGATTGAATAAAAATGGTTCGTGACATCTCCCATACAACAAAGTGATAGGTTTTAAGGTAATATTAATAGGTGAGAAATAATATTAAAAAAAATTAAGAAAAGCAAACCTCTTAAATCGGTACTTGTGCAAGTAATTACCTATCGTCAAGATTGAATAAAAATGGTTTTTGACATCTCCCATACCACTCTTATAGGTGATATAACATTTATAGGTAAGAGGTGATATTAAAATCATTAAGATAAGCAGGCGACTTGTGCAAGTAATTACTATCAATCATGATTACTGGAAAAAGTTGGATAGTTTTAGAGGTCGACTTAGACAGTTTTAGAGGTAGAGTCATACTGAGTCATTCATTACTAGTTAAATATGACACAAATTCAATATAACTTCACTATAAATTCAATTATATTGACAATAAATGTCATTATAACTTCATGAATTACATGTGAAAATAAACGAAAATATATAAGAAAATATAAAATCTATGTTTTTATATTTTTGTATTTTGAAATGTAAGTGACCCTTGAAACAATATTAATACTTTTCCATTTAAGTTCTGTCTCTCCAAAAGAGAAATAAATATAAAACGAAATATCAACTGTGTTCTAAGGATCAAAGATTGATCAGGATTATGTTTTGCATATCATATTTCCAGTTTAGCCAAAAAAAAGTACTTTTACATGCGTTTTAATTCGAATGATACAATTTTTATTGTTTTTGAAATAATTCTTATTTTATGACTTAGAAGATTTTTTTAAATGACCGATTGTATCATATAACAGATAGTTCTCTCAAACATCTCTGCATTTCATCATAAATAGCTTTCGTGAAGAAATAAATAAAATTTGAAATTTATCAGCTTATTTATGTATAACTATTATATATAAAAGAGTGTCTTTTATCTTTGTCTCTTCAAATTCGTAACTTATCTACTCTGATATTCTCAACATATTCGTTGACATCTGCTCGCCACTGCATGTCACTCATTGCTAAAACTCGTTACTTTGTTGCTCTTTGCTAACATCACTAAGCAGCATGTTGCATTGCAGTGCCTCTCTAAAAGTTCTCGTCAAACAGTGTTTAGTACTCTTCAAACTGCTCTTTCAAAGCTTTGCATTGCATTGCATTGACAATAAAGACTAAATTAATTTTAATAGCTAGTGTTTTTTTTTAGTAAACATAAAAAATAAATATGTATAAAGCATCGATTTATATATGTATTTTTGTTTTACAATAAACATAGGCATAGACTTTATATATGGTTGTATATATGCAGCAATTATATACTTCTTACAAACCATTAGGTTTGCATAACGCTCATGCATTTTTGTTGTTGTAAGTTTGTATTTTTTTGAGTGTGTGTGTGTGTGTGAGTGTTTACTTATAGACTTAATTATTAAACAAGCAAGTATTTCATATTTTTTGCTCAGTGTATTTCTAGTTCTGTTTGATTTTGGTTTTATTTTTTTTTTACTGTTCTTTGGTTTGTTTTTTATTTATTATATAACTGTGTTTTGCTTTGTTGTTGTTGTTAGTTTGCTGTAGGAAAATGTTTTTTGGTTTAATTAGAATTTTCTCTTATTTTTAACGGCTGTTGTTCTCTCTTTTAATTGTGTTAATTTTAAATGTTGTTTTCTGTTTTTGTTTTCTTAAAAATACTAAGTTAAGTTTTTAATTTTTTTTTCTTCATTACTTCTTTACCGTTACACTTGATACTTTTAAACAAGAACAACGTAGAAATAAAGTAAAATGTTTTTGTTTTGTTTTGTTTTGTTTTGTTTTTTTTTAAAATTTCAATCATGTCAATTTTTAATTTCTTACTTTTCTTTAAATTTAATTGATTTGTTTATATTTTGAAATAAATTTAAACATTGCAAGTTTTCAAAAGTTTGCTTGTCCTTGATTTAGCTTAAATTTAATTTATTTTATTTAATTTAATTTTATTTTAATTCTTCTTTTGAATTGTTTTTCCTTTTTTTAATTTATTATCATGTTTTGCTCTTGTGGTTGTTGTGTTTTGCTGTTTTTTTTAATAATTTAATTAATTATTTTAAGTGGAACTGCGCTCCGTGTGTTTTTGTTATTGTTGTTGTTGTTTTTGTTGATGATGAGTACTTGAAAAAGTTTTTGATACTTTAATTGTTCTTTAAACATATAATTTTTTTGCTATTATTTTGAAGAGCGTTTTTTACTGGCTTTTTTTTTTGCTTACTCTGTTTGTGTTAATTTATAATATTTTCATTAAATTTGTTGTTGTTGTTGTTGTGGTTTTTGTATGCTCCATTTTTACTCCTTGACCTCGAAGTATTTGTAGGTTGGATTCTCGTAACCGTTGATTTGCATGTTCGCCACAAGTTTTTCTTCCGGTGCAACTGGATGATGTGTTGTAGCGGTCTAGTGAGAAAGAGTGTAAAATGAATGTAAAATTTTTAAAATTATGCGATAATGATATAAAATTTTTTATAAATAACTTTCCAAAATTGATTTGAAACTTTTTTGTAATTTTAACATGGGTATTCACGATGTGATGTATTTGAGATATATTTATCGAATATAAACAACAAAAAATCTAGTCTGTGAACACTTGCGTATAAGCCCAGCGTGCTTAATGGAGCTGTTTCGGCTCGAGATGGACCTTCTTCTTCGCATATTTTATCCGATACGTTTTCGTATGAAATTCCTTTTAAAAACGCGAAACGCTTTTTCTCCCCTTTTTTTAGTGATTTGTTTTGAGTTCGAAACGGGTCCGTAGAAACGTAAAAGAGCTTATTCCGCGCTGATGAACATTTTTGTGCTCATTGGGAACTTGTAGTATTTTTGATATGTATTTCCATGTTGTTGAGAAATATTGTCTTCCAAAAACCATCAATTGACTGCCGAAATTGTGTGATTTATCATCATTAATTTTTTGATTTTTTACGTTTTTGAGGCACTACACAATTATGCAAAAATAAAATGATAAATTTAACCAAAATAATGACCGTCCGTAAGAAAATCCAAGGTGGACATATGAATGATCAAGTGTGTCAGTGCTAACCTCGGAGTTTGAACTTTGAAAGACCCATTATAATATAGTACAGCCCACTATAGCAAATTTTTAACCAATTCTCGAGCAAATTTGTCTCGTAGAATGTTGTCTAGTATATATCCTATCAGAGAGAGTTATGACACTTAAAACAAAACCGTATTTTAGCTAAATTTATAAAAAACAATCAAATCAATCAATATTGGTGTGGAGTTTCAAAGGAAAACTAAAACATAAGCCGTAGATGCTCCCTCCTAGTTCAAATTAATTAATCGAGCACAACAATACGTATTAATATGACGGAAAGTCCTTTTTTACGTTTCTAGAACTTTCAAGTTTTTCCTCTTTTCCATTGTTTTTGGAGAACATTAATTTTCCGAATTATACCACTTAACCACGCCAATCCCACTTACCTGATCAACCTCAATGAATCCTTGCGCATGTGGCGAACGCGATGTTCTCCACTTGGCAACAGCAACACCCACAAAGATCGCAGCCATCAAAGCGATGCCGGCGAAGGACAATGTAAAGTACACATTACGACCCTCTTTCTCCGCATGCGTATTGAAATTGTCTCTGCGCACTGAAAAGCTCTGCAATGAATGAAATAAAAAACAAGGTTTAGAACTTGTAGAACCAGAGCCGCTGTGGGTTCAACTCATTTACCGATTCACGATGATTCAACTCGTGCGTCATGAAGTGCTGCACTTGTGGCTCGGCCTCCTGATGAGCAACAGCAGCGGCAACATCTTCGACAGCACGCTGCAGAGCCTCATCGTCCACAGTGGGCAGGACAGTTTGGGTTTTGGTGCTGAACAAAAAAAAAAAAAACAAAAAACCATTTTGTAGCACCTAACAAAGCTGTCAAGTTTAAAACTTACCTAGCCGTAACCTCGGAGTACTCCTCACCGCCATTGTTGTCCTTGTCATTTTGAGCAACTTTGGTTGGATCAGCCGCACCCATGGCTGCGTTCCCGACAACTTCCTTGCTACTTAACGAGCGTGTATCAGCGGAGCCCTCTTGCTCAGCCTGTGACTTGACCAATTCGTCGATTTTCTTAGCCTCCATGCGCAGCTTCTCTTCGCGCAGCTTCTCACGCTCAGCAGCACGCTGTTCTTTGCGTTGTTTCTCTGCCAGGCGCAGACGCTCCTTCTCGGCAACCTTGCGTTCGATCTCAATGCGATACTTGTCCAGTATGGTGGCTTCAGCCTCTTCACTCATGCCCAACGATGAGCCGGGTATATCATCCTTGCTGCGTAACGCCAAAATGTAGTCGTTCATAAGTTGAGCAATCTTGGATGAGAGCTCGGGATAGCGTTTAAGCATTGTCATCGACTGATTGACAGCGCGATCGATATCAATGAGTCGCTCCAAGGTACGGGGACGTTCAGAGGCAGCTGCTTCCAAGCCACCGGGGCCGCCCGAATTCAAGAGATGACGATAGTGAGCCAAAGCGTGAGCACGATCCTTATGCAAAGCACGCAACAATTTCTGCAGACATTTCTCCACATGATGAGCCTAAAACCAAAAATGGGGAGGGGCAAACGAGAAATATAAAATGTCAATCGTTTTTCTGGTGCGGATGAGTACTGCAACTCACATTTGGTGGCTGCTCGGTCAAAGCCTGTGTGTAGCAGGTCATCGCCTCACGCTTGCGTTGATTGATGTGTGCCAGAACGCGCTGTTGATGCATGGCCGCTAGCTGGTGCTTCTCAGCGTTGCCTTCCTCCTCGAGTGCCTGAACAGAAGTCTAAAATTACATTCCCATATAAAGACGTATTGAACATCAAGAGAGAAAGATATCAGAGAGAAGGAAGTTTTTGCCTGGTGAGTTAGATGAACGATTTGATTTGAAGAGTTTGAAGGATGTGAACTACAACTAGTGCACGCTACATTATGGCTGACGAGCTATATTACCGTATGGCTTACAAAGGATCCTCGCTCTGTTACCATTTTTGATAACCGACTCTACGATAAACTAAAAGCTAATGGCTAACATAAAGTAGCTTCCACTAAGTGGCTAGTTTTAATGGCGAAGCAGAAGACATGCAGACTAGCGGAGCGCAAATAATGTTTGTCCTAAAGATTCGGAGAAAGTACTGACTTTAAAGTAGAACTCGAGGTTGACTACCTAAAAAGCGGAAGGGGTCAAAAGTAGCAAGACTTTAAAGTTTGACTCTAGGTTGACTACCTAAAAAGCGGAATGGGTCAGAAGTCACAATTTAGTCTCAGTAGTATGCGTAGATTAGCAAGATCGAAACGCGGCGATTAGATCGATTCGATACGATTTGACGTATCTCACACACGAGCGCAGTTCTCCGTAAAATAATGTTGATTACTTATGAATTCTCCGGCAGCCCTGTACTTCAACGTTAACGTTAGCTTATTTTCGTTTTCTTTTTTTCCGTTTTCCATTTCGATCTATTTCGGGGAATCTAACACATCTTTCCCCGAAATATCAGTAGATATTACTAACACTCCGACTTCGGCTCTGGTTCCGACTCCGGCTCGGATAAATCAAATTTGAAACCTCGGGTTTCGACTTCCGTTCCGCTTCACCTACCACCGTAACATCCCTAGTGTAAACTCAACACTCAACAATCTCAATGAACTCAAGGTTATGCGGAGATATTCCGTAAGAGAATTTCTATCTCGATTACTACAAGCAGAAATATCTTTTATGGGACGGCAAAGTTATCCACTAGACTCAACTCAAGAATGAATAAAAACGACCGTCTTTAAAAAACAATCTTTTTTCTGTCTCGGAAAATTATTTATTCGGTGAGGTTAAATGCTTGCGGTCAGAATTTAGAAAGATGCATTTTTGTCTAGTACTTAAGGGATAGAGGAATTGTTATGGAATTTGAAAGTGGATAATAGTCCACTTTAAATCCAAAACTCCAACGAGAAGATCTTTTTACTTTCGGACTCTAACTAGCTCTATTCTGGTTGAACTGATTTGAAAAGTACTCAACCTTGAACGAAGATATCCGGGAACTTAAATCGATTATTGTCGAAATTGTTAGGAAATCTAAGGATACCAAAATTATATCTAATTTTTAGTCATACAAGAGCCCAAATGATCTTTAAAATAGACAGACAAGGAACTATCTGCTTCTTGTGCAGTCGAATAAAGTATAAGACAATGCAAGACAGTACAAGACAGTTAAAGACAGTTAAGGATAGTACAAGACAGTACAAGAGTGTACAAAACAGTACAAGACAGTACAAGGACAGTACAAGAGTAAAAGTAGAAATCTATCAAAGACAGTAAAAGTGGTAGTGAATAGAGGGATTTTAATTCTACTTATATTGAAGAAAGCTTAGGACAGGAAAGTGAACAAATCAATAGATCTTTATTAAAAGTGGTCAAATCTTTTTTTTGATTGTTGATGTTGTAACAGAAGATCGCCTGGAGAAAATAAACCAAAAAAGCTAGGTGTGTTCCTAATCATCGTTTTAGCGCTTAAATCGACTAGTTGCTGATATAATCTTGAATAAATACACAGTGTTTGCGAGAGGAACATTCATTTATATCCAAATCTGAAGGCGATTATTTATCCTAATCCGAGGTGAAGAAGATGAAAAAAAAGAAACTCTAACAAATCTCCATCTAAATCTAATTTCTCATTCAAATTCAAATATAGAAGAAGAAAAATAAAATAATAAAAAACTGGAGGAACATGAAGAACAGTAACAGCAAAAAGCAGGAGGAATATTTTGTGAAAGGAAGGTTTCTTCGAATTCAAATCCTGCTGTCCTCATTCGAGTTCGAAACATAAAGAATAAAAAAAAACTCTATGTAACTTCCATACGAATCGCACAAATTGGATGAAATCGTAACTAATCTCCATTTCATTTTTATATCAAAGCCTGAGGAATAGAAAAATTCCAAATACACGATAAAAAATTACTTAGAATTGTCTAGGAAAATGTTGACACAATTTTTTCCCAATTTTCTTTCAAGTGTCTACTGATTTTGTAAAAAGAGAGATAAACTGGACTTTATTGAGGACTATGTGTCCTATCGTAGAACTCTAATATTTAGGTTGGTAATGAATGTGAATGAAAATGACTTATGGATTATTTATGGCATTACTTCCCACTTGGTAGATATTGGAAGAAAATACGTAACGGATTTTCACGAAAACTTTCTGATACTCTGCTTGAAATAAGGAGGAGGAACGGAAGTATCGAGATTCGCCGAAAATGGATCGATATAATGGTTCAAAATCGAGTAATAAGACTTCAACTGATAATCGCCTGATATAAAGCCTTAAGAAAGGAGTTTGACCTTAAAAAATAATGATTTAAGAATAACTTCTTTTTCTGATAGAAAAAACAATGTTTAAAAAATTATTTTTACTGTTGATCGGTAAAATATCGACCAAAAAATAAATTTTATACCTGGTGGCAAAAGTAACGATCAAAAAAAATTTTTTTTTTAAACAAAAATAATTGTTATTTTCCATTCCTGGCTTTTATAGCATTGGTTAGTAAAAGCATCAATCTACTCATTGCATTGGCTGGTAAAAGCATCATCATATTTGAACTTGTCTCTCATATCTGCCCCCGAAAAGAGCCTATAACGACTTTAACTTCAAATGAGCCGCTTTAACCTCAAATGAACTACTTGAACCTCAAAAATCTCGATGAAATCAGCAGTCATAGCACAGTCAAAAGCATCAATCTACTTAAGCTTAAGTTCACTTCAAATTAAAATACAAAGCTTCGCATCTGAAAGTCTTTCCCTCCCATTGCCATACAAAAGAGAGAGAGAAAAAAGCTTAAAGTTTAAATAAGAACAAAATCATAAAAACGCATTCAACAATGATAGGTTATGTTATGAAGTTTAATGCACCACAACAACAATAAAAAACAAATAAAAAAAAAAACAAAACAAAAAAGAACCGAAAAAATCAAACTACTTAAAAATGACAACACAACAACAATGACATGAACACATGAGCAAGAACAACAACAAGAAGAACATACGGCAACATTCGCACAAACCTGGAAACGTGCTGTCATGCGTTGCTTGAAACTCTGAGCAGCCTTGGGATCAGCCAGACGCATATCCTGATATTTCTCCTCCAGATCGGACCAGTCCTTCATCACACGCGTTACCTTCTCGCGATGGTTCTCCTCGAGGCGCTGTTGAGCTTCCTTGTTTTAGAATATGTTCGTTTTGTGGGTAAAATTGTATGGAATGGAGATCACTTACTTTCTGACTTACTTTGTAGCTCTGATGCTCGTAGTGCGGATCGAAATGGGTGAAGTAAGGATCAGCGGTGGGCTGACTGGTGGATGAAACTGGCGCTGGTGGTGATGGTGGTGTTAGATTGCCAGCATCAGCGGACTTCTGCGCATCGATTGTTGATGGTAACTTGGCATCCTTGGCTTCAACGTTCGACTTGAGGTTTGTTGGTTTCGCACCACTAGAGCTACCGTTTTGTTGATCCCAACTATCGCCACTCTGGTCTTCGGCACCGCCTTCCTCTTCATAGTTGTCAAGGTCTTCATTGGAGTCATACTCGGCATTGGCATCGTCCACAGCTTCGCTGTTGACATCACCGCCCGCATTGGAGGCAGCAGCTGCCGCAGCAGCAGCAGCTTCATCGGCAACCATTTCATCTTCTTCATCATCACTTAAGAGATCATCGTCATCTTCATCATCATCGTCAGTGTCCTTGGAGTAGTTGGAGTCATTGTCATCGTCAGACATGGCGACATCTTCAGTTGCGACATTGGCAATTTCAGCAGGCATAACGACGGGTAAATCGGTTTTCTTGACTCGAATTTCATCGGCTATAAAAATATTTTAGCAATATTATGTGAAAATTAAGTTAATAAATTAAATTAAAAACCAGTTGGTGGTGAAAAGTTCGGGCGCGCTGTAAGGAAGATTGCGTAAAATGACGCGTGTAAAATTAATGACGCATTAAGTGCCACTTAACGCAGAACGCATGTGAACGGATGTCAATAATGGTTAATAGCTTATCTAGAGTGTGCTTTATACGAAGCTTGAGTGGAAAATTTAAATTTGGTCATAAAGTTGAGAGTTTAAGTTAGAATGGTACACGTTAAAATTGCTTCTTTTAAGTTTTGCGATAAAGGTTGTTGCAAATACTGGCTCCATTTTATTTCACTCCACTTATTTCAACTTTGGATGCCTTAGGCTGCCCACAAGGTGAACGCGAGAGCCGACTTAGTCGGCAGACAGGCGCCGAAAGCATATGAGAGCAATAAAGTACCCAAGTCATGCGACCCTTTTGCCCCAACGCGTTTTTCATCATCAATCGGCTCGGTTCAGCTACCTGCGTTCACTCTGTGGGTAGCCTTAGTGTAAAATCAGGGTACTTAATTGAATTTTCATTTAATATTTGTGATATACTGATAGACCAAATCACCCCCGTTCAAAACGCATGCATTATTTCTTGGAGAATTTCTTTTCGAATGACTCTTGGTAAACTTTTAAAATTAAATTGAATGAAATGACATTTTTATTAACGATTTTCCACAATTTTGTAAACAATTTCTTAAATTTGAGACCATTTTATTATAAAAAAACCAAATTACTGTTCGTTGTTTACAATTTTGTATCATTCTGTTCTATGAATACTACGAATTGGTTCAATTACTTCGTTAGGCTTTAAGCTTTATTTACACTGTCATATTTCAATATTACGGAAAACCATTTTGCCCCCTCTAGCATACAGCCCAACTACCTTTCAATCATTTTATCATTTCTACTCACTTTTGAAATGTTTGGGACAGCAAACAAATTCCACACCGGAGAACAATGATATACCACATGGCAACAACATGGCAAAGCTACGCATTTGCATGCCACGTTCCTGGCAGGCAGCGGCTCCAGTTTGATTCCATCTAACGAATGGCCAACAACGTGAGGCATTGTGTATATGATCGAAGAGGCAGCCTTCGGGCACCAACAAAGCATCCGACTGGAAAGGTCCTTCTGCGCAAAAAAATCAAAATCAAAATCAAAGCAAGCAAAAAAAAAAAAAAAACTGGGGCTCAAAAGTGCAAATGTATGTTTGTTTTTGAGCATTCATTGTTTTTTTTTTCTTATGTTTTTTTTATTTGTTTTCATTTTATGTTATCATACTAACCCAAGCATCTGAACGGTTTAATCCAACGGTGCACACCTTTGCATTTGGCCGAATTCAATGCACCCTGACGACACCAACCGCCAATTTTCTGATAGTGTGATGACTCAACAATGTTGGTGATGTCACGATTGGGATAAGCCTGAAACGGAAGCAACATTGTAATTGGATACTTTTTTCCAAGTGATTGAATAATTGAAAGCAAATCAGTGTACAAAATGAAAATGGAAATAGCAATATGACGAAATGAATTTCTTTCTGAAAGATAATGAATAAAATGTTCAGTATTTTGTTTTCATTTATTGCAACAACTAAATTATTATGATTATAAGAATAAAGGAATTCAGAGTTCAATTATATAATTGAACGTCTTACGTAAGCTTTGAAAAATTTGCACTACGTAAAATTTGGTAAAAGCCAAATTACGAAAAAGTTACTTTTACCCTTAAGTATTGTTGTTGATCTATAAGAGCACATCCAAATATTTAAAGTCTATTTTTTGTCTAATTCGTATTATGAATAAAATTAGTTCATTCCTGCATGAACAGTTGTGCTTCTTCTTCTTATTGTAAAGCTAAATGACTATTTTAAACTTTTAAAAACACATATGGATAAAAAAATTCTTTAATTATACTAAGTTTTATTAAACAACAAAATGCTCGTGGTCCCACAGACCCACAACAGTACTTAAGGGTTAATAAAATTTAAAAAAACTGATATGTCAAACAACTGATGTTTTTTTAAGTTCCCGGTGGTTATTCGAAGAGAATTTGAAAAAAGTAAATTTCCGACCAAATTATTTTTGATATCAGAAAAAAGTGAGTTGGCCCAAAATTTTGACTACAACTTAAATAAGTATCTCTTATCCCAATTCCGGTCTTGAAAATTTTTGTTTTCAGAATTCTGCTTCTTAATTTTTTTTTTGTTTCTTTTTTTTTTGAAATGAAACCTCTTTTTTAGGAACTTGAGTCATGAGTCAAGTGGTTTAAGAATCAAATGGTGTACTGGTATTATCTCGTTCTAAAATTTGAAAATAGTTTTTGTCAGAAGTGAAAAATGAGAGGTCTTATAACCTCTTTATGACATAACGGAATTTGTTTCCAGTTATTACTTTGGAGAAAATTGTAGCACCTCCATCTCCCAAATAATTGGGAATCTTAAATAAAACGGTCGAAAGTACTAAACGGTCTAAGCTTTGGGATATTTTGTTTATTTGAGAAATGTTTTTTGAAATCTCCAAGATTAGTTTTTACCAAACTACTTAGGGGAAAATACTGAAATGGTCGAAGTTCCAAAAAGTCAGGTTTCTAAATGGCCCATTATGACACATGCATTTGAAGGCTAGAGGGTTTCAATATTCCGAGAAAATATTCCTTAGAAGATTTTAATATAGGTTCCCCTAAACAAGAACCACCCTGTATTAAGTTGTACACATGATTTTTCATATTGTTTAATTCGATTTTTTACCAAAAAATTCAAATTTCAATCCACTGTTAAAAAATATTGTGACGTAGTGGAACAAAAAGGGATTCAGGGTTTTGTTAATGATGTTAAATGCTTTTGCTTAAGATTGGTTTGGTTTGCCCCCGAAAATATGTGTTGCACTGTGTAATTAATTAAAACTATTCGATTTGGGGTAGTAAGGTCCACAAAAGAAGGATATCAAGATAGAGCCATTAATGGCTATAATTGTCGTTGAATATTTGAAAAAATTTTATTGTTAAAAAAACCTCCATGCATACTTATGGAAACGTTATTCTGTCAACTGATTTCAAGAGTACATTCTTCAACAGTTGGTGTAGCTTTGTGTCTTAACTGAGTTCTTCTTTAAAGTAAAAAAGCTTAGTAATTTCTAGAATTTTATTTTTACCAAAATGACGATACATTTAATAATTCGTATAGAAAAAAAGAAAAAATTATTAATTTTTCGCCTACCTTTCGATTTTGTTTTTTTTTTTAATTTTGTTCATACTTTTTTTATAAAATTGTTTACGGATTATATTGTAGCGGCTCTCTGCGCGGCCTTATGACGTCATGAATTTGTTGTCTATTTTTGTCATGAGGACTATAATCCAGCCTTTACTGAAGTATTATTCTTTTTACCGTCGCATCTATGTATTGCACGTTATTCCATGTAACAAATTTAAATTTGCCTTGTTTAGGCTGCTCCCTCCGCATCCCGGTGACGTTTTTAATTTTTTAATTATTTGTGTCATAAATTCAAAGAATTAACCTTTACTGCCAACTTATTTCATCAAATTAGCGCACATGAAAAAGAGGCACAAACTGGATCTTAATAAGTGCAACGTTTTATCAGAACTACAACCTTTGTAATGTAAGTTTAACAACACTGCTAAAAAAAGCTTTTTATCAGCTGCTTGATAAGAGATGACAGCACCGCTGCTACTGTTTGGCAGCACTGAATCTGAGTTGAAAACAGCAACAGCATTTATCTTATTTACTCTTTCGTGTTTTCGTATAAAGACGAATTCTCGCTTGCCTCGCAAGGGTACTACGTGATCGACACAAATTTATATTTATTTAAATATGCTCATGTTTACATATTTATTTATTTTAAACATTTTAGTGTAAGGAATTTCATCAAAAAGGAAATAGATTCTGTCTATTTTATATAATTTACATTGTTGTTGCTTCATTGCTTCAAAACATTTTACAGCAACGCAATGAAAAAAAAGCTTTGTACTGCCTTATAATTTAATCAAAATAATTTTTGACTAATTTTTTAGATGGTATTTAATCTTAAATTTTAATAAATTTTAAGAATAGGTTAAAAAAAAAGTATGCAATTGCCTTAGTTAAGAATGATGCTTTGAATTAGTGAAAGAATTATTGAAATCGGTTCAGTAGTTCTTAAGTTTACCACACTCGAAGATACGTCTGAAGGGGGAGGGGGGGGGGGGGAGGGGAGTGTTAGGTTTGACAACTCTTTTTTTTTTAATTTTTTTTTATTTTTGTTTCGAACTAGCAAAGTTACAGAAGGTGAATAACCGTACCTCTAACTAAGTGTTAGAGAAAACTAACAGAAAAAACAACTGAACCGATCGTTTTGAAATTTTATACACATATTTTACATATAAGTAGCTCTTTAGTGACGTCGAGTTTTTAAAAATTTTTTAATTGCTAACAATTTTAAAATAACAAATAGGTAGATTTTTTTTGTCAAAAATCGTCATTTTGGCTTCAAAATGGTGCGAAAAATTGAAAATTTTAAAAATTAAAAAAAGCTCGACGATAAACTCGATAAACTAAAGAATGCATTTTGATTTTTTGGTTTCAGATGATCCAGTGGTGCTGTAGGCTGGTCACCGCACAAACAACTTTTTTAAATATTCTTCAAATGCTGTACTTTAATATAATAATATGTAAAATAAACTTTTTCTAAAAAAATTCATGAAAAAAGGTCTTTTTTAGGCGAAACGAACCTTACTCTCCCCTTAAGCCTTTTATATAATAGTATAGATATAGATGTTTTGCTCTTAATTAGTTTATCCGAAATATGTCATAAATATGTTTTTTATTTAGAATAAAACTTGGCTTTAAATTAAGATACCAAAAACGCCTTTCCCCCACACAAACTCATCAAATATTTTAAGCATTTGCCTTGATCTTTAACTTACAGCAATTGAAGCTATGTATGCCTGAAAGTAGGCTATACTTTCTGATAAAAAACACGTTCTCAAACCCATTTTGTTTTGGACCTATAGCAAATCGTGTTGAATAGAAATTTTTTAACAATGGTGGATGTTTTTAACGAAATACCGAATATTTGAATTTATTAACAAAACTTTAGTTATTAAAAAAAAGATTCCGGGATAAATATCATAATATGACAAGTCTTTTAAAAAAACTTCGACACACCGGTTAAAAAAAAAAAGCGTCCGCCTTGGTTCGAAATGGGATGATAGATTAGTGGGAGGAAAGAGCAATCAAGTGAAACATCTGTATGTATAACATATAAAATTTTATCATTGGATCTGTAATTTGTCGGACTACAACGTACTCTTTTGTAAAAATTTCGGACTATAGCGGGTCTTAGGCAATACTTTGCCGTCGCAGGGAAGAGTGCGGAGTTAACATATTTCTATATTCTGAGATAATCGACTTACACATATTTATCAAAAATTCACTGACTAGGGTTTGGATGGTTATAAACATTTGATTTTTCAGGATAGTTAAATCCAGTTTTCTTTCAACATTATTGATATTTTTTCCGTTTTTGTTATAAATGCAAAAACTGTGGAACAAACAGTGTAGATGCCGGTTTTTTGATTGTTTATCACAAATAAGTCGAAAAGCCGTATCTACATCAATTCTACGTTTTATAAGTAAAAACTACGTTTTGGAATTTTCTGTCCTTTGGTGACGTCAAGGTAAAACAGAACTCCATTCTCTGTAAAGGTTTGAAGGTTGTTGATATTGTCTATCTGTAGATACCAGTTTTTGATCTCTGTTTATGTAGATACTACGTTTTTGCTTGAATGATTTCTTTAATTTGTGAAGATATGACAATTCAAGTTAGAATATTTAACAATTGAGCAAAAACTTCATAATTTCATTTTATTTTCTTGAAGATGAAAGATATATGGTTAAGAAAAAGCAAAAACTGATTTTGATTTTAATTCCAGATGCCGCACTCTTCCTCTTCCTGACGGCAGTACTCTATAATCCAACAAACTCGATAGTTCGACACTGCCCTGCAAAACGTTTCTCGGATTACCAGGGGTGCACTGTATTATGTTCCAAGCGCGGTGGAAAGTTGAAGAAACATGTGAATTTGAATCTGAAGCAAGTGTTTAGTGCCTTTACCTCAGTCAATTCGAGTTATAGTTCAATCTCATCCACAAACTTCTCTACCACCAAATACAGATACAAGTCGTAAATATTGATGAATTTTTTAATTTCAGTTGATTAGAAATGAGTAAAGAAAATACCGAAAGGTTAAAGCGTAGAACCACGGTCTGGCCCGGTCTGTAGCACGTTACCTACTCGACTACCGAGCCTTTCAATACGGCACACAAACTTTCAAAAGCATCCCGAATTTTCCAAAGATGAATGAAAACCAAGCTTGTTCGCTATCCAAAGAAACGTCATCAAACTAATAAAATCTGAAAAAATCCCGTGTCTGCAGACCTACAGACACATCTACTTAACTTTAAAGATAAATTAAACCGAATAAAAACCAAGTCCACCTCTCGTTGGCCCTGACTGCTATAAAAATTTTTATTTTCCTTGTACTTGCTATAAATAATGTAACATCGAATTCAATGTATCTTTAAGCTGTTAGTCAATAACTTAGACGGAAAAGTAAATAAAGAAATGTTGGACACTTGATATGTCACTGTTTGACTTGGGCAACTAACTTGAATTAGCTTCTTGAGAATCTATGTCCTACGGAGTCAGCACAAAAACTCAATATCCGCCTGTTTGAAGATGTTGCCAGCTCTTACTTGTAGTTATTTCTAAGTCCATGTCATTGAAGCCTCACGACAGCACCGGATAACAACAGCAACAACTCGCATCCTGACCAACAATATTATGCTATTTTTTGCCTTTACCCTTTTCATGCTTTTCTTGCCCCCGCTACCATTGCTTGTCAAAAGCATAAATTGTCAGTAAAGCTGTTTTTTTGTTTTTTAGATTTCCGTTTTACTCTGGTCAATATATCTGGTTCTGGTTTAAACAAACTTATGAATGTGCATGTATGTTTGCTAACAAAAAATAATATTCATGAGTAGGCGAGTATGTGTGTGTGCATGTGTGTGTAATTATGTATTTATGTGTGTGTGTCTTTGATTAAGTGGTTGGCAGCATTGGTTACGAGCTAATTTTAGTTGGCTGCCATGCTGTGCACCCTTAACGCTCATTCAACACTTGCCTACACACACGACCAATACGACCCGGCCCGGTTCGTTGAATACCACAACCCAACAGACCAAATGCCAACCTAGATCCCAGCCAGCCATGGTTGCCATTGTGATTTATTTTAACAGGTACGTACCTACATGCATATGAGTGATTGTAGTTGACACAAAAGTGGTTAAATAAATAGTTCAAGTGGTTTTACCTTGTGAGATTAATAAAAAAAAGAAGAAAAAAACGTAACTGTACCGAGGGAACAATGAGCAGCTAGGGACACATAGGTGGGGGCAATAAAAAAATAAAACATGTTGAACGTTTCTGTTAAGCTAGGCCCATAAATGTAAGCATTTTAAAAAACAAGCACGTATGCATTGAGTGAGTTAAAAACCAAAAGAGGTAAGAGTGCAGATGAAAGTCCTCAAACATGTTGGCCAAATAAAGGTATTCATTAAGAGAAGCTTTTTTTTATACATTTCAATATGAACCGTGAATTGTTTTATTCAGCACAAAGCGTTATAAAAGCTTTTATTGTTCTCAATGATTTAATTATAGATTTTATTGTTAACTAAATAAATAGAGAGAGAGAGAGAGAGAGAGAGAGAGAGACGGAGATTTCCAGAATGATCAGCAGGCATTATTTAAAAGTTCATATGTAAATTTCAATGAACTGGGTGGAAATATTGAGGTTATTCAACAAAATCGGGTTGAATTCTTTTTAGTTGAAAAAGTTGTGAAAATGGAAAAAGATAAATACCCACAGGTTCAATCCCTGCAAAAAGCTAATTCAACTGTTGCTTTAAATCTGATGGATTGTTTAAAAATATAACTTTCCCTAAGCTTGATAGAAGCTTTTCTTTTCTGTAGCATACATAAATGTTTGTCTTTGAGATGGTCTACTCTAAGGTCACATTATATATAAAAAGGACTCTGTTGAAATATTTTACTTTTGCAAAATAATACTTAAGCAATTGAGACATTTGCCCAAGATGAATGTCCAATGTCTAAATTGTCATTATTATGTCCATAAATATTATTAGTAGCCAATAAAGTTAGGTTGTTTTTATATTGATTAGGGTTATTTTTGTTCGTGTTGTATTGTATTCAAGTCAAAAGACGATTAAGGTGAATACCTGGTATATTTTATTTGATTTTATTGTGGAATGCTTATCCTCTTTACAGTTATATTGGACCATGTTGTTGTTTCGACATTTGAAATGACGTGGGTAGTCTTTTGTACGTTGGACTTTGATGCGCCAGTTAAAAGTTTCAATAAGTGTTAAGTGCTATTTTGGATACAGTTGATAAAAGATGGTTAAGGTGAAAATTAAGCCTAGTAGTGCGTCATTAGCAGATGTTGGTGGAAAGAGGCCAGTTATTTTTGAGAGTTTCTTCATATCATATCTATACAATTTTAACATTTTTATCTATTCTATTATATAAAATGAAAGTGAAAATTTTTTGTGGTAGTTGAACTCCAAAACTACTGACCAGATTTTTATGAAATAATTTTTAAAATATTACATTTGTGCTACAAAAGGATATAATGTATTTTCTTTACGAAATTTTAATAATAAGTATCTTTAATTAAAGTGTAAAGTTTTTTACAAAATCATCCACAAAGCCATTCATTGCTTGATCGTAAGCTTTTCATGCTTTTGTGGTGCGAACGCTTTAATAAACTCCATGTTGCTCTCTACCAGAGATAATAAGATTGGAAACTTTGCTGTGAAAGGGATAGCACAATGCATGGTTTATGTCAAATTGAAGTTCATACGAACACAATATTATAGTTGTGTTCGTACGTTTTGTTGACCAACTCACAAAGTTCGAGTCCTAGTTTGAGTTATTCAGCTGGTTTGGGTAAAATTTCACTGAGTTTAGACAAATTTACCATGGTCAAAACATAAACAAATGAAGGGGTAACTCACACGTGTAAATCTGAACTTCATCGATTTTTTTCTTGCATATTTTTGAAGTATAACTATCCGCGAAATTATGCGTCTGCGAAAATAGTTGTATACCTGGTATTCCACTCGTATTTCTGGCATTCATATAATGTATGCAATTTCCAGAAATGAATTTTCGATGCCTCTTATTGTTTAAATTTGTCAGCTTAGCCCGAACGTTCGACAGCTCGAGAAGTGTGTATTTCCGCCGTTTATTTTATATTTTAACTGCAAGTTTTATTCATTATCCAAGTCACTTTTGTTGAACACCATCGGAGGTCACAATTTGAACACATATGTATGTGGAAAAAAATCTACGTAGCCCGGATTGCAGTGACAGAGAGACGCGTGGCCGAGAGCACAAGAGAAAAGAATGATGAGAAGACAACAGGAAATTTATAAGTAGCATCGTCGGTGAAAAAGCTACTATATGTGCCTGGAATAGATGGCTCTATGTATGTTTAAAAATATTGTTTTCTTCGTGTAAACTGAAGTTTAAACTTGAAACGCATTTTTTCGAAATGGCATTTTTAATCGGTGACAAAAATTCTGAACCTATCTTTTTAAATTTTGCAGACTCGTTCGATGTTTTTATTTTTTGTTAAAAAATGGCCATTATATAGCCAAAAACGACAGTTTTTATTAGTTTTCAGACTCTAGTTTATATTGTCATTTAACTTAATCTATTGGCCATTTTCTCTTTCAGTTGATCCAGTTCGCCACTATGTTTGTCATCGCAAAACGCAAAAATAAAAACATAATTTTTTACAGTCATTTGTTACAAGACTTAACAATATTTTTTAATAAAAAATATAACTGAAAAGTGTTCAATGTATGTAGTTTAAGATGATATAATGATCGTTCCAAAAATTTTAGTAGTTTTCGTATTCATGAAAAAACCTATTTTTTGCACTGCAAGTTGGGGTGGCGCCTTAAGTAAATAAAGTCAGCTGTTGATTCAAATTTATAAATCCTTGAAGAAATTCAACATGTATTGAAGGTTTGTGTACGGGATAAGGATTTGAGATGGTTTTTTAATTTTCGAGACATTTTTATTGAATATATTAAGATAATATATTATCAGTTGAGCGATTTTACATGTATAAAATGAGTTTCTGCCTCTTTATTAATTTTATGTCCATATCCAATGCCTATTTATTAAAGCTTCGAAAATAAAGTAGTATTATTGCTAGCTAAAAACAGTTAATTGTCGATACAACAGTTGACAGTCTTAAGGTGAACTCACATACACAATACGTGAGTGCATAAATAATGAGAAGAACAAGCATTATTTTGGCGCAGAATCATCAAAATTCACAATAGAATCGAAGTTTCCTATCTCATTATCTCTGATAACGGTGGAGACGGCAAAACCCGTCAATTTAATTATTGGCCGGTGAGATAAGGCGATTTGATGCTGTTGGACCAGTGGCGTTCCTAGGCTTGGTGACACCCGGGGTGGATACTCATGGTGTCACCCCTATAAAAAATTTCTAAATGCAAAAAGAAACCAATTCGATGAGATTAAGTGCTTTTATTAATATCTTTATGTTTTACAAAAAAAAACAAACACCATATGACAAACAATAAGAATTTGTAAAAAACAGAACAATAATATTACATTTTCAGGTGTCTACATATTTAGATATGTAGGCATAAGGTAAAAAAGAAAACTTATTAACTTCACAGTCTTAAAAACTGACGGAACAAAAACTTTACATTTTCAGGTACATATTTGTATATGTAGGTATAAGGTTAAACAAAGAAATCTTATTAATGACGTTGTCTAAAAAACTAACTTTTCTTACTTTAAGAGCTCCAAAATTTGAAATAACCTTATCGAAATCAATATTGGGTCAATTGCAAAAAAAACGTACACAAAGAGGTTTTCATGTTTTGTTTTTAATGATTTTTAAATTTTCCCGTTGAGTAGTCAAATTAAGTGAAAGTTAATGGAGAATTCGAAGTTGTTTTTAGGCCCTGCAAAAAATAATTTTTTTTATGGTTTTTATACGAATTTTGTATTGAACGTCACACAGCAGATATACGGGAAAAATCATTAAAAATTTTAAAAATGTTGTTAATTAAAGCTTTCTGTGATGTTTATTAAGTTATTTAATCAGTTAAATTTCAGTTACAGAAATAATAATTTTTTACCAAAAATCCCTATATATTTTACAATTTTAACGGAAAAAAAATTAAAATTTTTCTCCAAAAAGACATCAGCATTGAAGTTATTTTCAAAGTAGTAGACTTGCAGCAATAAAAAATAAAAAACTGTTAAATAATAAGCAATTTCAGAAAAAACAACACAGTGACGTTCAATACATTTTGTGACGTTCAATACATTTTGTTGCGCTTAACCAAATAATTTAAATCAAATTGGCAGTTTAACAAAAAACAGGTTTATTCTTTTTTTAAAAAAAAAGTAAATATAAAATATATAATTCAGTTATACATAAACTTTTCATCCAATTTTTTTTTCTTTATTTTTTTATAAAAAATTAAAAAATTCAATAGCTAATTGAATTTGTATTGAAAATTTATTAAGACTTCACGTTTTACAATATAACTTCTAAACACGTTTAAACCACATCTTCATTTTATATCATTGGAATGGTATAACCTAACGTAGGAACGTAAAAAAAATTAAAATTATAAACAAAAAAAAAAAATTATACCTCGTGTTGCTGGCATGGTATTGAACTTAAACAAATTAAGAATGAGTCAACTTATTGCAATATTTTCAAAAATTTTGTACTTTTCCTCAAAATATATGAAATAACTTTTCCAATGATACTATATTACCGGTTATAGCGGTCATAAGTTGATTGAGCTATGTTCTCTCAAAATATACCCTATTTTCGCCGCGAACAATTATTCTAAAAATTTATAACTTCAAATTTGGTTTTCAAATCAATAAACCAATGCAAAACAAAATATTTGAGAGAAATCGGAGATGGTCAGTGCAACTGATCACTTCAATGTGAAATGGGCAATATCAGTTAGTAAACACAAAAAGAAAAAATGAGGTCAAAGTCATACATAGGTACCATTATTTTTTCTTTCGTTTATATTCTTCATTTCGTTCCTTATCTAGCTTTATTTTTTCCCGATATCTTCGTGCTCTTTCAGCAGGCGTTAACTTTGCTATTTTACTCTCAGAGGAGGATTTTGTATGCAATTGACAAATTACTTGACCTATTACTTGCAAGCTCGTTTTCAATGGATAAAATAGCAAGATCGGAAAGCATTGCCTGTCCCATGGAAGATCTTAAATAAGTCTTAATTAATTTTAGCTTTGAAAAACTCTTTTGGCATGAAGCTACTGATACACAAATTGTTGAAATAATTTCAATGCGACAAAATGGGACACAAATTTTTTAACCCAATGTACCCGGGGCGGACCGCCCGCCCCCCCTAGGAACGCCACTGCGTTGGACTAATTGCTTTGGGGTTTCTTCAAAGAGAAGGTCTACGCCAATAACCCCGAATGATTCCGGAGCTGAAACAAGAAACTGGCCATTGCAGCAATTGATGCAGAATTATGCCAGAATGTCATGGAAAATTTAATGAAAAGGACTCGCGTGTGCAAGTAAGGTTGAGACGGCCATTTAAGCGACATTATTTTCCAGAAATAACTTCTATGTTTCTACTTTATAATTCAACAAAAACTCAAAGGCATTTCAACAAACAATGCGTTTTATTCAAAAATTAAAATCTGACTTTTGGAAGACCCTTTATTTTTGTTTAAAAAAAAACTTATTTTTCTGTGCTATTTTGAAAAATATACTTTTATAATTTACAACTTATAATCTGGGAACGGATTCTGTGGAAATGCCTTTTTCTGTGTAGTCGTAAATAAAAACTGTTTCATATAATCCATATATAATTCACATAAAGTTTCACGTCTTTTTGATTTTGAAAATCTAATTTTAATTTTTCTGTTCTTTTGTTAAAATGGATAATTGGCTTTTATTTGCCTTTCTTCCTCTTTTACTTGTTTCTTTTATGCTTTTTCTTTTGTTTTCTCTTTTTTGTTTTAATACTTTTTTGATACTTTTTTACTTTTTAATACTTATTTAGTTTTACTTAATAATTTTGTTCATTTAATCGAACCGCTGAAACACCCTATGAAAAATAAATTCAACTGTGCACATACTTCGTCTGTCATGCACGTTGTGTTCAATTCAAAGTTGTATTCAGTTAAAATCGTTTTGTTTCTTAAACTTTACTGTGCATTAGTTTCTGTTTGTAAATACAAATAAGAAAGTTGAAGTGTTCATTAAGTATTTTAAATAAATAATTGTATGATTATTATACAGCTTAATGAGTGTTCAAATATATGATGCCGAAGTATGTCAGCTTTTCGTCAACTGAACTACAGAAAATTATAAAAAAATTTGAATTGAATTGTAAAAATGTTCAACCTTCAAAAAATTGTGTTACAAGTTACAAGTTACAAACAATTTCATGCGTCCAGATTTTAAGTGAACTGTGCTTTATGACCAGTGTTTTGAACTGGTTCTCAAAATCCTGACAAAATGCATAGAATTGAATTCAAGAGCTCCCTTGAACTTAATCCTTGAAATTTTAATGAGCAATGCACATCATAATATATTCCAAATTATCGTGGATACTATTTATTATCGTTGGTTTTTTTTTTTTTTTTATTTAGCTTTAATAATGTCAGAAACATTCTAACCTGTGGCAACAAGTTCTTTCTGCCACTCCTTTGCTAAGGTCATTAGAATTGATGATGCTTTTGTTATTGTTGTTGTTGTTGATGTTGTTGTACTTGTTACTTTGATGATAAAGCATTGCAAAAATTGCTGCTCTTATATATTTTTTTGTTTGCAAATTCAGTGAATTTTCATTTAATTATGCACCACAGAATGATTTTTACATCAAGCTATATATACGAACAACTCATGTTCTTTACATGTATGTCACGATATTGACATGGAATTAAAAATACTCACACATGCTTAGCTAGATAGATGCTGTCATTAACATTAATGTCTTAACTCTAATCCGGGCCGGACGTGTTCAGTTAAGTCTTAAGTTAAACTGTTGGCGGTTTAAAGGATTTGAATGGTCGCTGTGGACATATTTTTAGATCGAATATGGCGGACGTTGCACTTAACTTTATTCCTTTATATAGCTGATCTTCATATCTGACTTCAGATTACAAATAACAGATTGGAACCTTTTTTAAAGGACCTCTTATCTCAGAATTGCTCAAAACCTTGGGCTCGAAAAAAAGTTAAAAGAGCGAGTATATGAGTATTTTATACATATATAAAAGAAAAATTACGGAAAATTCGTTTTCTTATCAAATGATTGCTTTATTTTTTATTCTATTCTAAATTCAATTCCATCAAGACTTTAATATTAAATGTTCTTTTCAACTATACTGTTACCTTCAAAGTATTTTGCTTTTATGCTATTTTCGTAATTTTTTTTCTTTTTTTCTTTAGCATAGTATTTTTCCTAATTTCCTGTCAAAACAAATCCATAGTACATCCCAAGCACACTTCCGCACACCGTGAAAGTCCTTCATTAACATTATTTTTAGGTCACAATATTTTATGGTTATACCCACCACTGAAAGTTGGCAACAACAACGACAAAAACAACAACAACAACAACAACAACAACAACAACAACAACAACAACAACAACAACAACAACAACAACAACATCAACAAACGAGTGTCGCTTGTGTTTTTTTTTTAACGAATTTTTAATTTCCTGACGTCTTTCGTTTTCCCACTTCCGATTCTACGTTATTCTTTTCCGTAAGTCATTCTCTGGGTTACTTAATAGCACCGGAAAAAATTATAGCACAAGAAAGCTTAAAAGCTTTAAGAAACTTACAGAAAATATGCTGACATTTTAAAAAAAAAAACAAAATAAAATAAAATGTTATCGACTTAAATAGTCAAATTAACGGCTTAAATTCCAATCAAATTTCAATTAAAAGTTGACACAGACATATATTAAATTTTGCAATATTTTAGTTGAAAATAATTTTTTAACAGAATATATGTCAAAATTAACAAATTTTTAAAGTGATTGAAACATTTTTTGTAATAGTTGAAAGAATTTTTGAGTATTCAAAATAAAAAAAGAAGTTTATTTTTGTTATTTTCTTGTTAATTTTACGTATTAAACAATTAATTATTTATAACTTTTACCATATATAACAAACTTTAACCAAAATTAACTAACTTTTAGCTGTGAGTGTTTTAAAGACAAGCACCAGATAGAGAGAGTCCAACACGAGCTGTTGACGCAAAGAAAATTTTAATTATAAATCAACACAGGTGCATACACACCACCCACATACACGCACACATGCACAAACTCAAATGCTGCTTGAAAAATACAGATACTGGACCGTTAGTTCATAAAGATGCGCGTTTCTGTTTTCTCCTCTTTTTTTTCTGTTTAAAAAATAATTATTTATTGAGCTTGTCGGCAAACATGCTACCGTAAAGTCAATTATTTTTTCGAGCTTTAATTATGTTTGACTTAAGCCTAGTATCGAGGACACTGCATAAAGATGTGTACGTTTGTCTGTATGTGGGTGCAAATTTGCATGAAAACACAAATATTCATCCCCACACACACACAGTCAAATACGCGTAGTCGTACTCAGAGAAATTTTGCAAAATGCAACGCATTCGTATTGCGCGGTGTGCATAAAGGAAAGTTGTCGCCAGCATTGAAAGTCACAGTCCGCGAAATGCAAAAAAGTTCACTCAATTGAAAATAGCAGAAATTTAATCTTGTTGTTAAAGCATAGTTATTTTTAAAAGAAATTAGTTATATACCCGATGTAACTCTAGGTTTTTTACACTTGTTACATTTACAAGAAAAAATTGCTTGTAAAAATGACATCAATAGTTTCATTTGAAAGCATTTCATGTGAAATATATAGCCAAAAAAACAAACATTTTCCCCAAAAATGAACCAAAGATGATTTTTTGTACCTCTATAAGACCTAACTTGATTAACTTGGGTAAAACCCAGCTACCAAAGTTTTAGTTTTTAAGATCACCTCAAATCAAAGTATGATCTTTTTCGAAAACGTTAACGGAGCTTAAGAAATTTTTGTTAAAAAATAAGTTAAAGAGGTCTTTTTACTGAACATAAAAATATTCTTCTTGTCGTTGCATTTTTCATAAAAAAATTAAAACTATGGTAAAATCGCAACTTTTGGTCATCAAACTTTCACTAATTTTTTTTTTTTTTTTTTTTTGTTTTAAATAATATAATTTTATAATTTTTTATTTAGATTTTCTTTCCAAAAAAAAAAAAAAAAAAAAAAAATAAAATAAAACTAAGAACACGGTCAGCGTCAAATCGTCACTTATGGGCCAAATTTGTGTAAGCAAAATTGCAATTTATTTCTTAGTAAAAGTTTTTTTAGTTCTTTTTTTATGTTATATTTTTAAAGCTCTTATTTTTAATAAATCTTTTTTCATAAAAAAATTAAACCAAAAATTAATTCCTTGTAAATTGCCACTTTTGATCAAAATTGACCCTGACGATTACGTTTTTAAAACTTATGAAGTTTTTAAATTTAAGAAGTTTTCCATAAAAAAATCATCTTTGGGCAAAAATTCACCTCGATGCTTACAATATTTGTTTAAAACATTTTAAAAATTTACAATTTACAATTTTTTATTACATGCATGTATAAAATATAAATAAATCTTAAAATATAAATATAAATCTTTTATATCAGGTGTATAAAAAAAGTTGTAAAGGATTTTTTTGAGATGGCATCCTTAGTATTAAATCAAATCGGACAATGTTGCAGCCAACATAATTTTGAAGCCTTATCATTCGGTTTTCTTTTTCAGTATTTGTCGTACCACTGAAGTGTAAAAAACGTAAAAAACACAGTTTTTGTGTTTTCATATTCGGAAAAAAATTTCATATGTTGTGCCAACAAAACAAAATTTGAAAGAAAATTTACTTTGCTGGTTTCATTTGAAGAAATATGCAACTGAAGGCCATCGAATGGTGCCAGAAGCTTACGGGGAACATGCTTCATCGGTTTCCACATGTGAGTTTTGTTAAAAACGGTTTAGAAGTGGTGATTTTAATACCGATGACAAAGAGCGCGAAGGATGGCCAGAAAAGTTTGAGGATGCTAAATTGGAGGCTATATTGGATGAAGACTCGTGCCAAACGCAAAAAGAACTCGCAAAATTAGTTTGCTTTAAAGCCATGGGTATGATCCAAAATGTAGGATATTAGGTGCCGTATGAATTGAAGCCGAGAGACTTCAACCGACGTTTTTTCACATGCGAACACCTGCTCCAACGGCAAAAAAGAAAGGGATTTTTGCATCATATTGTAACTGGTGATGAAAAATGGGTTCATTACAATAACCCCAAGCGCAGAAAATCATCAGAAAATCCAAAACCGAATATTCACAGTGGCGAGGTCATGCTCTATATTTGATGGGACCAATCAATTGCGCGTGGTGAGCTATGAGCTGCTACAACCGGGTGAAACCATCACAGGGCAACTCTACCGAACTCAATTAATGCGTTTGAGTCGAGCATTGAAGAAAAAACGGCCAGAATACGAGCAAAGGCACGACAAGATAATTTTGCAACATGACAACGCTTGGCCACATGTTGCGCAGCCGTTCAAAACATACCTTAAAACACTGAAATGGGAAGTAATACCCAACCCGCCGTATAGACCACACATTACCCCTTCCTACTATTATTTATTTTCGTCGATGACACATACCCTTGAGGATCAGCACTCTCGCTCTTTTGAAAAACTCCAAAATTGGATAGATCGTGGATCAGATCAAAACACTCATCGTTTTTTCGAGATGGTATCCGAAAATTTCCAGAAATATGAGAAAAAGGAGTGGCTAGCGATGGAAATGAATTTGCAATAAATTTTTTACAATAAAGCGTCAAACTTGAAAAATAATCCTTTAAAACTTTTTTGTACACCAAATATTTTATTAAATTCTTTATTTTCACAGAAAAAAAAATATAAAAAATTCTATTCCAAAGAAATTAAAATTCTTGTCCATTCAAAATGAGTTACTTCTATTTTATGGCAAGATTTCCTTTTATATATTAATCATTTAGCAGAATTGTAAATTTCTATTTTCGAAGCTTAGTATTGTTGATAAATTTTTTTCTTACGGCTGTATTCATAAAAACTTTTGAGCCCCTTTTAAGGACTTTAAGAGAAAAATAACGGAAAAAAATTACATGATGCCAATTCGAGACCAGGTTCAAACCTCAACTAATACAGAAAATTTTTCAATCGAAATTAATTTTTTTGATCGGCCGTCACATATCTTTTTTAGAACATGCACATAAGCCATTCGCAGTCGTCATAAAACTAGTAGGTCTAGTTCTCATTTAACAACACGAACAACACAATTTGATTATTAGAATCTCGGTCAAAGTCCTTTCAAGTGCTGAAATCGCCAATTCGTTTTCTTTTTAAACAAAAAAACATCGTATTTATAAAATTCACAAACCAGACACAATTTCCTCTTCTAATTGAAAATGTTTCCATATTAACTAAAAAGCGAATACAACATATTAATGAATAACGAACTTTTTAAAGACCTTTTTAACACTAAAAAGCTTTTAAACTATGGAACTTTTTGAAGCTATAAAGCAAAAATATTTTTCTCAATACTTTTTTTTTTTTTGTATAAACAAAAGTTACATCTTTACAGTTTTCAAATTTTAAGGCCAAACTTACTTCAACCCCTTTTTAATTCTACTTTCATCTCCGTTTTCTTCTTATTTTACACTTATCGCCCATCTCAATCTCTCCATTGAGCTTTTATCTATGGCAAAGCTGCTGGTCTAACTTGCATGTAGTATAAAAAAATAACTCGTCATTCCGTGCATTTCGTTCACTGTATATTAGACATTTACTGTTAGATGCAAAACGCACTCTCTCAAAAGCATGGGTAAAAATAAAAAAAAACCTACGCAAAACTACGATTCAATGACGAAAAGAATTTGAAATGAACCAGTGCATATTCGTTGAATTTTGAATTGAGATTTTTTGTTTTTCTCTTCCCCTTTTAAAGCTCAAACAGCGGGCGTTGCTGATATTTCGTCATTCGTGTAGTTGTAGTTGTGTGACTTTGTGCTACTTTTAATATAAATATTGCATGTAAATTTTGTTTAAGCAAAGTTGAAAAAAAAAAAATGATATAAATAAAAATCTGGTTAGCAATACAACGCAATAGCATCGTGTTAAAGGAAACGTCAGGCTCCTTTTTTGCTTGTGTGTGTGCGTGTGGGTTGTTTGTGTAGGCCGAATTGGGTTCGTTAGTTCATAGTTCAAGGCTGTCGATGCGTTGGGCCAGCATCAACATAGCGTCAACGATAACTGCGGGCGCAATTACAACAACAACAACAACAACATTCAGGAACAACATCATTTTATCATGAGTCACCGAATAAAAGAATAAATGAAGGTTTCGCCAGCAAAAGCGTTTTGAACTTTTGACTAAGGACACGTTATGTAGTGGCGCCCGCCTTTGAAACGCCCACACAAGGATCATTTCTTTCATGTTGTTCATGTTGGTTCCTTTTTTTTTATTTTTCTTTTTTTTTTCTTCTGGTTTTTGCAATCGAGAATGCTTTGAACATACAAAATTTTTCTATACATATTATTTTTCTGTTAATGACATTGACAGCGAATGTGGTGAAAATTGTTGTCACAACATTAGCGAAATAAAAAAAAGTATAACAGCCTGTGGCCAAGTTTCTAGTGGGTTGGAACATTTTCATTTAACCACAATTTGAAGTACGCACCTAATTGGTAACTGAGACAAAAAAAAAAAAAATAAAGCCGAGTATGTTTTGTCATTTCACTGTTTTAATAATAATGAGTGCCTCGTATTTATACAAAGTCTACGCTTTAAAAAAAAAAATAAAAGCAATTTTTTTATGCATGTTAGGAAATATGAAAAATAAGTATATCCTCAAAATATTAAATAAATTGTATTTTCTTGCAAAAATAACTGAAAAGTCTATACAGTCATCGCTGCTTTTAACAAGCTACAGAGATTGGCCTGCGTGTGCATCACCGGATGGAGGTTTTTCTAGAACTAACAACTCTTCACATTTATATTCAATGCCAGGCGAAGAGGGCTATTCCAAGGATGACTAATGAAGATATCGGGATAAGGGATTGCGTAACTCGGAAGAAGTTTGATATTCTATCAGGGCAACATGCTGAAATAACAACAAAGAGGCCCAGCTCCAAAATTCAGTTTCACTAAAAGATTTCAAACAGAAATAAGTAGAAAAAATAAATGGGAAGGTTTATCAGAAACTTATAAGATAAACCAGCATTGATTACATGGTATACCAACGGCTCTCTAACTGGAGAAGGGGCCGCAGCAGGAGTCTGTGAAGGAATCAAATACTTCGTGCCTATGGGCAAAAACAGTAACATATTCCAAGCGGAAATATACGTGATAGATAGGTGCGTACATTTTAAACTGAAACGTAAATACCGGAACCAAAACATAACTATCCTCTTCGACAGTCAAGCTTATCAGTTAACCTTAAAACTAGTGATGGAGTGTCTTGACAAACTTAACACGCTTGGGCTACAAAACCGGATCTAGATTCTATGGGTACCGAGACACAAAGGTATAGAAGGAAACGAAATTGCTGACGAATTGGCAAAGAAAAGAGCATCAGCTCCCTTTGTTGGTCCGGAACCATTCTGTGGGATAGGCAAAGAAATTCTCTCTTTTCTAATAAAAAAAGAGGAAGAAAAGCGAAAAGACAAATACTGGAGAAACTTACTAGGATTAAATCACTCTAAACTACTCTTAGGAGCATACGACCTAAATAGATTCAAGGAATGCATGAAACTTACAAAGAATGTTCTAAGGGTCATCACAGGACCAACATTAGCAGGTCATTGTTGGTTGAACTATTACCTTACAAAAATGGGATTCTTAGTGATGACGCATTGTAGGTTGAGGACGAAAAATTTGCGATGCACTTTCTAGTACAGTGTCCTGTACTTGTTCAAATACGACGGAAATGTCTGGGTTACCACGTAATACCAGATAACTCATTAAAATCCAAAGATATAGGACATATACAAGCATTTATCTCAGAGGTTGAACTAAAAGAGGTTCGTTACGTCCATGAAGGGGTACAATAGAGCTTAAGGCCGCAGTACAAATCCTAACAGTAATAATAATATCAGAAAAGTCTGTTTGAATTTAATTAATTTACAATCCATCCGCTCAACGAAATCCCAGTTGAAAGGCGGAATATTCAGTATATACTGTGATGTTCTTACAGTTAGTCGGTCTGATGCATCATATTGAAAAGAAGATATTTAACGCTTTACAACAAAATATACTTTTCTTTTCACTAAAAATGCAAATATTTTAAATACAGAATGAAGGATGAAATATTTAGGAAATGGAATACTAAAGGGGTTATACGGGGCTTCACTCTGGGTAAAACTTTGTGAGAGAGAGCCTTTGAAAATTCTTGTCATTAGGTTCGACCAGTTGGAAGCGTTGCTTATATCTCGTTTTTTCCTTAAAACTCTATTTCGAGATCTATACACACAATTTCTCAGTCTCGATCAGCACCGATCTATTTATATTTTGCACACTTTTTCCAGATTGGATAAAAATTTTTGTCTTTTATCGCAACTTATCTAAAAAGAAAAAATAAGGGCTTCTGCCAAAAATTCGAATTTTTTTGTTCAAGTCTTATGCCATGTCTCCACAAAGAGTTTAATTTGAGTTTCCAGAACAAAGTTGAGTTTTGCCACTGAACGTAAAATAAACTCTTGAGTTCTCCAATACATTTTTGCGAGATGCAACTCAACGAAACTCAACTTTATTTTTGTGTTTATTAAAACTCAATTTGAGAAATCCCTAAAAGTATGCTAATGTTCTTATAAAAACTCACATTCAGATACAACTTGTACAATTTTGTGGTGAGAAATGTCGAAAACAGCTGTTCTAAGACTGTGGAATTTACTATTTGCAAAATATTAACAAAAAAAAAAGCGAAACGGTGGCGACATGTCCAGTTATTCTGAAAAAAGGGGCGACCAATTGCTTCGAAGTGCTTCGTGCGCAAACCTCTTTTGCTGCATTTGGCTCGCCTTGAAAGACCCATACAGTCGATTGTTGTTTAGTTTCGGATTTATACGCATAAATCCATGATTTTGCACCTGTAACGATGTCATAGACATGTTTACGAAGCACCGCGATTGTAGTTTTTTATTATTACTTTCGACCAATTGACGCGAGCCTTTATTTTTGAGCGATTGTCAAATTATGCAAAATCCAACGTGAACAAATCTTTTCGACGGCCAATGGTCAAGCTTTATCAGTTCGCGTACAGCATCAATGTTTTCTGCCACAACTACAGAATTTGGATCTTCACGAAATTCGCCTGTAGTGAAGTGCGAACACAATTGAATTCGGAAAACTAGCAAAACACTGTGGCTCGAGATGGTGCTTCATCATTAAAAGTCGAAGCGGGTTTATCAGCACCCTGCTGTTGGTTTAATCCACATCGAAAGTCGTACAAAATCATCGCATGAAAATGTTCACGATTTAACCCTTTGAGTCACAGCGGGACCGCTACGGTCCCACCTTTTATTCTTTGTGACGCACATCTTTTGAAACTATATTTTTTGGTTACCACTGTGGTTCTAGGGGTTTTTGGGTCGCTGATTACAAATCTGAAGTCAAAATTTGAAATTATACAAATCCAAGATGGCGGATCCAATATGGTGGACCCATTTTTCTGCTAAAGTATGCTTTTTCACAATTTTTAGATCATTAATCATTCTTGAGGGGTTTTTTAAATGGTGGATTACAAATCAAACTTTGAAATTATACAAATCCAAGATGGCGGATCCAATACGGTGGACCACTATCTGGCTAAAGTTTGCTTTTACAACATTTTTAGTTCAGTATTAATTTTCGAGGGGTTTTTTAGGTCGCTGAATACGAATCTGAAGTCAAAATTTAAAATTATACAAATCCAAGATGGCGGGTCCATTATCAAGATACATTTTTTTACTATATTTTATACATGAAAATTTTGTAAAAACAAACTATACATATGATTTGGATCTGCCATATTGGAATCGCCATTTTTTCAGAATTTTCAAAAACCATCTTCAGATTTGCAATCAGCTACCCCAAAAACCCATACATATACATTATAACCACTATAATAGAAATCTAATAGAAAATGGACACTAGTGGTCCGCCATATTGGATCCGTCATTTTAAATTTTCAGACTTTTCAAGATGTTACTTCAGATTCGTAATCAGTGACCCCGAAAACCTCCGAGTAAGAAAATTCAGTCAAAAATATTCAATTGAAAAATGTATGACTCAAAGGGTTAATTCCATTTTTTTACCAAGATGAATGTTTCAACATTAATGTTGCCATATCTCAAGACTTAAAAGTCTACCTAAGTATTGGGGCTTTCAACAAGAGGTGTCATTTCATATTTCCTCCCATTTTTTCAAGTGGCAACATACAACTGTCATTCGATGACGTTTGACAAAAAAAACTTGGAAATTTTCATATATGGATCGATACATGCTCGCCAGTGGCATTTCTACATACAGGCTTAAAGGGCTTTAGGCCCCCTTCCCCCTGGGAGAAATTTTTGTATTGTAAATAAATGAAAAAAGTCCAAAACGACGTTTCAGCCCCCTCCTCTGGTGAATCCTAGATCCGCCACTGACGCTCGCACAAGTCATTGAAATAGTGAAAATTCACTACAAAAACGGTAAAAATATCGCGAAAACGATTCGTAAAGTATGATTCAAGTGCCTTTTCGCGCTTTTACAGCTGTAGTGAAATGAATCGATACATTCGAACGTTTCAGACAAGTTAGTGATGTTTAGACCGAAACTCGTGTTCGTTCGGCTGGGTCAACTGAAAATATCGCAGCTGTAGGTGAGAGTGTGGCTGAAAAGCCAAGTTTGTCCATTTCGAGATTATCACAGGAACTGGGCCTATCCACAGCCACTTTGCATCGTATTTTGATCAAGATGAAGATCTTGGCCTACATGCTTATAAGGTGCAGTTGACACAAGAATTGAAGCTTTTCGACTATGGAAAACGCCGTACATTCGCTGATTGGATGCTGGAAATACATGAACAAGCTCACGATTTCTCAAACAAAATTATTCTGAGTGATGAGGCTGATTTTCATCTGTCTGGGTAAGTGAATAAGCAAAACTGTCACATCTGGGGCTCCGAAAACCCAAGAGCAAAAGTCGAAGAACCTCTTCAACCACAACGAGTGCCAGTTTGGTGCGGTTTATGAAGTGGCGATGTCGTTCGACCATATTTTTTTTTTGAAAATGATGCTAATGCGATCGTTTCAGTGAATGGATTACGTTACCGAACGATGATGACTGATTTTTTTGGGCTCAAATTGATGTTATGGACGTTGACGATGTTTATTTTCAGCAGGACAGCGTCGGATTCCATACAGCTGTTGCGTGAAAAATTTCGTGCACGTGTTATTTCTCGAAATGGATACTTTGATGGGCCACCGAGATCGTGCGACTTAACACCATTAGACTTTTTCTTTGCGACTACGTTAAAGATAAAGTTTACGCCAATGACCCAGCCAATATTCAAGTGCTCAAAGACAATATATCAGCTGTTATTCGAGTGGTAAAAATTACTTGAGAATTTTTTTAAAGCTTTTATGCATTTGATGCTTGTGACTCATAAATCTAAAAACTTGAAAGTTAGAAACTTTATTTTGCTTTTTCTTATAACCAATAAAAAAATGACACAATAAGTGAATTCAACAAAGGGTTAATAGCTTAAGCTTACTTATAAAATATTTATTATTTACTTTCTGAATTTTGAATGCCTGAAAGTAGGCTTAATATGCATAATTGAGAGAAAAAAAATCTTGTTTCAGGGTTATCTTGGTAAATAGAAATTGTATTAAAAACTTTTATGGAAATAAACATCTAACTGTGCCACAACTGTGAACAACATTCGTAGATGTTATTTCAAACGCGTCCTTGGCTGAATTTTTACGCATATGTTAGGTCCCGGTAGATTTGAATAAAAAAAAACACATATTTTTCCTTGGCAACTTAGCGTAAGTCAGCTTCCTGCAGACAAAGCCAAGCCGCAGAGAGTTGAATTTTGCCTTGAATTTTTTTCTTAAAATGTAAAATAAGGGGAAAATTTGCTATTTTCTGCAATTTGTGTGTATTTGTGCATCCGTTGGGTCATTTGTGCATGTATACGAAATGGTTATACAACAAAAGTTATTTAGTGGTTATTTTGTGCATCGAAGGGTTAAGCTATTGTGGTATAATTTTTATGACATTTAAAGCGAAAGCTTTGAAGCTGTTTGCATGCCATAAAAATTAGTGCAGCATAAAAATGAATTATTTTTCCATTCAATTTAATTCAGAACGCCACGTAATGGCTAGCAATGAGCTTGAGTTTTTATGACCTTCAAAAAAGTAAATGTCTTCCTTTATTGTTTGAAAAAAAAAGAAATGCTTTTAAGTTTTTCATGTTGCATTTAATGGTTATTAAAAAACAATCAATGCATTCGTTCGAAACAGGCGAGGACGCCTAGCGACGTAAACCATAACAAATACCACAGTCAGTAAACTGCACCCACACACAAGAATGACCCAGCTCCAAGATAAGCAGGAGGTTCTGCGTTGTGCTGTTGCTGTTGGTGACTCACAAGGTTAAAACTGTAATCACTCAAACGCACATGAACACGCACTGACAAACACACACTCACACACACTTACATGCATAGTGTACACACAAGCATAAATATACATGTACTTGCATAAATAGGTACATGCATATTCATGTGTAATACACACACCCGTACAAACACACAAATCCACTGATACAATCAAGCGCTGCATTTACATGCATGCGTACGCTCTGAGTACGAGTTCATTTATTCAAGTGGGTGCGTGTGCATGTGTGTGTGTTGATCCCTGCAGTATCAACAGAATCCTTTTATTGATTTTTTTCTTTTTAAACCAGAACCTGCTTCGTAATTTTTGTGTTCTTATTGTTGTTTTTTTATCTCTACTGCATCCATACAACGCTGCGTTGGCAAATTAAATAAACATTTTGTGCTTGTTTCCGCAAACATGAGTGTGTTGTTTTTTATTTTTGTATTTTTTCTACTTTTTATTCTCTGCTTGTTCTTGTAACATATTGCTTGAGTTTTTTAAAACAACAACAACAACACAACAATAGCAACAGCAACATCGGCACCAACAAGACTGCCATGATGACGTCCTTACATTGGCACAAAAAATAACAACAACGTCATTGCTGTTGTTATTGTCGTTGTTGTTGTGCTGTTTATGGTGTATGCTGAGAATTAATTTAGCGTATGTTACTCATACGCCTCGTTGCACCGACGTTGCATGAAGACGTACGTACATACGTCAAGCTGAACCATTAGATAAGTTTTTCTGCTGCCTCATTTATGTAAGCAAGGCACTTCACAAACACGCGCAAGCACATGAATACACAAACACACTCATACATCAACCCTTTTAGATTATCCTCTCATCACATTCAAAAACCACACGTTCAATTACGTCCCGCTGCCGCTATCAGCTCTGGTTTTATTATTGTCAAGTATTTTCTGTTCATAGCCTATTTATGCTTGGTGTTAATTTATGCTTGCTTATTGAGCTGTTAAAGCTCATTTTTAACTAAATTATTTTCACGTTATTGTTAGCAAAAATACAAAAAAAAAATGTGCATGTTTTTATGTTATACATACTCACTAACACAAAAACAAACAAATAATGCCATGAGTTTATTTAAGGCAGGCGCCTAGCTTGGTTCATTAGCGCAGCAGTAATTAAAAAAGTCAATGTCATCTGAAAAAGAAAAATTTTCTGCATTTCTAACCAGATATCTTTGGTTTTATAATGAGTAAAAGTTTTAATAACACAGTCCAACAGGATTTTTGCAGAGTTACCATGTAATATTAGGGAAAGAGCACCATCTTTGGGGAAGTATCTGCATTTTCTATAAAGACCATATTTTCTGAATAAAGTTAAAGTCTAAGAAGGTATGGGATTTTTTTAATTTCGATGAATGGGTCAGGACAACCAAAATTTGCTACCTTCTAATAATCACTAGCTAATAAGTGATAAGCAAGTCTGTACCAGCAGATGGGTTAGGTAGTTTTTGAAATCTTATCCTTATCCTTATTCCTATTCTTATCCTAATCCTTATCGTTATCCTTATCCTTATCCTTATCCTTATCCTTATCCTTATCCTTATCCTTATCCTTATCCTTATCCTTATCCTTATCCTTATCCTTATCCTTATCCTTATCCTTATCCTTATCCTTATCCTTATCCTTATCCTTATCCTTATCCTTATCCTTATCCTTATCCTTATCCTTATCCTTATCCTTATCCTTATCCTTATCCTTATCCTTATCCTTATCCTTATCCTTATCCTTATCCTTATCCTTATCCTTATCCTTATCCTTATCCTTATCCTTATCCTTATCCTTATCCTTATCCTTATCCTTATCCTTATCCTTATCCTTATCCTTATCCTTATCCTTATCCTTATCCTTATCCTTATCCTTATCCTTATCCTTATCCTTATCCTTATCCTTATCCTTATCCTTATCCTTATCCTTATCCTTATCCTTATCCTTATCCTTATCCTTATCCTTATCCTTATCCTTATCCTTATCCTTATCCTTATCCTTATCCTTATCCTTATCCTTATCCTTATCCTTATCCTTATCCTTATCCTTATCCTTATCCTTATCCTTATCCTTATCCTTATCCTTATCCTAAAAATTGCAATTATACATGGAATATAATATCATTTGAATGCCCTCCAATGAAGTTTTTGCAGGACTCAATGTTTTTAAGGTAATTTTCGATGATTGTACACAATTCGGGTACTAGCTCGGCTCTGGCTTAACGAATTTTGGTTTTTAATTACTCAAGAACTTGAGGTTTGCTCACGTCAACACGATTTTTTACGTAGCCCCACAAAAACTAAAGAGTCCAGAGGTGTCAAATCACATGATCTCGGAGGCCAATTAACAACGCCAATCTCGATATAAGACGTCCTGAAAATTTCTGTTGCAACAAAGCCCTAATTGGTGCTGTTGAGTGGCTTGTGGCCCCATTTTGTTGAAATCACATGTCGTCAAGATCGATATCTTCAATTTCAGGCAAAAAAAAATCGGTTAACATACGCCCATAATGCTCAGAAGTGACTGTCAGGGTTGCTCCTTGATCGTTTTCGAAAAAATACGAACCAATAACACAACCAGACTATAGTGCTCACCAGACAGTAATTTTTTATGGATACAATGACTTCTCCACAATCGCTTGGGGATTTTCAGAGCCCCATATACGGTTATTTTGCTTATTTTCGTTTCCATCTACCGCGAAATGGGCCTCATCTCTGAAAAAACTTTGCCTCGAAAAATCAGCATTTAACAAAAATCAACAAATTAACTATTTTAATGCGTTGTTCGGTGGTAAAACGCTCCATATTATAAAATGGCAAACCTTGAAATACACAAAAACCAGTTTGGATGCCATGGTTGCACTTTCTGAAACCCGATATGCATAAACCTTTATTTTAAATTTGGTGTTGAGATGGCCTTCCCAACAGGCCAAATCCCTTCATGGCAAGATATCAACATTTTTGTTTGAAATCTTCACAATTTTTTGTGACGCTCTCCATAGAACTTTCACAAATATACCCTCCACAATCGACTTAAAAGACTTTACACATCAAGATGTAAAATATAAAATTTGAAAAATATGCTGTTTGAAGCACATTTACTCTCCGCACATTTAGAAACAACAAAATCTGATGGGTGAGTTTATAAAAATTACGAAATTACTCTTATTGAAGATAACATTTACATCGATTTTAATTATTCCATGGCTTAATTTATTGCACAGCTTTTAATTAAGCATAGCTTTTCAATTGCTTAAGCTTTTCATGGAATCAATTATTTTCAAAATTTTGTTTTGAAAAACTTTTGAACTTTCTGTTAAAAATTGAGTTAAATAAATTTTAGAGGATTTAAAACTGTGCTCGTTTAACTCATACACTTATGTTTGCACACGTACTTGTGAGCATGTTAATAGTAGTAGTAGTTCAACCAAAACCTAAGCTGTCAGCAGCACTCTTAGTCTGTATTGTGTATGTCTGTCTGTGTGCTACTCAAATCGCATCACTTCAACAAAGCTGCAAATAAAATTTACTATAATTGCTGTTGATCTGTCTTGGACATGATTTTGGCCAGTGCACTGAAGTAAACTAAATTTTCTTGACTGGCTTTTGCGGTTGCTGCTTGTTGCCAGCCTTGAGGCACTTGAAGCAGCACCACTGACGAGAAAGAGCTTAAAATCAATGCAGTCACTGAGCTGCAGCTTATTCGGCAGCTCATTCTACTGCTTAATCATGCCATACAGCTACTACTACTACTACTATATTTGCACAACTACTATGCTTAGTAGTAGTTTTTTTTTCACCTACCTTCTTGCAGTAATCCAACAGCTCCATTTTATCTCGCAAGCAAGTTGCACTCGATGTCTTCTTATTCAAATCCGTTACCCATCGTCCTTCCTCGGATAGATACTGCGGTTGAAAAACTTGACCGGCTTCGCACAGCACTGCAATTTGTGGTTCCCATCGTGGTGAAGCAGCCTGGTGAATAAACGAAATGAAAAAAAATGAAACAACTATGCATGTAAATATATGCACAAGATAGTAATATAGTGTGTATGTGTGTGTGTGTGCTGAGCAGCAAAAACTGAGCTGAGCTGGGCTGAGCAGGATTAAAAAAAATTAATTTTGGGCATGAAAGTTAATAGCATCATAAAAATCGGATAAAGCTGGAATCTAGTCGAAATACTTGTAGGAAGAGCGAAATATAAAAAAACTATGGCTTTTTTAGATAGTGCATTTATGTAGTGTAAGATGATGTATGTGTGTGTGTTTGTGCGTTCTTGTGTTTATTTGTTATTGTTTGCTAAGCAAGCCAGACTATAAATCAACTTAAATTTGAAATTCCTATGCAAGCCCAGGAATTCATCATAGCCACTATAGACTCCTTCTGAAATCAAACAGCTTTGTGTGTTTTGGACTTAGTCGTTGTTCCAAATATTTATATATCTGGAATATTTCTACTCAATTTTTGAGAACTTTATCTTTGAAAATTAATAAAGAAGTTTTTGGAAACTAAAACCTGTTCTATTTAGTTCTTTAAAAAATAGCGCTATACAGTCAACAAACTAACGTTAACTCTATTAGCAAAAAGATAATAAAGCACATTACAGTCAATATACTCAGGATGACTACAAAGAACAGTCAATAAATTGAAGTTTTGTATAAAAAACAGTCGGCGAACTAATAACTCCTATACATATGAACATTAACGTCAGCAAATTGTAGGTAAATAATCAGTAATCTTATGATTGCTTTGAAAAGAAGGACTGCTAAAATGGCGCTATACTGTCAACAATCTTATGATTTCTTTGATAAGAAGAGCTATAAAAATGGCGCTATACAGTTAACAATTTTCAAAAACTCTAATAGAAAGAGCTATATGGTCAACCAATTCACAACTTCACACAAAAAAAATTCTTAATTTCTCAAACTCACAACAGGCGGCAAGATAAAGTATCTATAAAATATAAAGAAATTTTTTCGAAAAAACTAAAATTTCATTTGAAAATGGCGCTATATAGTCAACAAACTTTTGATTCCGTAATTAACAAAATGGACCGACAAATTCTCTTTGTATAATATTTTGATATAAGTCAGAAAAAAATATTCTATAAAAAAAAACGGTATACAATCAGGGAACCTATGATTTCAATAGATTATACGAGGGTTGCTGCATATATTTCGGAAATAAATATAATGCCCGAATTTTTTTATTATTTATAAAAATGTTTCTTATTTTTCGGTGTCTTAAGTAGCACCATGGCAAAAATTGATATTTTTTTGGCATATTTTTACAAAATAAAAAAAATCTGTTTCCATATTTATTCCCGAAATATATGTAGCAACCTACGTAGCTCTATACAGTCAACCAACTTACAAGTATTTGAAAATTTAGCAAATAATAACACCCATATAGCCTAAAAAACTAAAATTCCACATAAAATTTGCAATAAAAACAAACTATATTTTCTATACTATACCTACACTATACTATAGCACTATACCCACTATAGCCATTATACCCACTATACCCTCTTTACCCACTATAATACGTTTTCTCTAATACAAAGTAATTGTTTTAAAGTAAAAAGTTAGATTTTCGATTAAAACTTACCGCTATACTGTCAAGAAACTTGAGTGTTCTATAAAATTTAGCTCGTAAAGTTAACTACTTTATATTTTGTTCGAAAGATAACGCAATACATTCAAAAAAGTTTAATTTCCATTTAAGAATAACGCTATACAGTCAACGAACTCACGATTTCTTTAAGTTAAAAAAAAATTCTGAACAATTTCTCTCAAAAAAATAGCACGATACAGCTCAGAATATAGCATTTCTATAAAAAAAAAATTAAGATATATAGTCAAAAAAGCTAAGAATTAATTTAAAAAAAGCACTATATTGTCAAGAAACTTACAATACCTATGAAATTATATGAAAGAATGAGGCTGTACAGCCCAACAAGCTAAAATTCCCTCAAAAAATTTTATATTCTATAAAACGCTAGAGCCCCTTTGGCACTATGAACATCCTTGATTGCTTCTTATAGAAAAGCTAATTAATTAAGAACAGTTTAAAGTTTGTCAATTAATATACATAAAAACATGTCCACTTTAATTCAATTCTCTACCCATGGAAGCTTGAGTACTCACAAAATTCAATTCATAAAAATTTTGTTTTTTTCAGTAGGTTCTAACTCCTTCGTGATAAACTAATGGTTTTGCGTTTTATGTTATAACTGATTCTTTGAGGGGTTAGGCCACTGTAGATGCCGGAAAAAATATGCTCTTTTGGGGTTTTTCTTTTCAGCAATACTACACAATGAATCGATACTCCAAAAAAAGGGAGTTTATTATAGGGGAGAGGGCTAGGTTGTGAACTGGGTTTTGATTTTGGGCTCTAACAGTACAAGCTCTCGCAGTACAAACGCATGAAAAGCTTACAATCAAGCAATGCATGGTACTGTGGATACTTTTTTAAAAAATGTTACACTTTAATTAAAGCTACTTATTATTAAAATTTCGAAAAAGAAAATACACCTATATCCTTTTTTAGTTTAAATGTGATATTTTAAAAGTTATTTCATAAAAATCGGACCAGTAGTTTTGGAGTTTAGCGGCAACAAAAATTTTTCAAATTGGAAATAAATGGAATATTGGATTAGTTTGCATATTGATATCATAGGTTTGAGCTTTCACTTGCGCGAAAAATATTGGCATAGTAAAAATTTGCCACACCCCGTTTTACCGCTCAAAAATCAATAAAATTAGACTAAAATTTGGTAACTAAGTTCTTATGATTAGTGTGGGCAACAATACTAAAAAGGGGCGTGGTCGAACTTTATGTAAGCATTTAAGAAATCATTATAATTCCTGAGTTGTACAAGTTTTGATAGTGACACTTGATATGTAGATGCTATGGGCCGAAGAGGCGGCACTATATATTTGAGCAAGCATTAGACAAGGGGAAAGGCGACAAGCATTGGACTAGAGGGTATGGCTCCGCCCATACTAAGAAACTTTACGATACAAAATAGCTATGGAAGTAAAAGACAAAGAACATAGAAAGTTAGTATGGAGTTAGAAGTGCAAACAATTTACAATAGAGGGCGCTGCTAAAGACTCCAAAACTACTGGGTCGATTGAGCTCAAATTTAGGCAGTAACTACGTTTCCAGTAAGAGATGGTTTAGAAATAACAACGCTGAAGGCAATGCAACATTCTCCGGTACTTATGTAGATAAGGTGCAGCAAAGCGAACCGGGAAAAAGCTAGTTCCTTATACAAATTGAAGTTTGAAAGTGAAATTTTTATGGCTTTACTTTAAAAACTAAAGAAAAAAAAACAAAACAAAAATTTAAATGACATTAAGCTTTTTAAATGTATTGATGTTTGATATTAAATATTGATTGATAAAAAACAAATTCAAATTTTCTCATGAAAGCAAAAGTTTTGTGAGTAGATTTTGAATCTTAAAAAGCCATATTTTACCTAAAATCAGTCAAAGCCTGCTCATTACTTGAAAAAAAAAGTAAACGTATTAATACGAAACATTAAACTTTCTAAATGCTTCCCAGCTTTAATATCGTTAACAACTTTGATATTTACAGCAATATTTCGTAGAGAGTCATGCTCTATACAAAGCTTTTCTCGGAAGGCTTTGAGTAAAAGTTTGTTTTTTTTTCTTTTTTTTTTTGTTATTTATTTTATTATTCACAAGTAAACTTAATAGTAGAACTTTATAAAAGCTTCAGTCTTAAGACTGTTTCGAGGAATTTTTCCTCTTAGCATCTTGAGGAAAAATTGTTCCTCACATTCTTTGAAAACCTTGAAAATGGTGCGCTTTACGCCAACAAATTCAAATAACTTTAATTCAGCCTCATTGTCTTTTCTGCTTTTCTTCTTTTCGCACTTTAGTATCTGGTACACTTGAAAAGTTGTGTTGCCTTCATTATTTATGTAGATAAAACCGAAGACAAGCTGCTTAGCAGCTATTTATTTTTTATATAACCATGGTTTTTATTACAGTACTTTTTTTTTGTTTTTTGTTTTGTTCTTTTGTTGCTTTTGTTAGTTCGTTGTGTTGGTTTTGTTGCTTTTCAAATGCAAAACTTTGCCCGAAAACATTATTGCGTTGTTTTATAATCAAACAACGGGCGAAAAAAGTAATGAAAGGCAACAAAAACAAAGAGGAAAAAAACGTTGATGAACAATTCTTCGCCAAGAACAAAAACTACTTTAGTACAAGAGAAGATTTAAAGACATACTTGAACACACCCACTACAGTCAGCTGTAGCAAAAGAGTGTGAATGTTTGAGTGTGTGTGTGTGTGTGTGTGTATGTGTATGTTTGTGTTAGTACAAACTGCTTTTGTAGTAGTGCAATATTGCATTGGTACGTTTTATGTGCTCTTTATTTGCAACTAACTAAATAATGATAATGTAAGCAGCAGCAGCAACGCCGGCAGAGCCAGCCAAGCAACAATGAAACCATAAGCCACGAGCAGCTCTCTTAAGTACCCTTAGCCGGGTGTTTCAACAATGAGCCATGAGTTGTGGATCGAGACAAGCACAATAAATGGGAACGCATGACTTTGTTAAAAAGAATCTTGCTCTATTTTCCACATAATTATGTTTGTAGTATTATTTTCAACATTTGCGTTGGTGGGTGGAACAAAAAAAAAGAAACAAAAAAAAAACAAAAAAAAAAATCATTTGTAATCAAATATATAACGTTTAGTGCAGTGATTCTCAAACTGTTGCCTCATAAGCTCAGAGTTTATGCCACGAAAAGTGTGAGCGGCTCTGTGGTTGTGTGGTTGGGGAGTTTTATTGTTGTTTGACAGCTGAATGAAGCTTTTTTTTTATGCAGCTAGACTAACATTAGGTTTATTATATATTTTACGGTTATTTCAATAGAAAATTTTTTTCTTAGATTTTCTTTTTAATTTACTTATTCTTATGCAAACAAATTCATTTTATTCTTTAAATCCAGAAAAGAAGCTTTTTGCAGGCAAATTCAAATGCTTAAGACTCGATATAATGAGCTTTCTTTGTGCTTATATGATTTTATAGTAAAAAGTTTTTACTTATTTGAGTTTTTACTCATTTGAGTTTTTACTCAAAATGCTCAAGAGCATTAAATCCTCAGGGAATGAGTGCGTCAAAATGACAATTTTTGCTTAAGTTACGAAGATTTACTGGTATTTTCGTAATTTACATGCTTCACAAAGCAAAATTGTCATGCAAATTGATGGTCTGATTAGTCTGGAACCTATAAGACCCAATCGAAGACTCTGGCAGATAATCTCTTGAGAAAACTGGGTTGCTTCTAGAGATTTCAAGCTTAGAGATTTTAACTTAAGAACACCCTAGATGTTCGTTTAAAAAAAAAAAAACAAAAAAAACTACACGTTCAAATGCTTTTAAATTCCTCCAAATGTAGTTACTTCATATTGAAATATATTGATTTAAGCTCAAAATTTTATTTTTTTGTCTTGCAACAGTGCAAAATTAAAATATATTTGCATCTTTTGCAATCGCAACAACAAATAAGTGTTGTTCACAACCCTATACAAATAGTCTTGCATCACTACAAACATAAAATATATTTGCATCTTTGGCATTACAATAAAATTTCAGGGCTTATCACAATCCGGATCACAATTTGCTGCAAATAGTCTTGCATCATAGCAAATGTGACATATATTTGCACTTTTTGCAATCACAACAATAAATTGTATTCGTTTTCATTTGTTACACCTCCGCAAAATGTTATACCACAAACCAATTATTATATTTCTTATCAAGTAGTTCATTATCCGTTGCAAATAGTCTTGCATCATAGCAAATGTAAAATATATTTGCATTTTTTGCAATCACATCAATAAATTGTATTCATTTTCATTTGCCACGCCTTTGCATAAGTGCTGTACAACAATTCTATTGTTTATATTTACAATCGGGCTCTTTGCGACGCGGTGGAAATTGTCTTGCACCATAGCAAATGTAAAATATATTTACTCCTCTTTCAAACACACCAAATAATTACCAAGGGTTGTTCATGAACAGGTGCAAAAAGTCTTGCATTATATCAATTGTTAAATATATTTGTGGCGTCCGTGGCGTAGTTGGTTAAAGTGCGCGGCCTCTATGTCAAAGACCTAGAGACCCGGGGATTTAAAATAATTTTTCTGTACAATGGCAAACCTCAGAGATTAATCAAAATGCCATGTAAAGCTTCTTGAGAACAAGAACATTCCATTTATCGCCGTTCGGAGTCGGCATTAAACCTTGTAGGTCCGGTTCTCGGTCAATTGTGTACGATCTTAATAACACGCACAACACAATTGATCATAAGAAGGTAGGTCAAAGTCCTTTCAAGGGCTGAAATGGCCAGTTATTTATTTACTTTTTATAAATATAGTTGCATTTTTTGCAATTATAACAGCAAAGTAGGGCTGATCACAAGCCGGATCACAATTCGTTGCAAAAAACCTTGCATCATAGCATATGTTAAATATGTTTGCACCTTTTTCAATCGCAACAACAAATTAAGACAAATTAGTCTTGCATCATAGCAAATATAAAATTTATTTGAACCTTTTGCTATCACAACAAAAAATTAAGGCTGTGTACTACCCGGCGCATAATAGCCGGAGGTCTTACATCATCAGCTACGTAAATAAGCAAAATTCCGAAAACACACGAGAGGCTTAGGAGATGTTAGTCTGGCAAGAGACAAGTCCGTCATAATGCTGCTAAAAGACAAGTTATCTCGTGATCGACCGGCTTTTGTCCTCCTAGGAGTAGGCCTGGTATATGGAGTAGGCCTCAGGTATGCGACTGAAGTCAAATACTTAGAGATCTACATGACAGAACGCATTAAATTTTTAATGTAGGTACTTAGAAATGTTGAGAGAGCGTCTTTTGACTGTGGTAGGGGCGTACTAAGATTACTAAGAAGCGACTGAGAATTCAGTTGGCAGTGTGCATTTCATGTATGATGGACTATTTGTGGCTGTGTAAGGTGACTTGGTCAGTTCTGCTGTAGGCTACCGCAATATTCTTCCCACACCAGAGAGTAATCATAATTGGGTGTATACCGAAGTGTCGTACAATATCTATGGAGTACTACAGAGTGGAAGGCTATCCAAAAAGAGCACTTAAAATCTAGATGGCGTTAAAGCCAGAATGGTAGAGTCATCTAGCGGTTTATACGTGACGTGTCGTTCGTTGAAAGTCCTGCAGACTTTGAGTTTTCTGTAAGCCTGAACTTTCTTTAACTGCCCATGGTGCTATTGATGCATTTTTGCATAAAAGAAATCTCAGCACAACTGAAGGATGTGATTGCGATTTGGACACATGTCTTGTGCAAATGTACTCTTTATAAAGATATTCGAGTTTTAAGTGCTATGCGCATAATTGTTGTAAATGAAGAGTTTGACGTGAACAATAAGCTTGTACCTAGTAAAGTTCACTAGAAAGGTGTTTACTTGACGCTTTAACAGGAGAATAATTCCTGTAGTCATTCATTTGTAAGATAGTCTGTTGCTCCAACTGGATGAGTCATATGAGGATTTGTTCTTGGAGTACATTTCAAACTTGCCACCAATCCAGAGTTGTGGTGGGGCTCAACGAGTCGAAGTTTGCAATGAAGTCCGACTAAGTTTTAAAGATTGCTACTAGGGACAGTTAACGGCCCCTGACTTATGTGAGGCTGACTAATTGGGATGACCCCTCGGGGAGTATTGTGGTGGTTTTGATTTACTACCCACATCGCGGGCAGAGTTATTCAACTCGAAGTGGAGTTAAATTTTTCAACCGGTTGCAGTACATAAAAGTACGGTTGAGGTGTTAGATAGGATTCCATTGCTACCAAAGGTTGCTACATATCATCACAACATATAGCTAATTTGGCACCTTTGAATACTTAAAGAGGCGAAGGCAGACGCAATGTTTCGGTCTCATCAGTGGTGGATCTAGGATCCTCGCCAAAGGGGGCTGAAACTACACTTTTGTATGCCAAGGGGGGGGGGGCTGAAATGTATTTTTGGACTTTTTTTCATTTTTTTCCCATACAAAAAATTCTCCAAGCCCGTATGTAGGTCCTCCACTGGGTTCCATGCTTCTAATACTGTAGAATTAAGCCGTTAAGGCAGGTTAAAGCCTTTTCTGTAGGGGCCTTTTTTGTCATAGGGGAATACGTTTTCAAAAATGACGACTAAAGAGTCATTACAAGTCCCGTGCTTGGAGTAACTTATAATTAAGCCGTTAAGGCAGATGTCTTGTTTGAGTACATTCGGATTTTCTGTAGGCCGGAGGCCGGTACATTTTCGAAATTAACGACGGAAGAGTCGTTACAAGCAATGGAGTACGCTACAGGGACACAAAAGATAACTTTTTTGTGGTCAGGGATGGAGTTTACGGACACAGACGATCACTACTTACACCAGGATGGTACTACATGCCATACATGTCGCGAAAAATCGAGTTATAGCTGACGAAATTTCCTGGTCGAACAATCTTGCATTTTGGAGACACCAATTGGCCATCAAGGTCTTGTGATTTAATGACGTTAGTCTTCCATTTTGGAGGTAATGTTTTGAGTAAGGTCTACATGACACTAGTCATCAGCAAACAATTCCAACTCTCAAGGGGAAAGTTGAAGTCGCTATTGCCGAAGAGTCGGTATTTTGAAAATAGTGATCGAAAATTTCGAAAAGAGGATAAAGGACTGCTAGCTTAACCAAGGTGGTTATTTATCTCTATTTATCTACTTTTTAATCCAATAAAAAACTAGGAGAAATCCCAGCAATTATTTGCTTTATTTTAAAAACAAATTCTACACCTCTTCTTGATGCAGCTTAAGAAATAATGCACAGCTCGAATTAAAATAATTAAACACAGCTGTGCGACTTTTTTAACTTTGGCCAAACTGAAGATAATTTTAAACTAGTTTTTCCAGATTCCCTAGGAAGCTAAATAGATTGGAAACAGAATTTACTACTGTTGGCTCCAATTAGAACAATATGTTAAGTGCATTTTATTTAAAGTGTGCCATAATTTTTTTCCCAGCTGTACTTCTTAGTTAATGTTACTATAAAATATTTTAATAAAAACTTTCAAATATGCAAGCTTTCAGCAAAGTTACTTTAAAAGCGCCCAACTGGCGCCCCTGTTGAATGAAGGCTGTTCATTTTTGTTTTAATAAGCTTGGAAGTTTTGTTTATGTGCTTTTATTTTGTTGTTTTGTTGTTGTTGTTGTTGTTGGTTTATGTATTTTACTGCTTTTGTTTTTTTTTGTTTTTGTTTTAAATGCATGCATATGTTCTTTTATGTTGCTGTTAAAACATATTTTAATAAACATAATCTAGGCCAACAACAGTGAGTAGGTTTTGCATAGCAACAGCCAGCCTCAGACAGCACTGAAGCCAACCAAACAGGCGCTGCCACCCATCGACAAAACGTTGCAATCAGGCCAAATAATAGTGCACAGTAGGAGGCGGAAGTGAGTAATCAATGAAGCTGCAGGATATTGTATGAAAAAAATTCATATATTTACAAAACTACGGGGTGTCAAAATGTGATTTTATGGCATAGCTTTGATTGCACAAGCAATTGCAATAAACGATTGAGAGAGGACAAAAAAAAAGCAATAAAAAGCAACTGTCTGGGAGCACTAACGAATGAGCTCATTAGTTACTATATGTTTTGTAGACATAAAAAAAATGTACAGCAACAATATTTTGGGTAATGGTTCGAAATATATGAATCATCAATAAGTTATAAGTATCCATGGGAAATATTTCAGAATTAAAAAAAAAAAAATATATCGTTTAAAATATGCAAAGCTAAAGAAATAGATATTTTTCTGTGTCTGCAACATTTTAAGCATGAGTCATAAACACAAAATGGCGAGTGCAAGAAACAGTTTAAGCACAGCATGAATAATAATAAAAACAGCAACAAAATACTTAGCAATGCAATGAATTGCAGCAGGATTTAAGCAGAGCAGCAGCAACACGCAGACAGACATATTTGTAAGCATGTGTATGACACACAAACAAACACACTCACATTAATATGAGAGCATAAGTTCATAAACGCCAAGTATGAGAGGAGACACTGCTGTGCCAAAAGCAACAACAACAGCAACAACAACAAAAACAACAACAACAGCAACAGCATGTAATGAAAATTGCTAAAACACCCTAAACGCAATTGGCGACAAACAGCAAATATTACAAAAACAGCAACAGCAACATATCGTCTAGTTCAGAGGCGAAAAATATAATCAAGTGACAAACGAACATAAAAAAGCTCGTTAAACTTCGTTACAATTCGTTTCGGTTCGTTTGCCAGCGCTGCATGCGATCGTTAAATATTTTTGATTTTTTTTTTCTTTTATTTTTTCTTTTATTTTTTTAGGTGCTCAACAGGATATTGGCTTTTAGTGCTAGGCGACAGCAACAACAACAACAATAACGACAACAACAACAACATCAAAAACAACTACAACTAGAACTACAACTATCTAAAACAACAACAACGAAGTGCTAGTCCTTGCCTGCAGTCAGTGACGGCGATTTAGTCTTCCAGCAGCAGCGGGATTTGTTGCAGTACGGTGCATGTGTATGTCTCTTTGCCATCGAGTCTACGAGTATGCATGTGTGTGTGCAAAGAAGCCGTCAGGAAAGCAGCAAACGAATTGCTAAGGCTCTGACTCGGGATCGAAGAGTATTCAGAGCTCATAAGTAGTGCACAAATATTTGCTGCAGGATATAATGTAGCAAATAACAAGGATATGTCAGCAAAAACAAACAAACAAACAAACAAACAAACAAACAAACATACAAACACATAGCCATATGAACTGGCACACATGTCAACATAAGAGAATATGACAAAAAAAAAAAAAAACAAAAATTCCCAATACATATGAAGTCATACAAACGCCAAACAAACACACACACACATACAAGGACTTGAAGCTCGTTCCTCTCGATATGTCTGAACAAATTGCTAAATGACAAAACTTAATTACATACACAGCCAGCAGGACAGACTTTTATACAAAAAGTCACTCACACATACACACACTCTCACACATGCACTTACACATGCACTCACACATATACACACACACACAAAGCATGCATACATTTGCACTTATTGGTTCGTTTGTGTGAAAGTTGTGCTTTCAACGCTGCAGCAACAAATTTTAACAAAATTAATGCATACTTTTAGGCAACTGACAAAAATTCAACATCAGCGTAAGCAACAGCAGCAATAACAACAGAATGTTAAGCACTGCGAGCGCTTCATGCTCTAAAAGTTACATTAAATTTTCAAACTAAGCTTTTTATGCTACTTTCAAAAGAAATCAAAGCAAATTAAGATAAAGTTTTCGGAGCGCCCTAAATAAGTATGGCAGCTGTGAAATATAGTGGTTGCGCCCTAAATGCACATTTCCAATGAAGTGGGAGTGCTGCTCACGTGAAAGAAAAATGCTTATCAATAAAATCGGAGTGAAAATAACTGATCTTCGTATGAATTCGTTTGTATGTACACGATTCCTTCTGCACCCAACTGTCCGTTTTCAGCGAAAGTTTGCCATTTATTCTTTCTGTTGTCAACTTCACAAATTTACAAGTCGGCCAACGCGGCTTCACAGATGTACGCCCACTTTCTCTATAACCCAAAGAGAATTAAGGGGAGATACGCAGTCAGAACTTTTTTTTTTTTCAAAAATTTTTTTTGCATTTTCTTAAAGCGTTAAGTTTCAAGAATATTTGGTGAAAGTTTCAAGTTAATATCTCAAAAAATAACAAAGTTATAGCCTACTGAGTGAACCGCCTTCTAGAGCGCGCAGTGCTGGCGCTTATTTTCAAACTCGTTTTTCTCGAAACCATGTTTTCAAAGTCGGTGACCAAGATTTCTCAAAGCTCAGTGAAGCCATCGTTTTGATTTTTTTGCAGGCTTATTGTACACATAATAATCTCATACTTGTCATAGGATTTTTTTTTTTTTAGCTTCGTTCATTTTTTATAGGCAAAACTATGACGAATTTTTGATCGAAAATCGTTTTTTTTACGTTTGAAAGTCCGCCATTTTGTGAAAAATCAATATTTTCAAAAAAGGCTATGACAAGTACGAGTTTTAAGTATCTACTTTAATAATATATTTCATTTTTTTGTTTCAGATGAATTAAGGAGGAGCAATCTTGGTCACCGCATTTCACCTTTTTTTCAGAGCGCTCTACAAAAACTGCTGTATCGACCTTAATATTAAATTTTTTTTAATAAAAAAAAAACTAAAAATACTCTTGAATGTGTATATTTTTAGGTATAAAAACCTTCATTCAAAAATATCCCATAGGTTTCTTTAAAAAAATTCACAAATATGACCTTTTTTTCGGCCTCTGGCTGCGTTGCTCCCCTTAAAGCTTTCAGTTTTGAAAGCTCTTCACGAAACCATGACAGACAACATTTGACAACAAGCTTAATTTTGTCATTGTCAATCAGTAAGTGAAATATGAGCGAGTTTATAAAAAGGGTGTGGCACTGTATTTTTAATACTTTCAGTCAGATCATGGTTCTAATGCATAAAAATGAGATGTTTCTCAGAGATCATTCGTGTGAGATTAATCTCAAGAAGTGAGTCATAAGAACATTCTCAGTCTCTGTCTCAAAATTGTATGCATAAAAAGGAGATCAAGCTCATGACAAACAACTCAACATAAGTGAGATCGATCTTAAAGCTTCAGTTGAGCTTTAGTTTATTTAAAGCAAGCTAAAGCAATTAATCGTTAAAATTGCTTCTTAAAATTTCAAAAAAATGTCCGAAAGCGAATCTGGAAGTGAACAAAACTGTAGTTTATCAAATAGTAAAAATAATTAGCTGGCATAATTTCTAATTGATGAGTTGAAAGAAACTCAAATTTTACTACAAAAATCTAATCTGCCGGTGCACAAATTAAAAAAAGAAGCACTTGAAAGTTTTCGAATTGTCCTAGAGACTGACGAATTTCTATGTCCTCACCAATTCCATTTTGAAATCTAGGATCAGCCAAAAATCTTAAATATACTCTCATTTTTTCAGAATTAGTAAGAGCTCCACTAAGCAATTCCAATGTTGGCCCTAGGAAATGCTCTGCTAACCAATCGATGTTTTCTTCATTAAAACGAAATATAAATTTACTGCTAGATTCTTCAAGATGTCTACGCAGCTTATAAATTTTTTTAGGACTATAAACGCGAGCAGGTCATGGGCAGGAAAATAAATTGGTAGGCTAATGTTTTTTTTTTAAACAAACACAAAACAATCCTCATTATTGTTTTTGCACATCGTTGCAAAAAAAAAAATAAACAAGAAAAAAAAATAAAAAATTGATGTGCAAAACAAAAACAAATCATGTGTGTTACACAAGTAACGGGACAATCATCTCAAGCTCTGCCTAGTCGAATAAAGCTTTGGTTTTGTTGCTATTAAAGAGTGTTAAAAATTTGGTGATCGTCGGTTTTGTTGTTGTTGTTTTTACAAATGTGCAAACACAAATTTGATAAAATAAAACAAATTTGTAGCTGGGCCAACTGGACCAATTGTGCTTTTGGAAGCTCATGTCTGCACTAGGGTCTTGGTATTTGGCCCAGAAATGTGTAGGGTCTGTCCCAAGCACCATTTAAAAAGTGGGCGAGGTTATGCAGGGGGTCTTGTCAATATATCTCGAATTCTTCATGTCAGTTAATATCTACTCTAGGTAGGTATTGATAATTGGCACAGGGCTGGGTAAAGTTTGTTTCAAGCTCCAAACTAAAAATGGTCGGGACTCAGCAAGAGGCCATTTTTTGAAAAACTAGGTATGTACGAAGGTTGCTATTTATATTTCTGGCCTTGGCAACAGTAAGTGGCAATATTAACCATCTGAAGTTACCACTGGAAATTTGAAATTGTTTAATATTCCCTTTTTCAGACCATTTTGCCATTTGAGTGCGATTTTTGTTCTTTAGAGTGAATTGAAAAATCCATCTCGGGCAAAAAATGTAATTATCGCGTGAACATTTTCGTGTGATTATTTTGTTTTTTTTTTAATACTTTCGACATAACATTGCATAACTTTATAACATTGACTTCTTCTTGTTCTTTCACATTATCAACAAAATGCGTGGCGAGCATTTTTCTGAGCCTGAACAGGCCGATGAGGCCGTCAAAAAACTGGTTTCGGAGATACCAATTTCAGAGTGACAAAACTGTTTCGAAAATTTATTCAAACGAATGCAAAAGGTTATTGATAATCTTGAAGAATACTTTGAAAAACAAGAAAAGCATTTTCACTAATTAACCTTTATTTTTTCATTGCTAGGCGCAAGACTTAAAAGGCAACCCTTGTACTATATTGCAATTTTACTTTTTTGGTGGTTTCCTAAAATTTTCGAAGGAAGGTATAAATATATAAATACAAAAATATAAAAATATAAAAATATAATAATATAAAAAAATAAAAATATAAAAATATAAAAATATAAAAATATAAAAATATAAAAATATAAAAATATGAAAATATAAAAATATAAAAATATAAAAATATAATATAAATATAAAAATATAAAAATATGAAAATATAAAAATATAAAAACATATAAAAATATAAAAATATAAAAATGTAAAAATGTAAAAATATAAAAATATAAAAATATAAAAATATAAAAATATAAAAATATAAAAATATAAAAATATGAAAATATGAAAATATAAAAATGTAAAATTATAAAAATATAGAAATATAAAAATATAAAAATATATAAATATAAAAATATAAAAATATAAAAATATAAAAATATAAAAATATAAAAATATAAAAATATAAAAATATAAAAATATAAAAATATAAAAATATAATAATATAAAAATATGAAAATATAAAAATATAAAAATATAAAAATATTTTTTGTATAAAAAAGATAGGCTTGATCGTAACGTAATGGTCCCATATCATTACGTAATAGCCAAAGCCTTAAAAAAAGTAGCTTTAGTATTTTTTTTTTTTTTATTAAAATTTGTTCAGGTCTAGCAAGCTTTCTAGTCAAGTCAAGTGGTTGGTGTAAAGCTAAAATTAATAAAAAATAAATAAGGCCTTAGAAATTTTACACAAATTAATGTCGAAATAAATAATGAGTTCAAAATAAATACTTACCAACAAATTTATGACAACGAAAATGAGTATGGGACATCCTTTTCAGGACACTTGAACACGTAGTGACACTCACACAAAAACACACATTCACACACACAGAGAAGCAGTGAATAATGAAAATGTTTGCTAGACCGTAATTAACTGAAATTTATGTCATTTTAATTTATGAGCTTCTAAGGTTTATGCTAAAAAAGCAGAAAAATCTGATACCAACTAAAAATGAGAAAGAGTTTTTGTTGTTGTTGTTGTTGTTGTTGTTGTTGATATTGTAGCTTTTTAAGGTCAGCAAAATAGCAAAATAACAAGATAAAGTAAAAGCAAAAAAAAAAAAAAACAAAAAACATGGCAAATGCAAAAATATGCTGTGTACGATAAAATCACGCAAGCGAAACAGGAAACGTACGCGCAGGCAAATAAGCATTTCATTTGGAGCGCCTAAAAATACAGAGTGAAGGACAGGCCAACGAAGTTATGATATTTAATGAGCAAAAAAAAAAAAAAACAAATTGAGGTTATTTTTGAAAAATTAAGAATATATATTGCATCTGTATGTTAAAACACTAGAAAAATCGAAAATAAATTCATTAAAAATAAAAATTAAAATTAAAAAATTTTAAAAAGTTAAAATAATTGTAACAATAAATAAAAAAGTTAACTTTTTATGAACAAAGCTTTCAATTTTAACTATTCTAGTATGTATAACAACTTGAACACTTTACATTCGTATAACATTATGCATAATAAATGATGCCTAAAATGCTGCAATAGTATTTAAGCAAATTTTTCTGAGCATCTCGTAAAAAAGTTAAGCTTTGTCTGAAAGGAGCTTGGCTTCAATTAAAAATAATTGTTTGGAATTTATGATATTTTTAATTTCTTCATTTGACGTTGCTGTTGATTTGTTTGATTGTCAATCGCCTAACATACACTCTCCCACACACACACACAAACACACTTTGAACATCGCATGTTCAATCACATATGCCCATGAGGTAAGCCTCGTTATATGCAGCATTTTCAAAACGATTTATATCTACTTTCTCCCTCTCGGAGAACTGCTAAAAGTAGGCGTTAACTTCATCAGAAATTATGTTAAAAATTCATTATTTTTATTATTGCGCGCATTTCGCAAAAGCAGTAACGCCTTTTTTAAATTGATTTTCTAACCCACTGTCATTAATCGATAAAATTTGTAGCTTTTAATTTATGCGAGCTTTTCATTTAATATTTTATATGAGTTTTAGGAGATTGTTTTTAATAAATACACTATTAAAAAAAATACTAGAAATACAATTTGACTGATAACCATAGATTTTTATCTAAATAGTCCACAAAACTTAAAAAAAAAATCCAATTTGACTGATTAGACTGTTTTGCTAGGAGTCGATAAAACCGACAAAAAAATTCCTACAATCCAACTAGTTCCATTTATTATCCTAATGGATCCTATTTGATTGATAATCATGAATTTTTATCGAAAGACTTCACAAAAAAAAAATAATTCAATTATCCAACTACTTCTGTAGAAACCCACAGTAGAACATATTTGACTGATATTCATGGATTTTAGACCGGGAGTCCACGAGACCCAAAGAATGCCTATAATCTAACTATTTCTATACATTGTCCTAGTGGATGCTGTTATTAATTATAATTGTGAATTTTTATCCGAGGAATATAATTGTGAATTTTTATTCACAAAACTCCAAAAATTATAATTATCCAACTTCTTCCATGCCATTGGAACATGCTACCATTGGAACCTATTTGACTGAAATTCAACCTGATGGGATATATTGATGTGGGTCTTGATGACGATCATAGAGTACTTAAAGCCCGTAAAAAATAACTTTTTTGAAATTTTATCAAAAATCATAAAAGGGTCATATAAGAAATTTATTTTGCAGCTCAAAACTCCCCTCAACCCCCCTCAACGTGTTTGGTTACTAAGATATTGATGATCAAGGACAGAAGGATCCTTTTTTATTTATTCAACAACGAAAAACCGACGTAGAGAGATTGAAAAGCAAAATTGAATCTGAAGAAATAAATTAACTATGTCTCGAACGGTAGGCACCGAAAAAAATGTACATTTTTGTCTCGCTCACATCATAATTTTTTGCTAAAAGATCTTAAACTATGAACTTTAAGCCTCAAAACGAATTTTTTTTAAATTTAATACAACCATTTGCCACAAAGGCACATCTCCACTCATCATTTGAATATTATCCAAAATATTACAAACATTTTTTGCATTTTTTTACTGTATCTTTAATTGCATTGTATTTTCTTAGAACTTTTCTCCATCACTCTCGTATTTATTTCTTTAAAATTTTGTTTTTGAAATTTCAATAATTCATAATTCACGTTTCTACTTTGCTTTAAAGATCGTCACCGCGATAAAATAAATAAATATTTTATATTATTTTTACCGGTTTTACGGGTTCAAATCCCAGCACGTTTGCCTATTAAAATAATATTGTGTATGCAAGCATCTTATGACAGAATTAGTAGCTTATAAAAGAGCTTTCAATTTAATTGGCTTCTTTGCACCTCACAACCTCAAAGTGAGGATGAAATTTCTTCAGAATTTATGCCAATCTTAAGAGCAATGCTCGCTCAGCTTGCGAGCTTTTAATTTTTATGTGTTTTAAGCTGCCTAATTTATTTATTGCTGCAATTATTAGTAGCATCATTAAAAGTTGCTACTGCGAAAAGCTTCAAAAGTAGCTTCAACCAAAATCTTTCTCAGTCAGCAATAAAGTTCGCTGTTCAGTTGTGCTGCTGGCATTGACAAGTTTCCGATAGGATTTGAATTTGTTTTATTTTGGTTGGTTGCAGCGGGCAAAAGTTTGAAAAACTTACAATATTCAGTGAAATAGCAACGCGAGACGTGCAGTGGTTTATTTGCTGGCGTGGCACATGCTTAGAAGTGGGCGTAAACGTTTGAAAAGAAGTAGCTAAAAAAGCGTCACGCCCCTTGCCAATGTTCAATACAGGTAGGTATTCTCCAACTATTATTGCTATGGATAGAAGCATTAAAACTTTTTGTGTTGTTTTTAATTGAATTTCGCTGAAGCAAAGCAATAAAGCACACAGACAACAACAACAACAACAGCAACAGCAACAACAAGAGCAACAGCAACAACAACGAAAAAAAACTTTAAGTGGCAGCAATTTGGCAGATAAATTAAATTAACAGCGAATTATTACAAATGTAGTTGTTGCTGGTGCAAATATTGCTGTTGCTGATGTGGCTGATGGCTGATGGCTGATGATGTGAGGGTGTGAATGATGCTGATTTTGTTGTAGTTGTTGCTGTGCAGATGTTGTTGGTATTCTTGTAAAATGTTGTTAATAATTTAATTATTTTGAAAATTGCAATTTCAATTTTATCTTTTTTTTTATTTTATTTCATTCATTATTTTACAACTTTTGTTCACACTCAATGCGGAATGAAATAATTTGAAAGCATTTTTTGTTGTGTTAATTAATATTTAATTGCTGTTATATTGTTTTGCCACTTAAGCTCTTACAACACACTGCGAATTGGTTTAATTCTATGGAAATATTTTGTGCGTGAATGAGCATTAAAGCTTGATTTATTCAATTAAGCTTTAGGAACTTTGAGCAATAAATTTTTTTTGTATAATTGTTTGTATTTGAACTAATTTTATTGATCGCCAGTTACATTTTTCGTGGTTTTTTTTTAATTTATTCCTACTGGGTGGCTTATCAAAAAGCTACATCGAGCTTTTATACTGTGAGCAAAATATACTTTAGTCCACTATTTCATTTAACCAAATTTATACCTTTGCAAATCTATTAAATTCTATGACAATATTTTGTGAGTGAATGAGCATTGACTTATTGACTTATTCACTGAAGCTTTTGGAGCTTTGAACAATCATAGTTGAATAAATAGGGTTGTCGCATGGGTGAGAGCGTGTTCCCATAAATGTCAAATCCAAGTTGACAGCTCATAGAACATCTGAAAGAGGAAATTGATAACATGCAAAGCGGATGAAGTTGTTGTTGTTGCTTTTCATTGATTTGGGAATTGTAGGTACTAAGAAGAGAGTACGATCAGCACCGAGACAACCTTATTTATTCAACCATTCGAACAATAGAGTTTTTGTTTCTATTTTTTTTTTTTTTTTTTGAGGATAATTTGTGTTTGAATTGGTTTTATTGTCTCTTTTACGTTAAACTTTGCCCAATTTTTTGCTCAACGTTATTTTTTATGTTTTTCCTACTGGGTCGACACAGAAAAACTAAGTATCTTCTTCTAAAATACACTGAATTCAATAACTTTCTTTGGTTAATTTCTCTCAGAGCAAATTAATTGAATTCTATGCAATAATATTTCGTGCATGAATTAGCCTTAAAGCTAATAAAAAGTTAAGCTTTTAGAGCTTTCAGCAACTAGGTTTTTTTTTTTGGGAATAGTTTGTGTTTGAAGTGTTTTAATTGATCTATTTTGGCCTCTTTTTCGTTAAAACTGACCTTATTTTGGTCTCAACTCTCTCTTATTTTTTCCTACTGAGTGTTGGTCTCAACTCTCTTTTTTTATTTTTTCCTACTGAGTGTTATGTGCAAAATCTAAAAGTGTTATGTGCAAAAAATCCCGCTAAAATAAGCTGTAGTCTACTTTTTTCCTTTAACCAAATTTAAGCCATAGAAAATAAGTTAAATTCTATGGTAATATTTATTTTGAACGAAAATAAGCTTTAAAGTTAGACTTATTCAGCTAAGCTTTTTTAGTTAGTTCAACAAAATTTTTTTAATAACTTGTATATATACAGGCTAATTTTATTGTTCACCTTTTTTGTTACAAATTGGCTTTATTTACCGTTCTTCTCTTTTTTAATTTTTCCTCCTGGGTGATATATCGAAAAGCTTCATCTCTTAAAATACGCTAAAGTTAATAATTTGCTTCGAAAAACTTTATTTCGAAGCAAAAAAGTTCTTGGACAATAATTTGCGCATTAAAGCTTGACTTATTCCCTGAAGCTTTTGAAGCTTTAAGCAATAAAGTCTTTTTGAGAATCATTTGTATTTGAACTGGTTTTATTGATCGCTTCTTTTCGTTATTTTTCGTATAGTATTTAATTTTTTTTTCCTACTGGGTGTTGTATCGAAAAGATTTATATAGCTTAGCTGGAAAAGCAAATATTGTGTCCACGCCAACTCATTAAATAGCATTTTTATTTTGAAAACGTGTTGTGTTGCTTAACTTTCGGCTTACGAAGTATTTAAAAAACGTTGACATTTGTCCCCTCTTCTATAAAAATTCAATTTTTATACAACTTAAATAAGAAAAGTGAAACTTTTAAATGAGTTTTCATAGTTATCCCCCCCCACACACTTTATACCAAAAAAATATGTTAGTCAATTTGAGAGTGAGTATTTTTAAATGTGTCACATATACGTACATATTTATTTCCAAGCACACAGGTAAGCTTATATTTTTGGTTATTTCAGGGTATATCGCACACATAAAAGTATCTCAAACTGAGTTTAGATTTTGTTAAAAGCTGCTCACACACATCAACATAAAAAGATACACAGCCAAAAATACAACATACATACTAACATATATACACACACTTACTCAGAAATACACTTCATGCTTGTCATCATCCTTAATTAAATGTTCGAAAAATTTAATTTAAATTTAAACTTTTGTTCTAAGAGGAAAGAAAACTTTTATTTGAAACAAAATCGAATGAAGGAGAAGACACCCGCTCAACATTTCGTTCGTTGAGAGAGAGTGAGCATGGATGACAGAAGATTTTTGCTTGGTCTTAAATGGTGGCAACAACAGTGAGGGAAAAGGATTTTGGAACTTCCTTAGTTGAAATCTTGGGAAAAGTTACTAAATTTTGTCGTTGAAGCAGCGGGGGATATGGGAAAGGGCATGGAAAGAAGCAGCAGAGGTTTAAATATGATGCTGCAAAGATTGTCAACTAGGGCATCGAAAACAGTTTTTGATAACATCATTTGTGTTGTCGCTGTTGCCGTTTTTGTTGTTGCTGTTGTTGGTGGAGTTGTTGTTGTAAAAGATTCATCTAAAGCCCACTTTGCATATAAGCCTATTGTGTGGGCTTTATAAGTAGCATGAGTAAAGCTTTGCGTTCAGAATTATAGCAGCGCGTGCGACAAACATTAAAAGATATCCAAGAAAGTGGAGATGGCTTTATATATTGAAGAATGCATTCAGTATGAAGAATGAACTGAATGCAGTTTTTATAAAATTTTTTATTTTTCAATAGTTTTGCCGATAATTTACCGAAATTTACCGATATGGGATTATCGATAACTTATAGCAATTCACCATTTCTTTTTTAAGGCATTTAATTATAATTTTATTGATAATTTTTTCGAATATTGACAAAAACTTGACTTATTAATTTTTTATATTATAATTTTATCGATAATTTTTTGAATTTGCTATCGAATATAGACAAAAAATAGACATATTAATTTCTTATGTTAAAATATTACCGATCATTTTTGAAATTTATCTATAATTTTTACATGTCATCGGTAAATAATCTGATAAAAATCTATTATTTTAGAGTTGCTACCCAAAAATTATCGAACATTTTTAAAATTTCACGTGTCACCAAATTTCGTTTATTAATACTTCAGTAGCTTTATTGATAATTTAACGAAGATTACCTGTAGTTTATAATGGTAACTTGAAAAATCCTTAAAGTAGGAAAGTAAAATTTAAAGCTACTCACCACTACTTTTTCATGCTATATTCTAATTTTATTAATAATTTTATCGAAAAATTTTAAATATCATCGAAAAATCATCAATGTTTATCGATAATTAAACGAAATATGTATTCTATTCTGACCAAAAATTGTCGAATGTCTCTAAAATTTCTTAATCGATTTCGTTTATTTGTACTTCCATAGCTTTTTCGATAATTTAACAAAATTTACGAATAGTCAATAGCCGATAACTCAATAAAGTACAGAAAATTTCAAAAATTTGCACACCATTATTTTGTTTTCTCTAATTTTACATATATCGATAAGTTTCTATTACAAGTTATCACATTTTTTTATATTACAATCGGATCGATAATTTTTCCAAATTAATCAACAATTTTTTATTTAATGGCTAACTTATCACCGTTATTGATAACTTCTTGGAATATACCTCCTCCCATTCTGACCAAAAAATATCGAAAATCTTTAAAATTTCATAATCGGTTCGTATATTTATGCATAGCTTTATCGATAGTAAAGGGAAATTTGCCGTGGTTAATATTACAAAAAATTTATCGATAATTTCTATTTACTAAAAAATATCAACGTATTGTAATAACAATCATATTCGTTATCGAAAATTAATAAAAGCTTATCAACATTGCTTTTTATGTTTAAATTTAGAATTTTTAAAATTTATCAACAATTTTTATATATTATTGAAAAATTATTGGCGTTTATCGATAATTTATCGAAAAATATATATACCATTCTGCCCAAAAAAGATCAAATATCGTTTAAATTGTAGATATAGATAACTTTTAAATATTTTCGAAAAATTAGCACACATATCGATAATTGAACAAAATATATTCATAATTTTGCCCAAAAATTATCGAAAATTGTTAAAATTTTGTAATCGATATAAATCAGATGTTTGAGATGTTTAAAATTTTTTTATATACGAGCACTATCGATGCTCTCTTGTGGTAAAGAAGTTTTGGGGCTTAAAGTCACATCTTGAAAGCCCGCTGTTTCTGAAAGCATTGGAGATATTTAATTATTTTTTTTTTGTTTTTTAATAATAAAAAGCTCACTTATACTTATGTCATGATAATCAACCCGAAAATTTCCAAATTTCAATTAAAACCAATATATTTAACTGACCCAAAAATTTTGTAGGGATTTAAGATAATATTAGAAAATATATTTATATTGATGTATTGATTTATTGATATATTGATATCTTGATATATTGATATATTGATATATTGATATCAATTGATATATTGATATATTGATATATTGATATATTGATATATTGATATATTGATATATTGATATATTGATATATTCATATATTCATATATTGATATATTGATATATTGATATATTGATATATTGATATATTGATATATTGATATATTGATATATTGATATATTTATAAATTGATATTCACATCCTACAAAGACAAATAAAAATATATAAATGAAAGAACGTTTGGTAATTTTCAAAAGCTTAAACAAATAACTTATTTTTGTATTTCGTTGTACTGTGTAAAGGTCACCCTGTTTTCGTAACACTTATATAAGAATTAACTTTTTAAACTAAATGGATGTCAAACATAATATTTGCTGCTCCCCGCCCCACTCTTAATATGTAAAAATAGTACCATTGCTTAGCCACTTTCATACATCAGGGTATGTTGCATGAAACCACAGAACCAACAACCACAGTATAGGTCAGAGTCCTTTTCACAAGCAACCAGCTTGTAAGACATTAAAATAATATATGACGAGGTCACATCAAAACTTCTATAAAATTTTCATACAACTTCCATGAAACTTTTTGTAAAAGTTCAACATATCCAACTAAGTTTGCTAAAGTTATGCATAAAAATCAATTCACGTAGCTTTCCCCATCATAAAGTTTGACATAAATTGAGCAAAACTTATCGATGATCTGCAAAAACTTTCGCTACGCTACTCTGCGTAATCCTCAAAATATATTTTAACAAATTGGCAATTAAATTTAATTGAAAGTTTTTGCGTTTTTCATTTAGTTTTGTTTTATACTTTATGTCAAATAAAATTCATGGAATTGTAAGAAATCCTTATTTGGCAGAGTATGGTGGAATCCATTTAAGAAAATAGAGGAGCACCACTTCAAAATGATGCTCATTCCGCTAAATGCTGATGACATTCAAAGCAAGATGGCGCAGCGTGAAGCGCCAAAGATACAAACATGGCGACTGCTTGGCGGGTAAGACCAAATTCCAATGAATCGGATGAGGGCAGAAAGGAAAAAAAAAAGAAATAAAAATTAAAAAGAAACAGAGAACTAAGATAAAAGTTCAAAAACTCAGGTGCTGCTGGGCGATTTTCGTAAGATGTGAATGAATGTAGCGCGGTTGATTCGCCTGTGGCAAGGATGAGTTACCCAAGTTTTAAAAGCTTTGCCTAAGCTACTTCGATACAGAAGACAGATGCAAAGGTATAAGGTTGAGGTAGCACTTCAAATTGAAGCAGTACAGCAGGAATGCTAAAGTTGTACAGATAAAAAACAATTAAAATGCGTTGCTTGAACAGCAAAAAAGAAATTCACAGAAAAATGCGACTCATAGCGTATTCATTTAACTTTGGATAAAAAATTAATTTTCGATTAAGAATCAAACTATTTGAATTTGTGATTTTTTTTTTAATTAAAACGAAATCATTAGCGGAAGTTTTCATTCAACTAGAGGAAAATTTGTTGTTCTTTGATTAAAATAAGTAAAAATGTAAGCTTTGATGAAAGTTTAAAAAATGCAATCTATTATAGGGCAATTCACAATTTTGTGTATTTGAGATTGGAAATTTGAGCAATTGTAAAAAATTTCCAATAAATGTGAACGGTTTTTGTTCGATTTACTTTGCAACACTTCTTGCAAAACATGAAATTCACAGATGATTGATGAAAAGCTAAATTATTTCTTTCTAAAAACTATGCTTGGATAAATTTTATGTCGAAAAAAAATTGACACTTTTATAGATAGATATAGAAGATATTATATTTAATGAAGTTATGAAATATTAAATTCGAAATTTTTTTATCTAGCAATGGAAAGTAATGATGATGCAGTGAAGGCAGTTTTAAATACAGCTTTTTGGATGTAGTTTAAAATGTTTTTAATCTCCTACTCACTCCATTTTATATCACGGCAATTCACAATCTTGTACAAATAGTCTTGCATCATACTATTTGCAAAATGGTAGAGTATATTTTCACTCGACACTAGCAAAATATACAGAGATGCACTTTTACTACGCTTTTGCAAAAATGCAACATTAAAAAACCAATAGTTTTTATTAACTATGCGACTGCAATACTGAATTGCAAACTGACAGCTAATTGGGGGGAAAAAAAATAAAGACAAAAAAAAGTGCTGCAAAGTAAGCAGAAGAAGACCGTTCACATTTGATGGGAAATTTTTACAATTTTTAAAATTGCACGGATTTACAATCTCAAATACACAAGATTGTGAACTGCCCTATTGTTTAATTCGTTTTTTTATTTGCTCATCTTCCATATCAGTTTTTTTTTTCTTTTACCTTTTTTCCACTCTTAGTTTGCAATTCAGTATTGCATACGTATGGTAAATGCTAAAGTATGTTTTTTTAGTGTAGCATATTTGCAAAAGCGTTGTAAGTGCATTTCTGTATATTTTGTTAGTATAGAGTAAAAATATACTCTACCATTCTGCAAATGATATGATGCAAGACCATTTGCACAAGATTGTGAATTGCCCTAATATTTTTTAAAAAATATTCATTCCAATACAATTAACACAATTACTATGTTGAAATTAAAAAAATGAGCCGTGGTGAAAAATTATTGATTTATTTTTATCCAATCTAGGTTAGTTTGGTGTTCGCAACTTACATAGTTAGTTTTGAAAACCGTTCGCGAATATTATCACAACATATGAAGAAGTTTATGAATTGAAATCCGAAAAATTCAAGCTGTGATGAGTTTGTTAAAATTGAAATGTCGTGTAGTTTTGGTACAATACAATTGATAAAATCGTGGGGTTAAATAGTAAATAGATAAATCTTATCTACAACGTAAGTGAAATGTTAAGACAAGCATTTCTATTCTAACAAAGTCATAAAAGCCACGTCAGTATCAATTGATTCAGAAGTCACCATCAATACTAATCCCTATTCTGAATACTTTGAAAAAGCTCTTTCTGTATCAATAGTGCTCAAAATAGTGACGAGCAGCTATGCAGATCACAAGCGAGAAATTCATATAAATAAAATTTTATAAAAAAGAAAAACATTCTAATAAAAATGTGGGAGGAATATTTGCTTATGTACGCCGCAGAAGAAATAAAAAGAAAGAAAGGGACGTATTCAGAGCAGACGACTTCTAAGGGAGCTGCGAGTTAGCAATGATCAATTCAAATAACCCGAAAGCATTTTTGTAAATTCATTTCGACTGCCGAAGTCAGTAATTGAGGAACTCCAACCACACGATGAGCAAAGGTCGTTCATAGCATTCGCCTTAAGATTTTGGCAATTTTTGATTTTTAAGCTAATGGCGCTTATCAAAAGTATATCTGCAATAATTTTTCGGACTCCATGAGTCAATCATGGTTATCCTAATCGTTAGACAAAAACGTAAAAATAAAATAAACTGGCCATTTCAGCCCTTGAAAGGATTTTGACCGAACTTCTTATGACCAAATTGTGTTATGCGTGTTATTAAATGTTTGTACATAATTGATCAAGAACTGGACCTATTAGTTTTATGCCGACTCCGAACGGCTAATGTGCATTTTTTCCAAGAAGCTTTACATGGCATTATTTTAGCCTCTGAGGTTTGCCATTGTTTGCAGAGAGGTGACGGCCGAACCGAAAAATTAATTCAATTGAAAAAACTTTCTGAGTCAAATGGAATTGAACCAAAGTTCTCTAGAGTATGGGTCACGCACTCTACCCACTGCGCCTCGACCGCTGACAATGTGACAAAAATGTACCGAAATTTATTTTCCAGTGCCAACTGAGTAGCAAGCTGATATAAACAGGAGGTGACGGATACAAAAAGCTTTACAACATGATGTGGTAAATATATGTAAGCTTTTTGCTTGTGACAGTTCAACCTGAATACGAATCAATAGAGACCGAATCAGAATGATCACAGTTTTTCAGAATTAATTGATTGTAACGATTATGTCAGAATAGGGCTGAAAGTCAATGTTCCAGAAAATTTCAAATTTTTCACTTATTAGTTCACATAAATGGAACTTACCCATCGATATAAAATATAATGAGAGAGTTTGAGTAAATTTTCTAGTTGTAAGTATGGTGAAGTGTGTAGAATTAAAAAATTTTGTTAAATTTAATGATACGAAATGACCATGAAAGCTTACCTACCACTAGACTAGCCCTAGCATCAACCACAAGTCAAAGTTCTATAACATCTACTTAACCACACCGCAATATTGGCGATAAAATTACTCATTTGGTGCCAATTGGTGAATTTAATGCAATGTGGTGAGTTCTATGAAAGGAAAGAATTTCAGATAAGTTTACATATTCCAACCATTTGAAGCAACTTCAAGCATTCATTTTAGCTGCTATAACAATATCTGTTAATTTATATTTCTTGCAACGCCCTGTAAAACTTTAAATTGTCACACAAATCTTATTAAACTTCTATACAATATGTGGCGCATTCGATTAACCACAACAAAACCGAAAACATTGCTACAAAATCGACAGAATGGAATGGAAATAAAAGAAACACACGAGCACAGTAAATTAATCCTTGAAGAACAACAACATTTTATTGTAAATTGTGGCAAGTGAACCCCAACGCCCTGTTAAACACCAGCAACCACCACCATGAAGCAGGTTAAACAACGCTTTGTATGCATTTGTGTTGGTGTGTTATATTCACAAAAACACAATCACACACTCACACACACACACATACTCATTTCTTCCTTCCAAAGAAATGGTATAAATTGCCCAAACAAAATGAAAATATCGATTCTGTATCGACAGTTGGCATCAACAAAGGAGCGGCCAAATACAAGGCTCCCCCCACCGCCCCCAAACTTATGCCAATAGCGCCCTTGCCTAAGACCAACGACATCGACAACGACAAAGTTGAATAGGACGACTTCAAGAAATTTCTATTTAAAGCTGGGTTTTTTTTTCTCTCTCGATCGTTCGTGCTTTTTTGACACCCCCGAACACAAATTGGCAAAGGAAATTCCAGGCTAGCAGCAGCAACAAAACAACCACAACAACAAAAAAGAGCACAAAAAACAAATTACAGCAACAAAAAGCTTTTTTAACGTCTTGCCAAAGTTTCAAAGTCGTATGGGAAGCATTATGCATGGGGCTAACCTACGAATACAACAGCAACGACAACGACAACGACAACAACAGCAACAACAACAAGAGCAGCATTAAAAACTACAGCTGCGCCCTCTATGCGGCAATTCTGCAAAGCAACAATAACACCAATCACAACAACAACGGCAACAACAACAGCAGCAGCAGCTTGGCAAATAAACCCAACGAAGCGTAACATTGTAATTCCATGAAAAGTGTTGCCAATGCGCTGAAGGCACTGAAATTTACTGCTTTTCAGCATTCGTTGTTGTTGTTATTGTCATTTCTACCTTTGCTGCTTCTTGCTGCTCCCGCTGCTCTGCTCTACGACTCTTAACGTTGTGCTGCTGATAGCTTTTGGGCAAAAGTTTTCGCTACGAAAATTCAAATTAAAAGCGTATGAAATAAATTTAAAACGAATTTAAATTTGGAAAAAAAAACAGGTACAACAACAACAATAAATAAAGAATTTTGCAAAAATAAAAAATTGGAATATGTTGTGTGCGCACAGCCCTTGTTGATTGCATTGGAGCGGTGTGGGCCGGGGTTGGCAGTTTGTTGCCAAAATGGTAAACGGAAACGGAAATAGAAAGACAACCAACCGCTTGAACCTGTACTCATTCGCTCCTATTCCACGCTCCGTGGGGGTCGAAGGTGCCAAGTTAAAAAAAAAAACAAAATAAAAAAAACAACAAATACAATAAAATATTCTTCATATGAGACAGCACACACAAAAATAAACAAGGCACGTTGTTGTGAAATAGTGCAGTAAAAAAAGGGTTGAGCACTTTACGGCATAAAATAACGGTGTAAATAGCAGCCAACGCACTTAGAGAACGGTAAAGCAGCAGTCGTAGCTGACACATACAAGGATCTTAAATTTCGACATTTTTTGAGCTGTTTTTTTTTTTGTGGTTTTAAAAATAATCCCAGTTCTACCCAGCACTCCAATATTCAAAGATGTGCACAAATGGGTTTTCTCAAAAGATGTGTGTGCAGACAAAAAGTTTGAAAAATGGAAGAATTTATGGCATAGAAATGTAAATATTTTTAAACATATTTGTACAGAAGTAATAATGTCTAGAAATAGGCGAAATTTTTCTGACAAAATTTGCCAAATGAGCTCTAAACTCTGAAACTTACATCAGCGATAAATGCGTTGTTGTGTTTTTATCGCTCAGCAAAGTCGTTGGCACATTTCTATAACTACACATACAAAATTTATTGCTTTATACTTCAGGGCAGGAATTTATATAAAATACTACTACTAAAATTTATCTCACACATTTCCACATTAACCGATTAACGCCCCCACGACTATATTTGGACGCATGAAATACAGGAAACATGAACTTGAAAAAGCTTGAGCGCGGCTTGAAGCCAAGTTTGAATTTGGCCGAAGTCGAAAGTTAATGTTGTAAGTTAATTCATTGGGCAACAATTTTCTGGAACCATTGTTTTTATCTGATTTTATTATCACCAATAAATTTAACTTACGAGGGTCGTTCAGTAAGTCCTTAGAAAGTATCAAAAATGGCTTGTGTCCAGGTAAAATCATTACTAACTAGAAAGCTATTGAAGGATCAGTTATATCAGAACACATGGTTTCATTTTCACTGTCGTTCAAAGCAAAAAACCTTTTGCTTATTAAGAAAAATGGAAAAAAGTAACTTTTGAACGGTGATAAAATACTTTCATTAATTTTTCTGGCTTAACACCGAAAGAAATGGAAGCCGAATTGGGTTAAGTTCGTGGCACAACTACTCTTGTATTCATAGACGTCCGCAAGAATTTTTCCAAGGGGAGGGGGGGGGAAAGATATGTATTGGTGTGCTCGTATATGAAAATGATTATACGAAAATGTAACACATAAACATAGGAAATAAAAATATATGAAAATTTTCAAGTCCAGGGGGGGGGCAAGTGCCCCTCCCTTCTCCCTCCTGTGGACGCCCTCGCTTGTATTTGTAACTATTTTTCATTGAGTAAATAAGTTTCACGTAGCCGTTCTTTCAAAATATAAATATCGTTCGAGACGTCCAGTGGTAGTGACTTCCCCCGAAATTATTGACAAAATCCACAGCATGGTTTTGAGTGACCGATGAATCCAGAACGCGAAGAGGTCAATACTACAGACGTATTATAAAGTAAAAAAAATTTGGTTTGAAAAAAATCTCTTCCAAAGAACTCTCACGTTTGCTCTCACTGGAGAAGAAACCCAATCGTGGTCTACCCCAAATTGATTTTTTAGTACTCCGTCGAGCCAGTCCGAATAAGGTGCAGTCGGCCAATGAGGTGATGGCCACGATTGTTTTTAATGCACGCAGAATCATCTTTAATTATTATTAAAAAAGTAATGAATGTATAGTATTATGCGCTGTTATTTTAACGGTTATTAGTAGACTGAGCCCATACAAAAGTTATACAAAAATAGAAGAAGTGCTCCAATCATAATGAAATTTGGTAAGCTTGGTTAGTTTAAGCTACTCAGGAAAAATTAAAAAAAAATAGTTGAATCGGTCATTGCCTAGGGGTACCTCCCTTGGTACTATATCGATTTTTAACATGATTTTGTGTAGGAGGTACTTACAAACGTTGACTTATCGTAACGAAACTCGATCAGAATGCTAGGAAAATAAGGTAATAGATGTGTACTGAAAATAGTCAAAATCGGATAAACCCTAGGGGTACCTCCCTTGGATCTATATTAATTTTAAACATAAATTTATCGATCGATAAAAGTCGGTGAATTTTTTTTCACATTAAATGAAAGATAAGACTCACACATTTTCTCAATTTTTACTGAGATATATTTATTTTATTTAATAAAATATAATTTTACATTCTTACGACGTTTCGTAGTCATAGCCATAGTTGGTGGTAGAGAAGTTTGTGGATGAGATTGCCCTTTTAATATGAATTGACTGAAATAAAGTAGGCTTGTGTAGTTCATGAACGAACTAGTTCAATTGAACGATTCCCACTCATGAACTATGTGAACTAGTTCAGTGTTTCTCATTCTTTTAGTTCATTTTAGTTCAGTTGATTTTGCAGTGAGTAGGAACAAAACGTCCGTGAGCAAAAAGTAACTAAATTTGCCAAGCTATGGTTTGAGTCCTTGGTTTGTCCAAACGGACTAAAATACGTAGCGAACTAAAAGAACAAACGAACTAAAAGAATTAAAGAACTAAAAGAACGAACGAAGTATAACATGCAGCGAAAAAAATAACGAACGAACTAAAAGAACTAAATAAACGAACTAGTTCATTTCATATGATTGAACTAATAAGAGCGATCTTTGTGGTGAACTAAAATGCCCAAGCCTAAAATAAAGGCATAGCACTTTCCTCAGATTTGTTGCAATGTTCGTTTTTAAATTCCTCGACCAGCTGGTCATAGATTAGGTTAACACCTTGCATGCTTTCTCCCAGCTGTTTGAAATGGCAGGCTTACACTTTGCAAATTTTTAGCAATTTCGCAATCGATACTCCAACCAACGATTTAACGATCCAACCGACGGTAACAAAGCTTTAAAGGCTGTAACTTTGACACGGCAAGAGTAAAATCAAGAATTTTTTTAAATGTTTAAAATTTTACCATATTTCAAACTGCATCATTACTTTTTTTCATTTTGATGAAATTTTTAAAAGTTATGAAGCGTTTATTAAAAATTTTACGCAAATTTCACGAAAAAATAAAATATACGACACCAAAATGTCCAAAAAAATTGCCAAAACTTCTGATTTATGTACGTTAAAGTCCCAAATACATTTGTCTTTCGAAATTATGATTAAAAAACTTAAAAAATGTCTCTTATTGATCAACTTTCTCCGAAAAACCTGATTTAAAGAGAAAATCCGATAAGAGCGACCAAAATCTAAAAAACTCTCAAAAATACTTTTCTCCATAAGCTATCAAATAAAGCTTGAGCAAAAAAAATTGTTTTTGGACAACCTACTTTCCACCGCGCTTAGAACATCCTACACATGTATCACTTGATTGCCTCTTCCTTCCTACTAATCTATCGCCCGATTTTGAACTAAAGCAGACTTGACTGAATCGGTATTACACCTGAAATCCTTGGTTCAAAGCTAAAAAAAAAGAATTTGATATTTTTTAAATTTCCTATCATATGTTTTTGTCCATTTCCAAAATCCTGCGAAAAATCCACTTTAATTTTGTTCTTGCAAATAATAAAAACTGCTTTTTTATGATAATTTTTATAAAAACCAAAAAACAATTTTTTTATATACTTTGAAAAAAGTATTTTTAAAAAATATTTTTCCTAGATGCTCAAAGACAAATCTGAAGAATCAAATTATCCAAAAGTAAGAATTTTAAAGGGTTATAGCATCCATTATTATTTTTTTAGACTAATAATTTAGATCCACTTTATTTGAAGTATTTCCTTTACAACGATTTTGTTGGGTTTCAAAACAAACATGTTTTTAATTTTTTTTCCACTACTCGATCTACTGTGCGGTTGCGCGAAGAAATCAAGAAAAACCGAGCATACTTCCAAAAAAAGATCTATCAAGACAAGCCATGGATACAAATCTGCCTAGTTTCGAGGGCCAAAATAATGGAAGTAAGGTTCAATTTATTACAGCATTCACTGGATTTGGCCCCAGTGACTCTTTTATAGCTAAGAAATTATCTATCTACAATATATCCCCACGATTATAACCAATTAATTGGTAAATTATAATGATCACCATTTAAAAATTATAGTTAAAAATAAAATTATAAGTGATCACCATACAAATTTGATGTTTCACATAAAATTTTCAATATTTGATGTTTCACAGGAAAAGCGACCTTGGGCCTTACCAATACTTTGCTACTTTCATAGAAAGTCTCGACATTTCCGATTAAAGCTTATGCTTTAAAAAATTTCATACCAATAAACGAGCAAGTATCAACATGTGCTCTAGTATCATACTTTAAATTAGTATCGGCTTCAGCTGAGTATTTTAGTAGAATATCAGTTTTTATCTGTCAAACAAGGTGAAGCACATTCACAATAGATTAAAGCTTATACTTTGAAAGCGAATACTGATTTCGTTTATGGGTACAGAGAAATAAAAAGTTGAATACTAACGAAAAGCTTATACTTATTTGTGCCACCTTTTTCTTAGTATCAGCTCTTGACTATTGGTAAGGCCCCTTATCTTCCTACACCAAATTTTTCAGCAGAGCTAAGAATATACATTTGGGTAAATTTTATCGGTTTTCGGGTAAAGGTTGGTAATGCTGTCCAGACATGTTCTAAGCATTTTACAATCTATTTTAAGTCAATTTTTAAATCAAAAATACCAAAAACGGAGATTTTCCTTAACCTCTATCTCCTTAAAGAAAGAAAACCTTACCTTCTACCATGTATTTTAAATGGGGAAGTTAAAGTCCCTTTTAATTGTCAAACTTTAAACATCAATATCTCAAAAACTTAACACTTTAAAACGCAAAAATTTTTAATTTTTGTGATTTAAGCTTTTCAATAATACGCCGGTGCAACAACAAATGGTTCTTCAGATTGCCACATTTCAAGCGATAACATTTATTCGTGTCACCTGTGATTCTTTTGAAAGACGACTTCAGCAGGTTAAGGCTACCAGATAACACTAATTTTCTGTAATAATTGTACGGAAAATGTTGAAACCCAAGAACCAGAACATATCTCTAGGGGTGAGAGGAATTTACTGAATGGAAAATTTACTCAAATTTGATAAGAAATATCGTGTAGGCCGCCTTTATAATTCAACAATAACTGAAATTAATTTTACAATCATCAAAAACGTATTTTCATTAAGATCCCTGACATAAATATTTACCGTTTTATCGAATTTTTTTTTAATATTTGTCACAATTTGCAGTATTTTTTATAATAGAAGAATCTATGCGTGATAACTTCAGTTTTTTGTTACGAGACATTTTCAATGACATTATTTATTTAGAAACTGGAAGAAAAGGCGTAATGACATGTGCTTACAGGGTAACTACTAGTTACTGAGCTAGTTATGGCAATAATGACTTCTCATTTCCCTACTGGCTGGTTACTCTAAGTGCTGGCTTCCAAAATAATTTCAATTTTTTTGCAGACTGTCTACGTAATGCTTTCCAAGAATTTGCTTCGATATGCGATGAATTTGAAAACATAGAATTATGTGTACAGCTGCCGCTCAGGCACCGGATGTGCTGTGTTTAATAAAATATACACGTAATAAATATGTTTATATGTACATATACATAAACACGTAAATACACACAAACACCAACACTCAAACATGTACATACAATCGCAATGTATGTAACCTAGAAGTGGCGCCTGTGTGTAGACTTGACATATTCATGACACTCATACAACGTTTACATTGCAGCGGTCGCTGATAGCCTAGTGGGAACTGGGGACCTGGGGACTTCAAAGCTATTCTTGCGAAATTCAGGGGCTCATGTCAGTCAGTAAAGTTTAGTTGAACAGTAACCAGAAGTGATATGTGCGAGCTGGTGGCCGACGCCATAAGGCGAGTCATGTCAGATATGTGAGGCATGAGAGCGTATGTAATGAAGTTACATGTACGTGTAAGTGTGTAAATGTGATTTTAATAGTTGTATTTGTGTGGGACAAACAACAGTTGGGTGTGTTGTTTTGGCAGCAGCTAGTTTTGGTGGGTTGCCTGGAATATGTTTACATTACAAAGTTTTGTCATGAGTTTTTATTTTTGTTCACTTACTCAATGCATAAAAAATGTAATGGTCGAGCCAGAGTATAAAATCGACTTCATTAGTGATACTTTTTTTTCTTATTCTACTTAATAAAAGTTTTATTTAAAACATAAATGACGCTACATAAATAATCTTCTACATACGCACACACATTCTCCCACACACACCCATAAAACCAATATGACAAAAATATTTTCCACAAACGTGCGCTATTCAGGCAATATAAAGAAACAAAGCACATTTCACATAAATAACAACAATTTAAAAAACAAAAATCCACAGATAGTCATGTTCAAGCGAACTGCAGCCAGCTTAACATAGAGTTGCACACAGATGCAACAGCATGTTGCGCTCAAAAAGTTTTGTTGCTATGGTTGCTGTATTAGTTAAAAGCTTAATATTTTTGCAAAATATTGTTATGCTTTGTGCAGAATTTGTTGGAATATTTAATTTAACATATTCTACCCGGCAAACAACGTATTGATATTGGACTTCGGCAAAACTAACTAAATATTTATTAAAAAAATGTTCACTTAAAGTTAAAGTTTCATTTTTTTTCTACCAAAATTTTGTGATAGGACATGTCATATATCATGTCATATGTCATTTCATATATTATGTCATATGTCATGTCAATATGACATGTCCTATCACAAAATTTTGGTAGAAAATATGACATGACATATGACATAACATATGACATAACGTATGACATAACATATGACATAACATATGACATGACATATGACATAACATATGACATGACATATGACATGACATATGACATGACATATGACATGACATATGACATGACATATGACATGACATATGACATGACATGACATATGACATGACATATGACATGACATGACATATGACATGACATATGACATGACATATGACATGACATATGACATGACATATGACATGACATATGACATGACATATGACATGACATATGACATGACATATGACATGACATATGACATGACATATGACATGACATATGACATGACATATGACATGACATGACATATGACATGACATGATATTAAAAATGACATGACATATAACATCACATATTACTTGATACATGACATGACATATGACATGACATATGACATGACATGACATATGACATGACATGATATTAAAAATGAGATGACATATAACATCACATATTACTTGACACATGACATGACATATGAAATGGCATATGACATAATATATGACATAACATATAACATAACATATGACATAACATATGACATGACATATGACATGATACATGACATAAAATATGACACGAAATATGACATGACATATGACAGGACATATGACAAACATATCACATAACATATGACATAACATATGACATGACATATGACATGATATATGGTATTAAATATGAATTGACACATGACATCACATATTACATGATATATGACATGACATACGATATAACATATGACATTGTATATGACATGACATGTCTCATGACATGACATATCTCATGACATGATATATCTCATGACATGACATAGATGTCTTGTAAGGACATTTGTGATATGTTATATGTCATCTGATAGAAATTGTCATATGTTATGTGTCAGGTTAGAGAACTTGCCATATTTCATCTGTCAAAGTACTTCGGAAATTACCCCCCTATTACCCAAAGGTAAAACCTGCTTTCAATAGACTGGTTTAACTAAAAACCATCTTGTAGTACCATCCTCAACCACTTATTATCGCCGCAGAGATATACGAGCATAGCTAATATTATCAGCATATATTTAGAAATTTCCATGCTTGAGTTTTTTCCTAACAACTTACTCTCTAAACTGTTTTTGTTCAACAATCTCATACTAAGCAGCCGCTGTACGTAACCCTCTTCAACTTTTGAGCAAATGGGTTTTTTTCGGGTTCAACTCTTCTTTTATTTAGGGTTTTTTAAGTTATTTTTTTTTTTTTCTTTTTGTTGTGTTTTGTTCATTCATCGTTGAGTAAAATATAGAGGGATAGATAGAGCTTGAGCTGTAAAAAATGTGGTAACAATGTATGTTGAATATGCAGATAAAGGATTTCCAGCACTTCAGCGGACATCGGTTTACTTCAAGCTCTTCTCTTTTTTATGTTAGTAGTTTTTAATTTTTTTTTTCCATCCCTTTTTTGTGCCTTTTTTATAATTTGTTCTATTTGTGTTTTTTTTTTTTTTTAATTTTGTTGGCCATGTTATAAACTGCTATGCTTTGCTGCTCATGCCAAACAGCTCAAAATATTTTATGGCCCAAACGAGTTTTTGCATTTTTGTGCTGTATGGCACACGTTTTGACGCGTTTTCAATGATGCAGACTAGAAAGAATTTAATAAACGGAAATGGGTCAAATTTATGTGTTGCGTTGATAAAAACATTTTTTCACTTTAAATTATATTATTGTTGTTGTTGTTGCTGCGACTGTTTGTCGTTGTTGTAGAAACGTGAAAGGATTTTTCGGCCGAGAATGAAAAATGAGTTTGTGCGGCATGTTTTATTTTATGTAGACTGCTGACTTTTTAGTTTAGGTGAAAATAAAACTGATGCCTGTATTGTGGGTGGCATTTAGTTGGAGTTGGTCCTTTGAATATACTATACGAGCAGCTTATTGTAGGCTACTAGTTTTTAATTATAGAAAAAACTAAATGCAAAAGCGAACCAAACCGATTTGTGAATGTGGTAGAGTGCTTGATCTTTTTCTTTTTTGTATTTATTTATATTTATATTCATGTGACAAGGATATGACAGTTGCTGCTGGCAGTTTTTATGAAAGTTTAGAATAACCTTCTTTGTATGATACCGACAAAAATTTAATTGGTTTTTTTATAAATAGACTCAAAAGGAAGAAAAAAACAAAGCTATAAATAAATTTGAGTTATTTCAGACAAAAAGTATAAAAAAGAGCTCAGATATAGCCATGCAAAAAGGCAGTTAAAGCAAAAATAAAATTCTTTACAAAATGTTAAATTTTAATCATTTTGGTTAATTTTAAAATTTACATTTTTAAAAATTTTTTATACATTTTTTTTTCTTCAATCTCAGAAATCGGTCCCAAAATTTTTTCTATTTTTTTTTCTTTGCATTGAGTTTTAAAGGTATCCAGGCCAATGCGCAGAGGTGGGTTTTGGGGGTACGAACCCCCCGCATTGTGAGTTCTGCACAGAAATCTTTACTAAAAATTGTGTATTGAGGAATTTTGCACGAAAATTTTTACTAAAAATTGTATATTAAAAACCATAAAGTATGGAAAAAGCACCGCAACGATATAAAAATTATCCAAAATGTTGCAGAGGTGTTGCATTATCCAAAATCTGTAATAGGGAGGTAGCACAAAAAATCTTCACGAATTATATTGCCATCGCATTTATCCAATTATCGAATACAAATTGAACTTTGTTCTATTCCAGCAATGTCTGGAGGGTTATCTCCAAGAAAAGAAAAACCCATCGATTTGTTTACTCAATCAATATTGTGATTGAGGATAAGATAATGGCAAATGGTGATCAGTTCGTTCTGAATTCGGTTGCTTAGATTCTGTCGAATTTTGCTTGCCTCTTCTCTAACAAAATGAAAACTTTCGATAAAAGATCCTGCGCTCAACTATTTGGACCATACTAATTTAGACATCTGGGTAGCCGAAGTTCAACTTTGGCTTCAACGCATCGCTGGGAAAAACGTCAAAAATTCACTAGAAACACTCGATATTTGCAATAAAGATGTGTTTCCAAATGTCAACCAAATGCTTCATGTTATGGCAGTTTTACCTGTGTCAGCAGCAACAAATGAACGCTCCTTCTCAACATTGCGTCGTCTCAAAACCTATCTTAGATCGACAACGTCTGAGGATCGGCTAAACGGCATTGCCTCGCTCAATATACATCGCGATGTCGAAATCAATGCGCAAAGCATTTTGGATGAGTTTTTTTCAGTAGCTCGCAGAATTACTTTATTAAATAATACTAACTGATTATTACACCTTATTGCACAATAAAATGTCTTTGCTCAAAAAATAAGCTTTTATCTTTTTTGATCAATTTCAAAACCTGACCTGGTTACTTCGCCTCAAAACAAAAATTATTTCCAGGCTATTTCCAATATGGTCCCTCAAAAATACACAAAATAAGTCTATATCAGTGGTGATCAATGCACGGTTCAAACAAGAACAAAGATAGCTTTCCGAGTGCACAGCTTTACACTGAAACAAGAAGTTGTTAAAAGCTCTCACAACAATTGGTGCAAGGAAATCTTGTTGAGTGTTGGATTTTAAATACAATACTTTCTTTTTTATTTTTGTTCGATAGTTTCAACATAGTGAAGAATATAATTTCCTGAAATATTGCAAAATATTAACGTTCATTCATAAATAAAACAAGCAGCAACATCCATACCACATGAACGCTCAAAGCATACTGACTTGAAATGTAAGGCACAGCAGAAAAAACAAACTTTTACGCAGTGTACAAACAAAGCAAGCCGATTGCCACTTCGTGTGCAAAAGCTCAACAACACACGATGCCCGCGGGCTATGGGAAAACAAGTAGTGAGCACCACTGATCTATATTTATCAACATTCGATGTACGTTTCCACACATCTGCATGAATGGATTCATTTGCTGTTTCAAGTTCCTTTAATTTTTCAACTGCAAGTTGAGGCAGCCAAACAATAAGATTGCGTGATTCATAGGCAGCAAAATCAAGTCGCCAAATGTAGAAACTTGAAATGTAGGAAAAGGCAATTATTTTGCATACAAATACTTTATTTTCAAATCTGTTTACGAAGTTCGTGGAATTAACTTCGTGTCGTCTCCCTCCGACCACTCTTTAGAGGGGCTTCCATACAAATTTCATGAATTTTGTTTATTTATTCCGTACACCTGACAGAGGGGCTTTAAGGGAGGGCCGGAGAGTGTTAATATGTATGACTGACCCTATTACTTTTGCAAAAGCAACAGTTTTCTCTGGGGGACCTATTCTCTCCGACCAATTCTTAGGGGGATTCATATACAAATTTTATAATTTTTGTATATTTATTCCGTACACCTGAACAGGGGGGCTGTAAGATACATATTAACCGAAGAGGGTTAATATGTATCAACGACCCCCATTACTTTTGCAAAAGGAAGATTTTTCCCTTGGGATCTAGTGGCTTTATACGGCAGCGCAGTCGCATAGACTTGAAAAGTAGAAAGCTTGATTTTTATCTATTAATTAATGTAGGGTAGAAACAAAATAGAATCAAGTCTGAGTTCTGATTCGTTTTTCAGAAGCACGTCGTGGTTTGTAGGGAAGAAACATACCAAGTTTCCACAAGTCAAGTCAAAATTTGATTTTTTCAAGTAACTTGATTTTCAGTTGACTTGTTGCAGAGAAATCGGTCATTCGTTTCGAAAAAAGACATTTGGAGAAAATAACAAAGTGATGTATTGGTTTTTTTTTTTAAAAAACTTTCCTAAAAAACAGGACTAAATGCTTGAGGCTAAAACAACCAAATGTAAAAAGCATGATAAACCTCTTCGGTACAGTTTTGTTTTAAATTTTTTTATGAGACGCAGAGGATGATAACAATACATGCTATGTTCAAACAATACTGTTTTATGAAAAATTTAATGAAAAAATTAAATTTAATTTTCAATTCAAAAAGTTGAAACATGTTGGAGGCATGCAAGCTGCTACACGGATCGATATGTTGTAGACAGGCGGCGCCGAAATTGCAATAAATGCATAGAGGAAGAAACAATAACAGCAACTGCTGGCAACTCCAACAGCAAAACCAACAACGAACGACACAACCAAAACTGACAGCAACCACCCATAAATGAACGCCCCATGGAATCGCCTTCTGCACGTGCAGCGCCAAACTGTTTAATTTGCATTTCATTTCATTTTCGCACTTAGTGAATACCAATAATTTCACGATTTCATGATTTCCCTATTAATTGCCACGAGCTGCTAAAACAATTTTGCAATCAAATCGGTGCGCTGAAAAAGATGGTTAAAAATGCTAGAAACAACAACAACATCCACAACCACTTAATATAATATATAGAAGAATAATAACTACAATTTTAAACTAACCACATTGCATAGCCATATTCACCACACACAGTGGTGGCTAAAAAAATATGTGTGCGCTATTTGCTTTGCTTTTTTGTGCCGTTTTAAATGATTTACGATGTGCTCTGCGCCAACGTGTCTCAATTTAATGAAACTATTTGACTGATTTTAAGTGCTATTTTTTGCACTGTCCACTATTTTGGGCTTTTTTTTTAAATTTAGTTTTTAGTGTCATGCCATTATTTTTTTTTTTGCACACGCCAGCAACTCGTAAAAAGCTACAGCAATTCACATTTTATTAGCGGATGACGGCAAAATAGAAAAACGAAGCAACTCACATGAATTGACATTCACACACCCAACACTATAGTCATGAATTCTATGTACAACCAATCAACCCGCTATCGACTGATCAGCATCCAACAGTTAAGTCATCAGCAACATTTCCATCAACATCATCAGCATTATCATCATCGTCATCGTTGCCGTCGTTGTCGTTGTCGTTGACATCAGCAGCAGCAGCATCTATCTGCATTGTCGTCATGCATGTCGATATATTTCGTATGATAGCGGCAGGTTCTAAATGTTAAATCCTTCTGGTCCTTTCCTTTATCTTCTCTTTTATGTGTTTTATGTTTTTTTTTTATTTTTGTTTTTTTTTCTTAATTTTTTGCCTTTGCTAGGCTCCAACTCTGCTGCACGCGTGCCTTTCAGCTGCTTCACCATATCATGTTTTAATCAACTTCCGTTACAGCAGCAACGTCGTCGCAGCTCGTCTTGCCTTCGTTTAATGCTTGATGGGTCGATATCTTCTACCGATTTGCGTCGTAGTAGTAGCAGCTACTACCGTGTGGTAAGGTGCTCAAATCGTAGTTAAAAGTATTCTAAAGAAATCCACTTCAATGCTTTGGCCAAGTTGTCGTTGTTGGACGCGCGTTAGGCACCGTGTCAAAAAAAAAAAAAAGGTTGCCCTACCACAGAAGGTAGCTGGCTCTTTATTCAACATACGCATACATACATACATACATATACATACATAAATATACATTTATAAATTTGTATATGTATAGAGAGCTGTGCAGTGTTTTAGTTGAAGTTTTTCAAAACCTGCACACTACACACTCAAACTCACTCAATACACTTGTGCTCGCTTACACACAATACAAACTCACACACACACACACACACACTCGTATACAGCACACAACGTCGAACAAAAAGCAAAGCTTTTGCTATGCTCCCCAAAAGCACTTTAAAATAGACCCCACTTCCGTTTGCCAACGTTTCTATTCATTCCAGTTCATTTGCTTGATTGTGTGAATCATCAGCAACGGTCGATGCAGGATATTCTCAGTGTTGCTGTTGTGCAAGTTTATTATTGGGTGTTTGTGGTAGTGAACGAAAAAAAAGCAGAACAAAAAAAAACAATATGAAAAAACTGGCTACTACCAAAAATAGTAGCTGGATGAAATTAAATTAAATTCTTCGTTAGCACTGTTTTGACTAATATGGCTTCGAAAACGGTTTCTTTTCGAAAAAATTAAATTCTCCGACAGACTTTGATGAATATTTTCAAAAACAAGATAAATTTATGAAAAAGGAAGAAGTTCCTTTTCAGAACTTTTCAAAAAACAAAATTTATCGTTTGCATCAGCTCGAAAGTTAGCTTTCAAGTTGAAAATAAAAATTTGAAATTTAAATATTTCAGCAATTTTACAAAATGAAAATTTGCTTTTTGGGAAGTTATGATGCTCATTAGAACAAAAAAAAAAGAAATAATTTAAAAAAGTTGAATAGTAAAAAAACCTTATTGAAAATTGTAAAAAAGGCATGAAAACCCATACCAAGCGTATTCAAGATTTTCTGTATTTGCTCTTGTAAAGTGTATTTGAGTTATTTTATTCAAGAAGTTAGTTTTTTAGTTTTTTAAATGCAATTCAACATTTTGCATTTCAAATTCAACTCTTCACTAATTAAATTCAACTTTTTAGAAGGAAAACAATTTGACATTTGAAATTCAACTTTGAACATACCAAATACAACTTTTTACAAATCAAAAATCAAACTTTTTACAATTAAAATACTTTTTCTTCTCAACTTTTCACAATTTTTAAGATTTAAAATTTACATTTTGCCACTTAAAATTCAAATTTTATTAAATTTCAAATTCAATTTTTTTAATTTTTAATTCAGTTTTAAGAAGTAAACAAAATATTTACAATAAAAAGTGCTTACAATTCAAAAATCTTTCACTCTTCAAATTCAACTTTTAAGATTTCAAATTAAGCCCTTTTTCAGCCTTTTATTTTTCAAATTCAACTTTTGACAATTTAAATTCAGCGTTTTTAAAGCATAAAAAAATTATTTTAAAAAACAACAAACTTTTAATGCTTTATCACAATTGAAATGTTAAATGTTTAATCATGTTGTAATTAAAAAACCTTTTACATTTTAAATTAATTATGTTAAAAACATTTCAAATTATTCTCTTGTCATATCAAATTCAACTTTTTGTATGATAAAAACAACTTTTGAAGAAAATTTGCAGTAAAAAGGATTTTTTTTTAAATTTAAAAAATTTTGTACACTTCAAATTCAACTTTTTACATTTCAAATTCAACTTTTCACATTTCAAACTATACTGTTGCAAGATCTACTGTAAAAAATTGTTAAAATCGGACAACGGGTTGGCAACGGTTGCCGTTGCGCTTATCGAGTAGTATTCAAAGTAGATATACCAAAAGACATGATTATAGGCATTCACGATTTGGTATTTATTTTATGATGAGTCATAAAATTAGGAAAAAATTTTGTTCTGAAATAATTATGTTTTTCAAAGCCAACAGAAGATGCTATGAACCAATAGTGATTTTTTTTTTTTTTTTTTTTATATGTATTATCTTAGCGATCGGTTTCCAGCATGTTGGAGCTATGTCGTGAAATTCGACGGATATCCGTAACAGAAAGTCGGGAAAGTAAGCGCCATTTAATTTATCACACAAATAATTGCAGAGCTTCCAACATTTTTTTTTTTTTAATAATTTGTGCCTTTATTGTATTAGTACACTAAGAACATAGTTCTTTGAAAGTACAAAGATCGATGACAAATAGTTTGGATTACAATAATTAATATTAATTTAAACTTAAGCTTAACTTAAAATTAAAATTAAAACATTATAGCAATCTTAAACAACTAAGTGAATTTAATTATTAAGCAGAAGAAAAAGAAAAATCAAAAATAATGTAAGATGTAGTATGAAGAGAGAGAGATAGAGATTGAGATAAAGCATAAGAAAGAGATGGAAGAGAACTGACCTTTTATTAAGAATAAGGCGATGAAAAATGCCTTAGTATTGAGCGTTTGAAAAGCGTATTTGACTGAATCGATTTTAATTGACCTGGTAATGAGTTCCAAATTCGAATGGCGTTAATAAAAAATAGTCTTGTGGAGTTAAGGTAGTTAAAAGTTGGCAAAATTAGCACTTGGCTTCTATGTGATCTACTAAATTGTAGTTTTTCAAATAAGTAAGAAGGAGTTTTGGAGTGTATAAGTTTATGTAAAAATATACAATTTCTGATATTAGTATAACTTATTATGTCGCACCCCAGTATACAATTTTTTAATTCAGCTAAATGATCGAACCTACGTAACCCATAGACATAACGTGTAGCATGATTAAAGGCAATTTGTAATTTAAGCTGGGATCGTGAGTCTAACTTACTATACACAAGTTCGGAGTACGATATGATCGGAACAATTAGCTGGATTACAAGTTTTCGTCTTATATCAGTGGGAGTGTACTCAGACGACATTCTAAGATTTCGCAATACATAATATATTTTTCGAACTACGCCATTGATGTGATCTGTGCATGTGAGAGAAGCATTAACATGAAAACCAAGACTAACAACACTATTAACAACTTTAATTATCTTATCATCCATTAATACATGTGGAATTGTGGTAGGGTGAATTTTTACTTTAGAGATAGGCAACATATAGGACTTTAAGACATTTAGATGGAGACTATTATTCATAGCCCATAGGCTTATACTGTGGAGATCTTCATTAAGTTTACAGACTAGATCTTCCATAAGGTTTGTTTTGCCAGACAAATAAATCTGAACGTCATCAGCATAAGCATGCATTGATGAATAGGTGCAGCAGCGAAAAATGTCATTCACAAATATAGAGAATAGCAAAGGACCAAGAACCGATCCCTGGGGCACACCGCAGCAAACAGCTCTGTGACTAGAAAAATTAGTGCCAACCTTTACCTTTTGCTTTCTATCAGTCAAATAACTACTTAGTAGGCGAATAGCGTTGTCGCAGAACCCAAACAGGTATTTTAGTTTTTGACATAATAGTTCATGGCTTACAGTGTCAAATGCTTTAGAGAAGTCAAGCAAACACAATAGAGTTAGTTGACCATCATCATAAGGGGACCTTATATCATCCAATACTTTAATCATTGCAGTAGAGCAACTGTGACCTACGCGAAAACCTGATTGGAATGGTGACAAAACATTGTTCACTTTTAGGCTCGAATAGCTGCTACACAAACCACAAACATGTGTTTTATACACAAACCACATTGATATCTGTTTTAAATCACAGTAAACTAAACGAAGCCACAATTTCCCTTAAATTTTATTTAACTACAGCGCATGCTACTATTTAGTTTAGTCACAAACCTGTGTAGCCTTCATGTAAAAGAAAAATAATAACCTTATTTTTTCCAACATCCAAAGTAAAAGACAACAAGACCAAACAGCTGTATTTGGCATACACGGTTAATATTTTAAATATATATAAATCTAATTTGATTATAATAATTTTGTGATTTGAAGAGATGGATAAATCCAGAGATATGCGAGATTACCGGCAGAAAAATTGAGGATAAATTTAAAGTTGGAAAGGTAAAGCAAACAAAAACAAATTAAGAATAATTCAACTCAGCGTAACAGGGATTTGCTGAATGTTTTTAAAACTTTTCAGATGATTTTAATCGCTATATATGTTTTTTAACCAGGGTTATTACCAAGGCAGACAATGGCAAGCCTCAGAGAGTAAAAACTGTCATGAAAAGCTTCTTGAGAACATAAGCCGTTCAGAGTCGGCATAAAGCTTGTAGGTCTAGATCTCGACAATTTGTGTTCAAACATTTCGCAAAAAGCACAACACAATTGATCATAAGAAACTCGTTCAAAGTCCTTTCAAGGGCTGAAACGGCCATTTCGTTTTTTTTTTTTATTATCAAGGTGAGGTGTCAGATGTTACATACCATATGCGACTACTGTAAGACTCGCTCATTTTTTTTTAAAGTTTTGGACCATATTTAACGCATCGGGAAAACCCCTATTGATGGATAAAATATCTCTATATCTTTTCTTTTTAATAGTTACGCAAAAATTGATTTTTAATTTTATACAAGTCCTAATTTTATACAAGTCCTAACTTCAACTTTTAAAGCATCAAATGCATATATTTTATACTTCACATTCACCCTGTAACACTTCAAATGCAACTTTTTGTTTAGAGATTTGCTTTATAAAAGTTCGAAATCGGTGTTTAAAATATTGCAAATCTGTTATTTTTAACAAGTACAGTTATTTTTAATGATTAAAGATGAATATGATTAAAAAAGTACCATTAAACTTGACAAATGCTATTTGCTTACTTCAAAATGAAAATTCGAAATAGATTTTTCAATAGAAAAAAAGAATGAACAAAACAGTTTCTAATAATGTTTCATATCTAAAATTAACTGAATTACCGGTGTAGCGGCCAACGAAACAGCTGTACAGTCTGCTGTGTGATTACTCTATACAGAGTTGTTATTGTTGTCAATTGTTTTTTTCAATAACATACTTGACCTCAAGCTCAACAATTAGTCTTAACAATGTTATAATACGTTTTATGGCTCTACATTAATCATCATTATCGATGATTGACTGATCATTAGCCTCGAAATTGTATAGAATCTCGGTAATGACCTGATACTCAAACTTATAACTTTCATATTATTTAATGGACTTATATTAAAAATGTTTTCATATGAATGATAAAATAAACTTAAGTGTTCATTCATTTACAAAATAAATGGTGAAGAAATAAGAAAACACAACTAAAATACAATTGAAAATTATGTTCTTTTTTGAGATTACCCTGTGAACCAAAACTACCGTTTTCGAATTCATTTATGAATCTTTTTGGGTAGAAACGTTCATTTTCGGCACTCATAACTTAACCCTCTTTGTATCATTCGTCGGACTAAAATCCCTCTCAAAAACGAACCATATTTTAATCAGAAATGAGTTAAAAAAGAACCATGAATTGCACTTTTTTTGTTCAGAGATGAGTTTAAAAAAGTACCATAGAAAAGTTTTTTCGGAACTTTGAAATGAATCCTTTTTGAATCAATCACCGGAAGAAAATGCCTCTCAGATACGAACCTTTTTTTTCTTCGGAAATTAATTAAAAAATTAACCATAGAAAAGTTATTTTTCAGCATTCGGAAATGAACCTTTTTTGTATCAATCGCCGGACTGAATTGCCTTTCGAAAACGAAGGTTTTTTTTTTGTTCAGAAGTGAGTTTAAAAATTGAGTTTAAAATTAAAAATTACATAAAATTGAATTAAAAACTTTATAATTCTATGTGTACAACTCGTAAAACTGAAAAATTACTCATATCCAGAGTATTTTTCACGAAAATCCTTACCAGGATACTGATAAATTGATTGAATAAAGTACAATCTCGCTTACAATGTTAACTGAGTTAATTGATACAACCTCAAATTAAGTAAAACATGTACATAAGTTTATTTATTATATTTCAATTAATTAACATGACTAACGATGATTTGATCGAAACATAAATTCTCTATATTTTTTAAGTGTTTCGGTTTGACAGGAGAATGATGACAAACTCGAAGGACAAAATTCTAAATAGAATATCTCTTAGAGAAAATACAAAAAAAAATCAATAATTATTCACACAATAAATTAGTACTGCAGTGTACATTTTTTTTTATACATTCAGAAACAATACTTAGTTGCCAGGAGACTGAGAATTTCACATTTTGAGTGTTATTTTAAATAAAAACTAGTAAGAAATGATCTTCGACTGGGCCGAAGCTAGAATACCCCCACGGCCGAACCAAAGTATATTCAAAGCCTTAAGCAATCAATAAAATGTTTGTTTGTAAAAAAATTTTCGTTATAGTTTCAACATAAAAATTCGCTTTTGTTTTTTGATAGTCACTTTGTATGGGAGGTAGGCGTAGTTTTCACTCGATTTTGTTAAAATTCATATACAGAGAACATGTTATATATCAAAGTTCATATGTAAAATTTCAAGTCCATATATTAATTTTTGTGAAATTTATAGAGTTTTAACTTTTGATAAAGTCACTTTGTATGAGAGGTGGGTGTGGTTTTCATTCATACCCAAAGTGTATATTAAACATCAAAACTCAAGTGGAAAATTTCAAGTCCATATATTAATTTTTGTGGAATTTATAGAGATTTTACCTTTTTGATAAAGTCACTTTGTATGGGAGGTAGGCGTGGTTTTCATCCGACTTGGCTCATTTTCAAACTTGACCTTTGTTTTTTATAAAAGCTTAAATATAGAATTTCGTGAGGATAGCTTGAAAATTAAGGCTGTAATCGTGATCACAGACAGACGGACAGACGGACATGGCTAAATCGACTCAGGTAGTGATGCTAATCAAGAATATATATATTTTTCTATACCTACCACGCCTCCTTATCGGCGTTACAAACGGAGTGACAAAATTAATATACCCCCATTTACGTTTTTTAAACGTGGTGGTATAAATATATTGCGAAACGGGGCTATTTTAGGGGCATATCAGGCGCCCTATCACAATTTCCATTGAATTTATATAAAAAAATATATTTTTCTAAATAGTTATATAGGAAATAAGCCGGGCCGTCCAAAATTCCCTCGTTTGTAGAACTACCCACTTATAGGAAAAATCAATAACGGTATGCAATATATACGGGAATAAGAACATATTTTTTCGATTTTCTTAAAATAATAAAAGTTAAACGGATTTTATTTGATTTTATACTAAAAATCTTATTTTCAAAGTTTTTTTTTTCTATAATAAAATTAATTTTATGTATAAAAAATCCAATAAAAAAATTGTTTTCTTTATAATTTTTTCACATGAGAAATAATTCATACCCAAAAAAAAACAATAGTTTTGCTAGTTCGATGACGTGACTTTGAATGGGACTTCATATTTTACTTTGTCAAATTTTTAAGAGATTATTTTAAACAAAAACATATGTGCAAAATGCAGTCATAAGATTGATTTAATCTAAATCTTAACAAGGTAAACAGGTAAATTAATTTAAACTTAACAGGTAAAGCGAATTAACCTATTTGAATAAAACACTTTGTCTGGGTAGAAGGCGTGGCTTTCATCCGATTTGATTCATTTGGGACTTTACCAAGTCGTATAAAAAGTCGTGGTGTCTGAGGACAAAAGTCGTATAAGAAAACTCAGGTACGCCCAGGTCCTATGAAAATCAAAATAGTTTCCTTTTTTCTCAAGATGAAGTAAAAGCCGGAGTGTGTGTAGTAGAGCTGCCAGGTTTTCTTTTTTAAAAAATCGGGATTTTACAAAAAAAAATCGGGACATAAGCAAAAAAATCGGGACAGAGATTCAAAGAAACGAAATAAACTTATATTTTTATTAACTTATATTTTATTTTTATTAAAATTTGCATATTATTTGAGATCTAGCTATGTTTGGTTGCTGGAAAAGGATGCGATATATTGAACTTAGCGAACATCGTGAATGAAAATGAGCAAAGCAAAATGAACAATATCCACAAAGAATGATGTTATTGTTTTATTCGTTCCCTTTTTTTTATTTCACGTACTGTTCGGTGGCTTAAAAAGCATGCGATTTGGCTCAACTAATTAGTGGCGTACAAAAAATCTACAAATTTATTCATGTAGAAATAAAAACGTACAAAGAAAAAAAAATGTTTTAAAATTGACGACAATTGTTATTAATTTTGTGTTTAAAAAATAGCTTGCAACAAATTCGTCAAAGTAAGAGCAAATGTGTTTAAAACTTTTGAAAAACATATGAAAAAAAAGGCATATTATGAACACATTTTTTGAATACATTGTGTTCAATTTTAAACTAATTTTTTTTTCAGTGCAGGAAATATTTTGAAAAATTGTAAAAATATTACAAAATAAAATTGTTTTTCAAGAAATTGGGACATTTGGCGTCCCGCGTGAGGTCTTCGTGGGACGCACATTTTTAGGCTGAAAATCGGGACAACACGCGTGGAGATCGGGACCTGGCAGCAGAATAATGAAAGGATAAGGACTTTTTTGAGGTAAAATATGTACGCAGACTGAAGTCTGATGAAAAGTAGTATGAAAAGTCGTAGCGTCTGAGGCCCCTATTAGGTATATTTTCGTATATATATAAAAAAAATATATATTTTTATGAAATAGGGTAGACTGGGTACGATTGAAACGATGGACGGTTGAAACACGAATTTTTTTTTGGTTGGTGGTTGGGGTCAGTTGAAACAGTTAAAAAAATCGAATTTATAATTAATGCTGTTGAATTTTGAGAAATATAATAGCAAGTAGTACAGAAACAATACTAAAAACAAAATCGTCATCAACATCTGATTATTACATAATTTAAGTTATACTTAATTTAAACCTTTGAAGTCTGATTAAAAATAATGTAAGATTATAAGTATCGTGAAAGACTTGAATATTAATAAAAAAATATTTTTGGTGTTCAACTGTGCCATTGCGAGTCATAAAATATTATTAAACGATGAAAAAAACACGTTAACTTATTATATTTTGTATAATTTGCATGTGTTCCATTTGACTCCAGGCACTGTTTCAACCGACCCTGACATGGTGATGGTTGAAACAGATTAAAGTTTTTTTTTAAATTTAATTTAACACATAAAACACAATTCAGTAATTTCCAATAACATAGCCCATTAGTAGACTAATATATGGTATTTTATATAATATATTTCCGTCATCGCTTGCTTAACTAATTCCGATGCAATGGATGATAAACACTAAAATGTTTCAACCGTACCCAGTCTACCCTATGTTTCGTGCTTTAGGGTAGAAATTCCACAAAGAATTTCTGTCTCATTGGAAATTGAACCAGGGTTCTTTGGCATATGAGTCACGCACTCTACCCACTGTGCCACGGCCGCAAAACAAAATGTACCCGCTTTAAATTAGACTAATTTTGAATAGATTCAGACATATTTTTTGCTATAAGATTTGTTCTTAATATTGAAAAAGAAAATTAAGTAATTTTTATAACATAGTCCTTTATAACAAAAATCTTCGTGGTGATTCTGTTGCTAGAAATGTTCATTCTCACACGAACAAAGAATTTACCCATTATAAGACTTCCATGAACAAAGGTATGGGAATGAGTATTCGAACAAAATTTCGAAACAGCTGGTTAGTTCCAAACAGCATTTGACAATTTTAACTTTTTAAAATAACCTTCTTTAAAAAGTTTTTTAACAGTTCAACTTTGCTTTCTCTTGATTTTAACAGAAATTTCTTTAAGGTCGATAAATTTCTTAACTTTAAGATATTTTCTAAATTTTAAAATTGTGACAACTTTAACAGGCGTGACTCATTATTTAAGAGTCATTTTAACTATACTATTTTTCTTCATACTCTCTATACTGTTATGAAAAACTTTTGAATAAATCTGGAAACCTCCGAAAATTGTGAGCAATTTACCCCAATTTGAACTAAATTTTAAGATTTTTATAAAAATTTGCATTTAAATATTGTTTTAGTTTGCACCTTATAGTTAACATAAAATTGTTAAAAAAAAACATTATAAAGCTGTGTATCAGCCTTTTATCATATTAACTACAAAGCAAACGAGTTTTTTTCCACAATTTTGTCTGAGGACATTCAAAATTTAAAACTTTAAATGTCTTCATCAGACCTTTATGAGTGCCGTGCCACTTAAGCACAACCCTGACCTTTTTTCTCTCTGGTTTTTCTGATTTTTTTTTTTTTGTTTGTTTTTTGTTCTATGCGAGTTAATTATGTTTACTCGTCTTGACGACAATTTATCGATTGCAGTGTAAATATTAAGGTAAATATTTGTAACAGATACTAATTAATTCGAAAACACTTCAAATGCTGCATTAGTCACGAAGTGTTTTGCCTTCACCCCATTCGCACCCTTTGCCTCCGCCCCTAACACCCCATGCTCTTACTAAGCAAATAGTAGTGAACTACTACTTTTTCTTACTATATTCTACGCAGCGACAAATTTTTCAACTTAGCTAGATAAAAACATTAATGAGACGACAAACAAGCCAAGAGAAATACACAGACACTCGCAGGCATAAAGCCAAAAATCGAAAAAATGAATTCATGCGTACTAACACGAAAAAATATCCTTAAAGAGAATATATAAAAAATTTAAAAAAAAAATACACACACACACACAAAATGAGAATCCCGAAAAAAGTACACAATGAAAACGACTCATAAACGAGCGAAACTGGTTAAAGCCTTAGATGAATAAAAAGAAAAAATGATAAGGTAAGCATTAAGCTAAAACCTACAAAAACCGTTAACAAAGCAGACAAACGAGGGAAGACTTTGAAGGGCTCGTTAATAATGTTAGCTAAGGTAGGGAAGGAAGTAGGCAAGGCAGGATGGGAAAGCATTTAGGAACAAAAATGAAAAAAGCTAAGGCAAGTGCCCCAGCAAAGTAAGAATGTAATTGTTACTGTAAACCCTAAAATATATCCACCCTTTACAAGTTGTATTAGGTTACATTACGATCTACGTAATTCACAACTAAAAGAAATGTGTTTTTTGTTTGATTTTTTTCCACTCACCTGCACATTTGTCAAACTCGTCGTGCTGATGACTAAAAAGGTCGTCAGACAGACAAAGATTCTTCCACTTAGTATCATTTTTATTTCCTTTTTTATTTTACGCTGTTTGCGACAATTTCTGCACAAATCAAAGCAAATGTCAAAAAAGTTCTTTATTCTCTAAGTCGTATTTACGTTATTGTGTGCGCTAAAACGTAACGTAATCCAAGATGTCTGCCGTTATTTTTCTGCTTATATTTTACGTTTGCTTTTTCTAATTTTTTCTTATCTTTTGCACTCCGAAATTATTTCACAATTCGCTGCAAATATTTTGTGAAAGCACTTTTCAAAAATTACACACCGTAATGTTTGTAGATTTTCGTTAATTTTTTCAACACGAAAAAATCGAAATCTTACTTTCAGTCACACCCCTAAAATGAAGACTCAACTTGACTGCAGTGCAGAGCCCACAGTCAGCGGAGTGTGGAGAGCACGTAAGGGAGAAAAAAAATGCAAAGTCAGAGTTTTTCTTTTCGTAGGTAGTTGTTTCAATTTTGTTTTTTTTTTCTCAGCGAATTCAACGTTATTTCCTTCAATGCTAATTAAATTTTGATTAATGCATTGTTTTTGCTAATAAATTTGAGATAAGCAGCCATATTTGTTTCTTCACTATTTGAATTTGAATTGAATCAGAACTTTTTCTCTTATTCAAGACCGTATTTAAAGAAATTTATAGAATGATGGTTGCCGCACGCAGTTATAACGGTTGCTGAAGTCTACGACAGTGTGTTGTATGGAAAAATTTTGCACTCTCCATTAACCTTTATGAAATGTATTCGAACTATATTCTAAGCCAATATTAAGTTCGAATCTTCGAAGTTCGCCTGCGTGTATCTGTTCGGAGCGCAAGAGAGCGATAGAGAGAGCGCCAGTACGTGTGCGAAAGATAAAAATAAAGTGCGTTTCACCTATATCGATAACAATGAGTATACCAGAGAAAATGCTTTTGTGTAATTTTAGCAAAAAACACGGTAAAAGTGTAGTATTCGGGGCATCAGTTTTTGTCCTTCTAAGAATGTTACCAAAAATCCATACCTTTGAATATTCTGAGTAGTTTAAAGTTATTCTCTAATTCCGATGTGTATGAAGTTAGCTCTACACTTTTGAAATTTTAGCTGGGAGTAAAAGGGAGTTTCCGCTTTTAAGATGGCCGATAAGGACTTTACATTTTTTTATTGTAATGTAATTTTTATTTATTACATTTTTTAAAATTCCCGAGAGAAAATTTGTGTCCTCATACCCATCGGTATGAATAAATAAAAAATTTCCGCTTTAGAAAATAAATTTTTTTTTATAGTCCTAGTAACAATAGTATCAAAGGTTGCAACAATTACTTCGGTTACAAAAGTGACATAATTTGTTACCTCTCAACGAGGAGATGATAAAAATATGATGCAGAGCGCAGTGAACGCCCAAATGAGGCTGTTATTCCAGAAAACATCAAAAAAGTCCACAAATTGGTTATGAACGATAGCAAATTGAAGGTCCACGAGCTAGCTGACATTGTAAAGATATCAGATGGTATGTTTTTATCATTTTACACAAACATTTGGGTATGCGAAAGCTCTGTGCAAAGTGGGTTCCACGTGAGCTCACAGTCGACCAAAAACAACAACGAATTGATGCTTCAGTGAAGTGTTTGGCACTGTTAAACCTCAATAAAATTGAATTCTATCGTCGATATGTGCCAATGGATGAAACATGGCTTCACTATTACACACTAGAATCCAAAAAACAGTCGACGAACCGCATCCAAAGCGAGTAAAGACCCAACAGTCAGCCTGTAAAGTGATGGCGTCTGCATTTTGGGATGCAAAAGGAATAATATTCATCGACTATCTCCAAAAAGGAACCACCATCAACAGCGACTATTACTCTGCCCTTTCGGATCGATTGAAGGCTGAAATCGCAAAGAAACGGTCACATTTGTAAAAGAAAAAAGTGTTGTTTCACCAAGATTCACCAATGCACCGTGTCACAAATCGATGAAACCGATGGCAAATTTGAATGAATTGTAAGTACTTTTTTAAGGAATTTGAAAAATGTGCAGCAATTTGCTCGACTTGTGCTGCAATATACCATAGAGAATTAAGCCCAGAAACTAGCCCACACCATCAAATCTAAAGAAACTGCAACGCAAAGAAATTATGCCTTTAAAAAGGGTTAAATAATAGCACACATTGGGCACTTTACAGCACATCTTTCTTAAGTTACACATAAAAAGTGCGGGATTAATTTCATGCAAATCTAAGCATAAGTAAAACAAAAAAAAAACAAAAAAATTCCATAATTTTAAGATAAAAACCTATACTATTTACTACAGATAATATTTTTTATTCATATAAAACTTAATTTCTGTTTCAACTGATAAATTTGAACACTATCCTTCGATAGCTTGAACTTCCGATAAAAGTAGTAGCATCAAATTTTCATCTCCTGTTTCTATGTATTTCTGTCCTCTAACGACCTAGCAGCCCTAGCTTTAAGCCTTTTTTCCCATATTTATACAAAATGAAAATTGTTTTTTTTTATGCTTTTCTTTGAACGTCATTTTCTTAGATAATAGGTGAATATATTGAAATCAAAATTTTCAAATTGGTGAGTATGCGCTGAGTAACACAAATGTTGATAGTCATCAATGTGTGGTGGGGGTAAATTTTATTTTATATGTTTTTTTTTACTACCAACACTCATTATGAGGCAACAGCAGCACATACAGCTCATTCGATGAGTCCATCATCGTGCAGGTTCATTTGCCCAAAGTGACGAAGAGCAAACAGTTAAGGGTGGTTTTCGAATATCGAAATGCTGCGTATCATTCGAACAGAATATTCGAATACAATGCAATCGCACAGACAAGAACCACTTTTAGAACAGGTTGCTGAACAGGAAAACATAATTGTAAATTGAGGCATGGTGGATGTCCCGACTAAGCAGTTGGCAACTAAAAGCCTTCTAAACTGAATTCAAATTTCAATGCATAAAAAATCCTGATAGTCATTGAGAGAGGTGTATTTTAATACTTAATACTTAATGCTTAATACTTAATACTTAATACTTAATACTCAATACTTAATACTTAATACTTAATACTTAATACTTAATACTTAATACTTAATACTTAATACTTAATACTTAATACTTAATACTTAATACTTAATACTTAATACTTAATACTTAATACTTAATACTTAATACTTAATACTTAATACTTATTACTTAATACTTAATACTTAATACTTAATACTTAATACTTAATACTTAATACTTAATACTTAATACTTAATACTCAATACTTAATACTTAATACTTAATACTTAATACTTAATACTTAATACTTAATACTTAATACTTAATACTTAATACTTAATACTTAATACTTAATACTTAATACTTAATACTTAATACTTAATACTTAATACTTAATACTTAATACTTAATACTTAATACTTAATACTTAATACTTAATACTTAATACTCAATACTTAATACTTAATACTTAATACTTAATACTTAATACTTAATACTTAATACTTAATACTTAATACTTAATACTTAATACTTAATACTCAATACTCAATACTTAATACTTAATACTTAATACTTAATACTTAATACTTAATATTTAATACTTAATACTTAATACTTAATACTTAATACTTAATACTTAATACTTAATACTTAATACTTAATACTTAATACTTAATACTCAATACTTAATACTTAATACTTAATGTCCCCACACTTTTTTCTTTTTTTTTCAATTTTTTTCTTTTTTGAGTTGAGTAAAGCTCTCGGAATATTGGATCTTAATAGATGCTCACACACAAAGATCTACTTAATTGAACATTAATAGCTGTTGGAGAGCATAAATATCTTAAAAGAAAAATTATAATTATAATGAGTAGTTCGGCGATAGCAGCCATGATACGTATTCTTTTCGGATTTTGTGGAGTTTTTCAACAAATTTGATACTTTTAATGTGCCATTGTAATTGAGTGTTATTAGAACTAATATGTACTCGGATTGATCGATCAAAACACTTCAGTCATAAATCATTTTCTCAACTTTGACGCCAACTCACTGTGGGGGCTGATACCGTTGCTGCTGCGACTGCTGTGGCTGCTGGAAAAATTCTTTATACTGCCTGGCTGTATTAAGATGTTTTACTCTATTCTGATTATATTAGCCAAAGGCAGATGCCACACTCAGTTGCATATAAATGCGGCGCTTTGCATTGCACTTGTAGCAATTTGTATGAAGAATACCGCCAAGGTTTCTACCATCACTTTGATGTTTTGTGTGTTCATTTATGAGAACATATTTGGGCAGACAAAAACATAAGAACAACAGAAATAACAACAAGAACAAGAAACAAAGGCTATTAACCTCTTTCGCTTGACCACACAGCACTTGAGCTAGAAAAAAAAAACAATGTGATATTAAAAAATAAAAACAAAAACAAAAATATATGCTTTGAAGTTTTCAAGAGAAAAATTAATTAAGCCCCAAAAGTAAGGAAACCTTAACAACAACAAAAAGAAAAAAAAAACTTTTCGATCGTGTTTGAGTGTTTAGAATTTATGATTAATGTCTATTTTGACAGCCATCGGTCGTGGCGGCCTGGTTACGGTAGCCTGCTAGGAAAATTTAACCGAAATACTAGAAATAAGGGTTAATTGAGACAATGTGAAGTGCAGAACACAAAATAAAATCAAAACAGGAAGCAAAAAAGAGAGTCAAAGAATGTAAATGCTTGGAGCTTATTTTCTTATATTATTGAGCTGGGTAATTTAAGGTTTTACACATACAAAACTTTTATATATTTTTATAATAAACCTAATTGATTATAAATATTTAGCAAAAAGCTAAAAACAAATCGTTTTTCCATTCAATTTTGAATTCATTCAAAGGCAAAACAAAAGACTTAAGGAACGAACTTGATATATTTTTCGTTTTCAGCATAAAACTTTCAGGCTTTTAGTGAACAACTTGGAAGCTCTTAGCTCAACTATTTTTTCTTAAAATTCTTCTTAAAATTTTTAAAATTTCTTAATTCTTTGGTTTATTTGGATTCTTAAAATTTGGTTCTTATTTAAAAACAAAAAATTCTGGGATGTCTTTAAATGTGACTTTATAATGAATCAACCAATACGTAGCATTGAAAAAAAAACCAAAATTACAGTCACACATCACACGATTCCTGCTGATAGACGGAAATTGAACTTCATGCTATATTGTTTTTTAATTTGGTTCTTTTTTTATAAATTTTTCCAGACTTTTCTTCTCTGGTTACGCTTGAATCTTTGGGTCTATGAATTATCAATCATAGCACGGAGGTCTACTCACAAGATCACTCAATAGCTACGAAACATTAAAAAGTCATTTTGAAAACATGCAATAGGATGATCAATCGATGGATTAACAGCTTAGAGACGAATGTTTATCAACTGAATGTTAAGTGCTCGAGAAATAATTAGAACGGGTGTGGTTTTCTTTAAGAATTTTTTGTACGAAGTAAACTTATTTTCTGGTCTTAAGGTATGTACGCTGGAATGCATATTTTAAAAGCAAATGTTGACTTAGACTTTAATGCATTGAAGCTTTGTAGTAAATATCTGACCTTGTTATGAAGTGACTCTCTTTTGTGATATGGTCTTTTTTTTGTGATACCTATTCTGAAAAACCATTTGACAGCGGTTCATCGAGTTTTATATATCTTTGTAAAGAGTTGACATTTATATTAAAACTGATTTCATTGTCCTCAGATTTTAATTTCGAGAGGTTAATTACGTTTCTGAAGAAAGTTGATAAAAATCAACAAACTTAAATGACGACATTTTTAAAATTGTATACCATGTAACGTCGGGAATATCAGCAAGTTAACTTAGAAAATTATAATAATTTTAAATAATATTTTCTTTACATTTTTTTATTATATTTGTTTTTTTTTTTACTTTATATTGGAATGCTTTTTCTTTTTATTGGAAAATTTTTTCTGGAAAAATGATTATGTTATAACACTGAACAATTCAAACATCAATTTTATTTACTTTTGAATGCTTTTTTAAATTCGTTACATTCATTGAAGCGCTCAGCTCTTCCTCTATGAAGTCTAAAAAATTCATGTAACAACCAAAAAATTAGCAAAAAAAAAAAAAATATTCAAGCTATTTGGTAACATAGTGAACACTTTGCATTCAACTGTCCCAGTTATGAAGTCTTCGTCGTTTTGCTTAAATAAAAACATAATTTTCAGTATTGCACGCTAAATAATCGTTAGCTTTCAGCTGATCAACAAAACAACCATTCAATTGAAACACTTTTCACATGAAAACCATGTAGGAAGCCAGACAAAACAACTTTTAATGAATGCCAATTAAATTTTTTTTTTATAACACCATAATTAACACTCTTTCAAAGAAAAGCACTCCATAAGAGTGAAAAAAAAACCAAAAATAAAAATCAAAAAGTAGCAATATTAAGAAGAAAAGAACATTTATAATAATGAACGGTGCTCAAGAAGACAAGAGAATTAAATAACTAAAGGAACCGCATGTGACACTGAGCTGTAGATTAATGGAAATAGAAATTATGACATTTTTTTAAAAAATTCTTGAAACATGTCAATTTATGAAGTCAATAAAACATCAGCAAGATTATTACAACAAAGAAAAAACAGCAACAATAGCAACGACAAAAGTAGCAATGCAATAAAAACTAAGTTGTTATAAAAATAAAAAAATACCTTCTCTTTTTCTTCTTCTCCTTCATGTTCCATGCTAATTAGTTTATAACCGGGTAAATAACAAACATTGCTATAAAGCTAGCTCGCGCGGGTGTCATGAAAAATGTTCAAGAAAAATGAAAATATAAAAAAATCATAACAAAACAAAACAAATGGCGCTGTATTAGTTAAAATTATACAAGCGCTGTTTTTGTTTTTGAGTATCTGTTATCGCACGCTCATCAAGAGTGATGCTCAGATAGATGTATAGATAGATAGAAAGATATAAAGATAGCAAGCTGCACGCATGCCCGGAATGCTGGCGGTTGTAAATCTTCTGCACGCTGTTGATTCATGCTTGATGTGTAACTGATGTCTTCTACTATGTTTTGTCATGGTTCGCTTGTCTCCCAACATTCTATGGGCGTCTATGGTGGTTATCAGTTGTGTCTACTAGTATCGTCTAATATATACATATATACAATATATCTGAACTTCCATCATTGCTGCTTAACTTTGAAAAATTCTTAAACGACAAAACAATTTGTCGCTGTCAATAATTTAAATGCAAGAATGCGTAGCTGTAAACTTTGAATGTTTGAAAATTTGATTCAAATTTACGGCGTACAATAAAAATTCACACTTTTACATATGTATTTTTGTTTATTTATGCGCCTGAAAGCATCTCTAGCGAGCTCATATGTAATCGTCTTGACAGCTACATCCAATCAAGTTTGTTTCTTAAGTCTTTTGTTTTATGTTTCAACAGCTCAACATTAGGTTGTTTTTTCGCTTGGGCATACATTTTTCTTTTTTTTCTGTTTTTTATTGATGAACGGATAGATATGGTTTGTTTTCCAAGATTTTTTCTAACTACTTGCTACCCTTTTTTAATGGTTTACTTTGTAAATAAGTCTCAGAAAAATATAGGAATTTTTGAATTTTTTTACCATTTTATTCTTAAACGATAGTTTAAAACTATAGCCGCATTCATAAACATTTTTTCATACATATATCATTAAATCGTTCAATAGACGAAAAGCTTCTTAATGCTAAAATTTTTTTAACTTTTGCTATTCATAAGCATTTTGTAGCTTTGAAAGGGGAACACTTTCGGTTTGAAGTGAGTGTCGTTAAAGGTTTGTTTATTTGAAAATGCAATTACTTTTTGGATATTCGTTACATTTTGATAATCAAATAGTTAAAATAATTTTTAATAATAAATAATAAAAAAAATGTGTTTCTTTTTTCTTTCTTAAGGGGGCATAAAGGTTACAAATTTAAAAAAAAATTTTTTTCGGGAATTTTTTTTTATAGAAGAAAAACAGATTCGTTTTAAAATTTTGCACATATATTAATTGAGATTTGAAGAATACAAAAAATTTTTTTCAGAAGTTTTGAACCGGTTTTTGACGTTAATTGATTTTTTTTTTATAAAAATGACAAAAAATTGACAATGTACAGGATACCACCAGTCTGGAACATCTGAGAAAAAAAAAACAAAATTAATCCTTGTTTAAGTGGCTATCGCCTGAACTAAGATATTTTTTTTTTAAATTTGTAACCTACATATAGGCCCCCTTAAGAGAAGAAAGTATTTTATAAATAAATTTCAATAAGTTATAGTGAGTAAATATTTTTAACTGTTAGGACCCGTTTTTTTTTTTTTTTTTTGTAAATGTTTCTCATCTTTAATTTTTTGAGTGTTTTGATATATGTAGAGGAGGATGCCCACCTACTGAGCACGTGTTGTTTGGAGGCCATAACTTTGGTTTAAAACAGAATTTTTCAGATTTCTTGGTTTCATTTAAAAGCTGAGTTCGATAGCTAACAAGAATTTTTAACGGAATTTAAAATTTATGAAAAATACAATTTTGGCAGCCAATCTAGCAAAAGTCTCGAAAATCAACCCCCGCAAAAATCGGCCCAGCTACTGAACACCTAAAATAAACTGCTGTAAAAATTAAAAAAATAAGTTTTTAGTGATTATGAAAAGTTTCTTCTTTCAATGGTTCACAATGAGCAGGGGCGCACGTTGGGCAAAAAAGCGGCAAAACTCTCGCCTTAGGGGTTCTTGGAAAGTTACGGGGTTTAAATTTTTTCAATTCTTTTTGTAATCTAGATACATTCCTTATGCAGAAAATCAGTTTTGTTTGTTAAATTATCGTATGATGTAGTTTCCACGGTCAACTAAAGATAGCTCTTTTTTGAAAAAATTTTTGTTTATTTTATTTTAATATGACACCACTCAATAAAATTGCCTATAAAATCTTTAATTATTAAACATATTTAATGAAACTTTACACAACGAAAGCCTATTAATAGAAGGTTATTTTTGTGTATTTTTATGTATTTTGTATTTTTTTAAGTTGTTGTTCTTGGGACAGTGACGCATGTTTTAATTTGTGCGTTTTTTGTGTTTTTTTCTGAAAATTTGTAATTTTTAATAAGCTGTCATTTTTTTAATTCCACTCAATTCCACGAAAAATCTTCAGAGCCTACATTTCAAACCTTCTTCTTTCTGGTGGTACCAAAATTTCTTGCGACTACTTGCGCCTTTTCGAGTATTTGAGCTTTAAACTATAACTAAACTACCAAGTATGCACTGAAGCTGAAACGTTCGATTACCCGCTATAGTTAAAACACTATACATTAGGGCGTATCAAAAAATTTAGATCCTATTCTAAGAGGTCTCAAAAGTTGCATGGGGTTGTCAAGATCACCCAAAAAAATTTTGAGGAAAAAAATTATGTCTTTCTGTCCCGCAAGGATAAAGTTGTTTTTTGAGGAAAACAGTAAAAAATAACGATCGCAAAATGCTTTGACTTTTATAAAAAAAACTACGAATGTTTTAAAGCAAAAATAAGTATAGGCTTAAACTAACAATATAATGTTAAACACGATGCCATTCACGAGTCCTGTGTGAAGGATATTCGAAGCAAAAGTTGTAATCGAGATAGCACAGTACTTTTAATTGTTACTCAATAGTCTAAATTTTGATAGTATTAATTATAGTGTTAGCGTATTCCGTAAATTTTGCGAATTAATAATTATCATAATATTTTCATATGCATTTTCTTAGTTTTGAGAAATGTATAATTGAATGCAATTTTTTAACTTCTTCAAAAAATGAATAAAAGATTTTATATCTCGGGTATCAGAACTGGTACCGACGGTATTTTTCACAATTTGGATTCTTTAAATATTTCTTAAAAACACCCTCTCTAAAAATATTAATTTAAAATACCAGCTTAAGGCCACGATTTCATTTTCTACTTTGATATTTTTTTGATGAAATTGTTAAATTTTATGTTAAAATAAATAAAAAATAAATAACTGGCCATTTCAGCCCTTGAAAGGGCTTTGACCTAGCTTCTTATGATCAATTCTGTTGTGCGTGTTCTTAAGTTTTTACACAATTGACCGAGAAACGGACCTACGGAACGGAATGTTCTTATTCTCAAGAAGCTTTACATGGCGTTTTAATTACTCTCTGAGGTTTGCCATTGTCTGTGGAGAGGTGGCGGTCGTACAGAAAAATTATTTTAATTCAAATAATTTTCTGTCGCTGCTAAGGTTCGAATCCGGGTCTCCGAGTTCGTTGACATAGCGGCCACGCACTTTAACCAACTACGCCACGGACGCCACTATATTTCCACTATATTCTAAATTTCATGTTAGGAAGTATTTTATTTTTTAATTTATTTCTATAATTGTTTTTAAATACCTTTATAAATGTCTGAAATAAATTTTCAGGATTAATTAGGAAGATAAGGGTTAAAACATGATTTTTTCCAACTGGGTACAATTTTATTACCATATTTATTAGCTTATGGCTGTGAATTACTTTTTAAACTAATACCTAGAATATACATTCTGTTATTTGGTCGTTAAAGGGTTAAACAAATTTTCTTTAGGTGAGAACAGTTTTTACACATTTGAGCTCGAGTCGAAAATGAACACAATTAATCTCGTGGTTCTTTCAAGTCATCTTTTCTTTCTTTTTGCTAAAGAAGAAAATTGCATAAAAATGAACAACACGTTAAAGGGTTAATGATGAATTTTTATCAATTTGAAAATAACTCTTTAAAACATATTTTAAGGATTCAAACTTAGTTTCTTTAAAAAAAAGTATTTCTATACATGCTATAAGGCTTGTAAAAGTCTAAACTTCCAAGTGTAGTGTACTTAAATTTATAACCGAAAAAAAGTGAAAAGGTACTGCCAACTATTCTTTAATGCTTTCTAAATAAAATATCAAAAATTGGTGCTTCTACGTCTAACCGTTTAGACGTTACAGCTTATTTTAAGCGGTGCGAGCGTTTTTATCATATTTTTCCCAACGTGGAGCGTACCGAGGCCATTTTGATTGGGAAGGTAGCAAGGTATTTGGGCCGAATGGATACCCTTAAGTCCCTACTATTTTTTTAAATACAATTTTGCTAAATTAACTAAATTGACTAAATATAAATAAATCTTAAGGGAAAGAGTTTTACTGACCTTGATGCGTTCATAATTACACTACTCCACAAATTTACGAAAAATTTCACCACAACGAATTGCGATAACATTTTCAAGAGTAAAATTTTCCATAGAATCCGAATATCATAATGATTTTTTTCGATTGGCCCCAATTTTTTATTAAAATGGCAAAATTAAAAAAAAACACTATTGGAAACACATACTTCACATAAATGCTTGTAAAAACTTACATGTTCAGTCAATGAATCAATTTAATTGCATGTATATAGTAGAGGAGAGTCAGGTGAAAATTTTAAGGTATAATATGCCAATAGCATCAGTGATATGGCTGTTATGATCTCAAACAGGTAAAAAAAATCACTTTTTTCGTTTTTTTATAAACATATTTTATGCTTGAAGCCCTATATCTCGAAATAATTATATCGGAGAGAAAAAGTTAGCCCTCTTAGATAGAGATAGAATGTGATACAGAATTTTATTACAAAAATTTCAAGTATACACATGTCTAAAGAAAAGTCATAATTCACTAACTTTTTTAACATCAATGCAAAAACCATTTTTTGTTAAAAAAATATATTATTGCAGTTAAATTAAGAAATGCATGCATACAATGATTTGTTTTTTACCATTAGGTAAAAATGGGTCGCTGAATTCGAATCTGATGTCAGAATTTCAAAATTATGATATTTTAACAATAGGGTTGCCACCTAATAATATCTGGATCGCCATATTGGATCCGCCATTTTGAATTTTCACAATTTACAAAAACTAACTTCAGATTTGCAATAAGCGACCCTAAAAACTCATACATATACATTATAACCACTATAATACAAAGACACTTGTTGTCCGCCATATTAGATCCATCATTTTTAATTTTCAGATTTTCCAAAATGTGACTTCAGATTCGTCATCAGTGAGCCCGAAAACCCCCGAGTAAGAAAATTCAGACAAAAATATTAAATAGAAAAATGTATGACTCAAAGGGTTAAAAGTATAGCTTAAGAATTAAGGTCAGTAAAATTGAGGAAGTTCGTGACGATGAAGGCTAAAAAAACTTGAATTGTCTGTGGTAACAGCATATAACCTGTTTCCGTTTCAATTTACTGGGTAACGCAGAAAATCGGAGAAAAATCGAACCGAGGTAGAATGAACATAATAGCTCAAACACCTTAAAGCCTTAATCAATGTTAAAAAAAATATGCTTACAAATTTGAGAAAACCTCAGGTAACTTTAAAGTTGTGTAAATAGTGTGCCCGCAAAACTATGACAAGAAAAATAAGAACAACTTGACCACCAAACTTGTTACTGGGTCACTGAAACTGGTGTTATTATGCGTCTTTTTGAACTCTGGCAAATGAAACTCTGACAAATGAAAGTGCTAAACAACTAGGGAGCTAAACATTGTCTTCTTATTCTTGACATAGTTTGATATTTTATGACACAACTTAAAGCCAGTGGAGTTTATAAAACCCAGTCAATGTCAGCAACGCACTTTATAAGCTTTAAGTAAGCAGCGAACTACAGACTGTAGCAAGTGCGTGAAAATGCTGCAATGTCTTGTATTTGTCATACTACTCAATATAGCACAGCTAGAACAGAGTTTAGTATACAGCAGAAATACCAGGCAGCCTGATAGGACACCTTTTCCATGGCATCAAAGTAAACGCGGCAGTGTTTATCTCAATACAAATCGTCCACTATGGATTTTAGAGGACAGCTCAAGGCAACATAATATGCAGAGTCCTATTTTTACTGCTAATAAGCCGTTTAGAAGTCCTGTCAGACAACGAAAGGATAAATTAATGCGAGCCAATAGCAGAAACTATAAGCTTCCCCAACGCATACAGCTGCCCAGTCATTATATGCATCCAGGCAGGCGCAGTCGTACACCACGCAAAAGTCTTCTCGGGTTACCAAGTGAGGATATTTTAAACCAGCACGAACACACACAAGAACAAAAGGAAAAACAACATCACCAATCGATAAATTTTGCCCAAACGTGGTACATGCCACAATTCGACAGTCTACCTGGTGAGGATAATGCTGATTCGCTGCCGGTATTCATCTATAACGGGCCCAAAGGTGAGCTGTTGCTCAACACAATGCTTAGTGCGCATAAATATCCCATGCAAGAACCGGTGCCAGGTCAAATACTCTATCCACCGACAGCTCCACTTTTTCGCCCCAAGCCAATTGTACAACGCTATCGGCACAATAGCCAAACGGAACCCTTGAACTTGACGCTAATTCCATTCTACGCACATGAGGCCATCGACCCGCGCTCTTTGCAACTTGAAACCAATTCAAACATAGTGGCCACAACAGCAGCACCTGCAACTGTGCTTTATGCAGCACCATTGCAGGAAACGACCAGCAGCAACACATCATTCAAAAACAAAAAGAAGCAGTCGCGCAGCAAATGGCAAGACTTTAAAGCTTATCACTCGCAGCATGAAGTGAGATGGCAGCCAACAGTAGATATTGAATTGCTAAAGACAACAACACCATTTCCACTGGCACTAGCCAGTCCGCTGCGCAATCATCGACTGGAGGAGTTTGATGCGCCAACAACTAGCTTGCCCTTGGAAGAGCAACATCAAACTTTAGAGGATGCAGATGAGAGCAATTTTAATGTTGTGTATATGGACGCGAGCATAGAAAAGCCACAGGCAAAGGCAGACACCGCAGCTACCACAGCGCCGCCCCAGTCAGTGCACAGTTCGCGCTACTCGGTGTCACAGGCATACTATGCATTTCCAGTATTTACGCTGGCTAAGCTTTTGAAACCGCAGAACACACCAGAGTTGGAGGGAAAGCGAGAGCAGCCCGAATTACAGCAAGCAGCTGTAGTTGATGTGAAGCCAGATGAGGCAGCTAGTGATACTTGGTTCATATTAAATTCAAGGTGGGTGTGAAAACTTAAAGAAAAGCGCAGTTACATAAGGTAACCAAGTGTCCTGCTTTGAGGAGGATTGTCCTCCTAAACACACATTTGTCCCGCTGAAAATATTCTTCTTTGCCCACTTTTTAAAAAATTGTTCTCCTCTCCCAACTTCAATATACTTGCAAGATACAAAAATGAAACTTCAACAATGGACTCCGATGGATCTTTTACGTTTATTTTTTTTTTTTTTTTTTTTTTAAGGACAAAATATTAAAATCTTTGCGAGCTTTAATTATCGAAGTTCACTTTAAACCTTAAAATTTGTTTGAAATAAATTTATTTTTTTTATGTAAAAATGTTTTTTTTTATTTTTGCAGATATAAAGGTCAGATAAAGCATTTAAATAACCACCGACTGTCTTCCAGATACTTTCAAAACTCTGCCAGTGTCGCTTTGACAGGCTTAAAGCCCGATGCCAAGCTCTCAACAGAGCGCTTTGATAAAAGCAAGTTTGTTGCTTAAGTCTTTCGTTTGTCTTTGTTGAAACATTTATTGTAATAAAGAAATTAAAATCGATTGTAATATGAATTATTTAAAAACAATCAAATGGTAGAAAGTTTCATAAAATTTAACAAATTCTATGATCATAGGGTAAGTTGCATAATTCTAGCACCAGCATTAATTTTTCAATTTCTTTAGAATTCTGAGGGTTCAAGATTGTGAGTGATGAAGTTTTTTTTTATTGTATAGACAAAATATCAAACTTTGTTAAAAAATTTTGCTGTTTCTGTATGTCATGGCAAGGTAGGCCAACAAAAAAAAAAGGATGCCGCTGGTTGTTATCAAAAAATGTTTGTGCATTATCTGAAAATAAAACGTAGAATTTTTTTAAATTTTCACAGTATGTTTTCAATACTATGTCAGTTCATATAAGCAAAAAAAAAATTCGCAAATGAAATTTTCAAACTAAAAGGTGGCGAGTAAGTTGAGATGGTGATAGGAATGTGGTCCAAAAATTTTTCAAAAAAATAAGCGCCTGAACGATGGTTTTTAAAAACGGGGCCTCTTCGTGCAAGGATGAAAACGGGAATCTAGTGACAGATATCCAGATATCATCCACTGATGATGTGAAAGGAACACTTTCTAGGCTACTGAATTACTTCGCTGCCAGCAATCCCACCAATGTGCGCATGACGGTGTTGAAATTCCGCTATCCGGCTATAATGAAGTCTTGAAAGCTTGTACACGGCTTAAAAATATCAAAGCCGCAGGAGCCAATGGCATACTTGCTGAGCTATTAGGCAGATGCAGCTCTATATAAATGCTTTCATGAGCTTTTTTGCAAAATGTGGTCAGAAGAATGCATTCCAAACGATTGGAACCTCAATGTGCTCTGCCCAATCCACTAGAAAATCGTTCCTATCAATTGCGCCAACTACCGTGACACAAGCCTTCTTAATATTGCATCCTGTTCTGTCGAGTGTATTATGTGATCGCAAACTAACTGATTGGACCTTATCAGTCTGACTTCAGACCTGCCAAACCTACTATCGACCAGATATTAACTTTACAACGAATCTTGGAGAAAGCCCTAGAGAAAAAAATCGAACCACACTATAGTTTTGTCAATTACAAAGCCGACTTCGACAGTCAAATAAGAGATCACCTATACTCCACCATGTCTGAATTTGATATTCCTGCAAAGCTCATCCGAATTTGCAGAATGACACAGAGCAACACCAGCAGCACAGTTCAAATCGGGGAGGACTTCTCCCCACCATTCGATAATAACTTTATCGAATGTTGGAGAACTCGATACGGCGACTTTTTCAATGTTGGAGAAGATCATCCGAGCGGCTGCTCTGAGCAGTAGTGACACGAAATTTACAAGAATTTAATTCTGCTGGCGTATGGTGATGATATATTTAGATATCATTGGCCATAATATGCGTGAAAACAGTGCAGCATTCTGCAGATTAACGAAAGATTCTAGTCGAATTGGTCTTGCAGTGAACGCAGATTGAACAAAATGCCTGAGTCAACAAACAAATAGCTCCACCGTCTTGGAAACCACGTCACTGTTGACAACACCTCCTTCGAGGTTGTTAGGGATTCAGGATAAACTCCACCAACTCCAAAAATTACGAACAAAACTCACGTTCTATAAGGTCACTAATAATATCCGTCTTATTATATGCATCACTAACCTGAACGATGAGCTGTCCTGATGAAAAACTTTGGAAGCCTTCGAGAGAAAGATCCTTTGAAAGATCTGTGTCGATGGCAAGTACCGAATTCGATGAAACCACGAGCTATATCAGCTCTATGGCGACATCGACATAGTTAAGTGCATATGAATCAAGAGGCTTCCCTGGCTGGGTGATATTGGGCGAATGAAAATAACGCTCCAGCGGAAAAATATTCGATTCGTTACCCGGTGGCGGTCGACGCAGGAAATGAGTTAGCCCATCTCGCGCCAACAAGTGTGTAATAGAAATGTCTGGCACAAATTCTTGGATGAAGCCAAAACCGCTCGACGTTGTGAGGAGCACAACAACGACAACGAAAACAACAACGACAACAACAACGACAACAACAACGACAACAACAACAACAACAACATAGCTTCCGTTCTCTTATCTCTTCTTTTCATAGTCGACCTCTTCTCGTTGCCTGAAAAATAAAACCTGTGCCTCACATCTTTTTACTTGATTTTTGTTTGAGCGCAAGTTTGTCGCTTAAGTCTTTCGTTTTACATGCAGTTTTACAAGCAATAAAATCAAGAAGCATATCATAACAGAGCATTATTTTATTTTTTTTTTTTTTATTAAACAGCAATAAAAAATTAATAAAAGCCCATAAAAAAGATTCAATTTGAATGAAGCAGAATACATTTCAACAAACAATTAAAACGTGCAGCCCAATCATCTTGCCTGCGATCGGCTGCATTTATATAAGATCTTTTTTTTTTGATTTTATGACATAATAAAACCAAACAGCTTATATATAAGAGCCACATAAATGCCATACTTGTGTGGCTAAGCTTAAGAATAACTAGAAGTAAAAAAAAAAAAAACAAAAAAACAAAATAATAATAATGACCCCAGCAAAGCTGCGTATGCATTGTCAACTTAATGTTACAATCTTGAGCTCTGATGGACAGTTAATCTTCGTTTCTGTTTTTTTCTATATGCTTCAAAATTTTTAAAGAAACTTTGATGCGTTTTGGGCTTTTGGTATTTTAAGCAACTCTTAGTTTACAGCCGGCTGCACTAACGCCCTTGGCCGTGGCCGTAACTGCGCTGCACTATGCTTGTCTATCTATTTTATTTATGTTCGGTTCTTGTTCTTTTCCCACCTTGCTAGATTTTTGTATTTTTCCTTTTATTGATCTTCACTTATTGTCATGTTTTAATTTTTGGTTTTGTTCACTTTGTTTTGAAGTCAATTAATTTTGTCTGAAATAGAATAGAATCATAGCGTAAGTTTTTTGGAAACCTATAAAAGGAACTGCTTAACGGATTTTCTTTTAGAATATTTTCAAACTAGCGTGACTGTAGAGCGTTCGGAAAAGAGCAATAATAGTTAAATATATTTTTGAAAGAAAATTTTTATATGACCAACAGCTAACAAGGAGTTTTAAAGAAGAAAATTACACTTGATAGAAAAAAAGAATCCTAAAAAAATGCTGACAAAAGTTTTGTGTATATTTGTGGTACGTTGAACAAAACAGTTTAAAATAAAAATGTTAAAAAATAAATAACATCTAAAATAAATTAAAAAAAAAACACAAAGAAAAGGATTCTTAATAAGTGATATGGTTGCGTGAAGGCTTAACAAATATAATTAATAAAAATAAACAAAGAATTTAAAAAACAATTCAAAATAAATAAAAAAATTTTGGAAAATTACTTTTTAACCATTAAAAATAAAGGTTTTATGAACTTAAGAAATGAACAAACTTTTTTAAAAAAAAAAAACATTTCAAGTAAAATGTTGAAAAAAGTGCTATAAAAGGTGTAGTGCTATTAAAGGATTAAATGTTTTTTGAGGGCTTATAAATAATGAGATAGAAACAAGAACATAATCAGATGAAAATTTCAACAATATATTCACATTACGACTCTCATAGCCATACTTGGAATAAATGGCGTATAAACTGTGTTACAAAAAATTGCGAACATTTTAAACACCGCAAACACCTTGTATTTAAAATTTCAGAATATTAACTCAAGATTTGTAATAAAAAAGCTTTAGAATTCAAGAGTCAAAATTTCATGTGAATTTACTCAAAGAAAATATATGTGCAGGAAAGGAAAAGGGTCTCATCTACGAACTTAATAATAATAATAAAAAAACTGACCATTTCAGCCCTTGAAAAGACATTGACCGAGTTTCTTAAGATCAAATTCTTAAGATCATCTACGAACTTACGTATCTATTAAAAGCACATATTTTGTTAAATATTTAAACAGAAACATTTCGGCCATTTCACGTAAGGCGAACAGCCAAAAACTTTGATTGGCACGATTTTGTTTCTTTTGGGACATAATGCACCTCTGCATAAGACCCTAACTTGTGTTCAAAACTTTGACTGTATCCGAAGCTTTCAGAGTTGTGGGCTTTTTAAAATGATTTTAAACCAAATAGGGTCATTTTGAAGACAATAACGCGGCTTGAGAAATATTTATAAATGCTCTATTCATTTGTCGTATTGAATGGTACAAAAATTTCATAAAAAATTATCGTCAAATATCTTTCTCGTAGAAGAAAAAAACTAAAGAAAAAAATTATTAAAAATTAAAATTTAAAACAAAAAAAAATTTTTACGAAAAAACAAAACAAAAATAATGAATTTTCATGTGAAGACTGGAATAACCATTCAATTGTATACCTTCTTTAATAAAAATCGATAAAATCGATTTTAGTGTCATTAACCGCTTCAATTCTCTGCCGACAACGTTGGCTTGGCCGCAACAAATGGTTCTCCTCTATATCCATCATTACTGTGGTAATAGCGACTCTTAGGGAATAAAAAGTGCTATGTGGAGATTTATTGGTTTCTCATACAACAACGCTCCATACGATAGTCATGTAAAGGATTAAGATCCGAGAAGCAGGATGGCCACATATTTCGGATATAAAATTTTTATAAATAAATACAAAATAAATCGGATAAAAAATTCTTGCATTTCTTTGGGCTTTGTGTGAATGAGCAGAATCCTATTGGAATATGGCTTCTCAAAACGCACGATATCAACCAAGGTTTCACAACTGTTTCCAAAATTACAATGTATACAACAGTAATCATCCGAAGTTCTTTCGGCCTTTCGCTTGACTATCCCAGGTTCGAAACCCAGCCAGGATATGGTCCTAAGCATTAACCTTCTTCATTTCCTTCCTCATTTATAATCTACTGAAATTAAAAATTAATCAATACTTATGACTCAAAAGTTGTAGTTGGTGGTTGGAGATGATTGTGGAGATAATCGCTTAGTAGTTTGAATTGACTGAGGTGAAGGCATAATACTCATCTCAGATTCAAAATCACATGTTTCTGTGGCTTTCCGCCACTCTTAGAACATCAACTGACCATGCTTCACTTGATTGCTCTTTACTTCCCACTAATCCATCACTTCACTTCGAATCAAGGCAGACTTAACCTGAAGCGAAATGAATATCTGTTGGACCGTCGGTTTACTTTTTGGTCCTGATCAAAATTTTACTATCAAGGATCTTCATCAATAATCCCACGGACTTGTTGCACAAACTGAGTTGATTAGATATGAAAGGTACATAAATGAGTGTCCTCAAATAGCTGACACAGCCGATAATCTCATTAAGAGTGATAATATATTTATGATATATCTTGTGTGTTACTTCGAGTACTTCGCTTCTTCAAAATGAGTATAAGATGAGTATGAGTAGGCGTTAGGCAAACACTTCAGAAGCTGTTTTGGTATTTTGTATTTTTGAATTTTAACCTAAATATTAAACAAATTCCATGCTTTTCAGCCATTCGCAGCTCTATAGGAAAAAACGAAAATTTTGAGTTTTTATTTTGGAAAAAACTTTTGTTAATTTAAAATGGAATTCATTCAATTACTAAATATTTTTTTTTTTCGTTTTAATGACAACATACACATATCAACTGTAACATAAGCGGAACTTCTACATAATTTTTGTACGCACTATATAATTTTTCTTTCTTTTTTCCAGTTTACCTCCACACTACTGCAGTATGGTCACACATTCTGGTGGCAAGAAACTACAACGTAAGTAAACTAACACTTCTATTGAGTCAGGGCTGACATTTAAGAATTTCTCTCCAATAAAGACACTTTCGTTTTAGGAAAGCACCCGAAACAGTATTGAAACACATTCCGCTAACTTACTTTCGAACGTACACATATCAACCACTTGCTGCCTATCCATTTTTTGGTGCTGGTGGCGCATCTGGCTTTGCAGCTCCACCGTATGCACCACAAACCCCGCTGCTTACGGGCGTTCGCTATGATTCATATGCGAGCAGATATGCACCTCCGCATCCTGTTGTTGCAGCACCAACTGCGAAACCCACAACTACTACAACGACAACAACAACGCCACCACCAACAACGACTCGCACCACAACCACAACAACAACAACGACTGTAGCACCGACAACAACATTGATTAAAGAAATCACACCGCCGCTATCAGGCGCTTCTTCGAACTATGGCGGTGATTATCCTACGTTTAATCGTCGTTTCTACACTTCCGCTTTCAATCAACAGAAATATTATCGACCATCATATCCTTATCCCGATTACTCCACATTTAACCCTGCTGCCATGAAGATCGGCCCAATTGGACGACGTTCTTCGTCACACATACAATTCGTGCCTTGTATGTGTCCCATAAGCGTTGGTCTAGCCGCTGGACTTGATGATAAAAATGGTATCGACACGTTCTTAGGCGAGTCGCGACAAAGCGTTGATGATGATGATGACGATGGAGATATGGAGCTGACGCTCGAAGAGGATGAGGCAAAGCAGACGCAAGAAAAGGAGGACAAGGCATCAAATAGAGGAGAATCCAGTGAGATAGAAGGAGTGCAGCTGTTAAATAAAGTTGATTTGGAAAGAATTGAGAAACTAAGAACTGATGATTATCACTTGACGACTAGTGAGAAGGAAAACTAATTGAAGTAGTCACGCCATATTCCTGCATAGTATTAGAAAGTTTTATAGTGTAGTCTGATTAAGAGATGATTAAGTATGAATGATTTCGCAATAGCGGAGTCGAATAAAATTTAACAGAAAAAAATAAACAAAGAGCTAGAATAAAGTGAAACTTTTTTAATGACAATTAAGTAGAATATAAAAATAACGTTATTTTTCATAAACTCAAATTTGTAGTTGGCTGCGCTGTTGATTTAAACTGTTTTATCGACATATTCAACACAACCCCACAGTAGCTAGTTTTAAACAGTTGATTTATGTACATTATCATTAAATATTATTGATTTATGAATCTGGATTTGAGGAAACACATTGTTTCATGTATGACCGAATTATTGTTAAGATGAATGAATTTAAATGCTCGGTGTTAAAGAGACACCAATAATTTTAGCAAACATAAAACATCTCTAAATATATATATTTATTTATGTAGGGAAAATATGGAAAAAAATAAATACAGAACACTTTAATAGTTTTTTCTGAACAGTATAGAGTAAAGCGTTCAGTTTTAAAGTCTCACTTCTGTAAAAATTTTTGAAAACTGGACAACTCATCAGCTTCGCAGCCTAGTTTTCCGCTCTATTACGTCATAGCTTTTTATGGATAGTCATGAATTGTGCAATTTCATGACGTAATTATTATATTCACACGAATACTCTGAATTCCGTTTTAAAAATAATAGCGTATAAATGAAAATTTGCATGTTTATTTATAACATGGCGCTCACTTTAATAATCGACTTATATGTAACATTTTTAGTTTTTCAACAGTGTTTATTATACATAGTTTTCTTAATCTCATGTTCACTCATTTTTATTTCCGTTGACTGATATAAAACCATTTCCGGCTGCGCACACGCTTATCACTCGTTTTACACCCACTTGCGGCGGCACCACTAACATGCTGCTAGATACCAGACGCAGGCAACTGGAGCTTCGTATTTTTTTTTTCTTACCACGTTCCAAATGGGTGCACGTAGTAGACGCCACTGCAATGAAGGTGAGGAAGCGCAGTGCTTGCATTCCATGCAATTGCTCAGTATGGTACGCAGACATAATCTACAAATTGTAGATTATAAAAGTATTTGTAGTACTTGGCAAACTGTTCATTCCACATTCACTCACCGGACTATAGAGTGCAGCGTGATTTCGAAACCACCCATCGTATAATTAAAGTTAAGAACCGCTTGATTTGCTTGAATCTTCTAAGCCATGGATAGTCGATTGGGAGTAAGAAGTTGTGCTAAGACAATAAGTCGAGAAATAATTTTTTATTTTTAATCTCTTTAAGTTGATAAGAACACTCGTTGTTTTTGGATTGGTGATACTTAGCGTCTGTGTGCAGGACTCAAATGCGGGGTATGTCAAAAAGAGTAGTAAAAAAAAAAAAAAATAACAAATTAGCTCGACTGCCAAAGTAACATTTAGTCTTTTTTTATCATTCTGTGCAAAAAGAAACGAAAAAATAATATTAAAACCAAAAGACTGCTAAATAATAACAATCATATCGATAATACTGAGTTTCAAATTGCACGTACTGACAAAACGTTATTTTTAATCGAAGTAATAACAAAAACTCGCTGGAAGTATATCCCTTCGATTTTTAAAAGCCCCGTTCACGCCTATCTTGTATACTTCTTCCCTTTCAGCAGTCATCAGCACAAGAAGAAAATCATAATCCACGTGCCTGTCCACAAAAAGATCGAGAAGCATGTTCACACGATTGTCAAACATGTTCATCATCATCACAAGCCGATAATAATTAAAGAGGAGAAAATCATACATGAAAAACATCACCCCGTCTACAAGGAGGAGTACCAGCATCACGAGCATCAGCATCATCATCACGCAAAACACGAACATATCCAAAAACATGAACACCACGAAGAACATAAGCATCACGCCGAGCACAAGCACGTACATGAACACGAACATCATGCTGAACATAAGCACGAGCATGAACACAAACATCATGCACACCATGAGCATGAAGAGAAGCACAAACACCTTGCTCATCACGAGCACAAACATGAACACGAACATCACGGCCACCATGAGCACAAACATGGCCACAAACATCTTGCGCATCATGAGCATGAAGAGAAACATAAACATCTTGCGCACCACGAACATAAGGAGGAACATGAACATCATGGGCATCACGAGCACAAACATGAACACGGACATCACGCTGAACACAAACATCATGCCCACCATGAGCATAAAGAGGAACACGAACATCACGGGCACCATGAGCATAAGGAGGAGCATGAACATCATGGGCATCACGAGCACAAACATGAACACGAACATCACGCTGAACACAAGCATCATGCCCACCACGAGCATAAAGAGGAACACGAACATCATGGTCATCACCAGCACAAAGAAGAACATCAACATCATGCTCACCACCAGCACAAAGCAGAACATGAACATCATGCTCACCACGAGCACAAGGAAGAACACAAACATCATGCGCATCATGGACATGAGGAGAAACACAAGCATCACGCCTACCATCAACACAAAGCGAAGCATGAACACCAAGCGAAACATGAACATCAGGCGCATCACGAACACAAGCCGAAATACGAGCATGACAAAAAGTACCATGAATTCTACGAACAAATTCCACTTCATCCTGCTCATCCAGTACATCCGCTCCATTTCGTTCATCCCATTCAGCCTGTTCATTCCGTTCATCCTTATGCAGAGGTGGAAGAGGAGGAGGAACACTTTCACCACCATCACAACTACGAGCACAAAAACTTAGAGGAGAGTGATGGATATGCAAGGATACGCTAATAAACTAGTATACAATATAACTTAGAATATCTAGGCAAAGATTAAAATAAAATTTTTTAAGTCAATTTTTTAGTTTATTTTAAAACTTTATAGGAAAAGGAGCTCTAACTTTCCAAAAAAGTTAAATTCAATTTTGAAAATTGTATCCAAGATTTTGAGATATTTTCGCATATGATTTCACTTCAAATATGGTAATTGAGCGACTTTGATATTGGATGTTAAACATGTGGGTGAAGAGTAATCGTCTAGTGAGTATATAAGAGCGTTACAAAACTGATAAATTAGGATAATTTGCAAACCGGGACCCTTTAAGTGATTTAATACCAATATATTCTTGTATCCATTTTTTAACTTCCATGATTTTCGCGACTTAAAATTTGCTTATATTTAATCACGTTTTTTTGTAAATATAAGGTAAATTAAACAAGTTTCTGTAGTCAAAATGCCAAATTTGTGAATTTTAAAATTACTCAAAATGAAATGTCAGTAAAATTGCGTTATAATTTTTTTATAGCATTAGCAAATTATAACGTTAAAACAATGAGGGCAGCAACAATCATTGAACATTGGAAAAATCAATGTTTTTAAAGTTGAATTGAAAAAAAACAGCAACAAGATTATTATTACTTTTGTACCTCTGACGCAACCTGTATTACATATCATTTCGAATTACCTTATCGACATTAAGCAAATCAAACGGAACTTCCAGCAACAAACGCATTGCAATAATCATTGCATCAAAGCAACTACAACAACTGTCACTTTTGACAGCTGTCAAAAAGTAACCGAGCGAAAAAATCGTACTAGCAAAAATGTAGAAATTTTTCCACAGTGCGATTGGCGAATATTTGCGACCTTAATTTTTACGAAAAATATAACTTTCGCCTCAAAAAAGAGAGAAATTTTAACAATTAATTAAAGATAATTAAAAAATATTAATCAAACCGAACTGTGTGCAAGTAAAATATAGACAATAATGGTTGGTGGAGTAAAATAAAGGAAGTCATGAAATGAGTTGGTGAAATCGGAGTTTGAAAAAATTGTAAAAAAATCCGAGTGTTTGCAAATTCCAAGATGAAAACTAAAAATTACAAAAATACTATAAGTAAAAGTATAAAACGAAAGGTGTGTGACAAATAAATGAATAAAATAAACAGCACAAAGAAATCGTCAAGGCGACTCATGTTTTTTATTTGTTTTTTTTTTGTTCATTCATTATTTTTAGTATAAATTCAATAAAATTTAATGCCAAACAAAATTGATTATGAAATATCTAAAAAAAAAACATTGCAATTAATTAAAAAAAAAAAAAAAATAACGAAGTAAAATCGTGCCAAAAATAATTGCATTACATATTGGAAAAACAAGGCATCCAAAACAAGCAACAATAACAAGCAAACAACACGGAAGTCAACATAAGTATCAACATCATCATCATTTTCGTTCATACGCAACCTCGTCCTTGATAACAGCAACGATAACATCCTGCACACTGTCTACATAACAGCACGTTGAAGGCAATGATTTTTAGCCCACAATGGGTTCACAAACCTTGGAGATACTTCGCCAAGGCGTGTGGGCTTCGCTAACCGGCGGATGGTTTTACGATCCGCATCAGGGTGTTTTTTGCAACGTGGTTCACTTATACGTATGGCTATTTCTACTATGCTCTCCATTCGTCACATACTTGGTAAGTTATGTAGCTTAATTGACCCTTGACACAATCCAAAAAGTTAACTGTCGACACTGATTTTTTTGTGTATCTTGTTATAGTACTTTCCAGCGACTGTGTTGACATGGAGTATTTACTGTGTTCTGACGACGCTAACCATATTGGGTGTAAAAATGACCAATATGGCGCTTCATCGACTATACGATCGCGCACAAACCATGTCCGAGTCGAATCTCAAGAATCCATTCTTCAAAATCACCAAAGAGGGTGATGAGCCGTAAGTAGAGGGCAACATATTCTTTTAAGACCAACCTAGCAGATATTGAAAGAGGAAAACTTGCATTCTTTTTTTTACGAAACGCTAAAGACACTACGTATATTTATGTCGCATTAAAATTTTAAATGTATTGTTAAAAGGTATTTGTCAAGAAAAGTGAATTCCCTAGAAAAGCGTTTAAATTAAGGAAAATAAAATTGATTGGTTTTTAATGTATTTTATTAAATTTAGCACGTAGTCATTTCAATAAACCACGGATGTCGTAAGAGAACTTATAGACGTTATTTTTAAATTTGGGAATATTGTCATTTCATAGAAATCAAGGTTATTAAACTCATTGACCCAATTAATGCAGCATAAAGTACGGTAAATATAAGCAAACATTGTTGATATAGTTTAAATTACAAGCCTTAAAGATGTAATAAAGCAACATTATGTGCAAAAAGAGCCGTTTTGAATAACTTAATATTTATATTAGTAATCATAAAATCTGAATCTAATAATATCTGAGGTACAGTCCAATTTTATAAATATTTGATGTAGAAAGATAAGATCAGATCAATCAGAAGCAATCTTATTTTGAGAATTGACACCCAAGTCAAGAAATTTCACTTCAAAATTATCTTATCCTCAAACGTTATTTTTGGTTTCTTACTTTTTTTATTACTTTAGAGATGATGACGTTGGCATCGAAATGCAGGTCATGAGCAATGATGTGCCTTCGCGCAATTCAGTGGAACAGGCCATTTATGAAGCCAGTGAAGAGAACAGCATTATGTCGATTGAAAACATTACCAGTATCATTGGTAAAAGCAAAATAACTTTATTTTATTAAATAAACGTATTTTTCAAATCAATATTAATTTCTTCCTCTCAATTCCTTCACAGATTTAAAAGTGGATGTGCATCGCAAGAATAGCTCGGAGTCTATTGAGCTCATGTTTTATGCACCCTCAATGTTGTCGTCAGCTAGTCAGCAGGATCAGCAACCAATGATTACTACTGGTTCGAATAGCGTTTCCAAATCTCTACGCTCTGCTGCAGCCCCCAACAATACCGGGCCCGCACCCGATATGAATGCCAAATATCTTACCGTCTATCCTGAACACGAAAATGAAATACCCCATTCTAGCCTCATGTCCGCCAGCACCAATCACATAATGTCACGACCCGCACCTCACTTACAACGCAAGTCTAACAAGGAATTTATACAGCGTCATCAACGTCGGCGGCTGGAGAGACAAAACAGCATGGATTCTGCAGCGGACTCGAATCTTGTCTCGAAAGTGTTGGGTCAGCACCACACGGAGCCGCATTCCTCTGTATTTGCCAATTACTGTAATGAGACCTTCTTGCATCCACATCAAGCACAGGCACACGCTTTGCCTAAATCTATATCCGCTTCTAAAGTCAACAGCACAACAACGAACGCAAATACGACGACGACAACCACTACGACTGCGACGCTTTCGCCAGCAACTACAGCAAACGCACATCAGCATCAACGACTAGCCTCATTTAATGCAACTACTACACAAGCAACAACAACGATACCTGCTGCTGCTCTTACAGCAGCCTCCACAACGAATTCTCCCAACAACAGCTACATGCCGTTACATGCCACCTCTAACGTAAGCAAAACTTCACGTTTGCAGCGTCATCGTAGCTCCGAGACGCATGATGAACGCTTGAAACAGCAAAGTCGCGGTCTCTTTCTCCCCATACATCATGAAAATCATCATGTCTCAAGTGGCGCTGGTAGCAGCGGTGCCTTGGCTGGCATTCATGCTGCAGATGAGCTAGAACTAGGTTTGGGTGGCAGTGCCGGCGTTGGAGCCAATAGCATAGACGTTGGTCGCCACGGACATGGACTACTTTCGCTGGTTTTTGGTATATTTTAAAATAAGTTCCATTTACTTTAGCTTTCATTTAATTTTTTTTTTTCTCTCTAAGGCTCCTCCTCCGATGTCTACCTCGAAGACGACAGTTTCACAAAATCTGACTTAGGCATTGAACAGCTAGACAAACGAAATTCATCCGCTGCTTCGGGTCCAAAAAGTCGTTCCGCCATTGTTTTGCAGCAAAAACAACATCCTAATATCCATTACTATCAGCATCAGCAACAATTTCGTCATCAACATCATCATGCAACAAACATACGCAAAGATTCAAACAGCACAATGTCTGCTTTACAACTGCCAGTAGCTGCGCCGCCTTCCAGCAGCAAGCAAGCAACCAATATGAAGCGTAGACGTCACTCCAATGCTACATCATTGTACAAAAGTAGCACAGCAAGTGGCGGTGCTGGCGGCATAAGCTTAACACCAGCAACCGGTGCGAATCAGCAGCCCACAGTGCGACGCATTAAAAGCGCTGCTCTAGAGATTGGCTGTCCACATCCTTCAGTATCCAATTTAATACCACATCCAAATAGCGTAGAAGCCATTAGTGGGCAGCAGCAGATAAAAAACCCGCAGTCGGCTTTGTTGCCTCCTCCTAGTAAATCCCTGGTACGCAATCCGCATCTCAATTTATGCCCCACATATTTTGGCAGCAGCGTTAATAGTTTAAACTTTGGCGCCAGTGCCAGCGGCTCCACAACAGCTTTAATCGATCCGGTCTATCCAATTGTAGAGCAAGCAGATGAGAAAGCTTCACTTGACATGGAACTGGGTGAACAGCTAAACGACAGCACCGTAGATTTAGTAATAAACGATGCGGATGATGATGTGGAAGATGTTAGAAATGTGCCAGACAAAGCTGATGATGACTCTGAATGTGATATTAATGGCGAAGACGAGCATGGTAAAGACCAAAGCAATTTAAATAGTTGCCAAGATTATGCTACATGCGAGCCAGATGTTTACCAAATACTTGCCGATGAGGAGTTCAAAGATTTCGATCTCAATTTAGAGGATAATCTCGCACACGAAATGCAGTCGAATACCGAAGAACCCGCTCATGAGCAACGATTGAGTAATGACTCAGAATCGGATTCGGAAGATATGTTGAATGAGCAGGGCGCTGAAGCAGCTGGCACCTCGTCACAAGCTTTAAGAGAGCGTCTACATTCTACTGATTCCGAGACTGATAACAACGGTTCACGTTCGCCGCTACTAAGTGGCAGCAAGAGCAGAGATCGTTCAATTTCCATAGCTGCTGCCGACAAGGCATTAATGTTGGAAATAGCTGCAGTGCAGCAGCAGAAACCAACACTCAGTAGCATGCTGCCGCAGCATTTATATGAAGCACGTCCTCACCATCATCCTAAGGGGGAGGGTGATTCAGGTTGTCCGTCTAGTGATTGCGAGCAGATAAGTGCCAGCTCCAAAGATATGCTGCTGAGCGGCATGGACGCGCAGAGTTCCTGCACTTCACCAACCACTGCTATTAAAGTAAAATATTCCACCAAAGATGAAGGTGCAGCAAAACGCAATGAGGAGGCAGACGTAACGGCTTCTAGTGCCGCCAGTACATCAGCTGCAGCTGCGGCTGCGGCTGTGAAGAGTCAGGGCGCTATTCCCAAAGTAGTCAAATATCGTGAAGTAGATGAGACGCGTAGCTATAAGGAAACAACACCTGGCACAAATGGCACAAGTAGCTCTGCTACACAACAGCTACATAAGCGGCGTGTTGCTAATAGTAACGGCGGCAGTTCACAGGATGCTACAAATAATGCTAATGCCAATCCTAGCTCTACTTCAAAGGCAGCCTCACGCACCTCTTCTTCCACATCTTCACGTAGCTTCAGCGCCGACTCTTTCTCTGCTGACATTCACAAAATGCTATGGCTAATGTCTGGCGGTGCTGTGGATGATACTGGACGCCCCATAACAGTGGGTGCACACGATGATGGTCAGTCCATTAATGCACAGGGAAATGTAGTACCCTCTAGCATGTCTATTGCGCACTTTCAGTTCTATCAGGACGCTCTCAATGCGCTGCATTCGCATCCTTCTAACTCTGTCGATGGACTCTCCATATCCGATCGCATGTATTTACGTGAGAAGCTGCGTCGCAGTTCCAAGCAAATGTCGGAACCCGGTAACTCTTCCATTGGCGAATTTTCACATGCACATGACTTGCCAGCGGCTTTAATGAGCGCCGGCGCTTCACACGGACGCTCGTCTATTAATGATCCGGCCACTGGAGCAGTCGTTTCCTCATCAACACTCGGTGGCGGAGGCACACGCAGCGCCAGCAATGCTGCTCCTCTCACAATACAGGGATTAATAAATGTGATCAATGATGGTCGACATGGTGCAGCGCAAACACGTCTTGGTGCTACTGGCAGTGGTAGCGGCGGTCCCAACACTTCGGCTGCCATACTCAACATAGACAGTCAACAGATAGAGAACTACTGCGACTATTGGCGTCCCGCTATGCTGTCCACTGAAACACCAATGGCACCAAAAAGCTTTTACAAATACTGCTTCAAATTGTTGGGCTATGAGCGCGAATTTAAAATCTCCATGGATCGTCTAGAGCTCTTAGCTCTCTTCGATCGCGACTTGCACTGGGTGCATATACTACTCTCCGTTCTACTCGCCGCTATGGTATCCTATCTAGGTGCCACCATTCTGCAACTCGGCTTCTACAAGGATTTATTTGCATTTCTCTTCTGTGCCGTTATTGCGGGCTCTCAGTATTCATTGGTGAAGAGTGTGCAACCAGATGCTGCCTCACCGATACATGGTTTCAATAAAACTGTGGCTTACTCTCGTGCGATTTATTTTAGCTTTTGTGGTGGCCTGCTGTTACTGTTTCATGATATGAAGCTTAACTACGAACAAAAGCCAAGTGTCCAGCTTGTGTTCTTTAGCATTAGCTATGCGCCACTGGAATTAACTACAATGTTGCTGCATGTAATGTACGTGCTCCTGCTGTGCTTTCCGTTAATATTCTCGCTAGGACTGTTTCCACAGATAAATACGTTTATGATGTATTTTCTGGAACAAGTTGATATGCATGTATTTGGTGGCAATGCTGCAGGCAGCCTGCTGGGTAAGTAAATGCATTTGTTATAACGAAAAAAAAATAAAATCCACATATTAATCACAGGTTCCTTTTTGTGTGTTATTCGTTCTGCACTTGGTGTGCTGATACTATATGGTCCACTCTATGCCGCTTTGGCTGAGGGTAAGGGAACCCAATACATAGTCTTCTCTATATTCTGTGCAATGCTCATACCGCTTGGCTATCATCTTTCGCGTTCCGCTAGTGATTTCAGTCATCTGTGGGCGCTGATAAAGAACAGCATTGTGAGCACGTATCGCGATGATGATGATGAATTGAGTGCGGCTACTTTGAGCGCAGAGTGCCAAAGTCAAAAAGTGGCCACATCAACACCAAAACGTGGCAAAGTTGGTGCAACAACCAATGGCGGTGAACAAATCGAGATGTCTTCCTTCGAAAAGCTACCCACAAACGAAAACGAAGAACAAGCAAATCCCGAAGACAAGAGCTGTAAATCCAAACCCTCTTCGCTGGCGAGTAGCAGTCAAACATTGGCCAAGAATCTGTCCAGCGGTAAAAAGGCTGTAACAGCATCCAATTCATTCACCTCAGTGGATGAGGAACAGGGTTGTGCTGCTGGTGGTACAAGCACTGGGCATGAAATGAGCGCTGGCAACGATGGTACCGATGATGCTCTTGCCAAAGTTGGCATACGTCAACAAGCCAGCACTACAGTGAAATCTTCACCCAATGACGAAGATAAAGTTTCCTCATCGTCTACCACAAATCCTGGAGATATATCAACGCTAACCGCTGGCGGTGCTACAACTGGCAACGCTGCTGACAACGAAACAGAATCGCCCGATCCACTGCCAAAAAAGCTCCAAAACACCGTAAACACGCGTTTAAAGAACGATCTTGTTGTAACTACACTGCTGGCAGTTGTTGTTTTTGGCCTCCACTGCAGTACTGTGTTCACCGTCTTGCAACCCGATCTAAATATAGTGTTGTATGCGATGGCTGGTGCCTTAGGTCTATTGTTGCACTACATCATACCGCAAATGCGCAAACATATGCCTTGGTTATGTTTTGCACGTCCTCTATTGCGGCAAAAGGAATTTCGCCAATTTGAAGTGGCCGATGCCGCCAAGGTGATGTGGTTCGAGAAGGTTTACATCTACTTGTCCATGGTAGAGCGTAATGTGCTCTTTCCGTTGCTTGTAATATCTGCTTTGACGGCGGATGCGCAAATAGTTGCCGATAAATTTGGCATTGCTTGGGGTACCTTAATTGTAGCCACCTGCGCGCTGAAGTGTAAGTTTTAACTCATTTATTTTTAAGCTGGAAAAACTAATAACAACATATGTTTCAGTCATACGTAATGCTTACTCGGATCCAACGAATCAATATTTGATTGTCATGTTCACTGTGCTGTTCTTTCGTGTGGATTTTATGGTGGCCAGTGAAACTTTTTTGATTGACTACTTTTTTGTTTCACTTGCCTTTCGAAAGTGCTGCGATTTTCTGTTAAAGGTAAGTTTAAAAATATTTCTCATTTTAAAATCTTTATAGGGTCCAAATTATTTAAATTTACTGTAATAAATACTCCACTGAAGCCAATTTTAACTCAATATTACAAAAAAAAAATAAAATAAAGAAAGACCAGTTCACCCCTTGAAGGAGTTTAACAGAGCTATAAAGAATATCCTAGGAGTCTTATGGAAACGAAAGTCACGAAAGTCACAAAGAAAAAGACACTTGAACTTCTGAACACTCCATGAATCTTCACATAATTTTTAAACTTCACTTGATATATAAACAACCATACTATTTATTCCATTATCTCATATCGAACGACTCAGTCTGCCGACAAGGAGAAATTGAAAAAGAACAACATTTTGATAAAATCAACATTTACTTAATTTAAATCTTTTTAATCTGCTGGAATATGGAAAATGAAATATTTCATTTGCTTAAAGCATGCAGGCAGGTGTTAGTAAAACATCTACCTAAGGCGATTAGAAGTTCGGAGAGTAGCACCAAATCCTTCTGCTCCATCCCTTATACTTACTTATATAGTATAAGGTATGGGATAATAAATGACAAATTATTTATAAGTATGGTATAAATTATGACAAATGAATTGGAGCAAACGCACTGTCAACATATTCCCAAGCAAAGAACAGGATTACCAGACGGTAAAATCTAAAGTTCTTACAAAATGCTCTTGAAACTAAAATTGAAAAATCGATCGGTAACTAGGAAATATGTTTTGTTGCTTTTCTCGATATTGAAGTAGCCGTTAATAGTACAACAAATGAGTCAACCAGGAGGGCTCTTACAAATCTACATATGCCATCAATCATTACTATATGGATAATGTCTATGTTAAGCAGTAGAGTCATTCAAACAAGGATGACATTACTGTGAAACTCATTACAACGGGTTGCCCTTAAGGGAAGCTTTCTCTTTTCACGTCTTGTCGATAATCTCCTTGTTATAGCAAAGGGAAGAGGTGTCAATGATGTTGGGTATGATGATGACGTAGCTGTTATCAGAAAGGGAAAGTGAGAGTTTAGTGTTAAATGTTCTACATGAGGACTGTTCACAATACAGAGATGGTTTGAAAGGGGAAAGCTCAATAAAGTCTGAGCTGCCTTTGATGGAGAAAAAGTAGATTTTTCCCTCTCAACAAAATATTGTAGTCATTATGGGCAGGAAACTCTCGAAGAATATACAAATAGGCCGCATCATTAGGGGAGTCAAAGCTTCCTTGTGGATCTGAAGAATATTTTTATTGGGAGGAAAGAAATGGGGATTTGAGCCCTAAAATCATACATAAGTTGTACACTGGGCCTTATTCCACGGTGGTATTGTGGTTGAAAATCAGAAGGAACGAACACAAAGCGTTTAGCGTGAACACAAAAAATTACAGGGATATGTCTGTCCGTCCAGCTGCATTAATTCCACTCCACCAGTGTCGTTTTGGAGCTAACACTTCATATCACTTCAGACTCATCCACTTGGGAAATATTGACACTAACCCCCCCTCTATTAGGAAATTTATCCTTTATAAGTACCTTAAAGCAAGAACATGATCCAAGTATCGCTTCTATAAAAATTTCTCTGTAATACTGTAACAATGCTTTGTCGGCATAATGAGTATCACGAGGAAGTAACCCCATCCTGTAAGCCACACACAGATGAATCTAAAATAGAGAGTTGGCACGGATCTGTGGACCAAACTTCCTTCAGCTTATCCCACTTCTCCCCGATCTTCCAAGCGGAAATACTTGCTATAAAAAACATGTAAAACTCAACCGTTCAAACATCGCTGCAGGCGAAACCATTTTTATTTCCTTATGTATATAGCCAAACCGTGTCATCAAATTTAAGTTAGTTTTTGAGACTGGCATCGTTCCTCTCAATTGCTGGTAGGATCACCCTCACCGGCTTTGACGTCAAAAAGAAAGCGGAGTTCCTAGCTAAATTAGGAGCTACTTCACCATTCACAGCACCAGAACCATTCCCAACATCTTTAAACGATTATTTCTTAGATTATTAAATTTTTCTCTATTTTTGCAAAATGGTTTTTAGTTTAAACTTCATTTTTAATAAGCGAGAAGTACAATCATCACAAGTTTCGCATAACATTTAATTCGACATCACTATTAATATGAATTAACGTTTTTATTGCTTTTCCAGCTGCAATTTATAGTCACCTACATAGCGCCGTGGCAAATAACTTGGGGCTCAGCCTTCCATGCTTTTGCACAGCCCTTTAGCGTTCCACATTCAGCCATGTTATTTCTGCAAGCTGGCGTATCTGCCTTACTCTCCACTCCGCTAAATCCATTTCTTGGCAGTGCCATTTTTCTCACATCCTACGTGCGTCCTATAAAATTTTGGGAGCGTGATTACAACACACGTCGCATCGATCACTCGAATACGCGTCTAAGTTCACAACTGGAGCGTGACTTGGGAGCAGATGACAATAACTTAAATAGCATATTTTATGAGCACTTAACGCGCTCTCTGCAGCATTCGCTATGCGGTGATTTACTCATGGGACGCTGGGGCAATGTCAATCAGGGCGATTGTTTTGGTAATAACAGAGTTCTATCAATAATTTTAGAAACGTCAATTATAATGAAAACATTTCAGTACTCGCCTCGGATTATCTAAATTGTCTGGTGCACATAATTGAACTGGGTAATGGACTGTGTACGTTTCAAATGCGTGGTTTGGAGTTTCGCGGCACCTATTGTCAACAGCGTGAGGTTGAGGCTATAACTGAGGATGTTGAAGACAATGATGGTTGCTGCTGTTGTGATCCAGGTCACTTGCCGCGTCTACTCAGTGCTAATGCCATGTTTTCCACTCGTTGGCTAGCTTGGCAAGTCGTTGCTGCACAGTATGTACTTGAAGGCTATTCGATCTCAGATAATTTGGCCAGTGCCACGTTACAAGTTTTTGAATATCGCAAGGTGCTCATAACATATTACATCAAGGTAATTAAGCTAAAAGTGATAACCTTGAATAGGAATTAAGAGTTTTTATCTTTCTTTTAGAGCATTATTTATTACGTTATCAAAAACCCCAAACTTGATAAATGGCTTGCTTCAGGTCCCATACAAGATGCACTCCAGCACACTCTCAGCCGTCAGTTTGTCGATCTTGATCCAATTTTCAACTACAACTTGGATGAAGACTTTGACTTTCGCGCTTTGGGTATTACGCGCACAAGTTTTTGTTTTGTCTATCTTGGCTGGATTCAGTACTGTTGTGACAATCGCAAGGAACATCAAACGCAGCCGAATTTTCCAAGCAATACAACTTCAGCGGCTGACGACACTGCAACGGCGAAAAATAATGCAACAAATCTAACCAGTAGCCAGGTACAATCTCAGTCGCAAACACAACTTCGAGCGCGTCCACAAAAGAGTGCTACAATGAGCGGTACAGGTGCAAATGCCAGCTCAAGCGAGCACACAATGGCCACATCGCAATCCTATGCGAACATTTCGCGTCAGACCTCAGAGAGTGCTCCTGGCTTGGCGCTGGGTAATGTTTCAATCAGCACACAAATACCGCTGCATGGTAGCCTCGATAACAGCTCAGCGACGGTCGGTGGCTACACAAGAGCTTCAGCGCGCGCACCACAAAAGCCACCAAAAACGTATGAACGTTACTACAAACACGATTCGCCCTCAACCGATAGTGCTGCAACACAGCCAAAGATTAGTGGTCCACGCACAACGCCAGCAATTGCCAAAAGCTCACCTATTATCTCGCTTTGCTTAGCTCTTGGTCTGCTGGCGCGACGTTCTCTCGCCACCGCCAGTCATAGTTCGCTGACGGGTGTGGAGTTTTTCCTACATGGCTTACACGCACTCTTCAAGGGAGACTTTCGTATAACATCACCGCGCGATGAATGGGTGTTTGCAGACATGGAGCTGCTGCATGCTGTGGTGGCACCCGCCGTGAAGATGGCTCTCAAGCTACAGCAAGATCACATATCGAATCCGGATGAGTTCCTTGATCCTGTTGCACTATACTCAGCTATCGCTACGTATTCCACAGATCTAGTCATTTCGCACGAAGCAGACCCTGTATGGCGCAGCGCTGTTTTAAGAGGAGCACCCAATCTGCTTGCCTTACGTCATGTAATGGAGGATGGTTCTGACGAATACCGCATAATACGCTTAACTAAGCGCTTTCTCAGTTTTCGCGTGATAAAGCTTAATCGCGAGTGCGTGCGTGGACTCTGGGCAGGTCAACAGCAGGAATTGATTTATTTGCGCAACCGTAACCCTGAACGCGGTAGTATTCAAAATGCGAAACAGGCCTTGCGGAACATTATCAACTCAAGCTGCGATCAACCGATCGGCTATCCAATATACGTGTCACCCTTGACCACATCCTATGCAGACACGAATGAGCAATTATGTCAGGTTATTGGTGGAGCCATTACGCCTGAAACTATTAAGGCGAATGTAATTGATTGGTGGCAGCGCTTATGCGAACGTTGCCGCCAAGGCTGTAGTTCCGGCTCGGCGCTTGATCAACCAGCCCACAATCTTGGCGGCCTGATTGTTGGTGGCACTGTCTGTAGTGGCAATATTGCCATGGAAACTGGCGAAATGGCACCCGTCTATATATCGGCACCACTGTATAACACGCTCACTGTGGGCAACTCTTTTGGTTTGCGTTCGGCCAACGTTGCGGGCCTAAGCAGCAGTTTAAGTGGTCAATATGGCAGTCAAAGTCTGACAGGTGTGACAACAACACGCACTGGTCTACCGCTAATGAACAAGCCAACATCAACGACATTGTTGGCCGGTTTGCTTAACCGCGAGCGTGATCAGGAGCGCGAGGCAGTACGCGATCCGCGTATACAACGCAAGGGTCAAACGCCCCTGGGTTGTAGTCGTAATGATCGTGAACGACGTGCTACGCTGCCTATAACCAGCTCGTGCTTGGGTGTGATAAATGGTGCCAGTAGCTCAAATATTGAGGATTCCGTGGATCCCTCTTTACAGTTGCTGGAGGAAGGTGCAACACCAGGTAGCAATACTGTAAAAAATAACTCTTCCGACATGCATTTAAATAGCAGTCCACGTTATGGTAAAATCTCCTGTTCTTCCGGCAATTTGGGCATTGGCAATATTATCACCACACCCGGCGAATATCCGCGCAAGTCAAAGGGCCCGATTTGCTTGACGGCGGCAGCTGCATCTGCCAATGGGGCAGCGGAAAATCTAGAGAGTGGGCGCAAAGCACTAATCGAATTGTTTAAAAAAGTCATAATTGTGGATGGCACAGAGGTGAGTGAGATAAACCGAGGTACAATTATTAATGCTTTAATGTTTACTCAAATTACAGATTTACGATTGCCTTGATCTGGGACGCCGCATAGATGTGGTCTGGCCCAGCGAAAAAATGCGCGCCAGTGGTGGACGCCTTTCGTGGAAAGATTGGACGCCACGCGTTGGCATGGTTGGCTATGTGGTGCACTACTGGTTACCCAACCATGCCGATCAACGCTTTCGTTCACATGTTAATCGCACTTTGTATCTCATTGAAATTGGTGAACATTACGTGCCTGTGGGTGAGTTTGGAGTACGTGAATATAATCAAATTATAGACAGCAGCGAAAACTTGGCATGCAGTTCAAGTCGCAGCTCGGTGCAACACGAGTTTGATGAGCATGTAGAGCGTGAGCGAGAGCGCAATAACGGACTAACGCCTATCTTAGGCAGCAGTCTAGAATCACCGACAACGATGGCAGCATCGAGCAGCTTTGGCGAAAGCTATGTAAGGCCTTCTCGAGTAGGAGCGGGAGTAGCTGCTGGCATGCTTGGCCTAGGTGCAATAGCCAAGATAACTGCGGTTAGTAGCAGCAGTTCAGACGATGAAGAGCTGAGCAATTTGGAGCGTAGAATGAATATGCATAGGCGTGAAATAATCAATATGATGAAACTGATGTCAGAGAAGAAAAAAGATATCAAGTCTGATAAACGTGATGAAGAAGATAAGACGCCAGAGGAACCAGCGGATCCAATGGAGCATAACAGTGTGGTAGAAACAGAAGAAGAAATACAAGAAGAAACGCAGAATACAACGAAAAAACAAAGCGATGATGATGATGCCACCTATATGCCAATAAGCTCGCCACCAGCAAATATAGAGAGCCCGGAAGAAGAATGTTGCACAGCGGAAGAAATTTTGCAGCCGGAGCATGAAACTAAGAATGAAGAGACGGAGACTACAATTGAAGAGAACACAAATAACGATAGCGCAGAAACTATAGAGGAAACAAGTAATGTTTAGCATAACTTAGTGGTTTTGTGTTTCAATTTAAACAAGACGGACATTCAAGCGTTTCTTGTCTTTTATTTCATAAATTTTTAAAACCATTCCTCATAAGAGTAGCGACATAAACTGTGGCAAGGAAGTTTCAAGAAACCAGCTAGAACTCTTAATTACTCTTTACTCTTAATTTTCTCAGAAAGAATCAAAGGATACTTACAGACGCTGATGACTTGCTCTAACGAAAGTTTTCTGTTGCAAATATGAATATGAGAACTTGATCCTTGCCCAATTTGTCTCTGCTCTTAAATTTATTTAATCCTTAGCTGTTTGTTGACAAAAAAAAAACGAAAATCAACAAAGTAGCATCATAAAATATTTTTCATATTTCCAAACAATATCCCAACACATAAATCGAACATACCATTTTCAACAATTATGGTCAAATGTAAATATATTCTACTAATAAATATAAGTTTGTACTATAATTTAGCATAGGTCCTAAATATAGTGAATGAAGTACATTGAATTGTAATAGCAGTTAAGTTATACTATATTTTTGATTTTGAAGAATTTCTTAAATATTTCAAAATTATGCTTATGTAGTTCTTTGTTCTGTTAAAAATTCGAAAAAAGGGTTAAGCTATTAAAATATTATTAAGTAGTTAAAAAATGTTGCAAAAAAAAAAGAAAGTAACATTAATATGCAAATTGTTTTAACATGCTGCGCGTAAGCTAAAAATTTGTTGCAGTTTCTCTGCTTTTTAATGGCATTTAAAAAATATTTAAAGCAAATCAAAATCTAAATTAAATCTACTGTTCGTGTAGTTCAACTGAAACTATATAATTTCTCAAAATAATATGTTGTATTATAAAATATTTGATAATGTAGTAAAATCCATTTTAAAGCAGTTTTATGCATGCTAAAAAAATGCTCGTTTGCTTTTGAACAATTTGTATATGTTATGAAAAAATCTAAAAAAAAAAAAATAAAAAAGCGAAATAAATATATTAAAAAACAAAAGCTCTCATGTTGCCTTAAATTGTTAGACTGATTTTCTATATATTATAAATAATTTAAATGGAATTCATTGTCATTTTAGTACACACAGTGTAGTAAAGATAAACTAATCTCTGCTACACACACACAACCATATATAGCAAATTGTAAAGTATTTCACATAAATTATTAACAAAACATATTCGAAAGTAAATTTTAAATTTCAACAATTAATCAATGCTTTACTCCTCCCTCTTCTTCAAACAACGTTACAACGTTTTTTATGTTAAAATTAAATGAAAAAAAAACCAAAACTGAACAAAAATTAATTAGTTTCGTAAGCAATTCCACTGATATGAGGACGATGAACGAAGTGTTGTATTATAAACAAGTGGTTGAAGCCACATTATCTTACTTTTTAATCCTTTTTTTAACTAAGCATTAGTTAAGCAGTTGTTAAGCCAACAAACTAACTACCCAAAGAGATTCCACAAATTAAATAACATACATATTAAGTAAAATAGCGTTTTTATCACTTGTTATAACATATATAAATTATTGTTTATATTAACATTAGACATTTGTGAAAAATAAACGAAATGTAAATAAATACTTTTTGAATTAATTAATCTAAATATCAAGTTGTTGTTATTCAATTGGAAAAATAATTTACTTTTTTTTGTTACTTATAAGTTACTCGCCCAAGTACCAAGTTTTATTATTGCTTCCCATATTGTTAATGTCATACGAAACAACAATTCCCCCCCCCCCCCTCCCCCCCCGAAACTTTTAGTTGCCGCCAAATATTTTTTGTTTTTAAGGGCATTTTGGACCTGATTTGTAAGTATTAAAAAGTCTTGTGTGGGCCATGGATGAAATCTAAAATTTTTCTTAATTTTATATTAGATATAATTTCAAGCAAATCTAAGTTGGTCTCTTACCCTACTCAACTTTGATAATAACAACACTATCAGTGGAAAATACAAAACAAAATTCAAAGCTCAAATAAGCTCTAAATGACCTAGAAATGAACGGGATGGCTTTTCCATTTGAATTCAAAATAATTACTAGGAAGTTGTTATTCGAAGAGATTTTAGAAATTTGAGAAAAATAGTTCGTTAAATAATGAAGTTTATTATTTGCCATTACAATGAGTTTTCATTATAAGGTTTTCATATTTTTCTTTTATTTTTTTTTTTTTTTTTTTTTTATTAGAACTATTTTTTTTTTATACAAACATTAGTTATTTATTGGCGGCCAAAAAACGGAAAGTTCTGTCAAAGTAATATCGTAAAGTAGATTTTTGTACTCCGTCAACAAATCTGCAGGAATAAACAAAGTATAATCAATCCATTTATATCGTAGCATGTTTAGAAAATAACTTACAATTGGGTGTATCTCTCCAAACGTCGAATAACTTTTGCCTGCTGTTTATTTGTTTTGCCAACAAGGTACGTTTAAACTTGACGATGCTTTCATTTAGACTAGACCAGCTCTTGACCAAAGAGGTGGGTGTAGATTTTAATTTCGGCTTGAACTCGGCTAACTTCTCGCAAACATCGCCGTTCAACAGAAACATGCCAAAGTAGCTGAAGTGAAATAAAGTATAATTAAAATTGAAAACAATTTTTTTTTAATATTAACCTGCAGGCTTTTTCGCCAAAAGGCATCTCCACCTCTGCCAGCGGTATTTCCCAGCCAGCCTTGCCAAATGTGGCATCCACAAAACAATAAACTTTGCCATCTTTCAGATTGTACTTTGGCAATGGATCTTCTTTGATGGAACGTATGTTACATAACAACGGCACGTATAACAAGAGCCATTCGGGCTCAATTGCCGTTATGCCACGTATAAACATTTTTGTGGCATCACCGTTTTGTATCTCGTAGGCCTCTTGGTAAACAACCCAATCGGGTGTTTTTTGCTTCAACACCGATGAGGAATGCATGAAAACCGGCGCCTCCATATCCGTGCAATTATAGGCATACTTAAGACGTCTCTTTTCCTCCTTATCGCTTATTTCGGAGAGTGGCACTTTGCGAGCCACGCGATCGCCCATGCCAGCTAAGAGAATTTGGCGCAGGAAGCGCGTCTGCGCATCACTAGGCGGCTGCATGGCAGGATCCACACATAAATTTATATTGCTGATGCTTAGATTGATTTCGTTGGTCAGCTGCACACGCAACTTGCGCACTTCCGTGATGGCTTTGTGACGCAGCCCATTATCGTGACAGAATTGAGCAAGTTTGCCTTCGGAACCTGCATATTCCGCAGCTCCAACAGCGCGTAGCAGCACCATAGGATCGCCCAAGAGCTGGAAGTTGCCTAAAAACAAATTAAAATAAATGAGGCTATATTGTGTTTAAGATATTCGGTGACAGCTTTACCTGTTGAAGCCCAACTTTGACGCCTTTTCTGCCATTTATTTGTTGTTAAAGCTGCGTCACTTTGCTTGTCGAATCCGACCTCAATGAGAACTTCCTGCACCGATAGAGCCGCCACCAAACAGACTGTATATGGCAGCAAATTCTGTTGATGACTTAAAGCCAGCATTTTTCCAAAACGTGGCGCTACAGGAAAACGTGATATCGCGCGTCCCAAATTTGTCACAATTGGAGGTAACTCTTTGCCTATCGCAACCTGTTGTGATTTTTCTAATGCACCGAGTATCGTAAGGCGCTGCTCGGCTGCTTGCAATTGCACTACATCAGGAGGCGATGGAAAAGGAAAATTTATGACACGATCAATTCCCATGCAGCGCATTTGCAGCATCAAATCATCAACTGGTTTCTTTTGAATATCCGGCATGCCAAAGTCTTCAAATTCATCGTTATAGACAGCGCTTGAGTAGAGACGATAGCAGTGACCTGCACTGACACGACCAGCGCGTCCAGCACGTTGATCTGCTGAAGCTTTGGAGGTGTAGGTAACCACAAAGGCACTGACGCCGGTGATTTTGTCATAGAGACGCGTCTTTTGTCTCCCGCAATCAACAACGTATTTAATGTTCGGTATGGTCAGCGAAGTTTCAGCCACATTTGTGCTAACAATACAGAGTCGAAAGCCTTCGGGCGCTGGTTCAAAGATGCGATTTTGTTTCTCCGCCGAGAGTAGAGAATAAAGTGGAACTACCCAGAGTGGCTGTTTTGTGGCTGCAACGTTTTCCACTGCATCCAAGTCATCATCAGAATTTTCATAATCATCGTCAGTCAAAGAATTTTTCTCCGCTTCGTTGTCGTCATCATCTACTTCTAAGAGATCAGCTTCAGTGTCATCACCAGGCAGTTTGTAGTCATCCAAATTAATTTTCGGCAAAGCAATTTGCTCTAAAAATCGCTTCTTTGACTTTTTGACATTGCGGATTGCACGCTTCATGTCGAATTCAATGTCGGAATCTTCATCTTTGACTGGAGCGTGCTCTTGGTCGACGGCGTTTTCATCCTTTTGTTTGTTTTTTGCATCCTTCGTTTTGACGACTGGAAATGTGCGTCGCAATTTGCGGACCTGAATAGTTTTAACAAATTATTTAATTAATTACTTATTAACAATTATAACAACTTATTGGTTAAATAAATTATATATTTATATAAATTATTATTTTTAATACTTTCATTAATCAATTTTTAATTTTCGTACTGAAATATATGATATAAAGTTTTTAGAAAGGTATTTTATTAGTTAGAAAATATTATTTTTTTTAATATAAAATCGTTACTTTTTAACCCCAAAATAATTTTAACCTCAAAATGTAAATTGTTATTTAAACTCTGCTGTTACTACCTACCACTTGGTTTACTTCCTGCTGACCCGTAAGGAACACCAAAATACCACCTTCTGGAAGTTTTGAATGTATTTTAACTGTCTTCTTGAATGCCTCATCCAGATAGTTTTCCGGCGTTTGCTTCTGAAAGTGTACCGTAACCGGAAATTGTCTTGCTTCGACCTTGATAAGTGGTGGCGGATATTTAAACAGACGTGGATTATTTGTAAAATCTTCTACACGCAACGTTGCTGACATGATGATCAACTTCAGAGGGTTGCGACGTTTCAAGCGCAGTGGAACTAGGCGCGATAGCAGCCCAACTAAGATGTCAGTGTAAGCACTGCGCTCGTGAGCCTCATCTAGTATTATGACAGAGTATTTTTGTAGCAAAAAATCGCTTTCGATTTCTTTTAGTAGCACACCGTCGGTCATGAATTTAATTTGCGTTTCTGCCGTTACATTTCCTTCGAAACGTATCAAATAAGAAACTTTGCTTTGCGATAAATTCATTTCATGTGCTACACGCTTAGACATGGCGATAGCAGCCACACGGCGTGGTTCTGTGACGCCAATTAGCATGCCATCCTCAGCATAGCCAGATTCGTACAAAAATTGTGGTATTTGTGTGGTTTTACCGCTGCCTGTTTCACCTGCTACAATGATGATGGAGTTTTCATTTATTATTTCCATCACCTGCTGCTCTTCGGCGAGAATGGGCAATTTCAGACGCGCCGCTTGCATCGCATCATCTCGATGTACAGGCACAAAGATTGTAGTACGTTCTGGAGGTGCAAGTGGTGTGGGTTTTGGCTTACGTTCGGCTTCTGACATTTCAACTTCCGTATTAGTTTGTGTTTTTTGCGTCTCGGGCACATCATTACTTTCCACTTTATCTTCATCTCCACTATCGTCATCCATATCATCACCATCATCATCATCATCATCATCATCATCATCATCATCCTCATCTTCACTGTCTGTCATATCTGTGCCTATAACATTTGGATTGGTTATCTTCGACTTTTTTTCATCATGCATATCAAGGTCGCCAGCCAAACGTCTTCTTTTTATTGCACCCTTTATAGTTCTTATACGTCCCGTTGTCGTGAGCTCCTGCTGTTCTTGTTTTTTCTTCTCTTTCTTGGCTATAATTTCATCAAGAATGGGTAAATTTTTTACACCTACTGTTTGCGCTTGACTAATGGATGTATATTGCTTTAGTTCCAGTTCAGGAATTTGTACAGAAGCTAAAGCGTCTAGTAGGGAAGCGCGCTGAAATAAATTTGTATCAATACATTTTTCTTTTAATCTGCAAGTTTCAACTCACGCCTTCTTTTTTCTTCTTCTTGTCCACAATGGTCTGTAGATGCTTTCGCTGTTTTTTGGACAATATCTTGACATTTTGCCTTTTCTCTACACTAATCTTGGTTTCACGTTTCTTGGATGGCAGCACCAGAGCATTGGCCTCGTCATAGCCTGCTCCAACATCACCGAGTTCGACTTGTATCTAGAATTTAATGTGTATAATTATTGGTTTTATCAACAAAGCTGTTTAGGAACCACTCATATTTACATTTTTTACGTCTGAATTGTCGACTACTGTTTGCGGATTTTGTCGCGCTTTTGCGTTAAAAACTTTTTTGCCCATATCGTTTTTAGATTTTACACACTCTCGCGCGCAATTGCAATAAATTTTATAATTTTTAAGTATATTTAAATACAGCAAATCAACCAGTTGCACATAGCTATGAACGAAATAATGCACGTGCAGCTATTTAACGTCAAAATATATTTGACAGTTCTTGTTTATAAACATAAAAAGTAGAGAGAACATGAGAGCGAGTCAGACAAAACTGTTGTATCGACTGAAGGTCACAACAGGGTGTTTACAAACTTGTATTATTTGAAATGTTTATAACACAAAGCTTCATTCTTCGGAGTTTGTTTCAAGTGAGATTGTTACTTTTTTGCCAAAAAACAATATTTTATTTTGAATCACTGTAATTATTACCGTTAAATTCTGTATGTGTTGAACTCTGAACTCTGTGTGGAAACCTTTCATAATTCTCACTAGCTCACACACACATTAAAAAAAAATAGCTAAATACATACATATATAGCAAAACATATTTTTTATTGCAGTTTCTACTACAAATATTTAATTAACTTTTTGAACTATCATTTTAAAGAATATTGTCAAATCCAAAATGCAATAACAAGGTAGGTTCATTTTAAAATGACTGCTTTAATGTGAAATTTTACAACAACAAAGCTGTAAGTCCCACAAACGTCAAACGGCAAAAGCAACAACAATTAGCAAAACTCAAAATCAGCGGTTGATTTTGCAATTCAACTCACTTTTTTTCTCTAACATGAGCTTACCTTGTATTTGTATTATTGGTTAATCAAGCTAAATTGTTCACGATACTCCCCAAAAAGCGTTTTCTCAATATAAGCGAGAGAAAGAAATATATAGAGGTTTAGAAAATCTATTTTATATGTTTAATTTTTTTTTAATCAAGCTCTAATTTATTAATTAAATTTTATTACTAAAGTAGGGTACACATAATCGCTCATGAATGTCAGTTGAGAATCTCAGCATGAATCATAGTATGTTCACATGACTGTTGAATTGTAATTCTCGACTGAATGCTCACAAAAATTTTTGTGAGCACATCCGTCACGGGTTAGCTCTTGCTCGATGTTTGACAATGTCTACTTAAGTTTTCTCAATTCAACATTCGTTCAAATTCTAATTTTCTCCACATCGCTCGTGGTTCAGTTTTTAAAAAATTGATGCAGAAAAGGCGTTTTTCGAATATTTTATTGAATCGTTTTCCATGTTTACTGCACGATATTTGCAAACGAATGAAATTTAATGAAGACGGCATTTGCAGAATGAGAGAGAAATTTAACGAACTTGAGTGAAGCTCATGAGCGAAAATGTGTACCCCACTTGAATTTTTTCATGATCGGCGATCTCCAAAACGCAAAAACTAATGATTTTCATGGTTTTTTTGGGATGATTGTATAGAACACTGTTTATAGTCTCATATAAGATTTTTCGGCGGTCTAGAGGTTAACATGCATGATTTTTTAACTGATTTCTTTGTAAATCAAACATAGATTTCTTTTTTCTTTTGTCAAAATATTTTTGCCTGATCTTGATCTTGACCTCAGAAGGTTTTCTTAATTACTCCAATAGGTCTCTCGATAAAAGCTGTTACCCAAGTGTAAGTTTCAAATAAAATTTCCTTGCTCTTTGTTATACATATATCTGAAACTTTATTTAATAATGTATGTACAGAGAATTTAATATTAAAATATTTAAAATATATATAATATAAATAAGTAGCTTTATTTTTGTTTTAAATACCTACTATGTACAAATTTTCAATATATACTGCAAACATTTTATCCAGCCATCCATTTTGGGTAGCTGAAAAAAAGGTCAATACATCTCGACACATTAAAAATACTGTGCTCCAAATTGTGACGGCTGCAAATAACTTGCACCACCAGTGCTTGGATGATTGTATGGATAAGCGCTATACGGATTATTTGAATATGAAGAACCAACAACACCAGCATCGCTTCCAGTGGCAGATGCGGTCGAATTGGGAGCATCAGCACCGTCATCGGCAGCGTTACCATCACCAGGATTAGTATCATTAGAAGGGTTAGAATTTGAGGAAGCGTCATCTGCAGCTGTAGTGCCAGCAGCATCATCCGAGGAGGTATCTACAAAGTGAGCGAGAATATCCAATGTTTAGACAGTTAGTGACAAGATTGCGTATTTTACCATCCGGTTGAGCGTATAGATAAGCCAGCTTTTGGCGCAGATGAAATGGGGGTCGGCGCGGCACTGGAGCTGGAACTGGAGCGGGAGGTGGTGGTGGAGGAGGTGGAGGGGGTGAAGTTGGTGCTGGCCTCTGCAGTGGTGCAGGACGTTCCCTTGGCGGTTGTGGCGGCAAATATGCTTGATGGTAATCATAGTCGCTGAAGTAGTGTGGAACATGTAAGTGGCCCACGCCGTAATCAACAAATGGTTGACTATAATGTGGATTAACGAAATGCGGCAATGGTGCTGGCGTGGCAAAGTAATGTGGACCAGACACTGGCACTGGCACTAGCAATGGCTGTAGCTGTGGCTTTGGTCTTGGCCTAGGACGTCTTGTAGCTGGGGGCGCTGGTGGTGGTGGTGACGGTGGAGGTTGTGTAGTGGGCATTGTTGGTGGCGCTGGTGAAGGCGTTGTTGGCATTGGAATGGGGTAGCCAGAGCCCAACCAAGGTCCAAATTTGTTACCAAATAGTCCAAAGTATTCTGGTGTTCGTGGTGGTGGTGGTGGAGGTGGCATTGTTGTTGGTGCCGCTGTCGTTGTGGTTGGCGGCGGTGGTGGTTGCGTTGTTTCCGGTGGTGCATCGTAGTAGTCAAAATAATCGTACCCATTCCAAGGTCCGTATTTTCCAGGATATATCCTGCGTGGTGGAAGCGATGGTGGTGGTGGTGGTGGTGGTGGTGCCATTGTCATTGGTGCCGCTGTAGTGGTTGGTGGCGGCGATGGTGTTGGTGGAGCTTTTGGTGGTGGATATTTTGCATTGCTAACCTGTGCGCTATTTAACAAAAGATTCCTAAACAGAAAGCCAACATCAAAGCCACGTTTCTCACGTAAACCACCTAAGTCACTTTTCACAATTTGCTGCTCTACACAGCTGGCCATGCACAATAGACCCAACAATAATAAACATCTTATAAGCAACATAATTGCTATTATTTATTGTAGTTGCAGGTGCAATAGTTTAAAAAAATTTTATTATTAATTCAACGGTTTTTTTACTGCAGACTCGGAGCTCAATAGAGTGTTTAACGCTGCTTGCCAGGAGTCTGGCTAAGAACTGTGACCACAGTTTGATCTGCTGTAGATCATGTCTTAGTTTTTCATGCTGCATTGCTGCTGCTGCTGCTGCTGCTAACAAGTTTTTCTAGTTCTGCTCGCAAATTGGTTCAACTTGTGTTTTGGGCTCAAGATTTTGGCTCATGCATATTAATTGCCATCACCACTGCTGCGCAGGAGCAACAGATTTGATCTGTTAATGTCGCTTGTTTGGCTCAATCATTATATAATTGCAGCAAATATTTTTCAACCCATAAACGCGACATGTAGTCGACCTGTCTATTTGACAAAAGCACTAAGTAAAAAACTAAAAAAAAAAAAATGACAAAATATAGACCCCAGCTAGTTTCAATCCAAGCAAATTATATCATTCAGGCAACAAGCTAAAATGTAATTCCTTTTAACCAATGCAGGCTATGAGTTCCTTCAACAATTATTACGTCATTGTTTTGCGCTGCGTTGCTAGCTTTTTGCGTAATCATTACCGTGTCGTTATAAAATTCATGAGTACGTTTTTTTTTCAAGTTTGAAATTGAACTAGTTTAGTTGCAATCGATTGAATTTTTCCTAGTTCATTTTCTATTCAGCTAATAAATGGTCATTTTTGGCAACACTACCAAATGGGACACCACATGTTATGGTCGCCAAGTATAATAAGTTCAGAGTTAAGGTTTTAGAAGTAGGTGGTTATGTTTAAGAAAGTGATAGTTTTTACATAATAAGCTAAGGCATGAAACATGTTTTTTAGTTCCACTTGAATAGATTTAATAATGGTTGAACTGCAATTAATGCCTATTGTTCTCAAGCACCTTCTTTCTTAAAATTGTATAAAAACAGTTAAGAATTTAAACCTTCGTATTAAAATTACATGGTTTTTATATGAGTATGCAATGGTTTTTCTATGATTCTAATTCTTGTTCATGTTCCTAATTCTTCTTGGAAACGGATTTTGTGATTCTCGTATAATTTATAGGAATTTTATTACTTCAGTTCTTTTCTGTCTATTACATTTCAATTCTGTATTACTTTTCAAAATAGATTTTCGGTTTTGAATACCAAACACAGTTAAGTATTAGCCTGAACACATTGTAAACGACAACAACATGACGACACGTCGTTGAGGTAGAAATGAAGTCAAATCATCGGGTAATTAATTATTTTGAACGCGGCAAGGGCGAGAGAAAATGCTACCAAAATGTAAAGAAACCCTGAGAAAAAGAGTCAATTTCATTTTCTTTTCAAGGGCTTGTCGCTCGTTCAATGCAATGGCTCGTTCAAACCATTTGTCATAGCAGTTTTTCCATTCCTCTTGAGACACCTCCAAAACATGGGTTTTGAAAGCTTCAACTGTTTTGCGGCGCTCGTAAATCGTTGACCACGCAGTTTACCTTTGGTATTCGGAAACAAGAAGAAGTCATTGGGTGCCAAATCAGGACTGTATGGAGAATGAGTCATCAATTCGACATTTTGACTGCTCAAAAATGCACATGCTTGAGGAGATGTGTGAGAGCTCACATTGTCATGATGGAGAATGATTCGTCTTTGGCGGTTGGTTTTGCAAATTTCTCCGAAGACTTCCGGCAAACAAATGGTCGTATACCATTCAGAATTGACCGTCCTACGTTACTCAAGCGACACAGTGGCCACATGACCCATTCGGTGGCAGAAACAGGTGACCATTTGGCTCGCAATGCTTCGTGAGCGAACAACTTTTGTTAGATTTGCCTCGTCTTGGAATACCCAGACGGTCGATTACTGTTTTGATTCCAGCTCTTACACATATATCCATGATTCGTCACCTGTTACGATTTTATACACGCCTTTTGAAGCACCACGATTGAACTTTTTAATCATTTCCTTACACCAATCGACGCGAGACTTTTTTTGAGCGATTGATAAATTATGGGGTATCCAACAAGAGCAAATTTTTTTTACAGATAAGTGCTCATGCAAAATCGAATGTATTGAAGAGGAACTAATGTGCAAGGATGCCTCTATCTCACGATATGTCATATGGCGATCTTGCATTATTAGTTCACGCACTGCAACGATGCTTTGTGGCACAAAAACCGATTTTGGACGACCTTCACGGAATTCGTCGACGACCGAACTACGACCACGATTCACTATAACAGCGGTATGCTGTGATTTTTTATGGTGCTTTATCGTCATACAAAGAACTGAGTTCATCGACACATTCTTGTTGAGAAAATCCACGTCGAAAGTTGTGAAAAATAATCCAACATAAACCTTTTCTTGAAATTTCCATTTTTTCCAAATTGGTTTTCTTAACTCACTGTAAGCAAAAAAAATAGCACTTGTACATCAAAACCTTGTGAGTACATTTATGCTAACAAATGTCCAACTTTATTATGGTGATGCCAGATTTTAGTTATTGACATTAATGTAGCCAGTTCCCGAAATATAAATAGTACCCCTCGTATTATCAAGCAACGTATAAAATATTTTTAAAATTTCGGGAACTTTTTCGAACTAAAAGAAATAAATAGTAGTTATTTTGTTAATAATCTATATATGTACTAGCTGGTACCCGACGCGTTGCTGTCGTAGCGGAAATAATTTCTATCTCTATCTGAATCTCAAACTCAGTCTCAATCTCAATCTCAATCTCAATCTCAATTTCAATCTCTATCTATCTCTATCTATATCTCTATCTCTATCTCTATCTCTATCTCTATCTCTATCTATATCTCTATCTCTATCTCTATCTCTATCTCTATCTCTATCTCTATCTCTATCTCTATCTCTATCTCTATCTCTATCTCTATCTCTATCTCTATCTCTATCTCTATCTCTATCTCTATCTCTATCTCTATCTCTATCTCTATCTCTATCTCTATCTCTATCTCTATCTCTATCTCTATCTCTATCTCTATCTCTATCTCTATCTCTATCTCTATCTCTATCTCTATCTCTATCTCTATCTCTATCTCTATCTCTATCTCTATCTCTATCTCTATCTCTATCTCTATCTCTATCTCTATCTCTATCTCTATCTCTATCTCTATCTCTATCTCTATCTCTATCACTATCTCTATTTCTAAGTGGAACGACTCGTGTAAATTGATAACCAAATTTCGAGGCTATACTACCCATAATTACAAAGTTATTCGATATCGCAAATTTGGCTTGTATGTGCGGAGCCACACCCCCTTGTTCAATGACGTCTCAGTTTTCTAGTTGATGGATATCACCCAATAGTAATTCCATACTGAATTTCGTTGTCATACGACGTTTTGTTCCAAAGCTATCTGATATCAAAAATTTAAAGTGTATGGGCGGGGCCACACCCCCTTTTCCAAAGCCCATCCCAGTTTTATAGTAGAAATATTTCACCAAGTGGCAACTCCGTACTGAATTTCATTATTATACGGCATTTAGTTCCAAAGCTATTCGATATCATAAATTTGAATTGTATGGGCGGTGCCACACCCCTTTGGCCTATACTTGCTCAATTTTGCCAGTCGAAAGACACAACTAAATAGAACGTTCTAACCGAGTTGCATTAATGTGTGACTTATAGCTCGAAAGTTATACCGAAAATTTGGTCTGCTGAAAAAGTGCCACGCCCCACGTCCAACGCCCATAAAATTTTACCTGTGGAACGGCTCTTGTAAATTGAGGTAGAACACCGAATTCCGATGCTATGCGACCTATAACTTCAGAGCTATTCGCTACCGTAGATTTGGGTTGTATGGGAGGTGCCACGCCCCCTTATTTTAGGGGGATGAAAAATAGATGTTGTTCGATTCTCACCCCTGACTAATATCCTCGCTAAGGATCACGAAAATCGGTCGAGCCGTTTCGGAGGAGTTCGATCACGCACCCCGTGACAGAAGAATTTTATATATTAGATATAAAAATAAGTTGAAATTGATGTTCTCTGTCATGCGTGAACCGATTTTGTTTCTGGTTTCCCATGAAAGGTGAAGTCAATACGAAGGTTTAAATGTATAAACGGTCTTTGTATATGTATTGGTTCATGAATTATAGGCATTTTAGTGAACTTATACAACAATACAGATGTGAACAAATACAGGTGCGCACATATGGTGTATAAAAAAAAACATAAATAACTGGCCATTTCAGCCCTTGAAAGGACTTTGACCTAGCTTCTCATGATCAATTGTGTTGTGCGTGTTATAAAGTTTGTACACAATTGACCGAGAACCGGACCTACATGTTTAACGCCGACTCCGAACGGCGATGAACGGAATGTTCTCGTTCTCAAGAAGCTTTACATGGCATTTTGATTACTTTCTGAGGTTTGCCATTGTCTGCAGAGAGGTGGCGGCTGTACAGAAAAATTATTTTAATTCAAATAATTTTCTGTCGCTGCTGGGGTTCGAACCTGGGTCTCCAGGTCCATCGACATAGCGGCCACGAACTTTAACCAACTACGCCACGGACGCCACAATGGTGTCCATATACATATGGTGTATATGGGGAAATATTTACGGGGAAATTGGAATTAAATGGAATATTGGAATAATTTGACAAGTCTCACTTTAGTTTGCATTTGCGTGAAAAATATAGGCATAGTAAAAATTTTCCATACCCCTTTTTTTTCCATACCCCCTTTTACCGCCCACAAATCAATAAAAATGCTATATTTAAAACGGTTTTGGTCGTATTAGACTAAAATTTGGTAAATAACTTCGTATGGTTACTGTCGGCAACTATACTAAAACTGGGCGTGGTCTAACTACATACGCTCACTTTTTAGAAATCATTATTATTCCTGAGTTGTACATGTTTTTATAGTGAAACTTGATATGTAGATGCTATGGGCCCAAGAGGCAGTTACTATATATTTGAGCAAACATTAGACAAGGGGGAATTTGGCCACACAGGCCAAATTTATGATATCGAATTCCTTTGGAACTAAATGTCGTATAACAATGAAGGTCTTTTTACTGAAAAACTGGCACGGGCATTCGAAAACGGGGCGTGGCTCCACCCATATAAGCCAAATTTACAATACAGAATAGCTATAGAAGTAAAAGTCACAGAACATTGAAACTCAGAATGTGGATACCATTTGGTGATGTCCTTCTACTAGAAAAGGTGACATGCATTGGACAAGGGGGTTTGTCTCCACCCATACAAGCCAAATTTTTGACACAGAAAAGCTATGGAAGTAACAGACAAAGCACATAGAAGTAAGAATGAAGTTATTACTTGGTAATATCCTGCTACTGGGAAATGAAAAATGCAAAAAATTTCCAATTGAGAAAAACTCGAAAAAATTGAAATTAATACAACCCAACATTTTAAACCATTTTCATCTTTACATCTTACTGTTACTGTTAACTATTAATAGTTACTGTTAACTATTGGCAAGTGTAGTAAGGCATAATTTTTCTTTGTTGCTTTTCGACAGTTATTTTTTCTATTGTCGAATATTTTTTTTAACAATTAATTTTGTTATTTCATATACTACGTTATTTTGTGGGGGTGGAGGGGAGTGTTTTTGAAATGCACTACAAAGAGTACCGGAGGTGGGTAAAAAAAAAAATTGAAAATCGGTCACGTAATTTATGAACGACCCCTATGTTTCGAGTACGAGATGGTTTAGAAATAATACGGCTGAAGGCATTGCAACATTTTTTGGTACTTATAAGGTGCACTAAAGCGCACCGGGAAAAAGCTAGTAGTTAATAAACGGAGAATTCAGTTCATTTCATAGAGATAAAAATAACATTTATTTTATACACCCTTTTCACCCTTATTTATAAATTTTTATTTTCACTACCCTATATTTTGCATAGGGTGGTCATAATTTGTTTTATATCTTTAATTATATGTGTCATACTTTTAATTCTAAATTAAATTTAAAAGCACTGTAGAACGTAAATTTTACTACGTCCTCAGCTCTTCCTACCATAGTTCGTCCACGGTGGTTCGTGGGTTTGATTGGGTTCATATCCGGTGATTGGGGCAGCAAATCCATTGGGATTGTTATTTTGCATAAAAATGTCGTTTTCGTTCGATTTGACTCCGAAAATATCAATATTAGGCAAATATGATGCCTTAGGAATCGGTCGCATTGGATAATTTTCATTAAATTTATTCCAAATTTCCAAGTTGATCTACATAGACCGACAAGCGCAAAAAATTAGTGGCACTCGGCTCAGAAAACTTATATTTTCATATTTTCCAAGGTTATGGACACTTTTGTAACTCTTACTCTAATTTTACTTTATATTCTAAGCTGGTCATTATTTCATCTTTTATAAAGTTTATTATCTGAGCTCTAGATTGCTAAGCACTAAAAAAGGAACCGAAAAACCTAAGAAACCGAACCTTATCGAAATCAGTCTTTGTTTTTTATTAAGAATTGGTTTGGTTCCAAATTGTTTCCCTCCTTAAAGCTAATAGCTCGTATTATTATTCAGGATTCGGTTATTTATTAAAAAATGTGGATTAATTTTATTACGTGCATAGCACAAAAGCTTATAATAATGTTATATATATATTTTTTTTTTACTGCCACATTCACAACTCTCCAGTCACATTCACGTACTCACATAGTTAAAGCTCACTTGTTCACAAAGTAGACCTTGTAATTCATTTAATATAGTCTATATTACATAGACAGTTATATACTCAGGTGTGCCTACACACTGTAGCTTTCGTAACAGTGGACTCATGACTTGGTTTGTAAATATTTTCATTTACATCTTAAATCGAACAAGCGCAAAGGAGTTCAATGATCCCTCAATCTCCTCGACAAGTCAGATAAGCCGCTGAGCTACTTTTTAAAAATTGTTCAGTTCAGACCAAGTAACTTATTTTATTTTATTTCTTAAGCTTAGATGCAAAAAAAAAGCAAAGTAATTGGCGTTCGATAGCAAATTGGTACGCTCTCGTGCATTGTGACGTTATATGATGCATATTAAAAGCTCTTAAGAAAACTTTGAGTTTGTTTAAAATACGTACTTAAATTTTAAAACTAAAATTGAAATAAAAGATTTCAAGTAAATTTTTGAGATTTCAAGAATGAATTTCCCAAAAATACTTGCCTACATATCCACTCTTAGAAATATTAAAATTTCATTCAAACATATACCGAAGGCTAAATGCGTGATCATTCAAATTTCTTGTAAAGCAGGTCAGGTTTTTATTTATTAATAAATCCACCGTTCATACATATAGTATGTGCATCCAGACATAGATACATATGTATTTTTTTTTTTTTTTTTTAAATTGATATAAAGCCTAAAAGGCTTAGCAAACAAATAAAATAAAAAAATAAAAATAATTTGGTATAAAAAAAATTTATTTACATTCCAAGACTTATTGACAAAATCAAAATAATTAAAAATAATTGAATTCAGTTACCATACTCATGCATTCCATGTCGCCCTATGCACATTTCTCTTGCAACAGTTCATACGTATACTCAAACACCAACAACATGATGGCACCACCAGGACCCAAACGCATCACTTTTGGTAACAGACCCTTGTAAAGTGCTCGGAAACCCTCTTCCCTGTAGACTGTTGCAATGGAACCAAATGTTGATTTGTACTTAATCACACCAGGCTGCGGTTGTGGACCCTGTATGCGCGATTTTGCCACATCAAATGGAATGTTAACAAAACATGCCAAAGTGCCGGATGTAAAACCGATCAGCACTTTGCGCAAAAATTCTCGAGTATTATCCTCAAAGGCAGGCACAATGTTTTTAACGCTGTGATAAAAGCCAAAATAGACCATATTGAAAACGCCATTACGTCCCATGGTGGCCGTGACACCCTTGTTCAGCCCTCTAAAGCCGAAACCATCTTTTTGTATTATTTGTTTCGTCACTGCCCAGGTACCAGGAGCCTCCTTCATCTTGGAGTGATCAGCTTGTTGTGCTACTTTCACAACTTCAAATGGATTGACGGCAATGGCCTCGATCAGACCAGCCGTAAGACCAGCCAGCGAAAAGGTCTATTTAAAGAGAATGTAAGTAAATTATTTAATTTAACAAACAATTTAAGTTTATAATTTAACTTACCAAAGGTGTGGGTGCAGGTGCTCCAAAAAGAAATAACGGCTTAACCTGTTCGAAGCAAACAAATTTGATGGCACGTTTCGGTGTTTCTGCTATCACAGGTGGCAGGATGCCCTTCCAAAATGAGAGCAAACCTTCCTGGCGGTACATTTTTCCAAAGCAATCAAACACGCCCTTGTAGCGGTTCTAAAATAAAAGAAAATAAAAGTTGATTAGAAGAATAGCAAAAAAAAAATTTACTTTTTAAGTAGTTCTTAAAATATTTTAGATTTTTTTTTTAGTTTAGGGAATGAACAGAGCTGCAATGCAAAGTGGCCTAATTTATCCATAATAGATAGATAGGCTACGTTAAATTTTCTGTATTAACATCAAAGGTGATTTGCTTTGACCTCATAGCGAAAACAAAAAAAAAATAAAATACACCATGACAGCACGGAGGCAACCGCTTGATGCTGTGAGAATGAAACAATCATAAAAAACGTTGCATGGACTTATAACTTCACGAATATTAGCGCTAAGGTTAATTTTATGGAACAACAGTAAAAATGAGGCTAAAAATAAAAACAAAATTAATGGTCCCATGATGCCCTCAGGGACCCGTTTAATGTAACGTAAATGCACCATCGTTGCATGAATTTATCGTATGGCGCTAAAGTCAATGTTAATGTACCACATAAGACCAAAACCAAAAGCGAAAGTATAAGCAAAAGCAAAAGAAAAAATATAAGTAATAATTAAAAAAAAAAAAAAAATAATAGAAAATAGAAGTAAATAATGAAAAACTATATAATAAACTATTTTCAAAATTTAATAAAATTTAATTAAGGAGAAGTACACTATCGGACAAAATAAAGTACAAAGAAATAAAAACATTTCCGATGCAGTTAAAATAACTTGATTTTTTTTATATTCATTTTTAAAGAAGGAACAAACTGTTTTATCACATCGAGATTAGTTATAAAAAAATAAAAAGTATATTTAAATTTTTAAATTAGTTCATGAAAAGATAAAAATAAACAGTAACTATCAAATAATATTGGACAAAATAAAGTGCAAAAATACATTTTTAATCAAATAGTTCGCAAAAAATACAAATCAAGTAATTTTTAAAACTTGATTAGTAATTTGTATGTCCACCGCAGCTAGCCTTTTTGACATACTGGCTACCAAGTTTTTCAAAGTATCTTAGATATTGCCTGCCATCCTAACTGCATATTATCCCAAAACAAAATATATTTTTTGTGTGAGCCAAATGAATTGTCCAAAATCGTCCACAGGTGTTCAATCGGATTCAAGTCTGGAGATTGAGGAGGCCATTCCAATTTTTCGATATTATTTTGAAGAAAATACTGCGTTGCAAACTTACTTGTGTGTTTGGGATCATTATCTTGTTGAAATATAAAAACACCCAAGTTCATTTTTTCTGCAGGTTTTACAAGATTTTCTTTTAAAATATTAACATAATGCTCGCCTGTAATTTTTGTATCTATTTTAACAAGTTCGCCTATCCCAACTGATGAAAAACAACCCCATACCATAAGGGAGCCTAGTCCATGTTTTATAGTGAATGATGTGTTTTTCTCACTTACGTCTTTTTAAGTTTTTCAATTCAAATTTTGACTCATCTGACCAAATTATGCGATTCTAGAACGTTTCGGGCATATTTATATACTTCTTCGCAAAATCAAGTCTTTTTTTAATGTTTGCGTCGCGCAGAAGAGGCTTTTTATTGGCGTAGAAGCTCCTTAATCATTTTTTGTTCAACCTTCTTTGCAGTGTAATTTCTCCAGCTGAATCAAGTGGCTTTTTCTTGGCAAGGATCAATATTTGCCTGTCATGCTGCACATAAATCTTCCGTTTTCTACCACACGATTTCTTTAAACTTTCAGTAGTTCCTAAAATGCTTTTCGACAATTTTTCTTGCTCCAGATACAGACATTTTTTTTTTACGGCCAATTGGGCATGCCATCCTTTCGGTCCTGGACCAGCAAATTCTTGACATCCTTTGTAAATGGTTTAATTGTGAATTGTCCAATTCCATTCAATTATTTATTTTGCTTTTCGTTTTTATTTACTATACAAAATCGATTACCTTCAAATTTGTGTGACAAATTAAAAAAGAGAATGGAAATATTGCGTGTTCTTTAAAATGGCACTCTTTGCACTTTATTTTGTCCGTATAAAAACTTCACGACACAATTTGTAAAAGGCTTAATCTTAGCAAAACATGATAAACGGTTAATTAATTTTTAAATATGAAGCTCTTATGAATTTACCATTTATTGATGTATTTAATAGGGTTGCCACAACATGGTTGCAATAAAAATACCTAAATAATTAGGGAAATGTAATAATTGCACTTTATTTTGTCCGATAGTGTATGAGGTGATGATATGGATAATGACTTGAAACATGGATTAGAAAAATGACGAGGATAAGGATTCGGAAAAAGATAAAGATAAAGATTAGAAGAATACCAAGAATAAGATAAGGAGAAGGAACAAGATTTGGATAAAGATTAAAACATGCTTTGGACAAGGACTTGGATAAAGATGCAGGTATGGATTGGGAAAGGATTAGGATAAGGATTGAAATAAGAATTAGGACAAAGACTTAGATACACTTAGGACATGATTGAGAAAAGGATTAGGACCAGAGTTAGGAGAAGGAATAGAACAAAGATTTGGACACACTTAGTACAAGATTAAAAAAACTGATTAGGAAAAGAAGTGGGACAACAATTTCGAAAGTGATTTCGAAAGGGATTCGAACAACGATAGGGTTAGGGTCAGGAATTTTATGTGGAATTAATTTGCACAAGGAGCAGGACAAGTATAAGTATAATTATAAGAATAAGAGAAAGGATAAGGGCAAGTTTGGTAACAAGGGAAAGAATAGGGATAAGGAAAAGGATAATAATAAAGATGCGCAGAACCAACGAATGTGTCCATGATACAGCAAACTAGTTTTTTTATGTTAAATATCATTCACTGCAATTGAATAAAAAATTAGGTTGTAACTGTTGTTGCTGTTGTAAGAAAAATTTTGTGGCTTATACCATAAGAAAAATTTAACTTTTTTTTTATAACGATTTAAAAATTGATATAATCTTAGAGAAGAGATCTGTTTTCCAAAAATATTATCTTATCCATGTGTGTGGGTCGGACCACTTTGTCTTTCCCACATCATATAGAGCCAATTAAATATTTTTACTAGATCATAATTATAATGAAAGTCATTATCATAATGTTATAACGAAAAATTCTCGAATCTAATTTCGTAAAATCATGCAAGTCATGTAAAAGTTTATAGAGTTGAGATGAGAAGAGTAGAGTAGAATAGAGTAGAGTATAGCAAAGCAAAATAAATTAATGAACAGTTAACTTATAAAATAATGTTTTTTACTCCAAAACTTTAGAAGAAATTTTCTATCGGAATTCAATTATTTCAGAAACATCATAAGATATATTCGTTTGGAATGCAATTTTTTACACTCGCATGTGCACGCTGTTCCAATTCCCCACATTTTAAAATCAAATCTATTTTTAAATACCAGCAATAAAAAAAAAAAAATTGCCATAATTGCTCAATCAGCAAGAGAGAAAAGTTTTTTTTTCATTCAATTCATTTAATTTCAAAAAATTTTCTCATTACTTTCAATATTCCAGAAGAGCGCCAATTTTCATCAATTGAATTTTCATTTTAAAAAACCTTTCAAAGATTTTGAAAAACTGAAAAAAGTAAAAGTACTTAATACTTTAATACAACGAATGATGATAATGAGTTCCATTCCATTGGAAGAGGCAAGTACAATATAGTTCGAGCTCATTGACAATTATTTTTTATTTTTTATTGATTCTCCATGATCGTCTTATTGAAACATTAGAAAAGAGAAAAGATAAGCTACTTAAGAGAAATCAACCAAGTGAAGAGTAATAATGAAGAGAATATAAAAACAAACATCGCGTGTTTAAGGAACTATGTTAGAATTCGTAAGAACATATTTGTCGATTAGTTCAGAAATCAAAAATAAATAAAGGTATCGTTTTAATTCGATACTTCAAACGAATACTATGCGTTACTAACACGACTCTTGACCCGTAGGGCAGGGTACCAAAATTATAGATATATGTGAAATGAAGAGTAAATATAAAATGTAGAAGGCTTTTTTGCAATTGGAAGTTTTTCGATTTATTTTTTTTGACTTTGTGTATGTATTCTTGACATTAATAAACACTAATTTGAATAATTATCAAATAGTGAATTGTAAATCTTTAAGAGTGACACATTTACCAAGATTGACACAGAATTTTTAAACATATAAATTTAACTCATTTCTTCCACTAAAGGTTTACCCTTAAAAAATAGTTTTTCAGATATTTAAATTTACAAAAATAAACACATGGTACCATTGAATTTCAAGCAACAACCCCAATTATAAGTTTAAAATATCTACTCTATATAAATAAAAATTTAAATGTATGTTTGTACAAAATCTCAATTCTCCGAAAGTTCTTCACCGATTGCCTTGGATTTTGGCACAACAATGCATTTGAATAGGGTCGTGTTTTTATTTAAAAAAGAAATTTTGCCGCTTCCCTCTTTTCATAACAGTGTAGGTAATGTACGTAGCATTCTGTATGGTTACATTTTGAAGAATGTTGGCAAAATATTGGAATAAAAATATTATGGCGTTTTCTTTTCTCGGCAAAAAACTCTGCCCTCTGAGAGTGCAGAATATTTTACATTTTGACCTGAACTAAAAAAATGTTGACCTGTTCTTAGTCGAGAAAAGATCAGATAAAATGCAACAGTTTTTCAATGATGTTGTGCTGGATGTACTGTTGACTATTTTTGAGAACAGTTTTTGTAATAGTTTTTTTTGTCAACTGTGAAAAAGCTCAAACTTCAATGAAATGTCAATGATAACGTTTAATTTTTTCCTAACATGTCACTTTTTTGTTAATTCAGTTGGTAGCATTTGAGGGCAGAATTTAAAACCGTTGATCTTGAGAGAGCAAAAATTCTGCATTTTTCTACTTTCGAGGTAAACATTTTCGAGAAAAGAACACAATTTAATTTACAGGTCAGAATTTTTTTCGAGAAAAGAACACATAAAGGGCAGAATTCTCAAAGAGGGCAGAAAAAATGCAGAATTTTTTTGAGAAAACAAAACACCATTAGAATCCTAAGTCTGAAAATTGTAACAAATCTGATATATTGGAACATTTCGCAATACTGATGGCGATATATGTATATTTTTTATTATTTGTTGGAGTATCTTTATAAAAGTTGTAAAAAATTTCTTATTTGGTGTATCATTTCGTTTTCTAACAAAAATGTTTGCTTTACAAAGCTATAGGAAATGTAATTACTCAAAACCAGCCATTTTGAAGTATTATTTACAGTGTTCCGTCTAAATATACTGCTTAATTTTTTTCATATCTCTGTAAAGATTCCAATTTGCATAGTTACCTTGTTCATTGAGCCATGGAATAAAATATGGTCTAATTAACAAGGTTAATTGCGAAAACAAGGCCGAACATTTACTCATTCTTCTTAAACAAATCTTAAAAACAATACAAATCAAATTAAGTGGTCATGGTGGACAATTTTTTTTTGTGCTGCTTCATAACGCATAATGGGTTTATAACAATGAGCTCTATTAAAATTAATATGCAATTTTCTAAATGAGCGTTTTTTTCCAGTTACGCTTAGTTATAAAAAATTAATTTTAAATTTAATACATATAAGAAATTTAAAGACTTTCTTCAAAAAGCAAGTTACTTCTAACTGATTGAAAATTGTTATCTTATCTTTAACCTAATTTTAAGGCGCTGAAAAGTAGATTAGTTTTAAATAATAATCAAATTTAAGTTTATGAACAAATATAAAAAATATGGCGCAAGTAAAGCAAAAACAATCAGAAAAAAAGATTCCAAGCAGTCATATCCCCTTACAGTGATGGAAAAAATAATAGAAACGGTAAGTACTTTAACATTTCGAATAATGCTATTAAGTTTAAAAACAAACTATATAAATGTAACTTTATATAGTTTTGAATTGGTTCGGATCCGAAGGAATACCTCATGTAAGACGCCTAAAAAATACTACAAGCTATTATTTAAAATTATTAAACATGCTAGTGGTAGCATAATGCTATATGGGGTTGTTTTTCCTCGTCGGGCGTAGGTCCAATATATTAGATTTAATGTAAAATGTGGGCAGACTATGTAATATATTAAATAGCATAATGCTGCCAATTTTCGATGCAGAAATACAGTTAAAATGTGTGGTTATGCAAGATCACGATCCCAAACACTCCTCGGAACTGGCAAAAAAATGCATTAATTTATTAGAATGACCATCATTACCAGTCACCAGACCTTAATCCAATTGAACACCTTTGGGGGATCTTAAAAAAGAAAATAGCTGGCTATAAATCCAAAAACAAAGAAGAATTGTGGAAAAAAAGCAGGATGCTATTGATCCCTCAATTTGTGACAAACTGGTAGATTCCATGGGCCGTCGGTGCATTGAAGTTCTAAAAAACCGTGGTGCCACAACAAAATAGTAAAGTTAAACTAGTTAACAATGTAAAATTGGTACATTTTAAGAAAAAAATATAATTATGTTAGTTATTAGTCTTTTGTTTCTATTATTTTTTCCAAGGACAATAAATGAAATAGTTTTTGTTTTTTTTTTATGAATATATATAAGTTTTTTTTATATTCTGATAGATGTTCTCTTAATCTTTAAATCATATGTAATCTTTGAAAACAAAATTCATTATAAAAAACTAGTAAGAAATGATCTTCGACTGGGCCGAAGTTAAAATACCCCCACGGCTGAACCAAAGTATATTCAAAGTCTTAAGCTGTCAATAAAATGTATTAAACAATAAAGTTAAATAAAATTAACATAAAATATTCGCTTTTGTTTTTTTATAAAGTCACTTTTTATTGGAGGTGGGTGTGGTTTTCACTCGATTTGGTTGAATTTCATACACAGAGTACATGTTATATATCATATGCAAAATTTTAAGTGCATATATTAATTTTTGTGTAATTTAAAGAGATTTTACATTTATGATAAAGTCACTTTGTATAGGAGGTAGGCGTGATTTTCATCCGATTTGGCTCATTTTCGAACTTCACCTTTATTTTTAAGCTTAAATATCGAATTTCGTGATAACATCTTGAAAAATACGGCTGTAATCGTGATCACAAACAGACAGACGGACATGGCTAAATCGACTCGGGTGGTGATGCTGATCAAGAATATATATACTTTTCTATACCCACCACGCCTCTTAATGGGCGTTACAAACGGAGTGACAAAAGTTTTTTAAAAGTGGGGGTATAAAAATAACGAAATAAAAGAAAAACATACTCGTACAAGCCGTTTTTATTATTTTTTTCAATTACTGTATATAAAGTTTTATAGAAGTTACAACTGCTTATTTTCACTTCTTTAAGAAAACATCTCCTGTCAAAAACGGCTGTTTGTAAAAAAGATGTATTTTCACTGAAAATACATCTGCAGCTGCTAACGTTGGTTTTTTTTCACTTCGACGTTTTCAACATTGTTAGTGTTTTCAATGGCCGATTGTGAGCGCTCTCTTTTTGAGTATATTTTTTGACAGGAGATGGTTTTCCAAGCAACTGTCAATGCTATCTTGTAATTATTATACCATGCTTTGAACCAAGGATTTCAGGTGTTAAAAAAAAAAAAATCTAGTATGCCTTAATTCGAAATGGGGTGATAAATTAGTGGGAAGAAGAGGCAATCAAGCGAAACATATTTTGGATGTTCTAGGCGTGGTGAAAAGACGTAGAAACATGTGAATTTAAATCTGAGGTAAGTGTTATGGCTTTACCTCAGTCAATTCAAGTTATAGGGCTCTCTCTCTCTTTTTTTTTATTTAAATAATGGTAATGATATTGTTTAAATAATAATATTTATATTTTTTAAAGAAGAATAATTATATTTTTGAGAATGACAATCATCACAACCATTGTGAAATCAACGAGTTCTCAATTAAAAATGCCTTTTCTGAAATATGCCATTATTTCCATAAACATTTAAAATGTTAGTGTTGACCTATATAATTGAGTAGCTAGACAATTTTTGAGTCGTTTAAGATTCGGCCAAGCTAAATAAGAGTATTTTTTCTCTCTCTTAATAAAGTTTTAATGAGCTCAAAAGTCATGATCATGCGCTAGACCAAATTATGATAGTTTCAAATGTGTTTAATTTATTGTTGTTGTTATTAATATTGTAGTTGTTGTTTTTATTGTTGTTGATGAGCACTCGACAAACATTGGTAGTAAAATCTAAATTGATAAAACTAAAATTTTAATTGTAAACAGAGCTGATATCAAAGGAAAGGAAAAGCTGACAGCTGTGTATAGCATGACGTGCAGCAAATATTGACCTTGCAAAGTCCTCTCTAATTTAAAAATTACAAAAAAAAATGCTCAAGCAATTGGAATTGTTCATTAAGCGTCTAAAATAAAATATTTCTTGCTCTAGATATTTGCCTGAAATTAACGCCCGTCTGAAATTATTAACTTAGTCAACAACTGGATATTCAAAATTCAAACAGGTTTCATTTATTTCGCCGTCACATTAGAACAAATTTATTGCCAAGCATGATTTTGATTTAAAACTTTTAAATAATATTTTGTTATTCAAGTAGAGATAATATTTATCTCTTTCTTAGCAAGTCAAACTGACTAAGTAAGAATCGATAAACGGACTACAAGTGAGAGTCTATAAATGTTTTAAACATTTCGTCTAGCAAACATGTTGCCTCTTACCTCTTGTAACGTCTTATTATTCTGTAGCTGCATGCGTGTCTTAACCACATCAAGTGGCTGCATGATGCAGACCTCCACAAAACCGGCAGAACCACCAGCGACTACCTGTAGGGCTGCACGTTTAAGTGGCGGAATTTCTTTATGCTCCATTTTTGCGGCCATATTCTAGTGTTCCTCTAAAATTGTTGACAATTCTAAACTAATTATAATTAATACTTAATTTATTAAATTTTGTCACTAGCGACGCGGGAAAAGGGCAGACCGAGCAGAGTACGCTTTAAACGCTCGCTATGAGTTCAACCGTAAAACTGTTTTGTGTTTGGATATTGCGTAGAATACTTAATGGAGAAATGAACCTGTCATGCGGTACAAAACGGAAAGTATACGCTTGACTCTCTTCGCTAAGCGGGCGGTAGTCAGTGCTCCATTCGAGCTGCTTAATGAGCAGGAGATAGATACGGTGACGAAGGTGAAAACATACAGTAGCGGTTTTAAAACAGTGCACAACTTGACATACATATTATAAAGTTCTTCGTATCATGGTAGAATATTAGGTAGACGCATTTCGGACTGCGCTCTCTTCCTCATAGCCAAGTCAATAATAATTTGAAAATGAAAAAAAAATAGGTTTAAAACCAACAAAATATAAAAAAATTTAAAAATTAAAAAAATTTAAATTTTTAAAAAATCTACTTTTTACACACATTCAATGTACTGTAAGAATACATTAGATTCTTCGATGTCAGAATAAATCTGTTTAGTAAAATTTTTGAGTCTTTGGAACGGTATTCAAATTATGTTTGCTACTATGTTGAATATTTTTTTAACTCAGGGCAGAAAATTGAAACTTGAAAAATGAAAATTTGAGGAATGACGGCGTTGATTCCGTTTTTTACACCAGTAGTATTCATAGTAAATTGTGTTGTTTTTATACAAATATTTTTTTCCAAAAGGAAAGTTTTCTTGGCAAAGAAGATTATAAACAAATATCAAAAGTGCAATTTTCTTTGAATATGATCAAAAAATACCCGGAATTCTACAGTAAACCGAAAATGGATCAATTATTCATGGATATTGATTTTTTTTTCCTTCAAAGAAATCTCCATTGCAAACAATACACATATTCCAACGCTTCCTCCAATCTTGAAAATACTTTTCATAGACTGATTTTGAAATCACCTTCAGCTCCTTCTCCTCTACCGCCTTAATCGCCTCAATCGGCTCGAGAAACTTTTCGCAAAGTTGTAACTTGAGTCGTGGGAATGGAAAAAAGTCGCAAGTTGACCCATGTCGGGGAATATGGAGCTTGCGGCACGGTATGAACTTTTTGGTTTTTGTCAAATAGTCGCGTATAAGATGATATGTGTTAGTTGGATATGTTGAAACCACGAGTTGTTCTTCACAATTTTGACATTTGTCCACAAATCTCCACATGATATGTCGTTAGAAACACAAAATTTCAAACAAACTCTTCGCTAAACTAAATTCGACATTTCGAAATTTTGCAGAACACAACAAACACTGACTTGTTTACAAAGCTATCACGCAAAAACTGTCGACAAATGTCGCTCCAACAGCTATTTGTACACCAGACGACAGGTGTACCAATCCTGTTATTTGAATCAATACAATGTTCAATAAAATACGTTTCATGAAAATGTTTTGGGATTTTTTTTTTATTATTTTACTTGATGTTTTTGTAATTCTTAAAATAAATATAAAATAGCCTTCAATTGAGTCTAAAAACTTCGGAATGGATTGAAAATACCCTGCTCGGTGGCAGTTCAAACATATTTTTCCAAATAAAAAAAAAACTCAAATTTCCTTTATGTAGTATGTTGTCATCTAATTTAAAGCATATTTTAACTGGTGGAACTTACTCCTTTTTTCCAAAAACCATTTCAAAACATTTTTAAAATATTTTACGAGATGAAAATGTAATTTTTTTTTCAGAAATCTGTTTATAACTTTTTTATTTCTACTGATATCGAATTTCGTCTGTATAATTTATTTTATCAAAAAATTTTCAAAAAAATACATTGGGTCGGTGCCTTAAATGGTTCAATTCAAAAACTACACTAAGGGCAAGAATTATTTTCTTAAATCATTTCGTTTAATAAAAAAAAAAATTATATGTAAATGTTAATCTTTGTAAATAGTAAAATATTTTAAGGAGCTTAGGAGTTATTCATTAGGATTCGTAATTTATTTAAATTTCAATCAGTCATTTATTTGGCCACTACTGTGCGTATACAGCTCGTATTAAAGTATTTTTAGTCAACCTATGGAGAGAAACAATTTTTGGAACACATAGACAAAGTTTCTACGTTTTGTTTTTAATTTTTTTTTAATATTTTTTTTTTTATTTATACGATCATAACTTTGTAGCAAAACGAGCGAAGAAGCAGCTCTTTATTATTTCTCTTCTTAAGCAATTAGTTCTCTTCTAAACATAGTTAAAGCAAATTTGTTGTCTTCAACTAGTCGCAAGTATTAAATTTGTCAACTGTGGACAAAGAAATAAAATATAAGGAAATGGTGTTCTCCTCACATACAGTGTGTGTGTACTGAGGCAACAGTTTTTTGACAGTTCGATCTCTCGTGTCTAAAAAAAATTGGAGTCGAATTATAAATACCTATTATTTAATAAAAAGCTATTTTTATTGCTAAATTTTGCAAAATTTATCGAATATCGAATGCCTTAAAGTAATTTGTTTAATGGTCTTTTTTTTTAAAAAAATAGTTGTGAAAAAGTACGTATTGAATTGGAGTCAATTGGAGATTTCACTTACTATAGTTAAATTTATGTAGTAAGAATAAAGAAATGGCTGACCGTTCGTCATTTTTTATGAACAAATTACTTTATTGCTAATAAAGATATACTTTACAGCATTTTGGAAAGAACAATTTTAAAGTAACCCACTGAACCCCAAGCGAAGTTTTGCGTAAGGTGATAGTTTTGCGAACGTTTTTGGGTAGAGTTTCCTTTCAAATTTTTTATTTTTTATTTAGTAGCTTAGAAGTGCTTGCTATGGAAGAATAAATTCGTGAACACTTTTCCCATAAATAAAAACTGTACTTCTTTTGCGAAATTAATAAAAAACTTATTTTGAGTCGAAAAAGAATAATTTTATTACATTTTAGAAGGTCGAAATTTTTCGTAAATGAATCATTTTTGCTCATAAATAAGTTCAGAAATAAATTACAAATGTTTCTCTTTTGCATTCTTAAATGAGTTAAAAAAAAATAATAATTTTTTATCATATCAGTGGAAACAATTTCTCATAAACTAACCATTTCTTAATTGAATCCATGTCGAGGTTACAATGTTGCATATAATTTAAATTTAAATATTATTAAATATTATTAAATTTAAATACATTAAATATTTACATTTTTAAAAAGTTCTGTGGCGTTTTCACATCAACTGGCATACATTAATATTTAAATAAATATTTAAATAAATTTAAATAAATAATTTAAATAAACATACATAAATATTTTTACTTATCATTACTTTTTTTTTCTAATTAAAATTGAAATTGAATCGATTTCGCCATATAACAATCAATCTACACATTTGTATAGGCTTTTAAGCTTTTTTTTAATGTTGAAATGAATAAATAAATAAATAAAAATAAAAATAAATAAAAATACATACAATTCAATATAACAAATTATCGATATGTAATAATAAATAATACTATGCAATAATAAAATTGATAATTCAAAAATGTTAATTTTTTAACTCATTTCTGAACAAAAAAGGTTCGTTTTCGAAAGGCAGTTCAGTCCGGCGATTGATACAAAAAGGGTTCATTTCCGAGTGCCGAAAAAACTTTTTATGGTTCTTTTTTTAACTCATTCCCTAAAAAAATAAGGTTAATTTTTAGAGGCATTTTAGTCCGACGAATGATACAAAAAGGGTGCATTTATGAGTGCCGAAAAATAACGTTTCTACCCGGAAAGGTTCATAAATGAATTCGGAAACGGTAGTTTTGGTTCACAGAGTTTTGTTTTCAAAATATTTTGCAATCAAAGTTTCGAGTTGAGTTTTATCAATATTTTAACAGTACCTTTATTTCACTCTAGACCAGTGTCGACCGCGTAGTACACACGTGTGTTAAGCAACACCGTAAAAACAAACGACAATGTTTAACGTAAAGTTCTGCCATAAGCACAGCAGAGAGGATGGGCAAAAAAGTTTGCAAAATGCAGACCCCCCCCGCCCCACCCACTCACTTCAATGCTGACCTCTAGAGAATTCCGGAAACATAAATGTCCACATGCACTTAACTATCAGTCACGAAATAACAAAGCTATGCAAATAGACCACTTTGGCCTTTGTTGTTATCGTTTAAAATAAAAAATGTGTATGCTGCCGAAAAGCTTTCAACATTAGCTTTTAAATAGAGGATAAACTTTTCTAACATTTTAATTTTTTTTTTCCATTGTTACCGACCCACTGTAGTGTACAGTACAAATGACGGTTAAACAATAATTAACTGAATAAAAAACAAATTAAATGTGGAAGTACATATTTAAAAAAAAAATGTTGAATGTGAACTTTTCGAGAAAATTTACTGAATTTAAATTAACTATGGAAAACTAGAAAAGATGTCGACATTCGAAACAAATCTTTGTTTAAACACATGTTTGTTTATTATTGTTTGAAAAATACAAAAGAATTTGTTTTGATTTTTCAAGTAGCATTTTATGATTATGATTTTATGATTTTTTAAAACATCAAAAAACATTGGTTTACTTGATTTCAGCTGTCTGGTTGATCTTGTTATTCAATATTGAACCTGCTATCGCATGAACTAAAAAAAGAAAATGTGCCAAATGATAACAAAATGGGGAATGTTTGTAGAAAAAGACTATTTTTGAGATTAGAAAACCGGATAATTCGCAATCGGTCTTATTCACACGATGTATATCACGTGAATGGTTGCGTGATCTTTTTTAATCGTGTTTACTTACTTTGACCAAAAACCATTTTTGATGATAATCACTTTTCATCAGTAAATAAATCGAATAATAAATAATAAAAATGTTTGGAAATTTCAAAAATTTTTTGGTATACCCCCCTCATGATAATACAGCTAAAACACTCTTATTTATGAGTAGAAATTATATTTTTTTAATTACTCAAAACCGTTGAGCACGAATCTAACTCCCAAATAAAAAATATATAAAAAAGTAAAAGAATTGAAGAATATGTTCTTTATGATCTTTATAGTTAACTACCAAATAAATTTTTGGTAAATTATAATTGGCTGACAAGAGCTAGACGTGTAAAAGTACTGAAATCAAAGGACTATAAAAATTGCTATATGTACTATGTAAGTACGTATTCAAATCAAATAAGTATAAAAAGAGCTAAAAGGAAGTACTAATTACAAGAAAGGTCTTCACATTTTGTCAAAAATAATTATATAAAAAGCAGGTTTTAAAAATTTTATACTTATTTGCCAAACCAATATAGGTCGTCAAAAACCCACTTCATGGGGAATTTTGAAAACGATTTTTACTTCAGCAGATTAATCTAGCATATAAAAAAGAACATTGCATTTAATAGGCTTGTTAATGGATTTTTTCCTTTGCCGTATTTTGGATAACTATGCAATATATTAAAAAAGTTTCAATTTCATAGATAAAATATTAAAAAAATAGAATTTATTTATTATATAATTCATAACAAGAATAGAATTTTTTGCGAGAAGAAACATACATTTTTTTAAGGAAGATTTATAAAAACATTAAAATTACACAATTTACTAGTTTAATTTAAATATGCGATGGACAATTTGCACTAATTTCGTCTTCTTTTGATCGCTCCTTCATATAATACAGGCTATATTCGGTCTTCAAAATCTGATGTTTTGCCTTTTCGCATGTGAAGCATATGCCACGCTGATCATAATCGAGCAAGGTGCGCACAAAATGACGATTGGTTTCATGGACATTTGGATGTTGCAAATATTCACTGATCGGCATCCATTGTATTTTTGCAATTTCACGCTCACACCGTTTCAGCTCCTCGTTAAGTGGCGTCAGAGCCACAACCACATACATATCAGAGCAACCAAAACCACCGCGATGGGAGTGACGTAAGCTTACGACGGTTTTAAACTCGCAATCAATGCCAGCCTCTTCGCGTACCTCACGTATAGCAGCGTCAACTAGGTTTTCACCTTTTGAATAAAAAAAGTATACTTTTTTATTTTTGTTTTTATTAATACATTTCATATACTCACGTGGTTCTACATAGCCACCCGGCAGCTTCCAGCTATTCGGTATTAAGGCATAACGTTCGCTTACAACCAAGACTTCATTCTTTCTATTAACTACGAGACAACCAACTCCAATCATAGTGTGCGCAAATTCCGGAATATTGACGTATTCATCAGTAGGCAGCCAACGGAACATAACTACATGACCACTTTTGGCATGATGAAAGTCGAATTTTTGCTAAAAAAAATATCGTCAAGGCAACTGTTAACTCAATACCTCCTCAAAATAATACCTTCGTTAGATGTGGAATCCAGTCTGCATGCTGGGTGTGTACCTTGAACCAAACTCCTCTGTACTTCTTTTCTTCCCAAAAATCGAGCGATTCTATATAAAATAACAATAAATTAATGTATATCATAAACGTTATCACTGGTCTATGACTATTTTTTACTTTTGAGTTTTTCAACAAAATCAACATTTATTTCATATTCTGTACTGGAATCAACGGTGATGCCACTGAAGCGATCCACACTACCGCGAAACAAGCCGTCAGGTACATTCATAACTGGCTGATATCTAATAAAAGATAATTGCTGTTAATAAATAAAGTCTATCGGTTAATTTGAAAACAAGCACTTGTGAAAGATATCCGAATAGAAGCGTTTGGTAAAGATATTGCGCCAACAGGACACTTGTTTAATCTTCTTCTTATTGTCACCAAGGCTTGGTTGTGGCTCCGATTTTGAAATTGAATGATGATGATGTCTGAACTGTGCGTTATAAACAAGGTTTTTTTGTCTGCACTCAAATTGCGCAGGCGTTGATAAAAAGGTTTTTGGCGCTGGAAAAAGAGCAACTCTGTTGACAATTTTAGGCTCCTCAAATAAATGGTCTGCTTTACGGAAGTTAATGTGGACACTGCTATGATGACTTTTTGATGTCTCCAACGATGTCCATAGAATAAACTGCGGTTTAAATATATGACTTTTGACAACTTTCAGCAGTTTAGACATTAAAATTATTTGTGTTAACTAATTAACGGCAATAAGAATTGCATAACTCTAGTGGTCGAACTGGCACTTGGACTTGGGATGGATAGTGGGCGGTAGTACCACATGCAAGAATATTAACATACACACGAAAGGCGCACTGATAAAAACTCTACAAATAGAAAAAAAAATTATGAAAATATAACAATAGCTAGCATACTGTGGACTTTATACTCACGTATAATGTGACCCCGCGTTCGCCACCACGTTTAGTTTATTGCCCTTTTCTACTTGCGATTAAATATTTTATTTACGATAGGAACGAAAATATGCTAATGAATACCATATTATTGTGCGTTGATTTGAAATCGAATAAAAACAACAATTCGTTAGAGAAAGGATAAGACAAAATGTGGACAACGAACAGCTGTTGACTGCTCGTCAGATAGAATAAACTGATAAGAACAATGTTGGAAGAAACTCAGGGAGGCATATTATAGGTTAACCCTTATCGGTACCGAAAAATTTGAGTTTGTGTAATACATCTTAGGATTTTTTCAAATTAGTCTGAATTGAGTGACTAAACTAAATTATTGGAAGTTTGTGGAAAAATAGTTTAATTTTTAAAAAAAAATGTAAGCTTTAATTTAAGAAAATGATTTATCTGGCAGCGCCGTGTTTTTCACAATTTTTAACATTCAGCAAACACAATTTTTGTCTCTGCGCAACCAAAATGAGCACTTTTTTTTCTCAATGAGTTGCTACGGAAAAATTTGCAAAATGAAGAAACTTTCAAAATATCAGAATTTCTGTGAAGTGAAAAGGTGTACTTTTACCAACTACGCTTATAAATTTTTAAACTCCTGAATTGCTACTTTAAAACTTTCCAATTCTCTCATTATGTTGTCCAATCTACCACCACATTTTATAATATATGTTTTAAAGACCGCATATACATATGAAATACAATTGAAATTTTATTATTTTAACGAAAATATTAAAACTACATATCGCTCGTTTTCTACAATAACGTTAACGCTCAAAAACTATATTTTTCAGGAGAAGCATTTTAAGTTTTGAACAGACAAAAGAAATTAAATCACCATTTTCAAAATGGTTGAAAATTTCGTTGAAATAAGTTGAAATGAGTTGGATATTCAAATTAATATTTCTATGGAAAATGATCTCATTACGCATCTCATTTGCGTTTTTTGCCCGAAATGAGCAAATTAGCTTAGGTGTGAACGTACTATAACGTTACAACTCAAAAAACTAGATTTTTCAGGAGAACCATTTTAAGTTTTGAATAGACAAAAGAAATTAAATCACCATTTTCAAAATATGGACAAAACTTCAAATATACAATTACTACTGTAATGTACATGGTTTAATCCATACAAAGTGACAAAAAAAAACTGGAGATTATCGATATATAATACGATCTAATCGGAAATATATTGAGGTGAATGAATCACAAATTCTACTCTCCTGCAAAAATTAGAGAAGATATCATTACCAAAATTGTACACACCATAGATCATGGTAACACGAATGTTGCTGTGTAATTAACTCAATTTTTATGTTTTTTGGATTATAACGTTATATTACGTTCACACCTAAGCCAAATGAGCAAATTTGAATATCTCATTAAAAAGAGTTCACACTTATAAATCTCATTATGTTTGACGGTTGTTTTTGTTATATTTTCATATTTTGTTTTGATAAAATTTTTCTGTGTACAAATTTTTCTTACATTTTGCCTTGAAAGGTATGTTCACAAAGCATTTTTATATGCTCAGAGCTGTGTTTAAAAGGGCTTACACATCGGCGAATCTGTTCGTCACACGGCGGCCATGTTCACACAAGTTCGCTAGTTAAGAAGCGATGTTCGACAGTTTGTCACACGGTTGGCCGTGTTTACAAAATTTTTTGATTTTCTCTGTCGAACAAGGGATGCTGCCGAAAATGATGACAAACAACAACAAAAATCAATAGGGGCTTTCACATGGACGTACATGTCAGCCGACATTGTACGACGACAAACTAACGGGAATATTTTTTTTTAGCTTTCAAACGATCGGACATGTACGACGACTTCATTTTTTGCAGACTCTCGAGCGTAACACATCGGTAAAAAAACGAAGTAAAAACCTTTTTTGCTTTGCCTAAGCCGATGTTTACTCGATGAAAACTTTATAGAAATGATAAATGCAGCGAGTCGGACCGACATGCTTTCACACGTCGGACATGTCGGACCGACCGGCAGAAAAATCAAAAATTTTTGATTTTCTTCCGACATGTCGGTCCGACCGTCTCATTTGCTTTCGAACGATCGTACATGTCGTCGGACATGCCCAAGTCGGATGACATGTACGTCCATGTGAAAGCCCCTAATGGCTTGTGTGACGAACAGGTTCGTTCAATTTGAACGCTAGCTTTTTCACACACGTTCGCGCCGCCATGCTGTTCGACGAACAGATTCGCCGATGTGTAAGCCCTTTAACGTGAAATTATTTCATTTGCTACTCATTTCATTGAAATGAGTTGAAATGAGTTGGAGGCCGTGTGCTATTCGGAAACTTTTCACTCGTGGTAGGAGAGAATTTACTGAGTTGAATACAATTTCTGTCTGTTGAAATAAAATTGTAATTTTTGCTGTGCCAAAAGGACGATGAAATTTTGACGGCTAGAAATTTTGGCGTTTTAGATTTTGGTAGTGCATTAGCACAAGAATTTAATTAATTTTGCGAAATTGTTGATATATATTGAAAATTAGGGATTCTGGTTGCTATGCTGTCGGAAACACAAAATTTTTAACTTCTTTACGACTCACAAACTCACAAGTGTTTTTTTTTTCATTTTTGCTTGTGTCAAAAATTCTCTTTCCGATTGTCAAAAATTATACTAGCCCCTGGGGCTACATGAATTTTTGACAATAATATTCACCTCACAAGTGCCAAATATTCTCTTTCAGACTGTCAAAATTTCATCATCCGAGTGAAAAGTTTCCGAATAGCACACGGCCGGATATTCAAATTAATATTTCTATGGGAAATGAGCTCATTACGCAACCCAATTTTTTTTTTTTTTGCGGAAATGAGCAAATTGGCTTAGGTGTGAACGTGCTATTATTGAAGAAAACGAGCGATATATCTTACCACGATACAAAATTTTCTTCCACGTCTCAACTCATGAATTTTGCAACTGCATACCAAGTTGACGTTTGGAGACAAACAAAATTTTGAGACTATTTATAAATTCACTGTATGCCATTTAGTGGAATTTTGTTCAACGCTTCTTCATAGAAAGTTACACTTCTATGGTCTGAAAATTAGCTATGAAAGCATAAGAAAAACGAGTGACTTAATTTTAAATAAGTCACATAATCTTTAAATAAATTATTTTAAAGACAAGCTCGACGGTTAAGGCCATTTTTGGAGTTGGCATTGTACACCAAATAAATGAAAATTTCAATTTACAACATAAAAATAAGAAAATTTAGGTATTTGTTTTTATTCACTGTGATAACAACTTGCATTAAAGAATGGGGCGGAAGTGTTTCCAAGGTGCACAGCAGTTGTGGTATGCTACCGTACACACATTTTGCCGTCAGTGGAACTTGTACAGCCTGCGCGAAACGTTCCATGCACTTTTGATAGTTGGAGTCATCTGCCGACTCACTGATTGCTTCATTTTCATTCCGCATTAGCGTTTTGAGATTACCGACAATCTGAGATAAGTGTTGAGCATTTAGAGCTGTTGGTAGTCCATTACTTTCTACTTGAAGAAATGTTTGCAAAAGCGAAAGATGCAGGTCAGTATAGGTGTTTTTTGCGAAGCCATTGGTGCAAGTACTGTCCAGCGAATTAGTCCAGCCAATGGAGTGACAACAGGCATTGCAATTGCACCACTTGGTAGTGCCAAAGGCTGCTGTGAAGCCAATCGTTGGATTTTCGCTTACCCAGTCCGTGAAAACCAAAGAAATAAAATATTTCCTAAGAATAAAATAAAAAAATTAATATATTTTCTTACTTCTTTGGTGGATATTAATGCCCCTATTAGGTACGACAACTCAACTTAAGTTGAGTGTGTAATTTGTAAATTTGTATTGTCTATTACACATTTGATGATGCGACACAGAGTTGCATTGTTAAACCTAATACCACAAAAAATACATACACATCTCTGGGATACATACTTGTCAGACGACAGACACGTATGTACCTCAAATGTGTAATAGACAATACAAATTTACAAATTACACACTCAACTTAAGTTGAGTTGTCGTACCTAATAGGGGCCTACATCTGCTTTGAGCTAGTTGTATAGCGTCTTTTTCATACGAACTTTTTATTTGTTTATTGTTTTTTGTTAATTGAGTGAGAATGGATAAAAATACGTAAGTAAAATAAAGTAAAGTAAAATAAATATGTTATGTATATGCATATATTATTATCCATATCATGTATATATTATTTTATTACCCAGCGGGAAAATAAAAAGCGCTCCTAGAAATAGCGCATTTATGCGCTTACTTTGAGGATGCGCTTTTCAGAGTTCAGAGTTGTGGAGCTCATATTTTTGTATACATTTTCTTATGCGCTTCTTAAATGCAGCTAAAAATCGTTTAAAAAGCGTTTCAACAAATAGTTAAAAAAGCTCTTTTATGTGTGTTAAAAAAAAATAGATAAAAGCAAAGCGAGAAAATCTTATTTTGTGTCACATGCGAGGATTGAACTCAACTGCTGGCATTACAGCAAAATTTCTGTCCACTCTGCTTTTTCCTTGCTTTATTACTTGTGAACAAAATACATATACACAAAAATTGACATTAATGCGAACAGCTGACTCATTTCAATGAAAGTGTCAAAATTTCGGTGTAATCATGCTCCAATAGAAAAAGCAATTTTACACCACAGCTCAACTGAAAATGTATGTTATACGTAATATGGCAAAAAAGTTCAGTTGAGGTGTCTTAAGTCAGTTGAGTTGTCGTACCTAATAGGGGCCTAAGGCAAAGATTTTTCCTCCAAAATAGGTTTGTTCACGTACTTTACTTGTAAAAACTTGCAGGGAGAGAGTAAAAGAAGAATTGAGATAAAAATATTTACAAAGAGAAAAATAGCAGAAAAAGTACGTGAACAGAAAACTAGTAGAAACTTGCAAGTTAACAGCTGATCAAACGAATTGACATCATATGCTGTTTTTTCTGCTATAACAAATGGTTATAAATTATTGAAATCATTTCTTGGGTCTCACCAACATTAACATTATACTTTTACATTAACATTATACTTCTTTTTCCATCCATTTTAATACGAAATCAACAAGAAATAACTTTTGACAGCTTGTTTTTTTTTTGTCAAACAGTTTTTTTCGGTAGTTGCAAGTTCTTGCAAGTAGAAATTTTGCTAGCAGAAACTTGTAGCTACTTTTTTCTCTCTCACTATTTTACGCTCTCGTTGTCCTCTCTCGTTGCAAGTTTTTCGAGTACGTGAACGCTTTACTGGTAAAAACTTGTAACAATTTGTACAAATTTTTTGTTAGTGAACAAACCTAATAAGTTGATGATTCAGAATTTTCCTATTTAATACTTTCCACCAAAAGTATTTGAGAAAAGTACACAATTGAAAGGGTTCAGTGCCAAATTAGCCCTGGCAATGCCAAACATTCCAAACTTCGTTCAGGGTCAGTTTTTGACTAAAATAAGCTGAGTGTGAAGTTTGAAAGCCGTATTGCTTTCCTAATAGATACTACAAAAATTTTTAGAAATATTCAAAAAAATTTTAAAAACTTCTAGCGCTATAAATATCACATATTTATTCTAACTAAAAATGTAAATAAGAGATCTCTTACATTCGTTGTATTAAATTTAATTACCTTTAGCTTTAGAAAATTCTCGGAAATATTTAAAAATATAATTTTTTAATTTGCTTTTTTTAAGTCGCGTGGCCGCGTTGTCGCGCACATGAATTTACTTGGAATAACCTTGAAAAACATGTTATAAAAATTAATTTTCGTATATTTGATGTTCTCTTCTTTTTCATCACATTTCAATCTATTATTAAAAAAGTATTGTTAAACAGCGGGGTGTCCCAAACTAGAAACAGAGCCACAAAGCAAACTGTTGCCGAATGCCGAAAACATATATGCCGAAAGGTTTAATAAAAAAGCAGGGACCGTAAATAACAGTTATGGTCTCATTTTTTAAGGGAAAACCACAAGTAGTTGGAACAGTCGGAGGACATTTTGGATGACACCATTATGATCCCCCGACATCCCCTTGTTAGTCCTGGGTTGTGTTTTAAATTTCGACTTTAAAAGTAAAAGTTTAAAAATACCAGTTAAATTTTGAACTTTTATTTTTTCGCACAAAAAATATCAGTTATTTTTTGTGGGATATTTTTTTCCACAAAATATCCCACAAATCACTGTATCTACAAAACCGTTCATGCTATGGTCATGAAATTTGACTGGTGAAAATAAGAAGGCAAGATCTACCATATGACAAAAAATGGGGGGGACACGCCCCTTTTTTACATTCTATGATTTCATCTACAAGTCGGATAGAAACGCTGCACTTGCTGATTTAACAATGGAATTTAGTGATTTACTGAGAGTTCCCTTAAAAAAACAAGCATGTGCTCAATTCATTCATATAGATACAGTTAGAAATAAATCTTTTCTTCAATGCACAAAACTAACGTTGTATTAAAAAAAAAAAAACAAGCACGTGGTCAATCATTCATATGGACAAATGAGGCGATGAGAGCAAGAGTGGCCTAACCCACCAACATATCTAATGGAATCATATTAAGATTTTCATTTGAATTTCTTTTATTTTTTTCGTTTATTCACAATATTATTCGCTTTTTCTAAATTTGCTTTTTAGTGGTATATTATAACAAAATGTCAATATTTGAATTAGCAGCAGCAGTTGCGACGCTAGATCTGCATTTATTTTAATTTTCATATTTTTGTGGGTATATCTCCGGCTATGCGACAGACTTGCCATGTTTTTATCTTTCAAATTTTATGACCCTATAATAAGCAGTTTCTTAGATATAGCGATTTGTGGGATATTTTGTGGGAAAAAATATCCCACACATAATAACAGTTATTTTTTGTGCGAAAAAATAGAAGTTAAAAAATTCTGGTTAATTCTTGTTCAATATAATAAAACACAAAAAATAACTAAAACTTTCAACTTTTTTAGAAAAATGGTTTAACGGTTACGGTCCCTGTAAAAAAGTAAACAATTTCTTGAAGTGAGCGGAAAAGTTGAAGACTGTTTGGAAATGGAAATTCTTATTAGGGACACCCTGTTATATTGTTATGCATATTTTGTGGAGCTGCCAAATAAGAAATCGTTACCAAAATGAGTACTTCGAAAATTCTTACATAACATAACCACAAAATTGACAGAAAAAATCTTCTTGAATCGTAGCGACGAGTTGAAGTAACTTAATTCTGACTTTTTAGCTAAAAAACTTTCCAAAAACGCATTACAGTGAGTTTCTCTTAAAGAAAAATAACCTTTATTATAACTTATTTATTTGCAGATGGCAGGAGACTCAGGTATTGATGAATCCAAGCTCACCGGAATTTCCAAGATCTTCAATGGCACCACTATGCGAGGACGCGCTAATGTAAGCAGCACGATTACATAAAGAAATAAATCTCTAGTTTACTATTTGTCCAGGTTGCCAAAGCTACTTATGCTGTTATTGGGCTCATCATTGCATACAACGTCCTGAAGCCAAGCAAGAAGTAAATTAATAGATAAAAACAGCCAACTAATCTGAAGACCAAAACGTTGAGATCCAACTAAAATTAAATGCACTTCGGTGCAATAGATCTCCGTTTAATGCTGCTGCTTATGTCAATGTGCTTTTCTTATATTTTTTAGCAAAATAATGCTAGTTTGCCATTTATGTTTCAAGCAGTGTTATTTTTAAGAAATATGTTAACTTTAAAGTGTATTAAAACATCAGATACATAGATTACATGATAAAAAGTCAGAAAATAGAAACAATTCTTTCCTTAGATGATAAATGGTACAGTTTTTATGAACTTGAGAACGATTTAATACATTTTATTTTGAAGAAGTTCAGTTTTCAGAATGTATACTGGCTGTTTAGAGTCGGTTTCCAAAAGTAGATGAACGAGATATGTATGTCGGAACACAAGTGATCGGTGTAAGTTGACTTTACTATAGGGGTTTTTCTTTTTAAAGTCAGACCAGAAATCTGAGCAGATTTTGAGATTGTCAATCAACATCTTTATCTTAATATGTAGATTGGGACGGCAGTGTATCCAATACACTAGCTCTAAAGGCGTCCACAGGGGGAGGGCACTTGCCGCCTGGACTGGAAAAATTTTATTTCCTATATGTATATGTTACATTTTCATATAAGTGGACACCAATGCATGCCTTTTCCTCCCTCGAAAAATTCCTGCTGTCGCCTGTGACTAGCTCACTTAATCATTATGTGCATTGCGTTATTCTGTCTTCAATCTTAATGTAATCACATTGTGTTTTTAATAACGCTGGTTAAACGCCTGAAATTTAACGTTGACAGGTTAAAGTTCATTGAAGGAGCCCCATTTGATGTTGGCTTTGAAGCTCGAAAAAATGAAATCGTTTCACTATCCGCAGAATTGAAAATGTTTTGTCGCAGTATTTATAATAATCAAATTGGCTTGACTGGAACGTTTCGAAGAACTCAATGTTTAAGATAAACGTTACTTCTGTTTCTGTAGCTTTTGCATTCACATTTATTACAAAGTCTTCTTACCCACCTGTAATCTATAAAATCACTTTTACAAGAAAACACATTTTTCAATTTCCTGTTTTTCGGATAGAAGTTTAAATTATATTTTTTCTCATTTATTGGGTTCTTTTTTCAAATATTATTTATATGTAATTTTCTTTTTCACAAAAGGTTCTGTTGAAATATTCTGTATGATTTCAATAACTTGCATACTTATAGAACTTCTTATTATTCATGTGTTTCATTTATATTGCCAGTTTTTTGACAACTTGATGTTTGCTTATATTTTTCATATTATATAAGTTAGTATTAAACATGTATTAATTCATAATGTTGATCTAAGTGTTTGTTTGCCTTTTCTAAATTAAATTCCTTAAATGCCAAAAATAAAAATTAATATCATTTCAACTATTAAGTAAATGTGTGTAAAAAAGAACATAATACTTTTTCATTTTTTTGCTATACAAAAATTAAAAATTAAGTTCCTTTCTCATTTGCAATTAAAAACATTAATATTCAATGAATGCATTAATTTGAAACTGAATGAAACGTTTTCAGTTTTGTTTTAAATATACAACAATACAGCAATTTCTGTAGAATTATTTTGTTTTTCTTTTTTATTTTAAAATTTTTTTTGCAGCATGTTTTTTGCATTTCCGCTAAATTATTTATAGTAAAGTGCATTCTTTGATGGTAATAACTTTGCGGTTGTTCTTTTTTGAATGGTTTTTCTCCATTCTTTTACATATTTTTTTTTCAATAAATTGTATGAAATAGTTTTAAATATTTTAAGCAGATTTCTAAATATTTCTATATATTAATAGTTATGCAATATTTGGGATAATTTTGTTTTAATATCAGTTTTTGTCAATGTATTGTGTTTGAACAATTAATTGTATATTCTTCATCTGATTGAAGATTTTTAACTTAATTTCTTTACTTTAGCTTTAAAGTAACAATTTTCCATATATATTGTGCCTTTTTTAAAAAAATCAATGCCTGCTTCTGTTTTAATTTTAAGATTTCATTATATTATTAAGTACTTTTTTTCTTTAAACGTTCTGTCAAGTATTTTTTTCATGTTTTTCCATATCTTTCCACTTAACATGTGCTTTATGTTCAAAGAGAAGTTTCTTACTCCAAAAAGCAGACTTTTTACGTTCCACTTTCAGCCTATGAGATATTTAATTATTCGAGAGCGCCAAGACTATCAATCCCGTCTTTTAATGTGAAGTTTATAGACTTTATCAAGATGTTATCTTGTCAAAAATTCACCCATTTTAATAAATTTAACACTTTCATATTCTGAGATTCTTTTAGTTTCCAAAAACCAGTATCAAACACTTGCCTTTTTTCTGTGAAATAAATATTTTTCTGTACTGTTACAACACAGAATAACGAAAGAAAAGGAAGAAATCGATTTGAAAACATATTAACTCCTTTGAAAAATATAAAAAACCAGGTATGATGTTTTTATATTCATGAGAATCATAGCAAACATTCCTCTAATCTTTAATTAATTACTTTATGAAGTGCAAACTGACATTGAACATTTCATCTGATTTTCAACATTTTGGCATATTTCGTTAAATTTTTTTTTTTTTTTTTATCCTGGAGATTATGAGAGCACATCTTTTGAACATGTTACCAAGTTATTTTTATTCTTGTTAGTTAGTTTGTTTTATTTTGTTGCACAAAAATTTGTTTTTATGTTATGTTATGGAACTAGTTTATTTTTCGCCTTGGTTTAGTTGTTGAATGTTATCCCGTTTGCTATGGGCTGCCTTCAATCCTCCACTTCAAACCGTCCAGTATCTGTGAATTTTTAAGAGTGAGCTGCTATGAAAAAGGAGAAAAATAAGTATTTTCAATAAATATAGTTTTGACCAATTTTTTTCTGTACATATTGATCATGGGAGTATAAAGGGTATTAAAATTATTTTAGTATTCTGATAAATCCTTTTCTTTTTCAAATAAATCAAACATACGAAGATTCAAAATAAAATAAAATAATGTTGAAGTGTAAGTGTACAGGTTTGATTATGTGTATAATTTATTCACCATCTTATAAATCATAAAAAAATAAATTTTTTGAAAATAATTTGAGGACATGTTTTTGATTAATCTGCACTCTATAAGTTTTCTGTTTTGGTAGGATAATATCAAGTATTTTCACTCTATGTTTAACAATAAAAAACTCTATGCTCATCAAATTCCAATGACTCATTTGTGATACCGAGACTTGGTCTCATTTTCTTCGTAAACAATATTTTATCGAAAAACGTATTTAATAATTTTATTTAATAAAATGAAATGTCAAACAATACTTGTGATATCCCTTAAAAGGACTTTGATCAAACTTCTTATGATCAAATTGTGTTGTGCGTGTTATTAAATGTTTGTACACAATTGATCAAGAACTGAACCTACCTCTTTTATGCTGATGCCGAACGGTTAATATGCATGTTCACATGAGCTTTACATTTATTTACTCTCTTAGGGTTGCAATTGTCTGCAGAGAAGTGACGACCGATCAGAAAAATTAATTGCAATTGAAAAAATTTTCTGTGTCTGGTGGAGTCTGGCCGCAAGGTCCGAATTGAATACAATACTGAGATTAAATAGTTTCGAACTGAAAATTGCTTTCTTAGAAAGATAATTTGATACCATTAGTGTTTTAATGATTTTGGACATGTGGCTTCCGCAGCTGGTTCGGTGTAGGGTGCATTATGAAAGTCTAATTTTCGATCCCAAAATTTCAGGTTATTCTCAATACTACGCTCCACAGCGCAATTGTTTCTTCGGTGCTCATTGTACACCTTTGCGGATTCGAATTATCATTTCGAGTATAGTCGCTCGCAGCGCTCGGAAACAATTGCCGAACTGAACCACGATTTTCGAAATAAATTTGCACAATAGCAAGCGTTGATCTGGCGTAGGATATTCATTATAAAATTGCAATCCAAACTGAGCACAAATGATAATAGACCAAGACCATCGTATCGTATGACAGTTTGGTCCTTATCGAAAAATGGAACTTATTAAAAATTACCCCATATTTCCTATACTTTTAACTAGAGCTAGTCAGGGTATGACCAGTAGGAGTAATTGTTGAGAGGGAAATATTTTACAAGCTTTTTAAAAGACTATTATTGCAACAACTTCAAACTTATAACACTTTTAACTTGGTCCAACACCAAAAATAAAGTTAAAAAGTAAAAAAAAATTAAAATTAAATTTTATTATATTTAATACCAAATGAAGGCTTCCAAATGTAAAAAGTTGAATGTGGCCACCCCTTCTACTTGACAACAAGGTATCTTCTTGAATTAAGATTTCAAACTACAAGAAATATACATTTTTTAAAGCTTCCAAATTCCATTTTTTTTTCTTCCCATACAACAAAATTCAAAATTTATGTATTTTTTTTTATAAAGAAACTTTTTCCTTTTAAAATAGGTTTCTTCTCGAGATTTGGAATATTGCAATTATAGACAACGAGGACTAGTGCTTAAATTAATTTTGGTATAAATTTCTAAGAAATTTACAATATCAGGTATTAAAAATATTCTTCAACAATTTTGTTCAATTCAAGAATAATACTTTATAAACTTTTGAACAACGGCTTGTGTGCTTTTTTGTGAAAATTATTGGGTTATGTTTCCATCATTACGGTACGAGATGTATTGTCGTCATATTTTCATCACGAGGACTTCCACAACTGTTAAAACTAAGATGAACAAAAATCTAGATAAACACAAAAAATAAATAATAAGTCAAATTTTAATTCAGTTTTTCTCAATAGAAATTTTTATGTATATATTTTGGGGTTCATTTTGAAGACATTTTATCGAAATTTATTAAATTTTTTTGTTAATTTTTAAGATTTTTTATTTTTGTAAATAATATTAAAAAACAAAAAAAAAACTTATATAAAGTTATGACATTATTACGAAATTTTCAATCAACTGTTGATAATGAAATTAAGTTATTTATTTAATTTTAAAATTTAACATATATAGAGTAAGTTTTTTCTTTTTAATAAGCTTGTTCTTCAAGTAGGATTTTCTCATTGTGTTTAATTTGAATTTGAATTAGCTTTTATTTACACGAATACAGTTAAGAGGAAAAAGAAGAATAATTAGAAGTAGTTGAACTGTTTAGAAATATTTTATATTAATATTAATTAAATAAATTTAAACAGTAAATTTATTTATTTTAAATAGTTTTTCTTCATGTTATTAAGAGTTTTTAATCATAATAATAATCATAATATAATAGTTATAATAATAATAATAAAAGTAGTTATGTATTTTATTTAATTAATTTTATATATTTCATATAATGCAATTCGACAAACATACAGGCTGAATTTTTGTTTATATATACGATATATTTAATAAAAATTGTTGCAACATATTTAAGAATTGAATATATTTTTTGTATTTCTTGTTGTTGTTTCATTTGAACTTGTGTTGTTTGTGTTTGATACAATTTCTTATAAAATAAGAATAATCTTTATCAATTTTCTCAAAATCCTCAGCTTTTACAAAATGTTCTTCTGTGCTTTCAATAAACAAACAGGAAGTATTTTTTTATAATATAAATATGTGGTTTCTTTTATTTGCATGAATGTGTGTTTTTATGTGTGTTTGTTTAAATGTATGCATGCAACAAGTAGATTTTCATGTAATTTAAATGTAAATTAATAATGTTTATAAAATAAATATGTAAAAAAATAAAGATATGTTTGAATATATTGTAAAATTAATATTAAGAAACAATAAGAAGAAATTAGCGATAAGAGAACTAATGCCCGGCTCCAGAGAAATATGCAGAGTGAGAGTGACTTGGATCTGAGAGAGAGAGAGAGAGAGGGAAAGAGAAAGGGTGAGAGAGAATAGAGATGTGTACATATATATAAAAATATTTATATATAAAAAGCGTGTAATTTTGGCAGTAAAAACAATGACTGTGAAGAGATTATTCTAACAATTAAATTTGCAAGAGAGAGAATTTCAGGACCGTGAGAATTTGAAGAATGTTATATAGAGTGCGCCAGACCTGTTATAAATCAAATTTAATTATTTAAATAAACCAGACAATTACAAATTGAAAATCTGAATATATTCAAAGCTGCCCCAGTGCGCTATAGGAGCAAAACGCTTGCAATTTAATATTTGAAATTATAACATTCTTAAGAGTGCCACGCCAAATAGACCCAAGCTCAGCTTCATTTTCATTGCACTTTATATTTGGTTTTATGCTCTCTCTCATTTTAATTTAAAAAACAAATAGAAAAAACTAATTATCAAAAAAGCAAGAAAAACACCATTATTTACAAAAATTTTTAGCGCATACCGCGTTGTTGTTCATTTGAATTTTTTCCCATTTTTTTTTTAACTTTTTTTTTATAGATTCTATGTTGTCGCATTAGCGAAATAAACGTCGGTTTCTTTTTGTTGTTTATGTCATTGTGTGCCTGACTTTTTGTTTGTTTTTTTTTTCTTTTTTGTTTTTGTTCAGTAAACGCTTTTAATTACCTCGATTTGCGCCTCCTCCGTTATTTGCATAATAGGGTGGCTTATTCATTTGCTGTTGCTGTTGCTGTTGTTGTTGTCCGCCAT